>OZ023312.1:46168251-46530751 GCA_964007375.1 Ophion obscuratus
GTCCATGATTGAGCCTGCGCACGCGGAATTAACAGACGCTTTTCGGAAATTGCTGTCCAATGGGGATAAGGACGAGTTGCTCGCGCAGCTTTTGGCTGGACATGTCGCCTCACGACAGCCCATGGCGTCGGTACCGGCGACGACAGGGACGCCGATCCCACTGTTGCACATGATTTCGGATCTTTCGATAAACATTGAGACGTTTAACGGGGGTCAAAAACCTCGAGTCGATGCAACGATTGCACCAGTGGCCGAACGATTATGTTTTTGAAGCGGCGAGAATGCACTTGCGCGACGGTGCTCGTGATTGGTTTCATGGACTAGCAAGTGAATTATCCTCGTGGGAAGGGCTTCGAGACGCGTTCCGTGAGACATTCGTGAGGAGCGACGACGTGTCGACGTGTTTCGCGCGTATGAAGGCGCGTACCCAGGGGAAAACGGAGCCGCTCTTCGTGTATTTCCAAGCGAAAACGAGGTTGGGCGCGGAATTACCCCTTAGCTTTCGCGAAGTGAAAGCCGAAGTACTAGTAGGCCTGTGATCCAGAGAACTGGCAAGCGCAGTGATGCCAGCAGAGCATTACACTGCGAACTCGTTGCTGCACAGTCTGCAATACTCCCAGCACATATTGGGCTAACGCAGCGAAAGGATCCGTGCCACGCGTGAGCCTTCGACAGCGAAGACGTATGTGTCGTCAAGTCCAGCAAAGAATGTGGACAGCGAGGAGGGCATCCGAAACCTTCCCGCGCGACCGGGTGCAAGGGACAGCGAGGTTCCGTCGAGGCGCTGCTACAACTGCGGAACGGACGGTCATCTGGCGAGAGCGTGTTCGGCTCCCAAGAAGGAGCTGACGTGTTACCAGTGTGGCGGACGAGGCCACATTAGTCGAAGGTGCCCAGCGAAGGGAGAGGCGAGCATTCAGGCGATCGGTCATGTAAGTGAGTCTGCGGCCAAAAAATATCTTAAGACAGCAAGGGTTAACGGAAGGGAGGGTTTATCGACCTGGGGAGCTCGGAATGTACGATCCGTGCCACACGAGTCCTGATCGAGCGGTTCGTCATGGAGGGCGCGGCTCAAACGCTCAAGGGCTTCGGACTGCCTGAATATATCGTGATGAGCCCAGAGGTCGTGAGAGCCCGCGTCAGCGTCGACGGGGTGGAGGTGCCAGAAATACTCCTTCGAGTCGTACCGGACAACATCCGAGCGGTGGATGCGATCGTGGGGTACACCTTCACAGACCATCCAACCGTGGATTACCGAAAAATTGGAGGTACTCTAACCTTCACTCAGCGGACCTCGAGGGCAGATGAGCCAGAAGCGGAGCCGAGACCTGCAACGACGCTGCAGGATATGACGTTGCCGCCGCTGTCTGTGAATTTCGTAGACGTTGTGTATTCGAGCGCTGAGCACGCCGTACCAGTTCTCAGTTTGGGACTCTACGAGCAGAAGGTGAAGCCGGACAACATGCGACTGGGCGTGGACATCTTGAATGCCTGCCGGTGGTCGATCGACAGTTGGCCGCGAGAGAGCCGATTTCGGTGGACGAGCTCATCGTCGGGCCAGAGCAACCAGCAGACGTTGTACGAGACCTGTGCGCAATAATCAACAAATTTCGGGACTGTGTGTCAACGAGCCTACAAGATCTAGGGCGAGCGAAGAACATCGCGATGACGATCGAAGTGGAAGATGGCACGAAACCTGTATCATGTAAGCCGTATCGTGCGACCGAGCGCGAGCGAAACGAAATCAAACGTATTTTGGCCAAATGGCGAGCGGCGGGAATTGTCACGGACACGGAGTCGCCATACGCGAGTCCCGTCTTATTAGTTAAAAAGAAAAATGGCGATTCGCGACTTTGCGTTGATTTTAGAAAATTAAATAGTCAGACCAAGCGAGTTTATTTTCCTTTGCCTAACATCGAAGATTACCTTGCCCAGATACGCGGCAGTTCGCTGTTTATAGTACTTGATTTAGACCATGGTTATTTGCAGATACCCCTCAGCGAAGAGGCCCGGGAGCAGACTTCCATTATAACGTCAGACGAAACCGCCGAATTCACTCGGACGGTGTTCGGTCTTACGAACGGTCCAGCGTTCTTCTCGAAGGTGATGCAGAGAGCTCTCGGACCTCTGCGCAGCGAGGTGGTTATGTATTATCTGAACGATATACTCCTACCCGGAAAAGATTGGCCAGCGTTGAAGGATAAATTGAAAGCGGTATTGGCGGCGCTCCGGAATGCAGGTCTGACTATAAAATTGAGTAAATGTAGATTTTTGTTTAAGGGGTTACCCCCACTTGCGATTTTGAAAAAATCGTTTTTTTATTGCATTTTTTTGAAGTATAAGTATCTGAGAATATGTCCTGAAAATTTCAAGTCGATCCAAACAAAATTGACTGAGATATGAGCGTTGAAAGAGAAGAATCCGTTGTGTAAACGACCGGCTAGTCTGCCGTCTGGTGCGCTCGACCCTCCCTCCGACCTTCAATGCATTGTTCGATTAAAGGGGTCGTATACCTGGCATTCACAACGTTCATATAATAGACTGGAATTTATAAAAACGTATTTTCGTTGTCTAAACTCGTCAGTGTAGCTCGAAAGTTCGACTATATAAGACGTATATTCCGCCGTTCATAATATTATAAGCGCAGTTTTTATTCATTTTACATTCAAAAATGGATCGAAAAAAAGGTTCTCGACAAACAAGAAGCAGTGATAATTTACGGAAATCTCGACCAAAAAAAAGGAAGGGTGTTTTTAACCCCAACCTGGCCGAAACGGAAACTGAAAGTTTCAGCACGTCTGCGAAGAAACTGAAAAATAATATTGATATGACTGTGAATCAAAGTCCTAATATTGAATATCGGATTTTGAACTTTTGGGTTGTGTTTGCTGCTATTTCAAATTTAGTGAAGTGCAAAACGTGTAATGGAAATATTACATTTGAAACGGCAAGTGCAAGAGGACTAGGCTTCAAAATCGTTGTGAAATGTGACTCATGTGCAGATAATTTGATACCATCTTCTCCTTTATTGGAACATTCGTATGAAATAAATCGTCGATTTATATTCACCATGCGAGTTCTCGGCATAGGATTGGCTGGAGCACAACAATTTTGCGGACTTATGGACATGCCAAGGTTTCTTACCGAGACTACATATTCAATAATTGTGGAAAGTATTTATGAGTCTGTGAAAACATGTGCAGATGTAATATTTAAAAAAGCTGTATGAGAAGAAATTGAAGATACACCTTTATGCAGAAGGCGATGCAACTCCTCAATTAACAGTTTCCGGAGATGGATCCCGGAGGAAGCGAGGATATACGTCGTTGTTCGGAGTCACATCAGTCATAGGCTACTACAGTGGAAAAGTACTTGATCTTGTGGTAAAAAGTGCGTATTGTAAAATGTGTGAATCGTGGAACATAAGCTAAATGATGCGGAATACGAACAATGGTACGAAACACACGAAGATAACTGCAGTGCAAATCACGAAGGGTCCTCGGGAAAAATGGAGGTGGACTCCATTATCGAAATCTTCAAGCGTTCAATAGAAAAATATAATGTCCTGTACAGTTACTATATTGGAGACGGAGATTCGAAAACGTACACTGGGCTAGTAAAGTCTCATCCTTATGACGACGTAGAAGTTATAAAAAAGGAATTCATCGGTCACGTCCAAAAGCGTATGGGATCCCGCCTTCGTAATTTAGTAAAAAAAAAAAAAAAAGCTTGGTGGTAAAGGACAGCTGACAGGAAAATTTATTGACATGCTCACTGAGTACTATGGACTTGCTATTCGACGCCATTCTGCTTCTGTTCACGATATGCATGAGGCAATATGGGCGACCTTCGATCATTACAGTTCAACCGATGCAAATCCACACCATGAGAGATGTCCAACCGATGAAGAATCGTGGTGTTCGTATCAACGAGCTCAGGCGAGAAACGAGGCTTTCTGACACGATTACAAACCACTTCCATCAAATGTATTGGATGCCATCAGACCTATATGCAACGATCTGAGTAAGGAAACTTTACTCGAAAGATGCGTCGGTGGCTTCAATCAAAATAACGAAAGCTTCAACCAACTTATTTGGAAAATCAGCCTAAAAATCGTCTCGAGTGGAGCAATCGTTGTAAATTTAGCAGCTTATATTGTCGTTGGACTATTCAACGAAGGTTCAAAATCATTATTATTTTATTTGAAGTCAATCGGAGTGAGCTGTGGACACAACGCGCACGAATACGCTGATAAAATGGACGAAGCACGGATTGCACTGGCAGAGAGACGTGCGGCCGAGAGCACTCGTGAAGGAAGAATGTTACGAAGGCAACACCAAATTTCCGTTTTGCAAGCGGCATCGTTGGCGGAAGAACTTTTGTATGGGCCCGGAATAGATGACTCTATGTAAGTTTACAACAAAAAATATTTTCTTCGTGTAAACTGAAATTGAAACTATAAACGCGTTTTTCTCAAAATGGCATTTCTGAAGTCGGTGACTAAGATTACTCGAACACTAATGAACCGATCTTCTTGAAATTTTGCAGGCTTATTTAATACATAAAAATGTAGTCTTTAATCGTTCGATTTTTTTTTTCGAAAAAAAAAATGGCCGTTTTATAGCCAAAAAACGGCCGTTTTTTTTCGTTAAAATCGAACCATTAACTTTGACTGTCCGCCATTTTGTGAAAAATGAATATTTTTTAAAATCCTTCGATTAAAGACTAGTTTATACTTACATTTGACTAAATCCATCCGCATTTTTTTTTCAGATGATCCACTTCGCCGCAATGTTGGTCACCGCAAACCGTGTATATAAAAACATTATTTCATTGACGGCCATTTGCCAATAAACAATGAAATATTTTTCAATAAAAAAATTACTGAAAGTTCTTCAAGATGTGTTCTTTAAGATGGTATATTGATCGATTAAAAAAGTTTTGTAGTTTTCTTTTAAAAAATTCATGAAAAAGGCCTTTTTTGCACTACAAGTGGGGGTAACGCCTTAAAAAAGTATCTTATTTGGGACACGAATTGTCCGAAAAGGGCGTTGAGCCGGGCGAATTGAAGGCCGCAGCTATTCTTGACTTCCCGCAGCCTCGAAGTGTACACGAGGTGCGGCGGTACTTAAGTTTAACGAGTTATTTCAGAAAATTTGTTCCGCAGTTTGCGCGTATCGCGGAGCCATTAACGCGTTTGCTGAAAAAGGGCGTAACATTCGAGTGGGAAGAGCCCCAACAAGCGGCCTCCGAGCAACTACGTCAAAGACTGTCCGAGCAACCTGTATTACAAACTTTTAAGCCGAACACGTCTACCGAATTGCATACAGACGCCATGGGATTGCGTCTCGCGCAACTCGAATTGTGTTGCGCCATTTGGCGGACATGGTAAATAACTATGGCGCGCCGCGCCTACGCATTTCCGACAGGGGAACGTGCTTCGTGTCGAAGCGTTTCGACTCCTTCTGCCGACAACACGGGATTTAGCATGTGGTGAAGTCGCCGAGAAACCCCAGAGCCAACGGCCAGGTCGAGCGTTGGAACGCCGTGCTGCTTCCAGCCCTGCGCAGTAACCTGGAGGAGGATGAGGGGCGAACGTGGGACCGAACGCTAAATCGTGTCCAGAGTGATCTGGACGAGATTCAGAATGCGGCGACGGGGAAGGCGTCATTCGAGTTGCTCTACGGCTATTTGCCGCGTCGTGGTGAAGGCGCGTTACACCAAATCGCCGGGGAGAGTGGAGGAAGCAACGGGCGACCAGAGGAACTTCGGAGACCGGTTCGGGAGCGTATCGTGGAAGGGCAGGCAAAGGCGAAGCAACGGTTCGACCAGCGCCGACAACGCCACGTCAATTTTTGCGTGGGAAGCCTCGTCTTCAGAAAAGTCAACCCTACGGTGCCTGGGGAGTCCAGCAAACTCCGACCACGATATCGAGGACCTTTCGTAATTACAGCCACATTGCCTGGAGACACGTATCGGGTGTGCGATTTGGGTCCTACAGACGAGGGACGACGTTACGTGTCGACCGTACATGCAGAGCAGCTTAAATCATGGGAACCCGAGGCAGCGGAGTCCGGCGAAGAGGACGCAGCCTCCGATAGTGATCCTGGCAGTGAGCGAAGCGACGTTAACGATGTAAGAATCCCCACGTACGATTCAAGCCCGAAAACGAGCGAGGAAGACGATAGACAGGAGAGTGTAAATTGTCCGAATTATAAAACCGTCAAAAAGCGTAATGAAAAAAAAAATGTAATAGACATAACAGCAAAAGGTCGATTCTCCGAGGATCGGTCAACGCTACGATCCGGACGCACCGTACGTCGATCCGAGTATTTGGCGGAACACGAATGTAACGAATAATGTAATTAGCGGTAAGACAAAAAAACGTTCGAGGACGAACGTCTTAGAGGCCGAGTGTTAAGCCCGGCTAGAACACGCGTCAACTAGCGCCTCCCTAGCT
Source organism: Ophion obscuratus (assembly GCA_964007375.1). Lineage (NCBI taxonomy): Eukaryota > Metazoa > Arthropoda > Insecta > Hymenoptera > Ichneumonidae > Ophion > Ophion obscuratus. The sequence continues at coordinate 46,174,712 of OZ023312.1, forward strand.
GAGTTGGCGGCGGGAAGAAACCCTCAGGTAGCAACAGGTGTGCGCACGAGCATGAGCGTCGGAGCCGATTGATAGAGAAAGGAGTCGCGTGAGAGCATTCGAAGTAGTCGGACGTATTACATCGTACCGGGCGAGAGGCGAAAGCGAGGAAAAAAGAGAGATCGCGAGAAGTCTGCGTGTACTAGAGTTCCTTATTAGTATTATTATTATTATTATATTTTATTGTCGCGTTCCTAATTCAGTACAGTGAATAAAATATCACCGGTTAAATTTACCTCCTAGTGTCTGTTATTTCGCCCCAGTGTTAAAGTCGCGAGTTTTAACAGAAGAGATGCGAATCTCGCATCAGCTGCAAGAAAGAGCACTTCGTAATGCACTGCGAAGACTACCGCAAGAAGAACCCGCAACGGCGATTACAACTGGTCCAGCAGGTGACCCACTGTATCGACTGCCTGGGTTTTCACTCGCTTGGTCATCAAAGCATACCTCGTTGCACGACGCCTTGACTCCAGCTAGTACGAGTTCAATCATGCTTCTCTCGATGTCCTGCAGCAAGGGTCAGTTATCCGTGCTGACCCGTGCTGCAGCGTACAGTAGCTAATAATCTACAGCATATATTAACTATAATAAGCTACATGTTAACGCGTACTGTAGCTAATAAGCTACAGTACGCGTTAATATTCTGGATCGATTTGGGAATCCACTCGAAGCACGAGCCCTCATCGACCAGGGATCCGAAACCAGTCTCATCACTGAACGACTGGCGCAGAGATTGCAACTCCGCCGCACAAAGGCACCCGTCGACGTATGTGGTGTAGGAGGAGTCAACACCGGCACAGCCAGGGGTCGCGTTCAGCTCAGCGTCACAGCCATGCAAATGAACGCAAGCCTCAGCACCTGAGCATTGGTGTTACCCCGCCCATCGCTTTATTCTAAGGCTCCCAAGATCTTCCAACGCAACTAGAACGACATCAAGGGACTCAACTTAGCAGACCCCTACATTGAAGCCAATGATCCAATAAATCTATTGCTCGGAGTGAACGCGCACGCTGCCATCATTAACGGAGGTCAACATTCCGGAAGAAAACATCAGCTCGTGGCTCAGGCAACGAGCTTCGGCTAGATTCTTTCTAGCGTAACGGGGCATGGCCGCCCCACTCTTCAAGCTTCGAGCGACTTATGCTCATGGGCGGACCTCCTTCCAGCTCTCGTCCAGCAATTCTGGGTACAAGAAGAAGGTCCGCGCGTTCCTCAGCCGCTAACGCTCGCCGAACAGAGGTGCGATACTGCGTTCGATTATCACTGAAAGGAGAATTTTGAGTGGTAATCCCAACCTCACTCACACTCAAGCGACTGCTATTTGAGTGTTGGCCCACAACGAGAGGAGACTCGCCAAGAAGGCAGAATTCGGCCAAGCATACAAGAAGTTCCTTCAAACATACAAGGATATGGGCCACATGGAATCGACTGAGTCCACCAGCGCAAAGCTCCTTTGCTATCTGCCGCATCATGGAGTCTGGCAAGACTCGAGCTCAACCACGCGGCTACACGTAGTTTTCAACGGATCCTGCCGCAGCTACTCGGGGACAACGTTGAACGACTAGCTGCATATCGGTCATACAGATCGACATACAGATGTGTCATTGTCGCAGACATCGAGGAAATGTATCGGCAAATCTCAGTACATCCAGATGACAGAGATCTCCAGCGCATTCTCTGGCGAGCCACACCCTCACTGCCTACTCAAGAATACCGATTCAACACGAACGTTGCGAATCGAGTTTCGAACGTTGCGACAGCTTATCCTTGACGAAGGCAATTGTTCACGCCATAAGCGTTCCGTGGCGTAATCTATACGAGAAAGATCGAAGTTCGAACGTAGCGACGAACTCTGACATCTGGGGTCAAGAGTATTCCTCAAATGTCTTGAAATATGTATCGCGAACCCCGTAGCGAGGCAAGGTACCGCGCTCGAGCTTCCGACTCGCTCTCACTCTGCGACGATCAGTTAACGAGTTCATACGCGCAATAATTTCTACAAAACCACGTGTTCTTTTTTCTGCGAATTTACGACTCGCTACAGTTGGATAATGTGATAAGCGACGTAGTTTTCTTGTACCATCGGTTTGAATAAACCATTCACAAGTTTATCGTTAAAATACTACTTTTCTACAACGCGGTGTTTTTTGGGAATACAGAACAATTTCATCATTTTTATATACATTCACAGTGTTCGTGTACATGATTTATCCCTCCGAACGATTCGAACCCTCTTCGCCCACGAATTTACTCGCGGTATTTAATATTATCAGCGTTCGTAAAAGGTGTTGAAAAGTCTTTTTGTTTCCTCAGCGAAGGTGGAAACATTTTTTGTTCCTTCGAGCCGGATGGTTCGGAGAGGTTCGCGACAAAGTGCGATAATCGTGTGCAAGACAGCGTGAAAAACTATAAAGTGCACACGTGCTTCGAAAAAGTGGTACCTCATGAACAGAACTACAATCACAAGCGCTCCTATCTTGTGAAGAAATTATTATTGGACTAAAAATCGTCATTAATCTCGCATACATCGAGAAAAACCCGGTACACGTGCACCGTAGAAAGCGATCGTCTCACTCACGCGCTTCAGTCTGTCTCGCTCTCTCATCGATCGGGACTTCGAGCGTCGCGCGAAGAGCCTTCCCTTATCTCTCTATTACGTCATCGCCGTGTCCGAGCGCCGAACGGGAACAATAGAATTTCGAGCAACGAGTTCTTCGAATTCTCACGCGAAATAATCGGTCGAAAAATACTCGAATTTATAAAAGATATTTTCACCATCGAAAAGTATATTAGCACGCGATACGATCAGCGAAATAATTTCCATCGTAACGAACAAATCGTGGTACCGGGGAATAATATTTTAAATCGAGATTTGAACCGAAAATTTACCTCAAAAACTAAGTGTAAATTCAGTTCGACGACGTCAGTGAAATTCACGTAAAAAAATAATTCAATAAATAACCTTTACGAAATTTAAATAAAATCAGAATCGTGAGTGAATTCTTTGCGCCGTAGCCACGCTCTGTTAATCTACAGCGTTGAATATTGAAGCCCTGAGCATTAACTCTAGTTCAAACCAACGAACAACATTTCTTTAACCATAACACGACGCGATCGGTCAAGGTCAAGTTTCACATCTCAAACGCGATTAATCAGCTGAGATATTATTTCGATTTACTCAATGCGAGTTTCGTGAATTTATTTAGTGTTACGGTAACATAACTTTCAATCATTATCGATTGAATAAAAAACTTCAACAATAACTTTCGTGTCTCAAACTTCGTCGAGGTACCAAACCCGCCAAGTGACGGAAGTTCAACGAAAATAAATCGATCTCGACGTGATTAAACTTAATAATTTATCGATTTAAAAATCAGCAAAGTGCCCACGCAGTCGGGACTTTGTAGAAAATCGAATAACTTTATCGATTTTCACCACGGTCTCCACACAGTCGGAACCGTGTAACACACATCATGGCGGACCTGGACAAATTAACCTGCGAATTTACCGCAGCCACATCTTCCATGTCTCGGCTACTCACCAACCTCAAAAAGGTTGCCAAGAACAACCTCACCGTCGGCCTTCTCTAAAGTCGTCTTGATACCCTCAGAGCGAAGTGGACTGAATGCGAATCCATCGACGTGCGCATCAAGCTACTAGTCAGCACGGAACAGCAAGAAGTCTTCCCGTACTTCGCGAACGATGAGTTTCTCAAATCGGAAACCGTTTACTGGGAAGCAAGTGATTATATTACTAATGCCATACACGAGCGCATTAAACCTGTAATTACGAATACAACGAGCGTAGCGAATGGTACCTTTCACGATGTTTCACAAAACAATTCTATTACGCATCCGAAAATTCCGTTACCAACATTTTCCGGGTTGTACACAGACTGGATCTCTTATCAAGAGTTGTTTCAGGCTCTTGTACTAAATCGCGACCCACCGTTGCCAAAAGCAGCCCAATTGTACCCTTCCAAAAAATATACAACTTTCAGACACGAATTTCGACGTTGCGTGGAAGAAATTATTCGATCGCTACGAAAACCCACGTCACATTATAGACTCGTATTTAACAAAATGGTTTGACATTAGCGCGGTAATCACGAAACATTTAAAAGATCTTAAACGCTTACGAGACCAAACATACGATGCGACTACTTTCCTCGGGAATTTGGGATGCCCAGTGGATCAATGGGACGATATTATCACATTCGTCACAGCTCGAAAACTCGACCCAGTTTCACGACGAAAATGGGAAATGAGAATTGGAGAAACAAAGACGTACCCTAAGTACATAGATATACACAATTTTCTTGAATATCGCATTCGAGCGTTAGTATCGATTGCTACACTAACTTCTAAAAAATCGACTAAATCAAACAACGATTCCAACTGTACGAAATCCCATTTATCCACCGCGGTACCAACCTGCGAATGCGATGAGACACATCCGCTTTATAAATGCGAACATTTCAAGGCGAAATCAATCGAAGAAAGACAAAAGTTTGTTCGCTCAAAGAATTTATATAACAACTGCTTGGCATCCGGACACGTGACGAAACAATGCAAAAGCAAATACAGCTGCAGTCAATGCAAAGCAAAACATTACTCGTTGCTGCACAATCCAAATTTCAAAAAGAACGGGAAAACCGAGAAGCTTAGCTTTTCTCCAACTGGTGGATCTTTTAATAAAAATAACCCAGTTGCTGCTTCCACACCACAAGCAAACCCTTCAGGCAAGAATGAAGCAATGAGTCCCAGCCAACACTTTACTAGCTCTGTCGTAAAAGCCCTTCATGCTTCAGAAACAAAACTCACTCCAGCAACATTGATGCTCGCAACTGCTTGGGTGTTGGTATCGTCGCCTAACGGACGCAAGGCCCGCGTTAGAGCGCTTCTGAATCAAGGATCGCAGTTATCTTTTGTTACCGAATCAATCGTACAAACATTAAGAGCCCCTAAGATCAAAGTACGCCCTCCAGTATCTGGAATAGGTGGCACTGTCGCCGGCATTGGCCGAGCTATCGTTCAACTGAAATTAAACTCATACATTGATACCGAAGACGCAATTCAATGCCCGGCGATCGTGTTCTCTAAATTAACCTCTTACGTGCCTCAACGATCGCAATACGCAGCATCGTGGAAGCACTTAGAAGGTCTTGAAATGGCTGATCCTGAACCCAGCAGCGGCGAAGCGATTTAGTTAATACTAGGAGCCGACGTAAATGCGAACATCCTCCGAGACGGATTGAAGCGAGGACCAGTAGGGTCTCCTGTCGCACAAACAACCACACTGGGTTAGATCCTTTCAGGACCAACAACGAGTGGTACCACAAGCGAGATCACAACACTCACGGCGCATCTCGCCAACGAAGACACAAGTCTTCAAAAACTATTACGTAGTTTTTGGGAACTCGAAGACATTCCCAAACGTTCTCCACTCACTGAGGAAGAACTCGCACGTGGAACTCACTTCACTGCGACTCACAAAAGGTTACCTGAAGGAAGGTATAGCGTTAGACTGCCATTCAAAGGAACGACTTCGATCAATATCGGATCGTCTAGCCATAACGCTGATAAGTGGCTAGAAAAATTGCAACGTAAGTTTATACGGGATTCAGACCTCATTGAGCCATGCTATGACTTCATGACTGAATACATACTTCTCCGACACATGGTACCGACAACCTTGAACGCTCCTGACTCGACCCCTGCCGTCTTCCTACCTCATCACCCCGTACTAAAAGACAGCAGCACGACACGCCTGCGGGTATTTTTCAACGCTTCAAGCAAAACATCGAACGGCACATTGCTAAATGATCATATGATGGTTGGACCAAAACTCCAGTCCGACTTACCATCGATTATCCTCCGGTGGCGGCAACATCAGTTTGCGCTAACCGCAGACATCACACGAGGGTATCGTCAGACCTTGGTCGATCCTGAAGATCAGCGGTATCAACAGATTCTGTGGAAACTGACTCCCGAAGCACCAGTTACACCGTATAAACTAGTTACCGTAACCTATGGTACCACATCCGCTACATTCCTCGCGATGCGCGTTTTAAAACAACTGGCTGACGACGAAGAGTCAAACTTTCCCCAAGCAGCACCAATTGTCAGAGACAATTTCTACGTCGACGATATGCTATTCGGAGCAAAAGACGCAGCAGTTGCAAGCCAGCTTCGAAAAGAACTTGAGGAACTGTTAAAACGAGGTTTTACACTACGGAAGTGGATGTCCAGTCACAAATCGCTTCTTGACAACACTTCAGAGTCCGATCAAGAAAAAACAAAAATACGATCTTTCGACTCAACGGAATCCGTGAAAATTTTCGGGATTGGATGGCTACCAAATTCGGACTCATTCTGCTGCAACGCAATCGAATCAAAAAGGTCCAAGAATACGAAATGATCCGTACTTTCCATTACCGCGCAATTATTCGATCCGTTAGGATGGTTATCTCCGATAATCATCAGCGCAAAAATCATCATGCAGAAACTGTGGATCGCAGCGCTCGACTGGGTCGACGAGCTCCCTCCGGAACATTCCGAGAAGTGGAACGATTACTGTAAACGAATCCCAGAATTACAAGCGATCTCGGTACCACGATGGAATCACTTGGAAAGTAACAACACTCCATGTGAACTGCACGGATTTGCAGACGCATCAACGCGCGCATATGCGGCTGTCGTATATTTACGCACGACAAACGAACAAAATGAAGTAAAAATCAGCCTGCTCACAGCAAAATCAAAGGTCGCACCAATAAAAACCATCAGCGTACCGCGACTAGAGTTGTGCGCAGCTGTTTTACTCGTGAAGTTCCTAGAATTCGTTCAACAAGGTACGAAACTTCAATCATGCACCACCTACGCCTGGACCGATTCCACTGTTGTGCTTGGCTGGTTGAAGCAACACCCACGAGAGTGGTCCACTTCGTAGCCAACCGGGTCGCAACAACACAACATAGGCTTCCAAACATCACATGGCGACACGTACCCACCAAGCAAAACCCTGCTGATTGTGTGTCTCGTGGTTTAACCGCAACCGAGCTCACTTCGCATTCGTTATGGTGGCAAGGACCACTATGACTAACACAAGAAAGTACGAGCTGGCCTGTTGCGCTAAAAACGAATCCAGGAAAAGAACTTCTACTCGGAGCAAGCAAACAAACAGCAGATCATGTTACTGTCAAATCAACACCGACGTGGGAGCTATGCAATGACATTTCAACCTGGAAAAAGCTGCTTCGCGTTACCGCTTATATCTGGCGTTTCGTCAATCACTGTCGTCGACGAACAAACGCAACCGAAATACAATTATCTGGTACCGAGATTAGAAAAGCTCAAATCTTTTGGATAAACCAAGCTCAACGAGAAGCCTTCCAGCAGAAAATAGAAACAGACAAACAAGGCCAAGCACCGTCGCGCAAGTCAGCTTTAAAATGACTCACTCCATTCCTTGACGACGAAATGACGCTACGCGTTGGAGGTAGGCTGGAGCGCTCTAATCTCACATTCGACGAGAAGCACCCTGCTATCCTCCCTAAACATCGTATCAGCTCACTTATTGTCGAAGATGCTCACCTGCGATGCCTCCATGGAAGGCCTCAACTGACTATCAGTATTCTACGACAAAAATATTGGATAATCGGACATCGACCGTTCGTAAGAAATGCTATACGAAAATGCGTGCCATGTGCAAGAGAATGAGCACAGATACCAACACAAATCATGGGCAACCTACCAGCAGCGAGAGTTGGCCAGACTCAACGAGCTTTCCTCCATACTGGACTCGATTACGCAGGTCCGTTTCTCGTAAGAAGCAGCAAATGCAGAGGTTACAAAGCTCACAAAGCATATCTAGCAGTATTCGTTTGCATGTCAACACGCGCCGTTCATCCCGAGCTGGTATCCGACTACACGTCCGAAGCCTTTATCGCAGCTTAGAGCCGATTCATCGCTCACAGAGGACTTCCAACAGATATCTACAGCGATAACGGTACCACGTTTCAAGCCGCCGAAAAAGAGTTGCAATCCGCATTCAACACTGCTGTAATCGACCCAAACATCGGTAACATCGTAGCCACTGATGGTACCAACTGGCACTTCATCCCTCCTGGTGCTCCGCACTTTGGAGGATTGTGGGAGGCTGGAGTAAAGAATGCAAAGCACCACCTGAAACGAGTCATCAGAGCTCACACGCTTACCTATGAAGAATTCAACACCCTCGTAACTCAAGCCGAGGCATGTCTCAACTCGAGACCGATCGGACCTCAACTCACCGATTTGAGTGAATTCTCTGCGCTCACTCCGGGACACCTTCTAATCGGCGCACTTTTACTCAGCATACCTGAACTGACTCTACTCAATCTCAACGAAAATCGACTGTCGAGATGGCAACTAGTCCAACAGATGCGCGAAAGCTTTTGGGAGTGATGGTCCGTCGAGTATTTTCACTCCCTTCAGGTTCGAACGAAGTGGACAAAAACAGGAGAAAACATCACTGTCGGTCGGTTGGTCCTCGTCAGAAACAACTTACTTCCAGCCAAATGGATGCTCGGGAAAATTACCAACGTACACCCGGGATCCGACTCACACGTTTGAGTCGTCACGATCCGCACCGCTCAATCGAAATTCAAATGACCGATCTCCCAAATCTGTCTCGTCCCAGTTCACACTGATGCAGACGAACCCACAAAATCTCTTACTGACGAACCTCCTGATACCACCGACACATCTGACTTTCAAGACTGCGAAACCCTCGATTCGACTATCATATCGACAACAGACAAAACCTAACATCCCAGGATAACGAAAGGTCTTTATGTCTCGCGGCGAAGTGTGTATCACAGCACCACTAGACTTAGCAACTCTCTGTAATACATAACCATGTAAGAAAACAATGTTAAGTGATTATCAGTGCAATGCAGTGAGTGAAAATTGTGCCAACTACTCAAGTAGTCTTTATGAGACTCCAAAACCAAACTAAACCAACTGGTCCTGAACCAAACCACGACATGATGCACGAGAGCACATAGCCACAAACCTTGTAAATAGTGTACATAGTAATCTAAGTGATTCTGTATTCATGGTACCAGCACAAGCGTCAAACAAACCACCGTAACGATCACGGCGGGTGGCACTACACCGCCGATTTGTCACATATCAAGAACAGAATGTAGCATTTCTCCCGACCAGTCGAGGCGGGCGGAATGTTCACGTCATAAGCGTTCCGTGGCGTAATCTATGCGAGAAAGATCGAAGTTCGAACGTAGTGACGAACTCTGACATCTGGGGTCGAGAGTATTCCTCAAATATCTTGAAATATGTATCGTAAACCCCGTAGCGAGGCAAGGTACCGCGCTCGAGCTTCCGACTCGCTCTCACTCTGCGACGATCAGTTAACGAGTTCATACGCGCAATAATTTCTGCAAAACCATTCACAAGTTTATAGTAAAAGTATTACTTTTCGACAACGCGGTGTTTTTTTATGAATACAGAACAATTTCATCATTTTTGTACTATACATTCACAGTGTTCGTGTACATGATTTATCCCTCCGAACGATTCGAACGCTCTTCGCCCACGAATTTACTTGCGGTATTTAATATTATCAGCATTCATAAAAGGTGTTGAAAAGTCTTTGTGTTTCCTCCGCGAAGGCGGAAACAGCAGTCAATATTCGCAAGCAGCACTCGCACTCTAAAAGAATGTCTATATCAATGACATCCTAACCGGAGTGAATACTATTTCACGACTACAACAGTTTCAAAGTGAGACGCGCGACTATGCATGGCGGGCGGATTCCCACTGAAGAAATGGGTCGACAACGCGAAGGAAGTTAGAGACGGAATCCCGATCGAGGACGAACAGAAGACACAACTAAAACTCTATCTCCCGCTGAAAACGGACATCTGACACTCGGTCTCGGTTGGAACCAGCGAACGGATTGCTTTTCGTTTACTGTACACTCAAGTACACACAAACCCATCACAAAAAGGAGTCTGTTGGCGCAGGCTGCGCAACTATTCGATCCATTACGATGGCTTTCACCAGTCTCAACCAAGGCAAAAATCGCGATCCAGTCCACCTGGCTGCTTAACCTCCACTGGGACGATCCGCTACCGCCCAAGATGGCTGCAGAATGGGAGAACTTTTACGCCGAGTAGCCAGAGCTAACGAGAGTACAGATTCCACGATTTGTGCTACTAGAACAACCGCATGGAAACCTGGAACTACTCGGGTTCGCTGACGCTTCCAAAAGAGCGTACGCCGCTGTAATTTACTTGCGCTCTGAAGCAAAAAACGGAAACACAAAGATATCACTCATGGCTGCCAAAAGCAAAGTTGCACCGCTGGCACAGGTCTTGATTCCTCGCCTGGAACTATGCGCCGCTCATCTACTTTCCACGCTTATTCAACACGCAAAGGGGGTTCTTGAAATTCCGGAAGTACCCACGTACCTCTGGTCAGACTCCACTGTAGTTCTCGGCTGGATCCAGGGCCACCCAAACAGGTGGAAGACATACGTTGCCAATCGAGTCGCCGAGATATAACGGCAAGCTACAAATGTCACCTGAAAACATATTCCCGGCGAGCAAAAACCAGCGGACTACGCTTCCAGAGGGTTAACTCTGAAGGAACTATTGACTCATACGCTATGGTAGTCCAGACCATCGTCACTTCAAAATCCCACTCGCAGTGATCAAGATCCACCAATCATATTGGTCGAACTACCGGAAGCTCGGGTAACGTCACTGATCACTGCTATGAGCGAAGAACAGCAAAACCAACATCGAGTACTGGATCGAGCATCCTCCTACATCAAACTAGTTCGAGTAACCACCTGGTGCAAGCGTTATGTATCCAAACATCAAAAGGAAAAAAACATTGACAAGCAGAGGAAATACGCACAGCCGAGTCTCACCTTATTAAAATCAGGTAAGCTAAAGCATTTTCTGCCGAGATTCAAGCGCTACAATCAGCAAAACCACTTCCAGTCAAAAACCAGCATGCCAACGTCACTTCATTCATCGATCAGAACAATATTCTTCGAGTTGGAGGAAGGCTAAAACACTCTCTCTTAGCTTGGGACGAGAAAAATCCAATCATTCTTCCTGCAGAATTAAAGTTCTCACATTTGCTTATTAAATCGCTTCATAGGAGATGTCTGCATGGAGGAATACAGCTGACGTTAAGCCACCTGAAGCAACGATTTTGGATCCCACGAGCCCGAGCATTGGTGAAGACCTGCATCCACCAATGTGTACTATGCGCCCGATGGCTGACGGCACCAGTGCAGCAACGGATGGCGGAGCTTCCACCCCCACGCGTCTTTCCAGCTAGGCCTTTTCAACATACCGGGGCTGCCGATGCAGGGCCTGTCATGGTACGAACTTCTCAGGACGAGGACACAAAGCTACGAAGGCGTTCCTCGTTATCTTCGTCTGCCTAGTTACTAACGCAGTCTATCTAGACGTAGCATCGGTCTACTCCACGAAGGCCTTCCTTGCTGCACTCCACCGATTCATCTCCCGGAGGGGAATGTGCTCAGATTTGTATAGCGACCGGGGAATAACTTTCACGGGAGCTGACACCGAGCTACAGCAGCTCTTTAAACCTCAAAGCAAGCAAGCCTCATCCATACAGGAACTTCTCGCAACAATTGGGATAAAATGGCACTTCAATCCACCGGCCGCTCCGCACTTTGGAGGACTTTGGAAAACCGCTGTGAAATCAACAAAGCATCATCTACGGCGTGTAATTGGCGAAGCCACGCTAACATACGAGGAGATGGCAACACTCCTGGCACAAATCGAAGCTTGTCTCAACTCTTGACCACTAAGTCCCTTGACGGATGATCCCAACGACATCAACGCGCTTACACCAGGACACCTTTTGGTGGGGTCAGCTTTAACGGCCATTCCGGAACCATCTCTTCTTGACAGCAACGTCAACCTCCCTCACGATGGTAACTTCTGACACACATGAGAGACCAATTTTGGAAGCGTTGGGCACGGGAGTATATGCAAGGACTTCTGTCACGAGCCAAGTGGCTCAACTCACCAACCACATTCCAGCCTGGTCAACTATGCCTCCTCTGGGACGAAGCAACACCTCCGTGCAGATGGCCACTAGCACGCATCATCGTTATTCACCCTGGCCCCGACGACAACGTTCGAGTAGTCTCCGTAAAGACTGCAACAACTTAGCTAACTCGACTAGTAGTGACGCTAGTGATGCTTCCAGTCCTCGCCGGCGAAGAACAACACCTTTATCACTGCGAAGACGCGATGAGGCGGGCGGAATGAGCGAAAGACACAGGCAGCGAGAACTACATGAGTACACCGAAGAACCCAAACTCTCCTCAACATTCCACCCGAATTAGTTACTCCGAGAAGGGACGCAGCTACCTAGACGTCTTCTGGAAACGAGTGGGAAGCTCCCATTCGACGCAGCACACCAGGGAAACTACCCGGAGGAAGCAATACTACACCACTGTGCCTAGGATTTGCAGGACCAGAACCTTGCCCTCGTTGCTCTGGAACGAGTCTCAACGAGCCTCCACTCAAACGCGACAAATCGATTATAACAATAATCATGATTTTAAATAAAATGACGTGAATCTTAAATATCATCGCCTCTCCCCAGGTCTCTAGACGACCTACCCCAGCGCTGCAACTCCACTCTGCAAAATTCAACTACCGTACAACGCGTGCTATTGAATAGTAATATAACTCATAAAACTACTATTAACGTACCTAATCCGAACAATTCCTTGAAAAGGTGATATATGTAAGACCGCGAGGACTGTAAACACACAGACATGCGTCTACTAAAATGAAGAAATGTGGTATTCTTGTTATATGTTTATTATAACCTTCACAACCAAAAAATGTAATCTCAATTAATGAACATTTAATTAAAAAATTAAAAAAGTAAGAGTTCGAATTCCTAATGCGAGGGTAGCGGTTCGAGTCCCCGTTCGGAAACTTATTTTTCTTTGGCTTCTTTTCAAATTTTACGATACTTACACCACAAATTACCCAAATAATGCATAATGTAGTGTATTAATTTATATTTTTCAAAAGGCATAGGGCGTCATTATTTTAACAGGCGAATAATCGTGGAAAATTTGTTACAAATGGATCTGGAATAAGTTTATGGTATATTAGTTCATATATAGTGTAACGAGACGACCCCACCCGATATCCAGAATTCGAATCGATCAAATATTCCCGCCCTACAAGACGGCGCGATCGAACGGCGCGCTCGCGAGACGGGTGTGCTCCGGCCCCAGAGGAAACGGAGGAGCGCTACGAGGAGCAAGGACGAGAAAGGAGTCTCTTGAACACGTGTAACGATCGGACGTCCCATTGAAGCATCTGACCCAAAGTTGCGACTAATATCGAAATAACCTGTTCGCAAAGTACTAGTACCAGAAATATAAACGCATCCGAGGGAAAGCCGCTGCGTGTACAAATCGACCAAACCCATCGTCGATCGTCAACGCTGCGGGACCATATCGGCAGATCCTCAAACGAGACCATCTGCGACGTGTTCAGATCGACCAATTCCACGGTTGATCGTCATCGCTGCGGGAACATATCAGCCGACCTACACGTCGGAAATCCAACACGATTTCCCACCGAGACCGGGGAATCTCGCCTTCGTGCAGAGGGAACACGGAAGTTCGACCGACTGTTCCCGACTTCGAGGCGAACGGCGAACCAGGGGGCCAGCATCTGCCAAGTACTCCGAAAGCGGCGAAAACTCCGTCTACCGAAATAACGCCTTGTCCCGACTGCGTTATGATCGAGGAATTCGATGCAGTGAGTAATGAGGTGGACGCCGAGAAAAGAAGTATGTATTCGGACAGCATAAATTGGGCGTGATCGGATTGGGCCGAAATGAAAATTGTATATGTCGGTTTACAAGTCGCGTAACGGAACTCGCGCATCGTTTTATTGAATGAAACTCGCCTCGTAAAATATCGGGCATTAGACAAAATATCTATGGAGATAATACATAGACCTGTGGTATCAAAATGAATGGAGATAAGGTGATTTTATAAAAGAAATAAAAGACAGTATGTAACAGGAAAGACGAAAAATTCCGTTACAATAGATACATAGATGTAGTGATGTATATTCAGATATACATAACATACCTTAAATATATTCGGATTTCGTATGTAAAATATGTAAAACATGTATTTAGTTCGTATGCCTGATACATTTAAGATATATCATAAATGCATTTATATTTATTAGACCTGTCCTTAAGAAGGGCAAAATCGAAATTTAATGGTCTTACCCCCCAAATTGGTTCGAAATAAGTTTTGAAAAAAGGTCAAAATATTTTAAAAAATTTCCCTCCATATTTACTCACCGCTAGGAAGCCTTACTTTTTCCCATAAGAAAAGCATTGATTTTTCGTGATTTTTAATCTTTTTTTACAGTTGCCCTAATTATTAGCTAAAAAAATCGTAAATTCTCATAACATGTTGACAGTAATGTTACCTTTTTGTCGGATTTTTTAGAATTTGATAGAAGCATTTTTGGGCTAGATTAATCACATCTTTATTCTCTGTATGTTGCGAAAAACGCGGAAAAAGTCGAAAAACGTGATTTGGAGAGTTAAATATCGAAAGAATTCAATAGGAGTAGTCTTAAAACATACGGAATGCTTTGTACCCAAAATAATTAGTCACGTAAAAAAAATGCAAGGCCACTCCTGCCGTCAAATCGATTACGCCATGATTTAAAGTTTTTCTGTTTTTCCTGCTTCAATTGCTGTTCGAGCACGTCGCACCCCCACAAAAACCTATTTCAAGAACCCGGCATCACGTACACATTCTGATTGTTTGTCCTAAATGTTTATTCGTATTATGTTTTGGAAATCAATTATAGTAATGAGAAAAAGTGCATCAAGATTTTCGATCATAAGTTAACGAGAGTTGGATGAAATTATCCAAAATAAACTATTTGAGATTAGCTCAATGTGAAATGGTACGCCTCCTTTGTTAATTTTGTTCTTTCTACAACGCATCATAGTCCTATTTCCTCCGACCCAGCACGCGCTATGTGCGCAGTGCGCCCGGACTATATCCGCGCGGAGTAACACCAACGTGCCCGAACAAAGGGTCTTGTCACCGCTGGACTTCGAGCTCCAAGTTCCGAGAGCGTCGACTCGAGGCCCAGCAGTCGGTCTCCAACAGCCAAGAATTGCATTCTCCCATATTTCGTCAATTTAGGTTAGGTGCACAATGCGCTTACGAGAAAACATATGTTTGATTGGTTATGTGGATTCCCAAATTTTCGGGAACAAACTACCATCGACTTGTCAAGTTTTATTTTTCAACACACGAGTGTCAGGTTTTGATATAAAAACAAGTGCAGCACTAGCCGTGCGTGAAACTATGATTTTTTGGACAAAAGCCATATTAAAAACGAAGTAAGATTATAACTGCGTAAAGAAACTGATGGATTTACATAAAAAATGGCATCTATTGAGAAAAAATATTAATGCCCCAAGCAATAAAAAGAGGGAAGAGGAATTTTGCGGTAAACTGCATGATCCTTTTGATATCGCCCATCAAGATGCGCTCGCAGGCCTCGACGATATAAGAACGGAATTACTGCAAAATCAAAGGAAGCCTGGTCGTATCGGTTTCATCTGGGATATCCAAAGCACATATCATCAAGCGCAACGTCATTTTTTTCATTCAGGGTCATTTTTTTCATTGATCCTCAATCAGCAAACACATGTAATAACGATTAAAATTTCTTCCAGATGAGATCGTGGAGTTGGCATCGAGTGATGGAGGCGACTTTTCACGAACTTTGTCACAAAAATCCGTTGGCACACTCTCCAATTATTCCACAGAAGACCATCCTGCAGACGATGCTGGACCATCGAATCCGAAAAAATCTCGAGGCATTGTAGATGTGGTGAATGACAAACTCGTCGCAGTTCTTGATAGGTTCAAAGTCTCTGATACATCGGCCGTTCATTTAGTCGCTTCTGTAGCTCAATCTCTTGGATTCGATTAAAATGCTTTAATCGGAGCTCGATAAAGAAAACGCGTGAAAAATTGCGTGAAATGAGGTCCATGAGAATAAAAAGTAAGTTCCAAAATACTGATTGGCGAGCCGCTGTTTTACATTGGGGCGGAAAACATTTGCCTGATTATGAAAGCGATAAGAAGCTTGAGAGACTACCCGTTTTGATAACAAACAGTAATTCTGAGAAACTGTTAGGTGCCCCAAAACTTGAAAATGGGAGAGGCGTTACGCAAGCAAACGCCATTCATGATGTTCTCGATGAGTGGGGTGCTTTGAGCTCGATAAAAGCTCTTTGTTGTGATACAACGGCTTCGAACATGGGTGTCATGAATGGCGCGACGGTTTTATTAGAAAAAAATGTTAGAGAAATCTATTTTATACCTGCCATGTCGACACCATATTATCGAGATAAATTTGAAAAGCGTTTTCAACGCAAAATTAAAGTCCCCCTCGACTGGACCAGATGAACCTATTTTCAAACGTTTCAAAGATTCCTGGTCGAAAATCGATTCAACGGCATTTCGCATCGGAATTGATGATAAAAAAAGTACAGAGCGTTATAACTGTGGAGAATGTCACGAGAATAAATTCATTTGTTGAATGGACATTAGAAACGGATTTACCTCGAGCGGATAACGAGGAGCTTTTGAATTTAACAAAATTATTTCTCGGAACCGTCCCATCGCAAGGAGTCATAATACGTTCACCGGGTGCAATGCATTATGCACTTTTTATGTCCAAAGCTATTTATTCTTTGAAAATATTTTTGTTCCGAGACAGTTTCGAAATGACGAACACTGAATATCGGGCGATCCGAGATGTATCGGTTTTTATCGTAACGATTTATATGGAAGCATGGTTCACTGCTCCACTCGCAGGAGCAACTCCAAATCATGATCTTCAATTTTTGAAAAAAGTCTATAATTATAAGAGTGTCGACAGAGAGATAGCTAATGCAGCTTTGCAAAAATTGATAAATCACCTATAGTTTTTGAGCCCTGAAACGGTGGCCTTATCATTTTTTTATGAGAATTTACTACTGGACGTGAAACGTTGCATGGTGTCCGAGTTGGGCCCGCTCGACGTAATCGAAGAAATTGATCAAAGTTGCTCGAAGAAAATTGTAATCAACGTAAAAGACGTTGGTAATTTCTGTGGGAAATAGATGGATCGGTAGAATCGCAAACCCTGATTTTTTTTTCCAATTTGAAATTGATCAATCGTTTCTACAAATTGACCCATCTCTTTGGTCTGAAAATGAGAGTTTCCGAGAAGGTGCGGAAATTGTCAAAAAATTTAAAGTTGTGAATGATGCGGCAGAAAGGGCTGTTGGTCTATTCACAGATTTTAATCATATTCCGACGGAGAATGAAAACCAAAAACAATACATTTTGCAAGTCGTTGAGGAACATAGGAGAAAATTCCCTGATTCGAAGAAGGTAACGGTCATGCAAAATTTATGAACAAAGCAATCGGTTTAAGCAAGTATTATGATGTTCTTTGCTATATAATTTAGAAATACGTGACAGGATTAAGATCCTTAATATAATATATGATGACTTAACCGATTTTAACTTCTATATTTATAAACTAGAAGTTCTGTTCTATTCTTCTATAATAATAATAATAGAACGTGTGAAGACTTAACCGATTTTAACTTCTATATTTAGACTTCTGAAAGATACGTTTTGACTTTTTTTTAATTTATTTTCAGCAATTTCCGAGAATTTATCATCTTCGGCGAAAAGTTTTCCATTTTTTTTAACCTTTGCCATTTTATTCCTCCTATTTTTAGCTCTCAAAACGACGTTCTTCGACGTTTTTTTGCTTTTTTTCCGTGGTCTTCGCAATATACAGAGAATAAAGATGTGATTGATCTAGCCCAAAAATGCTTGTATCGAATTCCAAAAAATCCGACAAAAAGGTAACATTACTGTCAACATTTTCTGAGAATTTACGATTTTTTAGCTGATAATTAGGGCAACGGTAAAAAAAAGATGAAAAATCACGAAAAATTAATGCTTTTCTTATGGGAAAAACTAAGGCTTCCTAGCGGTGGGTAAATATGGAGGGATCAAATTCTGACATTTAAAAAAAATTATTTCGAATCATTTTGGGGAGTAAGACCTTGAAAATTCGATTTTGCCCTTCTTAAGGACAGGTCTAATATTTATATATCGCTTGGGTTTTACTTATACCCAAAAATATAATTGACATATCTAGTTGTGGAACAAATTATACCTAATACATGTCTTATATATCTTTCCATATATTTTATATATATTTTATTTCCATGTAGAGAGAGCACGAGAACACGAGAACAAAGTGCTCTCGTGGTCACCCGTTACTCATGCAAAAACGAAACATTGCGCCTGAACATTGTGAACATTGTATTGAGAAGCATTCTCAGCGGGTGGCCTTTACCCAATCTTGGCCTTGGGTGTGCCAAGTTGCTGGGGGTGCGTTGTTGGGTCAGAGTTGACCGTGCTGATTTCTTAAGTAACGAGATAGATTAGATGCAGGGTGCTGTGATTCTTAACCGCTGTGTGAGAGATAAGTAGCGATATATGAGGTCCCAGGAATAGCATGGGTGCATTGCTGTCCTCGACCGCGACTGAGGAGTCCGAACCAAAGAGCTTGGTTGCCCGTTCCACCGAGAATGATGATTCACCAGCTGATATATCGTGAGTCCCCGGGTTACACATTCCGTGGGGTTTCAATGTCCTGGGATGAAATGACATTGTCCTCATGAGAGTATCTCCTTGATGGAGCCGACCCGATTCCGAAGAAACTCTTACCACCGTGAAGAATGATTTTTCATGCAAACGCGTGTGGCCGAAGAGTCTGTCTACAAGTATATTTGTGAGTGAGACGACCCCAAGGTTTTTTAAGTGTATTTCAAAAGTGTCGTTAGTGGTAACGTAAGCGTGAGCTCCAACCAATGGATTGTTAGATGCTTGAGTGACGCTACCTTCGTTGTTACGCACACTAGAGTAGTATAAGTTCGGAGTCCCGCAGAAATTACTTTGATCTTGATAGACGCCGCAATGGCAAGTAGAAAAGCGTCCCAAAAGCTATGGAGTTCCACAGTCGCAGAACAGTTGAGTGTCTCTCTTAAATGAGTCAATTTCTAAGTAATGGTTGGCGAGAGCACGTCGTCCCAGTTGAGCCACTCTGGCCATACTTTTTGCGGTAGCATTTTACCTTTGATAGTAACCGGCGAGAGGAATTCCAGAAGATCCAAGAGTTTAGCAATTTCCGAAGGAATGACTCGGTTTGTGAATTTGGACTCAGTAGATGATGCCGCTGATGAGAATCTGAACTGATCCGGCCAAGGATACCAAAATACCCAACATCTTGGTGTTACAGTCTTTAAATGAGTGTGCTTGTGATTAGGTGCTGCCTAGCGATGTGTACTTGAGAAAGTTCTACTGATTATTTTGTCATTTTGCTAGGTGGAAATCGGCCGCCGTGCCAATTTCAATAAGTTGGTACGCCTAGTCGACGAGATCTGTGAGGTGATCCCTACCGTCGACAATACCATCCACGTACTTCCCTTTGAGTAGTGAGGATACCGCCAAGAGAAAGTTAGGTCCTTCATCCTCCACTAGTTGAAGAACCACCCGAACCGCCTAGAAAGACGCCGATTTTGTACCGTATGTAATCATAGTGATTTCCTAAGGTATCGATAGGTGAGATTCTCGTCGAACCAAAGTATCCCAGTTGTTTTTGGCCGCCCAGATGTACCATGATTTGACGGGACATCTTGGATATGTCCGCAGTGAAAATGAGCCGATCCCACCGAGCCCAGTGCAGAGCAACCGATATTTGTCTCTGGATTTCCCCACCTGTGCGCATAATGCCGTTCAGTAATACGCCGAAGGTGATGAGTTAAGACCCTCAAGAGTTGAATACGGCCAGCAGTTTGGTCATAATACTATCTTCCGCCAGGACGCCGTGAAGGACGGACACATCTTCCAGTTCCGCGTGCCGCAAAACGCCGCTCGTGCTGGTCCAAGTGAAAACAGACGTACCTCCACTCGACATAACAGTCGAGCGTCCCATACCCGTGCTCGTGGATAGGATGCCCGAGGAGACGCCGGAATAAGGCCAAAATTAACGTGTCACCCGTCCCTCTCGACACAGCAACCCGGAGTTGCACCATCCCTATTGCCCTCTCGGGTTCTATTGACCGCGTAGAATCGGCGCCTCGCCTAAGGGGATCAGCGGCCGGGGGTGTAGTTCACCTGGTGGTTTTTTATGTGGGTACACCGCCTTTCCTAGGACGCTAAGAATTCAAGAGGGATGCCCCCCCCCCCCCGCGTCTGGCATCCCGCCACAGGTTTTTGGGGGAAAAGGGTCGACGGGCCATCCAAAATTGCTGCGAGGACAGGTACGTGCACACGGGGTCGTGCGGCAGAGGGGCCCTAACCGTGGCACTAAGCGAAAATTTAAAAAAAGCGCCGAAACGAGTGGGATAAAGCGATCTCACGTGAGGGTGTGAGAAGAGAGGAGGGGCGCGTGAGTGGGGCACGAGAGAGCCAGGAGGACCGCGAGAGCATCGCAAATTAGACCGGAGAAATCTTTTGGCAAGGAAGTCGTATTCGCTTCCAGGTTTCCGCCTTTGCGGAAAAGTTAAGTAGAGTCTTTCAAGTTGGAGCTCGTACTGAGGTTACTTGGTCGTTCCGT
Organism: Ophion obscuratus; assembly: GCA_964007375.1. Classification (NCBI taxonomy): domain Eukaryota; kingdom Metazoa; phylum Arthropoda; class Insecta; order Hymenoptera; family Ichneumonidae; genus Ophion; species Ophion obscuratus. Next base: position 46,195,518 of record OZ023312.1, read on the forward strand.
ATTATTCGGGGTATTAATGTATTTATTGCTCATCATCAAGAGACGCGGCAGCGTCTCTCGCAGTGGTGCTCATCGTTTTTTAATTATTATTTGTAATAATTCAAAAATTATGAGCATCACTGCGATGGTGCTCATCATTTTGTAATTATTATTTGTAATAATTCAAAAAGTATGAGCACTACTGCGATAAAAAAAGATAAGCACCACTGTCACGGACGACGAAAACGCCGCGACTCTTTAAACAGTAAGATGGACTTCAGCAGACGACTTTTTAACTTAGAGTCGACATTACCCGAAAACGTGGCGACGAATCGAAAATCTAATGACATTTTACCAATGAAATGTTATTTTTTCCAATTGATTTTGTTAGAGGCATTTTTCTATCCGTCTAATTAATATTGAGATTTCGAAATATTCAGCAGAAATTTCGAGACTTTTTTACCACAATAATTCTTCAACTTCAGAACGTTCCAGACTCGTCGGTTTTCTTAAAGGAATAAAGTTATTCGGTCGCATCGTAAGCATTACTAGATACGTCCTTTTGGGGAAAACGTTACGCGGGTAACGCTCAGCGTTACGGTGTGAAGTGCAACGTTTATCGACTCGGTTTGTACGTCCTCGCATTATTGCCTTCGAACATTGCTCTGAACAAACTATAGCACGGTAGAAACGTGAGTCGGTATTCGGGTCGGGTTCACGGTAGCACGGTAGTCGGGTTCTTCGGGCCTATGGCCTTTGCCGGCTCTAACCTTCAAGTAGGATTGAGCGCAAAAGTGGAATACCGAAGGGAAATAAAAGTGGAATACCAAAGTGAAGTAGATTCATAACCGCTCGCGGCCTTTCCTCACCGCGCGTATAGACCGATTGAGGTTATACATTGGCGCAAGGAGGTACGTAGAGAAGAAAAACATGAATGCACACGATACTAACGAGCGGTAACATTTTGCGCCTCGTCGCGACCTTCCTCGTCTTTATTCTCCAGCGAGGTGGTCACGTAAGCGGTAATTAGTGGCCGGTCGTCCGAGACATACCATTGTCCAAAAGTTCGAGGTACAATCCAGAGCGCGATTTCGAGTGTCTGGACGGCAGCAGGCTTATGAGGTTCGAGGGGGTCAATAACGATGCGACTGCGGCGACGGCAGTGACGAGCCCAGCACGCCCACCAGTCTCAACGGAGTCTTCTCCTGTCAGAACAACGGTCATGTTTCACGCTACCTTCCTTCAAGTCGTGTCCACAATTGCGTTTGCGATGCGAGCAACTAGTGCTGCGACGCGAGCAACGAGTGCTGCGACGCGAGCAACGAGTACTGCGATGCGAGCAACAAGTATGGCCTGGAAGATGAGTGCCGAGAAAAATGCCGCGAGTTGGGCAAAGAGGCGAGGAAGGAAGCGAAGAAGGTGGCCGAGCTGACAAGAGGTCAACAAGATCAGGTTGGAGATGACTACGACCGGTAAGTGTCTCAAGACCGAGAATCAAACCGGACTGGTCAAGCTGAGAGCCATCTTCGAGGAGGCCACCCTTACCGAGAAGGAGAAAGAAGCCGTTCGTCATGAAGGAGCCTGGTTAGTAGGAATTTCCGATTTTTCTGTGGGTGGATTTGGTTCCGTTTGGCCCGTAGCCGGTTAACCCGTAGGATTAATCATGATGATTTTTATTCGGTATTGCAATCTCAGGGATTAAAATGAAAAAATATGAAAATTGTTGTATCCCTATAGGGTTGAAGTTTGCATCGTTAGAATGTAAAGAAATAATTTTTTTTCATATTGCCTATTTTTTCACGACATTAAAGCTGCAAAAATCATTGAAACATTTTTGAATGACCATTTCAGGGATACACAACCTAAATCAGGAAAACAAAAGAGTTTAGATGGTATAAAATATGACGGAATAAAAAAATATAGAAGAGCTTTCGTTTTATTCCAACGTTGCAAACTTCAGCACCATTGTATCCCTAGCTATCGATATCAACCGAGCCTTGCTCTTCCCGACGTTACTGAAAAACCTGACTAATGCTAATGTTTCTCTGCCTCGAAGGATCCGTCTAGTTGTTTTGTTCAGATTATTACTTTTTCAATTTAACGTTCAAAAGAAGTGAAATAACTCTTTACGAAAAACCTAGCAAGTTCTTAAAAATGTACACACAATTGTAAAATCCTAGAAATAATATTTTTCTCAATATATTTATCTAAAAAACCATATTATTATTATAATTTAAAAAATCGAATCACGATAATCTAATAGCACAACGTATCTATCCAAACAAGTACAGTGGAAATTCTGTGCAACGATTTGGCGTGCATTGTTAATATAAAAAGGTCGATGAAGGATGTCGTTTTCTCAACAACTTGAGTATCAGGATAAGAGAGACATAAATTGACGCAATGTGTTATGTAAGTGCAAATCAAGTTTCTGATTCCGCAACGTATAAATAAAATCAGTCATATACCCCTAGACTACTTGGCTCTTGAAGTCTCGTTTAATTTGCATGATTTGAAAAGTTATGTCGAAGTATTCACTTTCTACTCTATTGCAGAAGCACCATACATCTCATGAAATCTATTGCTTCCTATAAATTTCGGTGTAATGGACATAGTTTTGCCAGGCTGAAGGTTTAAATTACGGTGCGCTCCAGTTGCTGATGGAAAAGGAATATTGATATTACTGTCGACACCTATCGCTCCATATTTAACAGTCTGTCCAAGTACAGTCAAACATCTCATTCCTGATAATCCTGGTATACCTGATACGATAAGTAATGCGACGATACAATTTGAAATTATCTAAGTAGATGAATTTTTACAAAAGTTGCTTATGCAAGCGGTCAAAACGGTTCTGTAAGAAAATTGTGTATCTTCCCGAACTTTTTTCTTCACCATGCACGCCAAGCCGTTGCATAACATTTCCAGTGTAGTTTTTGTGATACATACGTTGTCCTTTCATATAATCGTGATTCGATTTTTTTTTTATTACAATAGTAATATGGTTTTTCAGTTAACATATTGTCACGGTCCCACACGACTCCTATTCCCAAACCCAGTCTCACGCCCTCATATCAACCGTTTCCCACAGCTCTCACCTAAACCTAATCCTCCTTCCTAGAAACCCTCAGCAGAAACGAAATCTTCCTTCCTAGAAGTCCTCTCCAGCATCTCTCTTTCTCTCTCTCCCCTGAGTCCCATTGTCCCCGAGCCCACGCGCTTCTCGCGCGTGGCATCCTCTCCACCTTCCTAAGGCCCCTGCACTCAGCCACGCTTCCTCCTGCTGGACCGAGAGCCAGCAGTCCATCCAGAACCCTCGAACAAATAACCACGTGCACTCCCTGGCCGAATCGAATAAAGAACAAAAGATCCAGATTTTAGTCGTCTCAGTCTCAGTTGATCGTCTCCCGCGAAATCCCCAATCATCCGCTCGCGACCATCACAATATTGAGGAAAATATTCTTTTTAGAATTTGACCATTTTGTGTACATTGCTAAAAACTTGCTTGCTTTTTTTTATAAAAAGTTATTTCACTTCTTTTGTACTTGTAAATTCCAAAAGTAATAATCTAAATTAAACCATTGTTTGAAATAGAATCAAAAATATTTCGAGTTTAATTTGAATTTTGTAGATAGTGAAACAACCGATAATGTTTTCAAGGGAACTTTTTATTACCTGGCGTTTTTTTTCTTGATAAAGTTTTTTAGGGTTTCCATTATCCGCAACACAGTTCAGTGATTTACTATATTACTAAAATTGACCCAAACGAGAATCGAAAATCTGTGTGTGAATATTTTGTGTTGAAATTTTAGATTAATTGTATATGATATAATTATTGCGTGTAAAGTCTCGTCAGGGCTTTCTCTACATACTCAGGGCCGTCGGGCGCTCACAGTCTCTCGTATTTGTTTACCTTCGATCGTCTGTCACGCCCCTTTGTTTGTCGCGCTTTATCGAGTTTTCTTCGAAATCCAGACCACTCGGTGATCGTACTCGCTCGAAAATTTTTGCGTAATATTTGGCCACACATCATCGGCCTCGTTACGATCTCGAGCTAGCGTAGCCTCGAGCCAACGTATCTCGGAAGTCGACTGACACGTTTGTGATTTCGAGTGAATAGAAAGTGTCCGGGCAGCCCACCATACATAATTGCGTTTCCGATTGCCTACCAGCATATCATTTTGTCTTGTTGTTAGAAAATTACCTGTGCTCGTTGCGTTAGCTATACACTTATCTAAACAATTAACCACACAATTACCTATGCTCGTTGAGTTAGCTACACAATGCTCCACACAATTACACATGCTCATTGAATTAGTTACACAATTATCTATTCAATTACCTACGCGCTGTGAGTTAGCTACACAATCATCTACACCATTACGTGCGCTCTTTGAGGTAGCCGCACACTGATCTACACGATTACCTACACCATTACCTACGCCTTTAGGTCAGTTACACGACTACCTTCACCCTCTGGGCCGTTTATGCAATCGTACAGGTACCGATCCCATGAGTTAAGATCATCGGGCCACTGACCCTATCCCCCTCGAAACTTGGGTTATCGGTGTTGTAGCCGGCCCAACAGCAAATTATCTATGCGTTCCTTAGATGTCTTGGAGATTTTGTCGAGCGACGCATTAACTGTATCTATCATTGAAAGACCCTTAACCCCAATAAACTATTACCGATCAGATTTGTAATCAGGTGTTCCGTTTATTGAAAGGCAATCTTTTATCAATGCCAGTACCCTTTCGCGTCCGTGACCTTCGTCCTCCGCCCTGCCCTTTTACCATTTCCTCCGGCGAGCAGAGCTAGCTAGACCACCTTGGTCGTGCCGTACTGCACCGGGTGTCCTACCATCAACTGGGTGTTGGGCGGATGAAATTCGACCCATAGTCGGCGGCACTCTGGTAGCTGGTGCCCATATCCACCCGGCGGGTCGTCGGACACCCGGTAGGTTTGGAAGCGTTACGGGCCAGGAAGTGTGCGGATCAGAAACCCCGTTACCAACTTTACATTTAACTATATACAGGTGGCCGTAAAATGAGTTTGTCAGGGTAAGCGTTACGCGGGAAAAAGTTCGGTGAGAAAAGATGGCCGACCGCATCACTTTGAAGCGATAGCGGAGAGCAAGTTGTCGCTTGCCTTAAGCTGAAGCCGTATTTCCCGAACTTGAATAAATGCTAATGAGTGCTTCGAATTCACTGACAAGGAAAAGTCGCGAGGCATCCCCATACGATTTCGATTAATTTTAGCATGTTTGTAGAATGGGTCAAAATAGGCAACATGATTTTTTTATATCGGTGGAACCCGATTTTTAAGGGTGAAACGAACCCTCGAAAATGCGTGTGTTTTTCGGTTTTGACGATAACTTTTTAACGGAACAAAATACGGAAAAAAAACTTTGTAATAGGCCGTCTCGATCGACCGTTCAGGTTCCTGGTTCACATATTTAAATTACGCGGCTTCTTCCGCCGTCGTGTCAATTTGATCGACGGAAGTAGGAGGCGCGACGGTGCCTTTGAGACCGGCCTAATCATCCCCACTCTTTAGGCTCCGGAAGGTTATTGATAGCCTAAAAGATTACTGGTTGAAGGACCCGAGACAGGGCCACACGAGTCAGGCGGAGCGACAAATCTCTCGCCATATTATTATACAGATAACCTATTTGATCAATCGTTTAGAGGACTCGCATCCCCGATTACCGTCCGTGAGTTGCTGCACGAAAATACGGCAATTGTCATCAACGTTTAACCGAACCGAAAACGGCCGGTTCATTCACAATTCAACGAACGGAAGCATTCCGATGTTGCTCGCGACTTCGACGTCTCCCTGCCAGTCGAGAACCTCGGAGCACTGTCTTACATACAGGTCTGACAACGGCGGTAGTGGGGGTACGCCCCGTTAGCGGCTCTGTTTTTTTATTCCGATGTCTGTTGCTTGGTGCGTGACGGCAAGGGAAAGTAGTGTGCGACAAAGAGAGAAATAGCTCTTCTGTCCTTTTTCCTCCTGACCGCAGCGCGTGCGCCATTTGCCCTAACTTAATATACCGTACTGTCGTGTAAACTGCATAATATTCGAAACCAATAAAAAGCGATAATACGACCATTTACATCGTTTTTTCTCCAATGTCTCACAATACATCCTTCTTCGAAATGTTTTTTCACACACGTGCTAAGACTCTTTCCGTCTCGGAATAGCATCGAGCCATTTTTTGTATCGTTCGACGTTTCTGGGCACACGAAGCAGGGAGTTCTGCTTAAAACTTCGGCATCAATCGGCATTTCTGCTTAAAACTTTTGTACCCCGTTTTATAATTGCAAACCGCGCAACCCTTAACCATTTCACATTGTTTTCGAAAACACTACCAGAAAAAAATTGCATTTATGAGTAAAAACACGATAAAAGAATGTATCACGGTAAATCGCGTAGAACCTCGTGGTATATGATCGCAAATAAAGGTTATTTCGACAATCGCGCCACAAAAACAGACGTAAATACCTTGGCCCTATTCGCTGGTAAGAGGTAAGAGGGAAAGCACTTCCCCTTGCTAGTGGCGACGGGTAGCGGCGCCTAGTGAATCGAAAAGTGCAGATGATAAGCGTGTCTACCACCACGAAAATATAGCTTCGTTGCAAGACCTGTATGTAAGACCGTGCCTCGGAGCTATCACGATTACAAGACCGAGTCCTGCCAGAGAGAGAGAGATCGTCGCCGTCCATGCAGTTCCGGATCTCCACCAATTGACTGGGACCTTACTTGGAGTTCCCAACACCACTGACCTCGGACAATCAAGAAACTGTGAGTTCGGTCCATTCTAAAAATAAAGTCTCGAATGTAAGGGCGCGAGCTCGAAACCGTTGGACAACCTGGTCCAGTGCCTATAAAAGACAGACAGTATATAAATAGCGCGGACGTGCGCCCGTCCAGGAGTAAAAGGGCGAGCACAATAACGACGGTGGGAGATTCAGGTGTTCGGAATTGTGTGTCATCACAATCATTGTCATTGGTTATTATTTTGTAGTTTTTGTAAGCGAAATCATTATAAAACGCGTCATGGGTCAGAGTGTAGCGTGATTGATCGAATTATAAATAAGAGTCAAGTGGTCCGGGATAAGTGTGTCCTCGAAATTATTATCATGTGTTCTAACCGAGTAATTGTTTGTAAGCGAAGTCATTCTAAAATATTGATGAATCAAAATTTGAATAATTAAAAATAATTATTAGAATTGACGCCCAAAAGACAGTAGAGATATCGATAAATACGTATACCTGCCTCATCGTGTTTAGAGATTAGGATTATCCGCCAAGGAGGCACGACGGTATGACGAATTACAAGCAGGCACCATAACAGAAGATTACATTTGCGATCGACTAAGTCGCGATGAAATTTGCGTGTATCGAACACGGTCCTTGAGTATCGACATCGCTCCAACCGAAATTGTCAATCGTGTTCACTTCTTGCGTTAATCTCTTCTGATTTTCTTGCCTATATTCGGGGTGATTGAATTTATGGCGGTTAATCGCTCACCTCCCGGTACCCCGGGATCGAGAAAAACACAAATACAACTTCCCCCTGAACGTGATACTGTGAAAGCCCGCAAATCATACCGACAGCATCAATGAGTAAGACACGCACTAATCTAAGTGCTGCTTTAGGAATGGATGAAGAACAAGAACGATTGAAAGAAGAGCGGCGTTGGATAAATGCTAAAAAAAACCGAACTCGAAGCGTTAAGGCGCGAATTGGCGGACGGGCATCAATTGAACCGATGAACTACGGAGATTGAGGGTCACTATAGAGCAGCAGCAGCGAGCGATCGACGAATTGCAAACGACGGCAGGAGTAGTTCCTCAAGCAAACCATGAAAACGAAGGTCTGTTGAACGGGCTCATGCGCGGTTTTCAGTCATTAAAAATTGATCTACCATTGCCGAAATTTTCAGATGAGTCGATGTGTATCCCGAAGGAATTCCTAGAACAAATTGAACGATATCTCTTGGTGAAACGGGTTGAACCGGCTATGAAAATGCTTATTTTCGAAAGCGCATTGAAGGGGCGGGCAAAGGTGTGGTTAAACGCGATACGCTCGTCCTGCTCCAACTTCCTGGGCTTTCGTGAACGTTCCTTGCTCGAGTTCTTTTCCATCCCAGTGTGCGTGCGAATTAAGAATTAATGGAGTAGTCGAAAGTATACGCCGCAAATGGGGACATTGCCGAGTTATTACCTAAAACAAGTGACGGAGGTACAATAAATTGCGCCGCCACTCGAACAATACGAAATCAACTACACGATCGTTCAACAGTTGCCTACTCGGGTACGCGAGACCATGGTTAGTGTTAGCCTCGACGACGTTAACGCGGTGTCCTACGCGCTCTCTATTGGATATCGCGAATGAGGAACGAAACCGGTTGAAGCGGGGGAACCCCAATGGAGGAAACCGTATGAACTCTAATTCGAACAACCGCAATCAGCGGGAGCGTTTTCGGGGAAGATCGTATGCAAGTGGTTCTAATACCACTTTTAACATCTCCGCAAGTCGACCAATCGGGTCAGAGATCAGAGAAAGCGCGCCGGCTGTCGTTCCCCGCAGTGTACCTATTTCATCCGTGGTTCAGGTGGATCAGTTCAGTTGGATCAGGCGATAGGCAAAGCGTTAGAACTCAAGCAGATTTCAGAAAATGCGATACCCTATGCGGGTATCCCCCCCCCCCCCCCCCCCTCAAACACCAAAGAGGCAAGTTCCTCTACTGTATCGCGTGCTTCAAAGCAATGGTCGGTGAGGCGGCTGTCGGTTCTCCTGCGCGCTACCATTCGTATGATGTTTTTGAGGACCTGAACTCGGATATACTACTGTGTCCAAAAAATAAGGTGACATTGTATTTATTTCGAAAATTCTTTATTTATTTTTCCAAATCAATTTCATCCCCTTCTAAGTAATCCCCTCCCGATGCAATGCACTTATGCCAACGGATTTTCCAATCTTCGAAACACTGATTGTAGTCACTTTCCGGGATGGCCTTCAGTTCCGTCTTCGCTGCGGCTTGAATCTCCTCTATCGTATCAAAACGGTGTCCCCGGAGCGATCTTTTGAGCTTGCTGAACAGCCAGGAGTCGCACGGCGCCAGATCAGGTGAATACGGTGGTTGCGGAACGATATGGGTTGAGTTTTTGGCGAAACGTATCCGCAGCAGAAAATTGGTTCCGCAAACAAAATTTAATGCAAATTCTTTGCTCAATAAATTTCGACATCGCAAAAAACGAAAAACTCACTTTTAGCAGCTCACAAAACGACGCGTATCTCAAACACTAATGAATATTTTGACATGTAAATTTGACATAGATGTCACTGACAATACTACCAAACTAAAAAAAAAAAAATTCTCCAAATCCTTCGACGCGCGCAGTTTAAATTCAAATGTCACCTTATTTTTTGGACACAGTAGTAATTCACAATCCCGCTCCGGTTAGTCGAACATCCTTTCGACAATGCCCTTCTCTACTCGTGAGTGTCTTCAAGATCCCGGTGTTGGCTTTAATCGATACAGGCAATCAAGTGACATGCATTTGTGAAGTATTTTATGCTTATTTAAAAAGATACTTTTCACTCACCGAGCTCCCCATCTCAAATCTTGTGGTAATCACGGCCGTGGGTACCCGCCTACCCGCATAAGTCGACGAAGGTCGTGCCGAACCGGGAAATCGTACCGTTCTTTACTCAACTCCGGGAGGATAGAGGTCAGGGTTTAAAGATCGCTCCAACATCGACTCCTCTAGAGCCGGATACCACGAGAATTTTTTTTCACCCGTCATGGAACCGTCAGAGCTCTGGCCCGATGTCAATCAGTTCATGGCCGTGATGACCAATATCTTTGTAGGGCTCAAGCCCAACTTTGGCCATTTGAGGCCGGGAGCGGTAATACCAGTGGAACGACTAGAAGAAAAAGGTTGCCTTGATGCATACTTCACGGGGCTCGATTGTGTGGCCGATTGAAAGGAAAAAAACGAAGACGATCCGACTGGCCCGCCTTCAACTGTATCGGAGGTGGCGTGCAGCTGCTGGAGTCGGTGTAAGAAATGGGAGCAGACCCAACAGACTTATGTCGTCTCTATGTAGAAGAGGACGATGAGAATTTTTTTAAGGACGTCCTCCAAATCACCCAGTAGGTTCCAGATTTGTCGTCGGAACAACGCCTCACACTACGCTCCACTATTTCCAAGTATCAGCGCTTATTCTCCGCACAAATTGAGGGAGCCGGTAGTTACGAGCACGAAATTCGCCTATTGGCGCCCAACACCGTGGTTCGGAAGTCATATCCCGTGCCGCTCTTGCTATGCAGGGCAGTCGAAGCCGAGATCGAGGATATGCTAGCTCAGGGAATCATTAAGTGCTCTACTAGCGCATTCTGCAACCCTCTCCGGATTGTTCGAAAAAGTGATGACCGGTTACGGATTTGTCTCAACGCCCGCTTCCTCAATAACATAATTGTATTGGACTAGGGGTAGCCCCCCCCCCCCCCCCCTCCGAATCGAAGAGATAATGCAAAAGTATCATGGAACCCATTACATAACTACGTCGGACCTCGCCAATAGATACTGGCAAATCCTTCTACATCAAGCGTCACGCCTTTACACCGCCTTCTTATTCGAATCCAGGGTGTATCAGTTTTGTCGTATTCCATTTGGCATAAAAACGGTCGGCAGTGGCTTCATTCGCGCGCTTAGCTACGCCCTTAGAAAAAGTTTTGAGGCGTTTTTGACGTTATATATCTACGATCTGTTACTCGCTTCCAAGACATGGGTGGAGCACATTCACCACCTGGATGTCGTCTTTCAAAAACTGCAGGAGCAAAATTTCACCCTGCGGCTAGACAAATCCATGTTCTGCCGAACGTCCCCTAAGTTTTTGGGGTTCGTCTTGTCGATATAGGGTATCCGACCTGATCCCGACAAGCTAGAGGTTATTCGTAATTTTTCTGAGTCCACCAGCCGCAAACAGTTGCAACAGTTTATCGAGGTATGCACTTATTATAGACAGTTTTGTGTTGACCATGCCAACTTCATCGAAGACTTCCGGGCACTATTGAAGGCTAAATATTTCTGGGAATGGATGGAGAGGCATCGCCAAGCTTTCGCCGATCTAAAAAATAATTTACCTAACGCGAACATACTCCATCACATTATTCCGGATGGGACATTTAAAGTACAAACCGACGCCTCCGATAGGAGGATTAGTGACATGCTATACCAGAAGGATGAGCATAATCACCAGTATGTGATCTCCCTGGTCAGTCGGTGCCTCAACGCGGCTGAAAAAATGATGGTACCATGGAAAAGGAATTCTTGGCTATTATTTATACAATCCAAATGTGCCTTCGCTTTTAAATTGGACGGCGATTCGAAGTCATAACCGACCATAAGAGGCCCCCCTTCCTGCATAGTACCCCAGTATCATACCCCCCTCCCCTGAAGTGGCGGTGTATCACCTGGTAACAATATTGTAATGTCGGCATGGACACTTTTATTATAATTTTGGAGGAAAGGAGTAACAGAACTGGGTTGTAGGACGGAATAACTCGGTTAACACGGATTGAGCTACTTGAGACGGATTTATTCAAATAACTGACGGACAGAGATTTGGCGTCGTACAGTATTTGGAGACTTACTGACTATCTAACACCCTCATTCATAGTTGTTCCTTAAGAAATACGGCCTCCTTGTTCTTTGTTCTGAACAAAGAATAAGGAATAAGGATTCCTTAAGGTACATCTATGAATACGGGTGTTAGCTTAGAACGGAGGTAACTTCTAGGGATAGAGTGTGGGAAAATCGAAATGGTGGGAGGAAGGGCCTACAGGACATTACTAACGCTGGCCCTGGATCCTTCTAGAAAATGCAGGCGAGGGTCTTCGATATCGGTTTCACGAGAACTTGAAAAACCATATTAGGGAATGAAAAGTTACGGCATTCCTAATGCAGCTGACCGGACGTTATAAATTATATGAAAGCGCCGCTCACGAAGATCCAGGCGCATCAAAGAGGGCTTTCATTATAGGTTTTCCAAGAATTTGGAAAGGCATGCGTGGGAATGATATTTTAAATGTAGGTAGACGGATGCTATAAATTTGGTAAAGGGCCACTTGCACAGATGCATCAGCAGTGAGGATTGTGGAAAGAAAATAGGGCCAAGAACGATCATGGAAAAAATCGAGGGCCTCATTACAATATATATATATATATATATATATATATATAGTGACGTGATTTTTTAAGTCACGTCACAGAAAGACTACCGACGATTTAGTCGTGCTCTCGATGCCCGGGTTACGACCCCTCCGTGTATGTTACGGGCCTTTCCTCCAGTATGTTTGTTTTTGTAACGTTTTAGGTTTGGGTTTTGTTGTTGGTTTTGGTGAGGTTGGCGTGTGAAACTCGGTCGAGCGGCATGTCGCTCAACGTACCGAGCAATCCCGACCGAGGGACGCACCAAACGAGGCTTTCGGGGAATCGGTGCACGCCCGGCTGAGATGCCGGCGCCCCACCGCAGTGGTGCATCGTCCTGAAGAGCGGGCCGTTTGGGTTACGGGCGGAGGCGGGAGACCTCCGCGCCGCGCTTCTAGAGAGAAGCTTTGCCCGCTCTCGCATGGTGACCCGGGGATGCGATCCCCGAGAGCCTCCATGTTACCTAGGAGGAAAGGTCCCGATCTGTTACCGTTCCGCTTGCGGGGTACTCGGGCAGGAAATATAGATTCCGAAAGGAATATTCTTCCAGAATATTCTAGCTCCCGAAATAATATTTCAGCTCACGGATATTAGAAGAAAATGTTCTCGCTCGAAGCTGCGTTCTCGCGTGAGGTGAGCGCGCGAGCGTATTTACATTTTTTTCGATAATCGCGCTCGACAATGATCTCGCTCGCTGGCCTTCGCCGCGCGAGGTAGAGTTGACGACCGATTTTGCTCTCGGACGAGGTCCGTCGGTGAGTTTCGCTCCTGACGCCGTGTGAGACGGACGTGTTCGTCCCCGGTTCCTGTTCGCGATCCCGTACCCGGAAGGCGAGCCCTTTCGGACGGAGATAAGTTCTCGTGATTTGCAAGACAATCAGCTCTCGCAAAATAAAATAAAATACTTTATTTTGTTAACTTAATTTTTGGTTCCCGCGTATCTGGCATCTCGTACGCTACTCCCGGTGAATCCCGACCCCTCTACCATGACTCACAGCCTGAGCGGCCGTGTTTTACCGCAACCCCCCCCCCCCCCGGGTAAGTGCATCCAGATAGTCCGGTTATGATTCCGGCGAAAAAAAAATCAGGGGAGGTTTCCCGACTCCCAGGTCATACCGGTTAGGATTCCGGTGAAACAAAAACCGCGGAGTCCTCCAGCTCCGATGGTGGGTCAGGGCGGATCCCCTTGGCCCCCAGGGCATACCGGTTGAGAAATCCGGTGAAACAAAATTCTCTGGCGCCCCGGGTATTGCGGATGCACTCACGCGGGGTGGACGGCCGAAGGTGACGGTTCCCGTCACTCCTAGCTCTCGTATTCCCGTTCTCGGTTTCATGGTAAGAAAAGATAATCCCCGTCACAAATGGCGCCCAACGTGGGGCCACGCCGGCGAGTAGCAGTTCTCGGTAAAGTTTACGGGGAATGAAGAAAAAAAAGATAATTTAATTATTATTTATTTTTTCGTTCGTTCCGCCGTTCTTGCTCTCGATTTTTAATCTCATCGCGAGATTGTTCTCGCGTGAGCGTCCCATTCCTGGTCCCGTTCCTCATCCTCAGACGGCTCTCGAATATGTTCTCGTAAAGAGTCCGAGATCTCTGAAAATTTTCGTTCGCGAAAATTATGAGGTCTCGGACTGTAGCTTCGTGCTGGCTCGACGCGCTAGGCCTAGGGAGGCCGCGGTGCGCGGGGCGGGCAGCGCTAGCGCTCTCGGGAATCGTAACAGTTTTTCAGCCCGGTTACGAATTTCCAAAGATTTCCCCCCGAGCCCTTCCTCACGGTCTCGGGAGTCGAAGGATCGCTCGATCGCGCTCATTAGTACGCGATTTCTCGAACGATCAACATCGGAAAATTCGCGACATCCTTCGACGAGCTCTCGAATACTCTAAAGAAAACGTAAGTTCTCATAGTGTTCTCGCGAGTTATTTTTTTTGCTCCGTTCTCGACCCACCTTCCTCGATCGCCCGTCGGACCGAAGAAAAAAAAACGAGGGGTTCTCGTAGCGGTGTGCGCGTAACCGCAATCGGGAAAGGACCTCCCTCGCGGAGTGGCCTTCCCACCCCGCTGGTGTTCCCGTCGGGTTTTCTCACGCCGTAGAAAACCCCGAAAAAGAAAAAGTGCTCCCGCGAAACTTCCTCGTTTTCGGAGGAAAGTGCTCTCGTTGGCTTCCCTCCCTGAAGGAGAGGAGAAGTGCGCTCCCTACGAGTTTTAATTTTTTTTCTTCTGTTTTGCGTGTTTTGTGCTGCTCGCCGCCAAAAAAAAAGGATTAGCTGATCAGCGCCGGTGAGTCCCGACGTAGTCGGAGAGTGTTTGATTTAGCATTTTTTTTTATCTTATATTTTTTTTTTTTAATTTTTTTCCCCAATATTAAAATTTTTTTTGCGACGATCATCCATTCGCTCGATAAGTCGTGTTCACGGGACGGGGCTAGCTCGGCCTCGTCGATCCCGTTTACCGGGAGCTTTCGGGAAATCGGCGACCCCGGAACGCCACCGCGGCTCTCGAACACCGGTGTGACACGCCCGACGCGATATACCGGGCGTCCCGGAAGTGGAGCGCCCGGTACGATATATCGGGTGTCCCCGAAGTGGGACGAGTCCTCCGGCACCACCGTTCTCGGACCGAGTTAGATCGAGGGAAATTATTATTGATTATAATTTTTTTTTATATATTTTTTTTCTCTTTTCGTCTTCTATATATTTTTTTTATTTTTTTTGAAAAAAAAAGAAAAAAAAATTTCCTCAGTCGCTCTCGCCCCGTCGAGTTCCCTCGACGGAAGGGAATACACTCCCTCGCTCTCGCGGATCCGAATAAAATAATTCGGATCGAGGGAAATTATTATTAAATTTTTTTTTTCTTTCTTTTTTTATTTATTTATTTTTTTTTTGAAAATTTCCCTCCCTCGCTCTCGCCCCGTCGAATTCCCTCGACGGGAAGGAATAAAATTTCCTCGTTCTCGCGGATCCGAACGAAAGCTTCGGATTGAGGGAGAATTTTTTTTTTGTTTTTTTTTGTTTTTTTTTTTTGCTGAAAATTTTCCCTCCGTCGCTCTCGCCCCGTCGAGTCCCCTTGACGGGAGGGAATACACTCCCTCGCTCTCGCGGATCCGAATGAAATAATTCGGATCGAGGGAAATTATTATTGAACTTATTATTTTTATTATTATTATTTTTTTTTGTTTTTTGAAAAATTTCCCTCACTTGCTTTCGCCCTGTCGAATTCCCTCGACGGGAAGGAATAAAATTTCCTCGTTCTCGCGGATCCGAACGAAAGCTTCGGGTCGAGGGAGAATTATTTTTTTGTTTTTTTTGCTGAAAATTTTCCCTCCGTCGCTCTTGCCCCGTCGAGTCCCCTCGACGGGAGGGAATACACTCCCTCGCTCTCGCGGATCCGAATGAAGTAATTCGGATCGAGGGAAATTATTATTGAACTTATTATTTTTTTTTATTTTTTTTTATTTTTTGAAAAATTTTTAAATTTTAAATTTTTAAATTAAATTTTTTTTTTCTTTCTTTTTTTATTTATTTTTTTTTTTTTGGAAAATTTCCCTCCCTCGCTCTCGCCCCGTCGAATTTCCTCGACGGGAAGGAATAAAATTTCCTCGTTCTCGCGGATCCGAACGAAAGCTTCGGATCGAGGGAGAATTATTTTTTTTGTTTTTTTTTTGCTGAAAATTTTCCCTCCGTCGCTCTCGCCCCGTCGAGTCCCCTTGACGGGAGGGAATACACTCCCTCGCTCTCGCGGATCCGAATGAAATAATTCGGATTGAGGGAAATTATTATTGAACTTATTATTTTTATTATTATTATTTTTTTTTGTTTTTTGAAAAGTTTCCCTCACTTGCTCTCGCCCTGTCGAATTCCCTCGACGGGAAGGAATAAAATTTCCTCGTTCTCGCGGATCCGAACGAAAGCTTCGGGTCGAGGGAGAATTATTTTTTTGTTTTTTTGTTTTTTTTGCTGAAAATTTTCCCTCCGTCGCTCTTGCCCCGTCGAGTCCCCTCGACGGGAGGGAATACACTCCCTCGCTCTCGCGGATCCGAATGAAGTAATTCGGATCGAGGGAAATTATTATTGAACTTATTATTTTATTTTTATTTTATTTTATTTTTTTTTGAAAAATTTGCCTCACTCGCTCTCGCCCCGTCGAATTCCCCCGACGGGAAGGAATAGAATTTCCTCGTTCTCGGGGGGGGGGGGCGAAATCTCCCTAGCTCCCGTTTAAACTCGGTACGCCATGACACTCCGAGTACTCCAAGGACACTCTTCATGGCGACCGGAGGCGCGATACCGAAGGTCTCGTCACGGCTCTCGGAAAACGCTAACGATTCGTCAGATGACGTGATCCCGATTGGGGACCTGACGCTGGGCCCACAGGCCCGCGCCGCAGGGCTGCCGACCCAAATGGATAGCACCCAGGCCGCCGATGGGCGACGCCCGGCGCGGCCCCGAAGCTCCTGGTGGAGCGACCCGGTTTCCGTCGCCGACAGGGACCGGCGCTCTTCGGTGAGGCTGACAGGGGATGTACCCCCTCTCGCCCCAAGCTCCCGAGGGGGCGGAAGGCCCCAGCTTACCGGACCCGGTCGTAGAGTTGTACCCTTAAACCGGAGTGATCTCGAGTCGTCGAGTGACGAACTGGTTCCGCGTCGGGGTAGGAGATTTTTATCCCCTCACCGAGTCCTCCCAGAGGTACGCCGATGGGAGGCCACGTTCTCGGGTCGTCACGGTGAGGACGTAGAGGACTTCCTCTCACTCATCGACGAGGGGCGCGTCCTGGCCCGTATTCGGGATGAGGACCTTCTCCTAACGCTCTCGTTTTGCCTCAAGGGTATAGCGCGGACTTGGTACCGCCAGGCCCGAGGCACGCTCTCGAGTTGGCAGGCCGCGAAGGTTGCATTTCGCGAGCGTTTCGCGGACCCCGATTACCAGATCGCGCTCCGCGAGGAGATTTCGTGCCGGTCTCAAGGCGAGTCCGAGTCAGCTCTCGTCTACTTGAGTTGCATGAGCGGCCTATTCTCCCGTCTGGATCCAGCCTGGACGGAGCGAGAGCAGGTACGCTCCGCTCATCGTAACATGCTACCGTCATTCCGTCTGGTCACTCCTTTGCAGGACCACTGGACGATGAAAGATCTCGAGCGTGTGGCTGCACCTCAGGAGAGAATTCTGAGTAGCATGAGCACGCACCGCGTACCGCCAAAGCCAGAGGCCTCCCTCTGCCCAGCGTACGCTTACCGTGAGCCGCGGCAGAAGTCGCGTGTATCCCGCCGCTCCGGCTTCTACCTCATGCAGAGCCCGGCAGCGATCGCTCACGAAACGGCCTCCTCTTGCGAGGAGGACGCTCCGGAGATGCTCGATGCGTTGTTGCCCCAGCACAACAAACGGGCATCAGGTCACGTAAAGGCGACGCAGGGGCACAGTCCCTCGCGGTCTACCCCGCCGCGCCGATCGTTCTCGAGGCCCCCCAAGGGCCAGTTCCGGAAGGACAAGGCCGATAATGCCACGTCTAAGCTCCCGAGTGGTCCTCCAGGGACCACCCCCGTTACCGAACTATCGAGTGTGCCCTGCTGCTGGAATTGCGGCAAAACGGGCCACCGACACCGAGAGTGCCCGGACCCCCGGCGCCTCTTTTGTTACCGTTGTGGACAGTCGGGCGTGTCCACGAGCCGTTGCCCCTTCTGCAATCGGGGAAACGGTCGAGGAGGCGAGTGAGGAAATCCCCTCCGCCTCCCGGGACTAGCCTCGACGATGTGACTTTCTCGTGTAGCTCCTGTGTAGCGACGCCACGCCAACAGGCTACCGAACGTAAGCAACGGCGAAAGCGACAGCTACGTAGTCAACAGGCTACCGACACGACCCCTCCAGAGGAGGACTCTCCTCTCAAGCAGGTCGTCGTAAATTCGGCTTCCGACCAGAGCGCTATAGCGTTCCGGGTTCAACCACTTTTGGATGGAAGACCCGTAAGAGCTCTCGTGGACTCAGGCGCAACTAAGACCTTTATCGGCCCCGTTCTCATTGAATGGTTGGCAGCTCTCGGCACGGAAATGATAAGGATCCCACCGCGATCAGTAGTGGTCGCGAATGGTCAAACCGAAACCGTGCACCTAGCTTCCCGTGTGCCTTTGCTCCTTAATGGACGTCCGGTCACGATTCTCGCGCATCACCTGCACTCGCTCTCGGAAAATCTAATCCTTGGATTAGATAGCTTACGGGCAGCCCGGATGGTGGTGGACTTTTACAGTGAGTCCTGGTGGTTTCGCGACACACCAGAGACCCTGTACGCCTTCAGCCCGGAAGCCGGCACGCCCCGCATCACTATGTGTTGTGGGTTGTGTACGCCGGATCCCGATGAGGTAGCTCGTCTAGACGACCTCCTCAATTCTCACGTGCCACAGATACCGGATGAGTCGGCAGTTACCTCACTCGTTGCACATAGCATCGATGTGGGAGACAGCCCCCCGGTGAAGCAGCGGCCATATCCCGTGACTCCGGTCATCCGCGACATTATGTGGGCGGAGGTGGATCGGATGCTCTCGACTGACATAATCGAACCGTCAAGTAGCGACTGGGCTAGCCCAGTCGTTATGGTCAAGAAGCCGAACGGTAAATACCGTTTCTGCATCGATTATAGAAGGGTTAACGCGGTCACGAAGAAGGATGCTTACCCCATCCCGAACATGACCGGTATTCTCGATGAGTTGAGATAAGCTAATTACATCTCGACTCTCGATTTGAGTCAGGCGTATTGGCAAGTCCCAATGGATCCCGCTTCTCGCGAAGTTACCGCTTTTGTTGTGCCAGGCCGAGGCTTGTTTCAATTCAAGCGGATGCCTTACGGTCTAACAAATGCTCCCGCAACGTTCCAGCGGATGCTGGACCGGCTTATCGGTGTGGATATGTATCCACACGTTTTCGTTTACCTGGATGACATTATCATTGTCACCAGGACTTTCGAAGAGCACCTTGTGTGGCTTCGGAAGGTTCTCGCTAAGATCTCGGAAGCGGGGCTGGCAATTAACCGCGAGAAGAGCGAATTTTGCCGCTCCCAGGTTCGCTATCTCGGCTTCTTGGTGAACCGCCAAGGCCTAGAGATTGATCCCGACAAATTGGCTCCCGTACTTGATTATCCCGAACCGCGGAACATCCGGCAACTGCGTCGATTCCTCGGCATGGCGTCGTGGTACCGTTGCTTTATACCGGAGTTCGCGACCATCGCCGAACCTCTGACTCGCCTTACCAAGAAGGACGTCGAGTGGCGATGGGATCCCGAACAACAGAATGCTCTCGATAAATTGAAGCGGTGCTTGACGAGCGCACCGACGCTCGCCTGTCCTGACTTCTCGCTCCCGTTCACGCTGCAGACTGATGCTAGCGGTGTAGGTCTCGGTGCCGTCCTCACGCAGGTAATTGATGGGCACGAACGAGTTATCGCTTACGCGAGCTGCGCTCTTACTGCTCCGGAACGGAAATACTCCGTGACGGAGCAAGAGTGCCTCGCTGTGCTCTGGTCCATACGGAAATTCCGTTGCTACCTGGAGGGGTACAGCTTCACTGTGATCTCTGATCACAGCAGCCTTAAATGGCTGCACAATTTGAAGAACCCCACTGGTCGGTTAGCGCGATGGGCATTGGAGTTACTGGAGTACAGTTTCACCATAGTCCATCGGAAAGGCGCACTGCGCCACGTTCCCGATGCGCTCTCGAGGATCCCTGAGGGTCACGATGATGCTTTGGCGTTCATCCAGGATACTCAGGACCAATGGTACCGTCGCCGGGTCCGCGACGTCGAGCGGGTCCCGGATAAGTTCCCGGATTGGAAAATAGTTGAGGGTCGACTGTACTATCATCGACCCTCCTACTTAGCGGATCTCGAGTTTGAGGATCTCAATGCGTAAGCTCGTGCTTCCCCGCGAGCTCCGGCAGCGTGCTCTTACTGAGTGCCACTCGCTACCGCAGGCAGGCCACTTGGGCGTCGACAAGACGTACCGTCGTCTGGCGACCGCCTATTACTGGCCTGGTCTTTTTAAAGACGTGGTGGTTCACGTACGGCAGTGTGACACCTGGCAACGCTGCAAAGTCGAGCAGCGAGCTCCCGCTGGTCTCATGGGCCATCGCATTGTCGAAGAGCTCTGGGTGACCGTAGCTACCGACATTATGGGGCCGATCACTCCCGGGCGATCTGGCCACTCATATGTTCTCGTAATCCAGAATCTCTACACCAAGTGGATAGAGGTCCAGCCCCTTCGCAGGGCAAACGGAAAAGCTATCGCAAAGGCTCTCGATGACCTGGTTGTCGCCCGCTGGAAGGCGCCCAAGGTGCTGATCACAGACAATGGCACGGAGTTCGTTAACCGCGACATACGCGAGTTGACTAACGCGTGGGGATACGGCATAGCACCACCCCGCCGTATCACCCCCAGGCCAATCCTACCGAGCGGGTGAATCGCGTGGTGAAAACCATGATTCGCGCCTTCCTGGAGGGTAACCATCGGGAGTGGGACGCACACCTGCACGAATTCCGGTTTGCGTACAATACTGCGCATCACAGCTCTCTACAGGCTATGCCTGCGTTCGCGAACTACGGCCGCGAATCCTCGCCAGCGACGTCGCTGCGACGTGAGGCCGAGGGCGATCCCGACATCGCTCCACGCCCCCCTGAGGAGTGGGTGAGGCGTATGACCCGACTCGACACGTTGAGGACGGCTTTTACGCATGCTCTCGATGAAGCGTTCCAGAAGCAATCGGAACAGTATAATCTCCATCGCCGAGATCGTACGTTCCAGGTTGGCGATCTCGTGTTGCGCCGTGCGCATCGGCTCTCGTCTGCAGCCAAGAGATTGTCTGCTGCTCTCGAGCCTCCCATGAGGGGCCTCTGTTGATCTCGAAACGGCTCTCGCGGGTAGTTTACGAACTAACCGATCTCGACGGGCGATCGAAAGGGAAAGTTTCCGTGCAGGATTTACAACCCTATCGAACCCCATGATACCGCACTAATCATTATTTTTGATTGCAGGATACTGAACATGTCTTCCAGAGCAACCACCCCCGAGCGGGAAGTGGTAGATTTGGAGGGCGATGAGGCGACCGGCGGACCATGGCTCGACCACTTGGTTCGGTTCGGCGCCAAGCTCCCGCGGTCGGAGGCGGCCATCTCGTCGCCCCCACCGTTATCGTGGGCCCCGGGGGAGATGCTCCGGGCGTGCGTGGCTACGCTCCGAGACTCTGAGCCTCGGGACGGCGAGTCGGCGGAGGGCCTCATTGAGGCCATCCGAGACTTAGCCCACGACGCTATGGGTCCGGGGCGGGCCAGCCGACCGATGTACTCCCCGGTCTCGATGGTCGCGAAGGACCATGAGGCTGAGGATGCCCCTGAGTTCCCGTTGCCCGCGGACGGAGACCCGGCGGACCCGAGGACGGCGTCCGAGCCCCCTACGGTGGCGCGGGTGACGGCCCCGGCGACCGACCGCCGACCCCCAGGCGGCGGGCCGTCCCGTCGGCGGAGACCCGCTCTCGAGCGGGCATGTTACAGTTGCGGTGAGGTGGGTCACCGCTATAGTGACTGCCCGCGGGGCCCTCCAACGGCCACCTTCTGCCATCGGTGCGGACGAAAGGGCAAAACCCTGCGGACGTGCCCGCGCTGCAGTGAGGGTTGGCGGGAGGCGGGCCCATACGTCTCGCAGGCCGGCCGCAACGTCCCGCGGGAAGAGCTGAAGGTGATGCGGTTAGCGCGAGCGGAAGCCCGCAACGCGCGGCCGCCGCCGCCGGCCTCCCCACAGGCGACGCCGGTCGAGCCCGTTCGCGACCCTTCGGGCAAGAAGTCCCGGAGGCGGCGTAGGGGTGGCAAGGGCAGGCGAGGCAACTCGCAGGCCCGCGCGGGTACACCCTAAGCCGGCCCCTGCGAGCTCTCGCATCGGAGCCCCGATTCCCCGATTTTCGGAGGATTCGAGATGGCCCGAGTTCTCGGTATGTGGGTCTTTGACCCTAGCTCTCGTGTGAGGCGGCAACGCCTCACAGTTCTCGCAATACAGGCGTTAGCCTGGGTTCTCGCGCGGGGCGGCAACGCCCCGCAGTTCACGCCATGAGGGGCCTCCGGCCCCAGTTCTCGTGCAGGACCGTGATGTCCTGCAGTTCCCGCGATAGGGGGCTAAACCCCCGATTCCCCCGGTGGAGGAAATAAACCTCGCAGTTCCCGTGAGTCGCGACGACGCGACTCGGTTCTCGGCCCCAATTACCCCGGAGAATGGGATGGAAAACTTGGAGCAGTTCCCGTAGAGTTCCCGGAGCCACCACCGAATTAAGGACACTCCGGCTGATTTGGTAAGTCCGATTCTGGTTCGATTGTTCCGTCCTCGGTGGTGGTACGTGTGGATCGTTGATCCAATATATTTCTCGCGTCGCGGGGCGGTTATTCGTCCGCGGCAGATCTCGGTCTCTTCCCCATATTATAGCTACCGAATTATAACGGGAAGAGACGACTATGCTATCGTTTACGCAAAAATAATTTTTTTGTTTTGTTGTGCGATTTTATTTTCTCGTGCCGTGGGGCGATTAGTCGCCCACGGTAGATCCCGGTCTCTCCCACCTGAAGGCTACCGACTGTAACGGGAGAGATACAAATTTAGCCATTGAATACGAATAATTGTTTGCGTTCTGGTTTTCTTTCTCGCGCTGCGGGTATTTGGTTCCCCGCAGTAGATCTCGGTCCTTCCCACCGTTTTGAGCTACCGACTACAAATGGGAAGGACAAGGATTGCTATCGTGTGCCTCTCAGCTAAGGCTCTTACTCAGCAGAGATCGCGTAGTTCCCTGATCGTAACCACCGTTAAGGGGTGGGGAGTTGTGACGTGATTTTTTAATTCACGTCACAGAAAGGCTACCGACGATTTAGTCGTGCTCTCGATGCCCGGGTTACGACCCCTCCGTGTATGTTACGGGCCTTTCCTCCAGTATGTTTGTTTTTGTAACGTTTTAGGATTGGGTTTTGTTGTTGGTTTTGGTGAGGTTGGCGTGTGAAACTCGGTCGAACGGCGTGTCGCTCAACGTACCGAGCAATCCCGACCGAGGGACGCACCCAACGAGGCTTTCGGGGAATCGGTGCACGCCCGGCTGAGATGCCGGCGCCCCACCGCAGTGGTGCATCGTGCTGAAGAGCGGGCCGTTTGGGTTACGGGCGGAGGCGGGAGACCTCCGCGCCGCGCTTCTAGAGAGAAGCTTTGCCCGCTCTCGCATGGTGACCCGGGGATGTGATCCCCGAGAGCCTCCATGTTACCTAGGAGGAAATATAGATTCCGAAAGGAATATTCTTCCAGAATATTCTAGCTCCCGAAATAATATTTCAGCTCACGGATATTAGAAGAAACCGTTCTCGCTCGAAGCTGCGTTCTCGCGTGAGGTGAGCGCGCGAGCGTATTTACATTTTTTTCGATAATCGCGCTCGACAATGATCTCGCTCGCTGGCCTTCGCCGCGCGAGGTAGAGTTGACGACCGATTTTGCTCTCGGACGAGGTCCGTCGGTGAGTTTCGCTCCTGACGCCGTGTGAGACGGACGTGTTCGTCCCCGGTTCCTGTTCGCGATCCCGTACCCGGAAGGCGAGCCCTTTCGGACGGAGATAAGTTCTCGTGATTTGCAAGACAATCAGCTCTCGCAAAATAAAATAAAATACTTTATTTTATGTTAACTTTATTTTTGGTTCCCGCGTATCTGGCATCTCGTACGCTACTCCCGGTGAATCCCGACCCCTCTACCATGACTCACAGCCTGAGCGGCCGTGCTTTACCGCAACCGCCCCCCCCCCCCCCCCGGGTAAGTGCATCCAGATAGTCCGATTATCATTCCGGTGAAACAAAAATCAGGGGAGGTCTCCCGACTCCCAGGTCATACCGGTTAGGATTCCGGTGAAACAAAAACCGCGGAGTCCTCCAGCTCCGATGGTGGGTCAGGGCGGATCCCCTTGGCCCCCAGGGTATACCGGTTGAGAAATCCGGTGAAACAAAATTCTCTGGCGCGGTATTGCGGATGCACTCACGCGGGGTGGACGGCCGAAGGTGACGGTTCCAGCACCTAGCTCTCGTATTCCCGTTCTCGGTTTCATGGTAAGAAAAAATAATCCCCGTCACAATATATATATATATATATATATATATATATACCACGAGGAGGTGTTTTAATTTTCGGTTTTAAAGTCGAAGGTCGATAAATAGCCAAGAAACCGTCACTAACAAAAGGCCGTGCCGGGTCGACAAAAAAATCATTAAATTTGTTTCAAAAAAGCGAAACACAGCTGAATATGTTCCCTTCAAAACGCCGCTTATTAAATGTGGCTGTCGTGTTTTTGACGGACCTATCTAACTTTTAGCGCGGGAAGAAACATTGCCGGGTGTATTCAAACTTTCGAGCGGTAGTATATACACACACACACACACACACAGACACACACACACACACACACGCACGCACGCACGCACGCACGCACGCACGCACGCACGCACGCACGCACGCACGCACGCACGCGCACGCACACACACACACACACACACACACACACACACACACACACACACACACACACACACACACACACACACACACACACACACACATATATATATATATATATATATATATATATATACACACACACACACACATATATATATATATATATATTGTGACGTGATTTTTTGAGCCAGGTCACAGAAATGCTACCGATGATCAAGATATGCTCTCGATGCCCGGGTTGCGACCCATCCATTAGTGTTAAGGTTCCTTTCTCTAGAATGTCTGTCTTGTTACGTTTGAGGTTTTGGGTTGTGTTTCCGTTTTGGTTAGGTTGGCGTACGGAACTCGGTCGAGCAGCATGTGGGTCGACGTACTGAGCAATCACGACCGAGGGATGCGCCCAGTGAGGTCTCGAGGAATCGGTGCACGCCCGTCTGAAACGCCGGTGCCCCACTGTAGTGGTGCATCGTGCTGGAGAGCGGGCCGTTTGGGTTACGGTCGGAGGCTGGAGATCTCCGTGCCGCGCTTCCGGATAGAAGCTTTGCCCGCTTTCGCACGGTGACCCGGGGATACGATCTCCGACAGCCTCCATGTTACCGATGAGAAAAGGTGCCAATTTGTTACCGTTCCGTTTTCGGGGTAACTCGGGCAGAAAATATAGATTCCGAAAGGAATATTCTATCAGAATATTCCAGCTCCCGAAATAATATTTCAGCTCTCGATATTATACGAGATAAAGTTCTCGCTTGAACCGGCGATTTTGCATGGTCCGATGCTGCGAGCGTGTTGACATTTTTTTCTGTTAACGCGCTCTGTCTCGCTTTCGCATAATCCCTCACACGCCGGTCTTGGTCGCGCGAGGTACAGAGTTGCTAACGAATCTTCGCGTGAGACGGTTGTCTCCTAAAAACGCGATCGCTCCCGCCTTTTGAGATATCGTGTGAGAGTTGTCGATCAGACGTCGCGATGGAGAGACGTGTCATGTCTCTCTCGCGCCCGTGACGTCGCGCTCTCGTTCTCGCGCTAGAGGCACGTCGTCGTGGTCTCTCGCTCCCGTGCGTATGACGTTTCGCGTGCAGTTCGTGTTCGCGATCACGTTTCGTCTACGTAAAAAGTTCACGGGTGGTTAGTCCACTAGTTCCCGCACTATAAAATAAAACATTATTTTATTTTTTTAGTGTCTTTTCCGGTGTCGCGTTTTGAGAGATCCCGTGATCGTTCACGCTACTCCCCGGTGAATCCCGACCCCTCTACCATATCCCACAGCCTGAGCGGCCGTGCTTTACCGCAACTGTTCTTTCCCGTGTAAGTGCATCCAGTTAAGCCCGGTTAGACGATTCCGGCGATTAAAAATCGAAGAGGCCTCCAGGCTCCGAACCCGGTTAGAATTCCGGGAAACCAAAAATCACGGAGAGCTCCCGTCTCCGCCTGGCGGGTCGAGTTTGATCTATATATATTAATTATATATATACGTTGGGCCAAAAAGACGGTTACAGACGTCTACAATACGTCTGTAACCGTATTGTAGATGGTTTCTCGCACCAGATTCCGGCTTGAGTTCTCGTTCCGGTTGGAGGAAATATCCCCGTCATAATATAATACTCAAACCGCGGATATATTATATACTCAAACCGGGATCTGGTGCGAGAAACCGTGACCTTCGGCTGTTCCTCCCGTGCGCGTGCATCCGCAGTACCTGGGGCGCCAGAGACTTTGTTTCTCTGGTCGTTTCAACCGGAATAAACTGGGGTCGGGGTGATCAAACTCGACCCGCCAGGCGGAGACTGGAGCTCTCCTTAATTTTTGGTTTCCCAGAATTCTAACCGGGTTCGGAGTCTGGAGGCCTCCTCGATTTTTAATCGCCGGAATCGTCTAACAGGGCTAAACTGGATGCACTTACACGGGAAAGAACGGTTGCGGTAAAGCACGGCCGCTTAGGTTGTGGGATATGGTAGAGGGGTCGGGATTTACCGGGGAGTAGCATGAACGATCACGGGATCTGTCAAAATGCGACACCGGAAACGTCACTAATAAAATAAAATAATGTTTTATTTTATAGTGCGGGAACTAGTGGATTAACCACCCGTGAACTTTTTACGTAGATGAAACGTGATCGCGAACACGAACTGCACGCGAAACGTCATACGTACGGGAGCGAGAGAACACGACGACGTGCCTCTAGCGCGAGAACGAGAGCGCGAAGTCACGGGCGCGAGGAAGACATGACACGTCTCTCCATCGCTACGTCTGATCGACAACTCTCACACGATATCTCAAAAGGCGGGAGCGACCGCGATTTTAGGAGACAACCGTCTCACGCGAAGATTCGTTAGCAACTCTGTACCTCGCGCGACCAAGGCCCGCGTGCGAGGGATTATGCGAGAGCGAGACAGAGCGCGTTAACAGAAAAAAAATGTCAACACGCTCGCGGCATCGGACCATGCGAAATCGCCGGTTCAAGCGAGAACTTTATCTCGTATAATATCGAGAGCTGAAATATTATTTCGGGAGCTGGAATATTCTGATAGAATATTCCTTTCGGAATCTATATTTTCTGCTCGAGTTACCCCGAAAACGGAACGGTAACAAATCGGCACCTTTTCTCTTCGGTAACATGGAGGCTCTCGGATATCGTATCCCCGGGTCACCGTGCGAAAGCGGGTAAAGCTTCTATCCAGAAGCGCGGCACGGAGATCTCCAGCCTCCGACCGTAACCCAAACGGTCCGCTCTCCAGCACGATGCACCACTACGGTGGGGCACCGGCGTGTCAGCCGGGCGTGCACCGATTCCCCGAGACCTCACTGGGTGCATCCCTCGGTCGGGATTGCTCAGTACGTCGACCCACACGCTGCTCGACCGAGTTCCGCACCCCAACCTAACCAAAACAGAAACACAACCTCAAACGCAACAAGACAAACATTCTAGAGAAAGGACCCTTAACACTAATGGATGGGTCGCAACTCGGGCATCGAGAGCATATCTTGATCATCGGTAGCATTTCTGTGACGTGGCTAAAAAAATCACGTCACAATATATATATATATATATATATATATATATATATATATATATATTGAGACGTATAGGTACGTCTCAGGTGCGAGTTTCTCCCAAGTACGCGAAGGCCAAGATTGTTGACACGCCCGGTCAATGCCTCTAAACGCGGCTATTAGGACAAAAATTGAAAACGGAGCAAGTGGGGGCTATCTCTCGGTGGGGATATTAAAAATTCGAAAAGAGTCAAGTGGGGGGAGAAAAAGATTCTAGAAAAATCGAGGAACGACCTAGACGCCTGAGAAGGGGAAGCAAAAAAAACGACAAAATAACAGTATAAAAGGGACGTCCTCGGACCGAAGAAGGTCTTCTCTTTCGAACTCTGGCTGGCGCAAGTAGTGAAAACGATACCAGTACAAGCTGAAAAAGCGAGGAAAAGATCGGAGTAAGGAAAGCGCCAGCATCAAGAATAAGAAAAGGAGCAAAACGTAGGGACTTCTCTCGATTATTGAGGGCATTAGTAGTGAATGGGCGTAAGTACAAGCCGCAAAGGCGAGGAAAACAACCACTAAGGAAACTGCCCAAAATAGCGAGAGGAATCGGAGATAGTCCTCGGATCACTTTCTTTAATTATCTGAGCATAAGTAGTGAAAAGGACGCACTTGATTATTTCCCGATTAAGGAAAGCGTCAGTTGGCACAAGTAGTGAAAAGGAGCCGAGAAGGACTCCCGACTAAGGAAAGTGCTAGAGAACGCAAGTAGTGAAAAGGAATGATCGGGTGCCCCCGAATAAGGAAAATGCTCAAGATAAAAAGAGAAATGACAGGAGGCATCTCATAGAGATAGGATGAGGCAAAGGAAATTGTAATCAGAAGAAGTAAATAAAATAAAGAAATAGAAATTCATTTAAAAAAAGGTACGAGGACCGACCAGCTGTGCACATGTCTTCCTCGGTCTTTAAATGTTGACGGTAACCGTCACCGAGAGAGAGAACTAATCGAAGCACTCGAAGAGAGCAAGCGAGAGACAAACAAAACAAACGAGGCAGTGGCCGAGCAAAGCCAACGTAGAAATTTCGGAATTCGCGAACACACACAAAGTACACATGAAAAGGTCCCCGAGCGACCCACGTACACACAAATACACACAAATATTCAAAAATTGTCAGGCGGAGTAAAAGCAACACCACACAGACACATAAGAAAACGCACAAATACAAGCACACATTTAAAAATACATGTAAACACTGCGATATCCATGCAACACAGACATTCAAACGTGCACACCACCCATATTTAAATACACGAGCGAAACTACACGCATACAAACAATACTTACCTGCCACAATGCGATGACACACTCACACATTCAAACATATGCGTACACAAAAACATTGCAGCACGAGTTAAGCGAGACTCCACACATACACGCCAACACAAACAAGTAAGAATCTCGGGCAAGCGAAGCGACCAGCGACGAAATTCAAATGTACAGGCGGATTCAAAAGAAACTGTATTGAGACCAAGGAGAAAAATTGCAATAAATTCACGACTTATTTTATGCGAAAAAGGTCTCTATTAATTTGCTCCCTAATCGAGTCCCGAACCCAAATAAATTTAATGTAAGCAGGGGAAACCCGTTACAATATATATATATATATATATATGTATATGTATATGTATGTATATATATATATATATATATATATATATATATATATATATATATATATATATATATATATATATATATATATATATATTGTGACAGGATTTCCGGTACTCGCGTCCCAAAATTTGCTCTCTCGTCAGACTCGTACAGGATAGGGCGCCAGCCGCGCAAATTCTTACGCGACAAATTTATTTTTTCCCGACGAATCGACGAGATGTTGTTTGCCCGACTGCCGCAGCCCTGAGTTTGGTAGAGGGGCGGGGTTGATCCGCGACAACAGCACAAAAAGATTTTACAAGAACACTCCGAGACTTGGTGACAATCGTAATAAATTTTTGTTTTCTCTCGACTCTCGCATACGGATCGGTCCAGGATACGCGCAATTCGTGGTCCTCTTATTTTTTCAAATTGTACACATTGCTTGCGCGAACGGAAATGACGACAAACAAATAATATCTTAATTCTAACTTATGCCAAATGACTTTTGTTCTGGTGCTTGAAAAATGAACCCCTCTCGGCGGCTCTACGTTAATTTAATTTAAGCGAGGTCTTCGCGAATGACGGAATCGCGCAAGGTGCCTCGATCTTTCCCGTCCGTTAGTCATCCGATGCGACAATATCACTCGTGACTTTAATATCTCCAATAATTTAAAATTCAGTACTTTACCCAACGGGCCACAGCGCGCGCATTAGAACGGGTTTTGACGAGCGAAACGACGGCCTCACCGCTACGGTTTCAGAAGATCTCGATCCGGTAAAACCTCGGTCTCGATCTACGATTTTTCCGGTGGCGTCGCTTTCTTGGGTGGCGGGAACGGCTATGGCTTGGGAAGTGCACCTCTCCTCGCTCCAGACTAGAACTCAAGTAATCAAATTTTCGCGAGAAGCCTTTCCACGGACCTGGGTCCCGACCCCCACTCCTTGCCTAGTCACAGCTTTTTCGATTTTTCGGCGTTGACCTTGCCGATAACGTTCGTATTTTCAAAATTATTGGACGTGAAAATTGCCTTCGGCTCCCGTCCCGGGACCTGATTGGGTCACGGACTCATCGGGATGATGACCGGCTGTAGAGGGAGACAGACAGCTCGGAGTGGGGCTTCGAGCCGACGACCCATCCTTGGAATTCGCGACTTTCCGTTGTCGCCCGTTGATACCCGACGGAATCCCTTAACGCGAGGTGCGGAGGGCCGATATCAGGCGATCCCCCCTTCCTTCTCATCATTGGAATCCGCTGGTATTGACTGTAGGTGAGCGACGTCTCGTCGCGAGACCGTGTGCGTGAGGGTCGGTAACTCCGTTGCCGTTCGATTTTCGACTCGTTTCTTGATCCTATCCTACGTAACGGTGAGAACGCGCCGTTCGCTCCGAGGTATAACATAAAATAAAAAACGAGAGTGTTAATAAAATAATTTTTGCGCCAAGCTGGGCCCTGGGAAATTGCTTGAGGGGTTCCTGGGCGGCGGCAGGTGCCTTTCCATGCGCCGAGCCTGAGCTACCTTTAATATATTGTGAC
The DNA here is from genome assembly GCA_964007375.1 of Ophion obscuratus. NCBI lineage: Eukaryota > Metazoa > Arthropoda > Insecta > Hymenoptera > Ichneumonidae > Ophion > Ophion obscuratus. Next base: position 46,226,393 of record OZ023312.1, read on the forward strand.
GTGCAAAATTGCCACGTCACAATATATATATATATATATATATATATATATATATATATATATATATATATATATATATATATATATTAGGTGTACAAATAAGTTTTAGGACAGTTTTCAAAAAATTCAAGATTTATTTAAAAAGAAGTAAAGCACAGTTATTCATCGAAGTAATCTCCATCGCACTGAACGACCTTCAGCCATCTCTCAGGTAACTCGCGGATGCCTTTCGCAAAGAAACTTTCGTCTTGCGAGGTGAGAAATTTAGCGACCCATTTTTCCACTTCTTCAAATTTTTTGAATCGCACGTCAGACAAATCGTTCTGCATTTTCCGGAATAAATGATAATCGGATGGGGCTAAGTCTGGTGAATACGCCGGGTGTGGTACAGCTTCCCATCCAAGCGCTAGTAACGTATCCTTGACCGGTTTACCCACATGAGGCCGCGCGTTGTCATGGAGCAGTTTTACTGGACGTTTTCCTTTACCAGAAAATGGACGTTTCTTCTCAATTTCTTGATTCACTTGCATCAATTGATGACAATAGCGATCGGTAGTAACTGTTTGACCAGGTTTGAGAAGTTCATAATACAGTACGCTTTTCATATCCCACCATATGCACAGCATGACTTTGTTACAATGAACATTGCGCTTTGGCGTGGATGTTGTCGGCTCGCCGGGGTCAACCCAATTATATTTGCGTTTCGGATTATCAAAATAAATCCACTTTTCATCGCCGGTCACAATTTTCCACAAGAAAGACTTTCTATGTTGCTTGTTGTAAAGACTCACACAAATGTTAAGACGGCTGTTTTTATTTTCTTGAGTCAGAAAGTGTGGTACCCACTTTGTTCCTTTTCGAATCTTACCCATTGCTTTTAAACGATGAGAAACAGTTTGTTGAGTTACTCCAAGCTGTTCCGAAAGTTGTTTCTCCGTCTGACAAGAGTTTTCATCCAGCAACGCTTGCAGTTCCTGATCGTCCACCTTTACAGGAGGCCCCGTGCGTTCACGGTCACTAATGTCGAAATTACCTTCTTTGAATCGCTTATACCAATACTCACATGTACTTTTAGATACAATGTTGTCTCCAAGAACAGAACATATCAATTCACACGCTTTCCTAACACTTTTTCCTTGATGGAATTCATAGCGAATGCAGTGTCTAATAAATAGCTTATCGGTCTGCATGTTTAATTTACAGAATTTATAGGTTATGCTTATGACTCCTTTACGTTTCGATACTACATATCAAGCGCCATCTATGATAAGTGAGCGGGACCTTTGAATTAATTTAGAATAGCTGTTATGATACAAAATCGAAGTGTCCTAAAACTTATTTGTACACCTAATACTACCGCTCGAAAGTTTGAACACACCGGGCAATGTTTCTTCCCGCGCTAAAAGTTAGATAGTTCCGTCAAAAAAACGACAGCCAAATTTAATAAACGGCGTTTTGAAGGGAACATATCCAGCTTTGTTTCGCTTTTTTTAAATAAATTTAATGATTTTTTTGTCGATCCGGCACGGCCTTTTGTAAGTGACGGTTTCTTGGCTATTTTTCAACCTTCGAAAATTGCGCGCATAAATTATGGAATTTTTTAAAATAATTTTTATCCTAGATAAACGTGAAAGGGGTAGAAAAAGCTTCATTTTTTGTTTTTCAAAAAGTTTCTTACGATTTTGTTCTCGCAATGTAGTTTGATTTTTTTGCTAAAAGAGACAAATTTTTAAAATGCAACGTAACTCAAGAACCGTAGGGTTTGAGAAAAAATATCGAAAATATGAGAAGTTGAGTAAGCTTATACTAGATCGCTTAGATTTTTTCAGAATTTTCCTTTGAGATTTTTTAAGTACGCCAGTCAATTGCTTGGGCGATTCTACGAGTTTTGGCAACAACAAAAAATCGAAAACAACTTTTAAAAAATTCTGAACCCTTTCATGCGACTTTAAAACCAAAAATGAAAACACCTCCTCGCGGTATTTTATCGTAATCGTCATACTTTTCGAGTTAAAGAATTCGATAAATTAAAGTTTCGAGCAAAAATAGCAAACAAAATCTCAAAGGAAAATACTGAAAATATTCCAAGCGTGTTTTCGCTCCGCAATGTGTAAGAGGGAGATAGGTGTCTTATTCCGCCCCCCCGCCGTGACAGCTGTGCGCTCGTCACGCCGCCATGCGGCAGTTTGGGTCGCAGAATACTTGTCTTCAGGCCACCCATAAGAACTGTTCTTCTATGTACGTCTGAATTTGTTGATTTTTAGCTAAAAAAAGCATGTGTTGGAAGAATAGATGTAGTCCGATAACTACGCGGTTTCAGAGAAATTGTCGAGAGGGTAAAAAGTTACATAGGTTCACGCTGGAGTAACCAGCTTTTTTCTGAATATTTGTTTACAATTTTTGGTGGGCCCTCCTTCGAGTGGAGGGACTCCATTTGGGTATTATGGAGTCCAGGACAATCTATCAAAAAAGAAAATTTGTTTAGTTTTTCATTTTTAATTAACTCTAATTTTTCAGAATTTTTTAATTTACCATTTTAACCATTTTTTCGTCTACAACTCGAAGAATCATCCTCGGTTGAGTTGTTATATCTCAAGCCCTATTGAATTTAAGACCAAATATTTATTTTTTAAACTTTAAACTTTTGAACTTGTTTTTTAACGCAAAAAAAATAGACAATCACGTCTTCTACCTTTTATATACGATTTTTTCATCGAAAAAAATCGCCTTTGCGCTGGCCAGACTATATTCATCGATACATTCATTTTTTCGCGATAATTCGATATGATATGCCTTGATTGCGTAAAGTAATAATCATGCCTCGTTTTTTCATACGAAGGTTTTTATATTCAGTCAATTTTACGCGATAAGGTAAGAGACGTAATTGACTATTTTTTTTGCGTTAAAAAACAACTTCAAAAGTTTAATGTTTTTTCTTTTTAATATTTGGTTTTAAATCCGATAAGTTTCGAGACACAACAACTCAACCGAGGATGATTCTCCGAGTTCTAGCCGAAATTTAAAAAAAATAATATTAAAAAAATTATGAGAGAATTGTTAAAATAACTTTTTTTAATTCTGAAAAAATAGTCGTTAATTTAAAATGAGAAAGCATACCAAATTTTCTTTCTCGATAGATTGTCCTAGACCCCATCATTGCCAAATGGAGCCCCTCCACTCATCAGAGTCCCGACCCAAAATTGTAAACAATTTTTTTTATTCTGAAAAATTTCCGGCTACCCCAGTGTGAACCTATGCAACTTTTTACCCTCCTGACATTTTCTCTAAAACCCCATAGTTATCGGACTACGCCTATTTTTCTATAACATGTATTTTTAGCTAAAGATGCAATACTGGAGCGAAAAAAATCATACGAAACTTTCGAAAAGACGAAAATGTTGGTTTTAATACCCTCTTTAAGTTTGTAATGAAAAAAAAAAACGAGCGGAGAAATTCGCCATAAGTTATGCGGGCAGTTTTAGACGGGCAAAAAAGCAGCAAAATAGCCATTTTCAACAAGACGCACCGGGCCCAAAAAAAATTGTAAACATTTTTCTAAATAGGGAAGATGAAGGTAAAATTATCCTCTTCAATACTCCGCTTCGGAAATTTGATTATCTTTTTTTTTGAGTCCGCTATCCAACGCAGTGCGGCAAGAAATTTCGCCGGGTGTACTCAAACTTTTGGCCGGCAGTGTATATATACAGGATATGTTTGAAAAATATATAGAGTATTATTCGATAGAACTCTCTAATTAACACAATGATATTAACTAATTGAAATACTTTGTGATACAACAAATAATTATAGGAATTTATTTGGTCTCTTATGCCATACTGCGACTAAGATGTTACAAGCACTCGGTGGCCTAGGGGCAGCGTACGTAGCTGTGAGTAGGTAGGTTCTAGATTCGATTCTCATATAGCCGACATATTTTCTTCGATATAAGTAAACCATCTCAAAGGGCTAGGGAATGGCGAATTACGATCCAAAATCGTTCTCGTAAAACTCTCAATTAAGGCCTTATATAAGCGAAAAATTTTAAAACTTTTCATTTTTAAATTATTTATGATTCCATTAGCCTGAGCGGTTAGGAATATTTTAAGCTTTACAGAATTGGAAAATTCCAAAAATTGTTAAAGTTACAGCATTTAGAGCGTATTACACACACCCGACCGCCAACTTCAAAGCCTTTTTTCCACGATTCACTTTTTTGAACCTTCTGAAAGTTCTAACTCTTGAACGAAGGTTCAGATCGCTTAAAATTTTTTATAACATATTCTTAGTATCATCACCTATCGTGTGAACCACAGAAACAAAATTTCAATGACAAAAAAAATATAAAAAATAAAATACCGACAAAAAATTGAGTAATAAAATTTTAAGTTTCGAATTTTTATTATAATATATTTTTTTTAAATAATATTGTTGGTTCACACTGAAGATACATTCATTATGCACTTATAAACATGTTCATCTCCGCCATTTTTTAATATTTCTCATTTTTTTTACATATACCATGTGCATAAATGATCTGTAAAAAAATGTTGTAAATATATGCGTCATTTTTTTTAACCGCGTCTAGAAAGGTAACTTCGAACATCGGCGAAATCGCGTATACAAGGACTTAAGTGTTTCATTTCATTTTGGATTTTCAGTGTACATTGTAAGCAAATAGAGATTTATTTTTATCGAATCTTCATTTATTCAATTGGAATATATTCAATACTTAAAAAGAACAGCTGAAGCAAATAAAAAAATTTCTTTGAAACAAATAAGATCTTAGTGGGCCGTGAGACAAGAAAAAAACCTATTTGGTTTAAATATTTGTTTGGCAGTGTAACGCCGTACCACAATCAACGTAAGGCCGATGCTGCAATCGACGAAGGGCCAATATTGATTATCGGTTGCGGCCCAACACTTGGGTGCAACGTTGGGCCAATTTTATCATCCCGGCGTTTATTGGACGCCGAACCTACGTTGGTGAACAGAGTCTTCCTAACTTGGGCAATCATCGTTCTACCAAGGTTGGCCCGACTCTAGAATCGTAAAAGGGTAGTTTCATGCCAATTCTTATGAAAAAATCTTTAAAGTTAACCAAAATATATGATTTGACGACGAAGAAAAATGCCTCTTCATTATGCCACCAATGTCATTATGAAAGGTTACCTGTAAGTAAAAAGTAAAAAATGTATCAATATCTATACAAATCTAGCTATTGTTATGCTTAGCCGCTTTTTTATTTCAATTTTTTTACACAATGCCGACGGTTTGGACATTAATTTCTATTTGCAAGGTCCTTTGTTGTATTCAAGCCGTCTTTAAAAATAGTAATGATCAAAATTTGAAAAATCGGTTACTTACAACCTTAGTTACTGCGATTACAAAAATGTAAAAAAAAAATTGAAAATCGGTTGGTGAGTTTTTGAGTATTCGCTGGGACAAGATCGAAAAAAGTAGTTAAAAAAATGCGTTCAAAGTTTTAGTTCCGTTTTCCTTGATATAAAGTTATATTTTCTTCTAGATTATTGATACTTATAGTACATTAAATTATCTAGTCCCGGACGGTATGACGGTTCTTCATTTTCATCGTATTGCACAAAATAATAAGAGCCTGCACTTCATCTATTGTGAACAATGTTGAACCTGTAGGGACTGAGGGCAGTAACCGGTCGCGGTAGCTGTTGTCACTAGAGTGACTGTAACTTCGTCAATTTTCGGACTTGTGACTAAAAATGTTGCCAATATATTTTTGAATATACACTGCCGGCCAAAAGTATGGATACACCTAGAAAAATTTCGTGCCGCACTAAAAGTTTGATATCTCTGTGAAAAAAAAAGATATCCAGATTTCCAAGGCGGCATTTTAAAAGGGACAATGAAGCTTCACTTTGCATTTTGTAAAAAAAAAAACGATTTTTTTAGACCCGGGGCGCCATTTCGAAAATGGCCGTTTTTTTGGCTTTTTTGGCTGTTTAAAATCGACTGCACGTCTTCAGGACATTTTTTTCAAAGGACCTTAAACGATAGAGCAATAGCTACAGTTTCCTTTTTTAGAAAGTTTTGTACGATTTTTTTCACCGAGTTATCGCATTTTTTTTCTCAAAAAGACAATTTTGAAAAGATGCTGCTGAAATGAGAAACTTTGAGGTTTAGAGAAAGTTGCCAAAAGGAAAAAAAGTTGCGTTACATCGTATTGAATCGAGCGGAATTTTTTCAAAATTTTTTGCTCCAACATTGAATAGAAAAAAAAATTGAATTTTTTTTCTCAATTTTTAGCCGCACCAAACATCCACCTCTTACCTCTTACCTCATCTAAACACAAGGAGCGGAAATAAAGCTTCTTGTCTTTGTTTACATTTTACCTTTGTGGAGGGTAAAAAGATTCTATTTCTCGCGAGTCGATATTCTATTTCTCTCGTGTTCTTTTTCTCGCTCTCTTTTTCGCTCGTCGTTTTTGTTTACATGTTTGATTCTTTGAAATAATGTGACGAGTGTCGCGCTGACAAAGCCAGTTAGTTGTGCGAAAACTTCGAACGCGAACACGTGTGGTCTACAATCGACAAGTTTTTGCGCAAATTTTTTTTTTCTTAACGGATCAAAATGGCGTGGAAAAAGGATATTCCACTGTATAAAAGAGGGGCTATTGTCGCGTTGTGCAATAAGGGATTGTCGTACAGAAAAATTGGCGGACAAACTCGCGTGTCTTTGAAAGGAGTGCAGACGACCATCGGGAGATTTAAGAAGTCCGAGACGTATTTCAATCGCAATCGTCCGGGTCGACCCAAAGTGACAACGTCCTCAGACGATAAAAAATGTCGATTTGTTAATACGCAACGGAAATATGTGCCAAATTTAACGAACAAAGGGAAACCTCGATATCACTGACAACAGTAAAATGTCGTCTTAACAGTGCTGGCCTCAGAGGCTGTGTCGCCGTGAGAAAACCTTTGTTGCGTCCGGCGAACAAAAAAAAACGATACGCATGGGCCCAGGAACACAAAAAGTGGACGATTAATCAGTGGAGAAATGTACTCTGGACGGACGAGTCAAAATTTTTAATCTTCGGTAGTCGTCGACGCATTTTTGTTCGAAAAAATCCTTCGGAAAAAATGGCACCACAGTGTTTGATACCAACTGTCAAGCATGGCGGTGGCTCCATTATGGTGTGGGGTTGCTTCTCCGGACATGGTGTTCGAGACTGTGTGAAAATTGACGGCATAATGAGAAAAGAAGAATATAAAGAAATTCTCATTAATCATGCGATTCCATCGAGGCTAAGAACGATCAGGCGTGGTTTTACCATGCAACCATGTTCCCGTCTCTGTCGAGAATATTTGGAGAACGAGGCAAAGAAAAAAAATTGTGAATATGGTGTGGCCGCCACAATCACCCGACCTAAACGCCATCGAACTTCTCTGGGAAGAGCTCGATCGAAAGATACGAATGACCTGCCCTACATCGGCCGAAGATCTGTGGCAGAAACTGCAAGCTGCGTGGAGATCCCTCAGCTCAGCTCAGCTGAATTCATTAATCGATCGGATGCCACAAATCGTTGAAGCAGTGCTGAAAGCCAGAGGTGGGTTTTTCGACGAAAAGGCCATTTAGATAAGGTAAGAGGTAAGAGGTAGATGTTTTGTGCGGCCAAAAATTGAGAAAAAAAATCGATTTTTTTTTATTCAATGTTGGAGCAAAAAAATTTGAAAAAAAAAATTTGAAAATTTTTTACTCGATTCAATACGATGTAACGCAACTTTTTTCCTTTTGGCAGTTTTCTCTAAACCTCAAAGTTTCACATTTCAGCAGCACCTTTTCAAAATTGTCTTTTTGAGAAAAAATGCGATAACTGAGTGAAAAAAAATCGTACGAAACTTTCTAAAAAAGGAAACTATAGCTATTGCTCTATCTTTTAAGGTTCTTTGAAATAAAAATGCTAAAACAATATCCTGAAGACGTGCAGCTGATTTTAAACAGCCAATTCTAAACAGCCAATTTTAAACAGCCAAAAAGCCAAAAAACGGACATTTTCAAAATGGCGCCCCGGGTCTAAAAAAATACTACTGAGAAAGCTACTGTGCAAGTTCTTGTACAGGGACTCCCCCCTTAACTGACATTTCCCATGGAAAGCAATCAACTTCCCGCGGTAAAATTGCGCGCAGGTTTAAATTCAAAACTTGAACATGCAGAAATGTTGTTATTTCTGACAGTTCTAAAATCGTAACGTAACGCAAACCTTGGCCTCTCCCTCTGCCCACGTACGTAGGGCCGCAGCACGTGGGCGGGCCCCTCCCTCCCCCCTCATTGCGTTACGCGATTTACGTTTTCCCCCGAACTAATATTTCGTTGGGAAAACTGTCAACTATCCGCGGTAAAATTGCGCGCGAGTTTTTAATTAAAAACTTGAACATGCAGGAATTTTACTGTTTTTGGCAGTTTAAAAATCGTGACGTAACGCAAACCTTGCCCCACACGTACGTAGACCGTACACCTGACCAGACCTCCTAAATTGCATTACGTAATTTGCGTACGCCCCCTTAACGCATTTTTATTACGCCCAACATTCGAACGAAAACTATGTCGATACACACACACACACACACTACACACACGGTAAACAAACACACGCCTGACATTTATCGGAAGCGCCTGAGTACACCGATGCCAAAGATATTGCCACAATAATGAAATGGCGGCCGGTGAGACAAATCAAGTCAAATCGGATTGCTGTTTTTAATACTTCAATTTTCATAACATAATACACACAACAATTACATACACTTCTCAAATAATTCCTTTCCGTTTCATCTTTACTATTATACCTAAATGTATTATATTATGCTTTTTTCAGATCCGAAAATTTACAGATTTTCTGTTGACTAGTCAATCCGCTAGTACTACCTTAAAAAATGGATGGTTGGCTGTATCCACGTGACATTAAAACATTGCAATCTAGGGAATATATTATTTTCAAGAGAATTCATCGTCTCTGGTGTTTTTCATGAATCATTTCAAAGCATGTTTTAAAATGTTATTGAAAAAAGTGATTCATGAGAGTGTGACAACTCTTTTTTTCGTTGTCAGATCTCGGGAGTGATTTTTTCTTCCACTCGGTCTTGCATTTGTCAAAAAATTGTAGCTAATAAATTTAATTGTGGAGGGTACCGGGCTTCAGTTTCCATGTGTTGAAACAAGAAACAACGCAACAGAAACAAGTAATGCGATGGTCAAGGAAATATGTCATTGTTTCGCTCAAAATGAAGAGATATCTTGTCGTGCCTCAATCAGAGATGAGAAGATTTCTCGGTCGTTATAACTACAGACGATGAATGCAACAGCAACAATTTTACCGTGTGTAAGGATTGGATCATCGTTCATTGTCTCGTAAAATCGCGTTTGTATAGAACGCACACGCCAAGCTCGGAAGAAATAATAGGACGCGCCATGATTGCCGCGCCGCAACGAGATGAGGGACAATTAGCTGGCGCAGTTGAAGGCTCGCGACTGGGTGATTAAGATTGCAGCATGAAGAAGGGAGCTTTTCTTGTCGTTCGTCTCCCAATTAACAGTCGAGTTTCCCGTCTCATCGTTGTATATAACGATACACAGCAAAAGCCGCTTTTTCCTCGTACAAAATATTCGTTTGTGCCGCAGAGGATAAACGAACAATTGCAAAAACATAACGAAGGGATATTTTGTCTTTTCGCTCTTTTGATTTGTACTGATGTACCATACTACCGTTTCTATACCCTAGTACCTCCCAGAGCACCTTGGCGATCTCCCTCGTAGGCCGGGGCCGGATACGCCGATGAATGACTGCTTAGATGGTTCACAGGACGCCAGGTTTACTAATTGTAAGTTTCCAACTAATTATAAGTGACGCGATTGGACGCAATGTTGACGTTTTTAGGAAATAGCAACTGTGGGCAATACTCTGGGGGTCTATCAGGAACTGGAGATCTTGTAGGGATAATTACGGGTTATAAGATAGTATTGTTGTCTAGGGCGCTGTTTTGGAGGCAATTTTTAAGATGGAATAACAAAAAAAATTAATACACATGTTAATTGATCTTTACATAGAATGTACAAATAGAAAATAAATTAGTTCATTTATTATCATGTACTTTTGTACGTTTGTTTACAACGTTATTTTATACATAAATTACGTCATTGTAAGCTATTTGCAGATGACATGATTATATACGTGGATAGTGATGACGTTACTGACATAGAAAGTAGACTAAATAGCAATTTCGAAAAAAATAAGGCTGTGGATGAAACGTAATTCCCTTAAAATTAATATTAGTATGACGATGTTTATGTCAATACATGATCCGCGATAACAAAATGTCAGAGGGTAATGTAATATACGAATAGGAGATGCTGCAATACGCGAAGTAACCGAACGAAGTACCTTGGAATAATAATAGATGACAATCTACAGTTCGATAAACACGCTTGGTATGTCGGGAATAAAGTTGCAAAGAAAGTTTGTTTTCTCAATCGAATGAAGAAATCTTTATCGCCGTACAGCAGAGTGTCAATGTACCGAACTTTAGTAGGGCCGCATTATGATTATTGCAGCTCGACATTAATAAACTGCAGTGAACATTGTATGGAAATGTTACAAAGAACCTAGAACAGAGGGATGCGTGCCATACTAGGAGTCAGTATATATGTACCCCGATAAAATTGATGCTGAGAACGCTTGGATTTATGAGTGTGAGAGATCGAGTATTTTATAATGTATGCATGCTGGTACTCAAGATGAAGAATGGATTGTGCCCAAATTATCTGGTGCAGGAGCTAAGCCTAGTACGTGAGCAAAGTACTACGTACAATACGCGAAACCGAAATGACATAGACACAAGAGAAACGCGAACAAGAAGCGCAGGAAAAACCATAGCGTACCGAGGGTTCAAAATGTTCAACACGCTGCCGGGACACTTAAAAGAAGAAAGAAGGATCGAACTTTTTTAAAGAGGGCTTATCGAGCACATGCGGAAGGTAGCATAAGCGCAATTCGATGTAAGGAGATGAATGTATCGACGTACGAAGAATGTTAAATAGCGATGAAAATGTAAAGGGAACACAAGGTAGCTTCGACTAAATAAATTCAATTCATTCATTCATTCATTCATTCATTCATTCATTCATTCATTCATTCATTCTCTCTCTCTCTCTCTCTCGCTCTCTCTCTCTCTTCCTTTCTCTCCCTCCCCCTCTGTTGTTTGCTTCGCTCTACCTCTGGGTCCTGTTCGTAAACGAGCCTCTTATACCTTTAATCGTGTTTATCCTGGTTGATCGATTCTGCAATCTTGGGTGAAGCCTCGTACACCTGATCCAATTAAAAGTCTACTTCCTTCCTCCCTTGCGGTGTGATGGCACCAAGTCCCTTCAAACACTGGCAACCGCGTCTAGTGGAGAAAAAGTTGTCAGATGTTTACTGAATCAACTGGTTTTCTTATTTACTGGAAATTCCATACAATCTCGATTTCCTTCCACTTTCGCTTTTTTACTTTGCACGGATTTTTGTTTGCACCCAGACAGATGTGAATCTTGTGAATGATGCAACCATTCAATGAAATCAAAATGATACATGTTTGATATGAAAATTTAAGCAACTGTACTAATACATATTCCAATTATAGCGGGACACCACTGTGATGGGTAAAAAATCGATATTTTTTAATTTTCTCAAAGCGTACATATTCAAGAATATGTGGAGAAACAAGGTTAAAAATATTGAAAATTGACCAAGTTGCAGACGATTCAGTAAAAGCAGGTAGCGCAACGATTTATATTCAAACTTTCAATCGTGTTTTTCTCGCAAAGACCTTTCTCGACCTAGCCGGAATCATAACTCTAGCTATAAATGCCCGATATCCAATTTTTGAAAAATCAATATTCCCGTAATGTCTAGCTACCGATATAGGTAGCTGTTTTTTTTATAATTTAGGGGCGTACACAAATTAGGTAACGCAAAATTTCCCAATTTTTGACCCCCCTCCCCCTATTCCGTTACGTAACGGGTGCTTTGTCGTCAATAATTGCAATTTTTTCGTAGACATAACTAATTATGAAAGGATCGGGTTTATACACATTTTAGGAAGCCATCCATGAGAATATTCATCTACTTTTATACCAATTAGTCTTCATTGTCCCATCGATATCTTTATGAAAGGTTATCTTTAAATTAAAAGTCAACAATTTATCGATATCTATACAAATGTAGCTATCGTTATGCGTAGCCGTTTATTATTTCAATTTTTCTTCTTTACAAAATGCCGACAGTTTTGATATTTTTTTTTCTATTTTCAAGGACCTTTTTCTGTATTCAAGCAGTCATTAAAAATAGTAATTTTCAAATATTAAAAACGCGGATACGTACAGTCTTGGTCACTGCGAAGACAAAAATGTTTTTTAAACAATTAAAAATCGGTTGATAGGTTTTTAAGTATTCACTCGGACAAGGTCGGAAAAACTAGTTTCGAGAAAAACGCGTTCAGTTTTCGTTCCGTGTTTCTTGATACAAAGTTACGTTTTTTTCTAGAATATTGATACTTATCTTTAAGTATCAATATGAAGATGAAGATGAAGAACTTATCCTTCTTCATCTTCATGATAGTTCCCAAAATAATAAGAGCCTGTACTGTATCTATTGTAAATGATGCCACACCTGTCGGGACTGAGGGCACTAACCGGTCGTGCTACCAGTTCTCACTAAAGTCACTATAACTCCGTCAATTTTCGGACTTGTGAATAAAAATGCTGCCAACATATTTTTCAATACGTATACTTTCAAGAATTATAAATAAATAAATGTTTACATTTTGCTTGGGGGATGTGGGAAAGCTGCTGTGCCAGTTCTTGCACAGTGATTTTCCCCCTTAACTGACATTGCGTATAGTGAGCTTCCCACGGTAAAAGTGCACTCGAGGTTTAAATTAAAAACTTGAACATGCAGAAATTTTGCTATTTCTGGCAGTTTTAAAATCGTGACGTAACGCAAACCTTGACCCCCTCCTCCCCCCTACGTATGTAGACCGTAACGCCTGGCCGCACCCCCCAATCGCGTTACGTAATTTGCGTACGGCCCTACAGAGGCTTCATTATACGTCGACAACGTTGTTGATTTTTCATTATTTTTTAATAAAAATTTACACGAAATTAGTTCAATGTATGCTTAATAACTTACCTTTTTTCCAAATTCCAAATAAATAATATAGTAGACAAAAAATCTGAAAATGACCTTTTACGGCCCGTCACAGTGGTGACTACTCTCAATAGTAATTTATTTACAAAAAAAAACGAATAATCAACGAACACAAAGCAGGTCTATGCAGTTGCGCAGAAGTCATGCATTTTTTAATACCTCGATGTATTTTGGACAATAAACCGAAATCTCGTTTTCTCTGTAAAAAAAATCTCGATACGTCACCGTGTTTTATTGCGAATGAAAATCACGGAGAGTATCAAAACGCAACGTCTATTCCGAGAGACTCGATAAATAAAAATAAGATGAAAAATCTCGAGAGAAGAAAGCCTTCGAAAATGATTTTCTCCGAGGGAAAAGCTCCTGCGGCTTCGTTCGGTCACGTTTGAGCGTAAAAATATTTTTTGTTCCGCCTGCAGGAAGCCCCCGGATCGACGAACACGTTCCCCGGGGCGTTGAGGGGTCGCTTCATCTTTTTCTACGGAGCGTTTTGTCATCGCAATCTCTTTTTCACCGCCCGGCCCGTCTTTCCCTTTTCGCCTCATTTCCTGTTCCTCGACGATCCTTCTTCGTAGACGCGACGTCGATCCTTGCTCGTAGACGAAGCTAATATCATTTCTCGAGTAAATTACCGTTTAGTCGTCTCTGTAATGTTCTGATAACGAGATCACGAGCGAGGCGACTGGAATACAAGCGAGAGCCACGGACAAGCCTTCCCCAGTATTATCCTCCGTGTCCCTTTCCGCATTCATTCGCGTATATACTTGAAAAAATAATGACAGGAGAGACACGGACACTCGTTCATTTGGATTTCGCCGCCCTTACGCGAGGGAAAAAGATTTTCGTACCTTCGTAACGAGATGACACCTTCCTACTTCACGTACGGATTTCCAATTTTTCGTTTCTCCTTTCTTGGAGAACCTATTCGCTATGTACTAGTGGTCACATAGCGTTTCCTATATTGCACGAGGTCATGACGATTTTCATTCAAGATTTCTTCATTTTCTCTTTTTGCAATGCGCTATTTTCTATCCACATATTTCAATTATTACTGAGTGAATTTTGATCGGTGAAAAACAATTTCAAATAATTTTTTATTAACCCAACTTTTTTATGGCGTTTAGGGGTGTTAATAATTTACTTCAATACTAATTCTTAAATTTAATAGAGCGTGCGCGACCACGTATACCGTGTCCAATTCCTGGAAATATCGTACCAGCGCTGGAGACACTCCCCACCCGCCCCTCTTCGTTACGAAAATCTCTGAAAATCCGCGCCATTGTCACGTGAACAGTCAGTCTTCTCTTAAAGTAAGTACGAGAAAGAACTCTATTGTAATCAACTAACTGCTCGGTTTTATCGATTATGTGCCGCTTAGCATGGTCGCTCGACACTATCATTTTTGTTATTGCGATTTAATGTAGCGCTCCGCCGTGTGATCTACGTACGCACATTAAAAAAAGAAATTCAAGAAACAAAGTGAAAGTCTACAAGAAAATTAGTTGTGAATCCTGTGCTTTTCTCACACCTATTTCGTGCTATTTCCCAGAACTGGCGAATTAAAAATTATATTAATTGTAAAAATGCGCTTATCGAAGGGTGCGTATGAAACATTTAAGGGGTAAGATGCAGTCAGAATTTTCAAAAAATCGATTATTTTATTTTAATTTTCTTGAAGTATGATGTTTCGAAATATTTCCTGAAAATTTCGAGTCAATCCGATGAAGAGTTTCCGGGATATCCCACAATTAATGAAGGGGCGGCTGGTCCCCATGGCAGGTGGCGGACAACCTAGCAGGTGGCGGCAGCTACAAGCCACTGGTTTCGACTCCCCTATTATATTATATGAATAGTGTTGTTCGTAACTGAATATTTTTGGTTCGAAGACAAAAACAAATTAATATTTTGGAAGCTTCCACATCGGCAGAAGCCCTTTTGTATGGGCCAGGAATTGATGATTCGATGTAAGTAATTTTTTAATGAGTATTTCTATACATAAATCAAGGGTAAAATTGGACAACTTTCAGAAATGAAAAAAATGTTTTACTCAAAGACTACGAAAATTTTATAAAAAATGCTTTCGTTCTAATATTGCCCAAACTGTTTAAAAAAATAATTTATCCCGAAAAAATGTATTTTTTTGAAAAATTGTTTTAACAATTGGCTATAAACAATTGAATGCTCGATTTTTCGGCAAAAAATTGTGATATTCGGAATCAACGAAACAAAATACATTTTAAAAAAGTTGAGCTTCATCCATCGAGCTCAACATTTTACGAACATACAATACCATATCCATATCGAAAAACTTTAAACGCGCTTTTCTCGAAACTATGTTTTTGAAGTCGGTGACCACTACAATTCAAAAATCACTCGATGGATTTTGATGAAATTAGGTGTGCTTATTGATAGCATTAAAAACTAGTCCTTAATCGAAGGATTTTCACTTTTGTTGAAAATTTATATATTTTTTAAAACAATAAACGAGCTATTTTTTGGTCGAAAACCGAAAGTTATGTGTGAGAAGCCGCCATTTTGTTAATTTTTTAAAAAAACTTCAATTAACGTCTAGATTTATTATAAAACTAATGATTTTTTTTATTTCAAATGATCCAGTAAAATTTTATGATGGTCACCCCAAACACTACATGCCAAAGGGGGTCCGACAAAGATGGCGATATTTTTATAAATAAACAAAAAATTTCTTTGAAAATTTGTACAAGTCTAGCTGAAATATAATTTGAAAAGTCTGTGTAACCACTTTTGTAAAACAAACTTAATTACTATAAATTTTTTTTTATTGAAAATGCCTGTTTTTTCATGCCTCTGACTGCATCTCATCCCTTAAGATGCTTCGAGCCGGATATATAAGAAAAACCGGTGGAATCGTGCGAAAATTTGGACAGTGTAATTCGGAACGGATAGTACAGTTCACCTTCAAGGACAACTTTGTTTTCGCTTCGCGCTTCAGACAGTGTAAGCAAAGATTCTCACACTGCGAGAAACGACTATACAGCTCGGAGAATTAAAATTCGAAAACTCCGAGAATTGTCACAATGCCTCCCTTCGAAGAGCTCATCATAGAGCAACAAGCGACCTTCGAACAACTTCGAAGTTTTTTACCGAATTATCGGAAACTCGATAAAGATCGATTCACGATCAGCAAAACACGAATACGCATCCAAACTCTACAGGAGTTATGGTCTTCATGCAGAGCCCTGGATGTCAAACTTCGTCAAAAGGCTGATGACGCAAAAAACCAACACGCATACTTTATCAACGCTGAGTTCATCCAGGCTGAAAGCGACTACGAAGACGTTTTGGATAAACTCACGGAACTTTTGGAACAACAAGAGAAAGCGGCGCATCCAGTCTCGGCGCCAGAATTGGCGAACTCCATGATGTTTGGCGAGACGCAGGGGCCATCTATGTTCGCTCTCCCACGCATCACCATCCCCGAGTTCAACGGTGAACCTACGAAGTGGGAAAGTTATCGCGATTCTTTCGAAGCGCTACTCGGTGAAAATGCATCCTAACGTCAGGTCAGAAATTATTAGGAGTACAACTTTGCAGTGACCGTTTTACTTAGAGAGCCACTGCGGCCGAAGTAGTGGCCCTAGCTCAATACAAAAAGTGGCATTTTAAACTAGAGGCTCTACCAATGTAAACAATTTATAAAAGCTAACGGATACGCGTATGCATTATAAAGTTATTGGCACTCAAACATGGCAACCTACGAGCCGAATTCTCAGCATTTGCGGGAACTGCTCCAAAGACAACAAAGGAAGGGATTTTTGCACCGGATTGTGACTGGAGATGAAAAGTGGGTTTACTACGATAATCCTAAACGCCGAAAATCATGGGGACTGCCTGGTCATATTCCGTCCTCGACGCCCAAACCGAATACTCACGGATCCAAAGTGATGCTGTGTATCTGGTGGGGCTAGCTGGGCGTTGTGTACTATGAGCTGCTCAAACCATCCGAAACCATCACAGGGGAACTCTACCGACGTCAGTTGATGCGCTTGAGTAAGGCACTCAAAGAGAAACGGCCACATTTCAACGAAAGACATGACAAGGTGATACTGCAGCATGACAATGCCCGACCCCATGTTGCAAATGTCGTGAAAAAGTACTTGGAAACGCTGAAATGAGAGGTTTTATCCCACCCGCCGTACTCTCCAGACATTGCTCCTTCCGACTATCACTTGTTCCGGTCAATGGCACACGATTTGGCTGACCAGCACTTCGGTACTTACGAAGAAGTCAAAAATTGGGTCGATTCCTGGATTGCCTCCAAGGACCAAGACTTTTATCGACGCGGGATTCGAATGCTACCTGAAAGATGGGCCGACGTCGTAGCTAGTGACGGGCAGTACTTTGATTAAAAAATATGTAGCCACTTTTTTATAATAAAGCCTTAAACTTTTGAAAAAAACGGTCACTGCAAAGTTGTACTCCCAATATATTACCTAAAATCTTTCGTCACGGGAAACGCTGCTCTCACGATCGAACACGTTTCGGTCTCAGACCCAAATTACGAAAGTGCTTGGGAGCTACTCGAAGACGAATATGATAATCTGCACGCGTCAGTTCTTGCACACATTCACGCATTTGCAAATTTACCAACTATGAAGACCGAATAAGAAAGCGAGCTTAAATTGCTGCGTGACATAGTAAATTTGTAATTGACCGCTTTAAAAAACTTTAAACGTCCTGTAGAATATTGGGACGATCTATTAGTCTACATGATTTCACAAAATTTCAGTTTGCGCTCACGTACCGAATGGAATCTAAGTCTCAGTGCATCAAATGAATTTCCATAATTTAAAAAACTCCAGGATTTCTTGACCGAAAGAATCCGCGGTATTTCTACTCTCGTCCAAATTGAGAAACTCGATAATTCAAACGCAAACGCATACAATAAAAATAAGGGTAAAGCTAATGTACACAATGCGACCGCCAAGCAATGTCCCTACTGCTGGGGAACACATAATCTTGTTTTCTGTCCCGCGTGGTCCAAGAAAACACTAGACGCTAGATTCGCGTTTGCAAAAAGCAGATGGCTCGGTTTTAACTGCTTGAAAGCTGTCCATTTTTCGAATAATTGACCTAGCTCGAATCGTTGTAAAGAATGTAAGAAGCCGCAACATATGCTGTGCCAGTCGTGTTCAACGCTACAAGCGCGACGTCAAACGGACCGTCTTTGATCGATCATTTGATGATTGGTCCGAAACTGCAACGCGACATAGACGGTATCAAGCTGGCGCCGACACAAAATTGTTTACCTAGCAGATATCAAGAAAATGTTTCGACTAATTAAAGTGCATCGCGAAGATACAGATTACCAGCGCATCGTTTGGCGACCGACTCAGGCCGTTCCCATAGTAAATTATCGATTCCTCATCGTCATCTATGATACAGTGTGCGCGCCGTATTTTGCAAATCGCGTACTCATACTTACAATTAGCGGACAACGAAAGAAAATCATTCCCTGACACGGCCGAACGTAATCTTTAACTTGACTTACATGGACGACGTCCTATTCGGAGCAAACGAACAGGAAGAAGCGCGTGCAATTCGAACCAGTGCCGTAAGTAGCCTTTTATGCGCCCGGTGCGAGCTTCTATAACTGCGCCCTTGAAAATTTTCTAGTCTTAACCGGGTTTGACACTAAAATGGAACGTCTATAAAAATAAATCTATCATAAAAAAACGAAGTCTTTGTATACTTAATTATAAGTACTTGGTCGAATTTGAATAAGGACGTAGGTATTTATAAATTAAGTTTATGAATTAGGTGAGAAAACGTTTATTTAAAAATATTTCTCAATATTCACAATTGAAATACACAAATGACAACATATACTCATTGGTACAGATAGTAGGTTCAAGGCAACTTACTCAGAGATTTACTTTACTCGCTTTTTTCATTGCGAGGTCCTTAATTACATTTTCATACGACAGGAGTCGTGCTATGTCGCGTTAAATCGACAAAACCGCTAGGCCAGACAATCTTTCTTGGCCCATTGTCGAGCGGAGGTACGTCTTAATTAATTTAAGCTTGCTGAATGATCTTTCGCAAGAAGCTACAGTCACAGGCATTGTTAAAAAAATCTTTATAGCGATTACTACATTGGCAAACATTTCCTTTACATTTAATTCTACTATAGCTTTAAGAAGACCCAGACTTGACTGACGTTCAAATCTATCAAATAATGTAGTGGATTCAATTTGAATCTTCAAAGTTTCTAATTCGGCCCAAAATTCAGTAGCATTTATATCTGCAGAATATTTGACACTCAAATCAGCGGCATGTTTTTTAAGTTCTTCAACTGGATAAGTAGTAATGTATTCTATCGTCAAAAAATTGAAAAATTGCTGAATGTTGTGTAGTTTTTCGAATCGCCACGTGAATTCCGAAATTATTTTATCAATTGCTTCTTTTATATGAATTATAAAGCTTTGTTGTGGGGTGATATCGTAACCTGCATCTAAACTTTCTCTGAAATCGTGTCTTTTTATTCGCTTTTTTCGATTTTCAGGAAAATCGTCTTCAATATCACATTCTGCACAAACTTTTTTTGCCTTTTCGAAAACATTATCTACAGTCTCGCGAATATTCTGTATCTGCCTTGTTAATCCCTTGATTAATTCAGAGGCTTTGTCGATGGATATGGTTTTCGATTGTAAAGCTACATTCACCCTATCAACAGCCTCTAAAACTTGATCCCAAACTTTCAGAGTACATATAAATTTGTAATTTATTTGATCCATAATGCTTTTAGCTGTAGCGATTGTTTCAGCATTGTAATTGTTGGTCGTTAAAATCTTTAGCACGCCCCAGATTTGGGGTATTTGCGTATTTAAAGATTTGACGGCTCTAGCTTTAGAGGCCCATCTAGTGTCGGCGTGTTTCTTTAACGAAATTTTTAAATGATTCATTAAAGTTTCCCATCTGATCGTAGAACTTGAAAAAAACACGAATATTTTCTGAATTATTCCAAAAAATGTGATCA
Source organism: Ophion obscuratus (assembly GCA_964007375.1). Taxonomy (NCBI): domain Eukaryota; kingdom Metazoa; phylum Arthropoda; class Insecta; order Hymenoptera; family Ichneumonidae; genus Ophion; species Ophion obscuratus. The sequence continues at coordinate 46,246,624 of OZ023312.1, forward strand.
TGTCGGGTGTCACACTAGCGGCATGTACGCCAGACAAATTCAAGGAATGCGCTGCACAAGCTACGTAATCAGCATTGTTATTAATCTGTTTAATTTTGGCTTGAACTCCGTTATATTTACCAGCCATATTACTACCATTGTCGTACCCTTGGCCACGAACATCTTCAATTTTCAATCCATCAACTTCTAATTTTGTTAAGATTTCTTTTGACAATCCTTCGCCCGTTTTTTCATGAGATTGAATGAAATCTATAAAACGTTCTTCGATGGTGACTTTCTGTTCAGCTATTTTTACAAATCTCAATATTTGTGACATCTGTTCTTAATGCCATAAGTCCGGCGTACAATCAAAAATCATGGAGTAGTATTTCGCAGCACGAATATCGTCTAAAATTTTTTTTTTACCTGAGACGCAAGAATATCCACTAATTCGTTTTGAATATATGGCGTAAAATACGATATATTTCCTTTATTAAGCGATTCGATGTGCGCTCTGAGTTCAGGATCGAATTTTGAAATCATGTCCACGGCACTTAAGAAAACTCCAGATCCCGATTCTCCAATATGCTCATGAGAGCCCCTGAGAGGTAAATTATTTTCCGCGCAAAATAAAATTATGCTTGTACATACTTTTCAAATATGTCTCCACTTTTTCATTTCTTGATCAATAGCCTTTTGCAAAGGTGCATCTATTGTGGCCTTATTCTTCATTTGCTGTTCAAGCAATTTCCACTTAATAAAGTTTTCTTTATGAAAAGTAGAGTTTTCGTGCTCAGGGATACGGGGACTTAAATGACGCCAATCATTGAAACCTTTTTGTGCATCACCAAGCGCTGGCCTCATCTGCCTAGTCGAGGAAGAACCAAAAAGAATACATGGGAAACAAAATATTGCATCTCTCTCTTTACTATACATCAACCATGGCCTGGGAATCATTTCGCCATTGCTCATCTTTTTTGTAAACCAATACACATGAAATTTGCGTTCCTTATCTTCAGTGGAATAACTATTTGTACTATCTTTTCCTTGATCAGGACCTTTCTCGACAAGGAAACGACGAATGGAGTCATTTAAGGGTATCCATGTAACAGGGTCGTTTGTATCTAATTGGATCTTATCCGTTGCTGTTGTTTCTGCAATAGGAATTTCAGTACTTGTATTACTGACGGGCAAGGTTAGATCTTCGTTTTCTTTTCCTAAATTGTTTCCAGATCCAGACGTACCAGGAAGTGTGAAAACGTCATCGCGTATATCATCTTCGTTTCTATTTTCCACTTGTGTCCATTTTCTTAACGAATCGCCCAATTTTTTGGCTTCAATCTCCCTTACGCGTTTTTTTTCGAAATTCCGAACCAGATGGACATTTTTGTGTCATTGCGTTAGTTATGGCGTGCGAACTCAGCGGTAGTCAGCAGCCCAGCAGATAATATTTCTGAAAAAAAGCAAATGCAAAGATAAGGTGATTGAATACTTTCCACAGATTGAGATGGAGAAGACTGCGCGCCTTGACGCCAGTCACAAAAGAATAGCGAATAATACAATGTATAAAACAGCCAATAATACAATGTGTGAAACAGACTGTACATATGACAAGAATATGAGTTTTTATAGATGCCCGAAGGATAAAATACGATAAGACAATATGAATGTAGTTTTATACTTCCTCGCGTTATACCTACTTTTCCGGCAATGAATCTAAGCATTTAGAATAAGTTTATTTTACCAAGAAACGCGAATCATATAATATAATAGAAGTAATTTTGATGAATCTGTAGGTACATAAATACCTAAGGTTTTTCGTAAAGACAAAATAAATAGGTAATTATTTTATTTTGCAATAGTCTCGCTCGCATAAACTAAACCAAAGGTAAAAAAAAGGAATACAAAATTCTAATAAAACTTTAAAATCCAAATTTCCAACTTACCTAAACGAGTTTGTCCATAAACAATAAATCGGCAACAAAACTTATGCACTCACACACACTTGCACTTGTAATTAATTTTTCAAATTAATTTAATACACGACAACATAGAAGGATAGTTGATAATCATGTAATAAAACAATGAAAGAGAACAGTGCGTTGCGAGGCGCGCGAATTTGTGGCTGTCACACTACCCCGCGCATCTCCCACCTCACACCCGCGGACGCATATCTCCAGCGGCCGCACCGGCAACCCGGCCCGAGCGCCGCCCGCGGTTCGAACTCCGCGCCGCGCGCGGTTCGAACTTCGCGCCGCGCTTCGGTCGTATTTTTTTACGATCTCATCGTATTTTAGATAAGATACTTGTAAGAAGAATAAATACATACCTATATTATATAGCCGTGTACCTATACTGCTGATTGTAGAACGCGACTACACCCATATCAATAATATGGGTGTAGTCGTATCATATCAATAATCACTTCACTCAATAAATAATGAGTAGGTACTGTTTACGGTCTGGTCATTTCTGCGCCCCTCCGGGGTCTGCGCCCTGTGCCTGGGCACCGCTGGCACCGCCCTAGTTACGGCACTGATTCGAACCTAACTCGTTCTATTACAACGCGGTGGGTTTACGTTACGCAAGTGGGCAGCAAACGATATCGCGCTTTTGTCTGACATTCCGGATATCGGACACGATCTTTCAAAAGAGGATTCGGCTATCCTCAAAGTTCTCGCCATTTCCTGGCTTTCCAAGGAAAACGCGTTCAATTTCCAAGTAGGAGAATTCCGAAAGTGCGAAGTACAAAGCACTCAATTTTATCGCTAATTGCAAGACTGTTTGATGCTCTCGGTTGGGCCACGCCCGTTGTTATCCAAGCCAAAATGCTTATACAAGATTTGTGGCTTGTGAAAGTTGATTGGGATGATGCCGTCCCTCAATCGGTTCAAGACATTTGGGAAAAATATTGTGGCGAGCTTCCCAGCCTTTCGAAATTCGAAATTACTGGAATAGTCTCTCGCTATCTCACAATGCCATGGAACTTCACGGCTTCGCGGACACATTGCAGCGCGCGTTCTCCGCGGTCGTATATTTACGCGTTCTCAACTGGCCGTCGAATATTTCGAGATCGTTAATCACGGCCAAATCCAAAGTCGCGCCATTGAAAACAGTGGCGATCCCTCGACTAGAGCTAAATGGAATCGTATTACTCATACGACTATTGGAGTACGTGAAACAAATCGTCAAATACGACATCATTTCCGTGCACGGTTGGACAGATTCCACTGTCGCACTGGCGTGGCTTACTCAGCATCCGTCCCGCTGAAAGCCTTACGTAGCAAATCGGGTCTCCGAAATTCAGACTAAAATGCCGGAAATTAAATGGCATCACGTCCCCAGGCAAGATAATCCTGCGGACTGTGCGTCAAGGGGAATCTCGGCAGAATAATCAGTTAATCACCCCCTTTGATGGTCCGGCCCCTCGTGGCTACGCCAGAATTCGGCATTTTGGCCCAAAATTCGACCTAGCGCACCGTCCGAGCGCGTTGTCACTCAAAAATTCATTTTCGACGAACAACGCGCCTCAGCGACTATACAGGTTGCATAAGAGAAGGAAGAGTGGAACCTTTCTCATCGATTTTCCGATTGGGGCAAACTCCTCCGCGCCACGGCGCTCCTTTTGCATTGGCTTCGCAACTTTCGCGCTCGACAGCACGATAAATCAACGGCGCGCGATACTAAATTCGCAGGTCGCATCCAAGAATTTCACGAATTTTGGATTCATAAAATCCAGAACGATAGCTCCGCCGCTGAAATTCGCACCCTACAACAAAACGAGCCGCTTCCCCGGTCGAGCGTGCTAAAATCACTCAACCCCTTCTTCGACGGGAATAACGCCAGTTGCGTCTTGGCGGGCGGTTACGCCATTCGTTCTTGTCGTATAGCGAACGCTTCCCGCTGATTTTACCGCGCCTTCGCATCAGTAAATTAATTATCGTTAAAACACGTTTGAGATCGCTTCACGGCGGTTCTCAATTAACGCCACGACTACTGCGTCAAAATTACTGGGTTATCGGCGCCAGATCTCTCGTAAAATCGAAAATCAATCAATGTTTGAACTGTACTCGCAAACGAACAGTGACTGCACGTCAACTCATGACCTCATGAGACCTTCCGTCTCTTCGAAGTCAACCCATCGCCCCCATCTTTTCATTGACCTCCATAAAGCTAGCAGAGCAATCTCCCGAAAATGGATTTAATTGATATCAAAATTTTGTGCTTTTTATGTGCTAATTTTGTGCTCCATTAAAAATTTTTGTGCTCTTATCGTTTAGCGGGAAATTAGAAATCAAAAGTGCTCTGCTGGCTTGCCATCAAGCTAGCAGATCACTTAATGATATTTGGCTTATTTAAGAATGAAACTACGTGATATTCATGTGCTTTTTATGTGCTTTGCGAATATCGAACAGCCAAACACCTATTTTTTTTTCGCCTGATTTAGACCCTTAAAAAACCCCCAAATAAGGGAATTTACCATTTTTTGGCCATACTGACATGAAAATACATTATATTTATGTGTTTTTTATGTGCTCTACAAATATTCAAGAGCCAAACCGCTAAAACGCAAATTTCTCCCAAAACCACCCCCACAAGACCCAAATTAACCGCCACTACGAGTAATAGTTATTTTTTCGATATCGCAAAATCAAAGTAGTCCACATTTATGTGCTTTTTATGTGCTCGATGAATATCCAAGAGCCAAACCGCTAAAACGCAAATTTCTCCCAAAACCACCCCCACAAGACCCAAATTACCCGCCAATAGGAGTAATGGTTATTTTTTCGATATCGCAAAATCAAAGAAGTTCACATTTATGTGCTTTTTATGTGCTCTATGAATATCCAAGAGCCAATCCGCTAAAACGCAAATTTCTCCCAAAACCACCCCTACAAGACCCAAGCTACCCGCCAATACGAGTACTGGTTATTTTTTCGATATCGCTAGATCAAAGTAGTCCACATTTATGTGCTTTTTATGTGCTGTACGAGTATCTAAGAGCCAAACTTCTAAAACGAAAATTTCTCCGAAAACCACCCCTACGAGACCCAAGCTACCCGCCAATGGGAGTAATGGTTATTTTTTCGATATCGCAAAATCAAAGTAGTCCACATTTATGTGCTTTTTATGTGCTCTATGAATATCCAAGAGCCAAACCGCTTAAACGCAAATTTCTCTCAAAACCACCCCTACAAGACCCAAGCTACCGGCAAATACGAGAATTGGCTATTTTTTCGATATCGCGAAATCAAAGTAGTCCACATTTATGTGCTTTTTGTGTGCTAATTTTGTGCTCCATTAAAAATGTTTGTGCTCTTACCGTTTAGCGGGAAATTAGAAATCAAAAGTGCTCTGCTGGCTTGCCATCAAGCTAGCAGATCACTTAATGATATTTGGCTTATTTAAGAATGAAACTACGTGATATTCATGTGCTTTTTATGTGCTTTGCGAATATCGAACAGCCAAACACCTATTTTTTTTTCGCCCGATTTACACCCTTTAAAAACCCCCAAATAAGGGAATTTACCATTTTTTGGATATACTGACATGAAAATACATAATATTCATGTGCTTTTTATGTGCTCTACGAATATTGAAGAGCTAAACCGCTAAAACGCAAATTTCTCCCAAAACCACCCCCACAAGACCCAAATTAACCGCCAATACGAGTACTGGTTATTTTTTCGATATCGCTAGATCAAAGTAGTCCATATTTATGTGCTTTTTATGTGCTCTACGAGTATCTAAAAGCCAAACCGCTTAAACGCAAATTTCTCTCAAAACCACCCCTACAAGACCCAAACTACCGGCAAATACGAGAATTGGCTATTTTTTCGATATCGCGAAATCAAAGGAGTCCACATTTATGTGCTTTTTATGTGCTGTACGAGTATCTAAGAGCCAAACTTCTAAAACGAAAATTTCTCCGAAAACCACCCCTACGAGACCCAAGCTACCCGCCAATGGGAGTAATGGTAATTTTTTCGATATCGCAAAATCAAAGTAGTCCACATTTATGTGCTTTTTATGTGCTCTATGAATATCCAAGAGCCAAACCGCTTAAACGCAAATTTCTCTCAAAACCACCCCTACAAGACCCAAGCTACCGGCAAATACGAGAATTGGCTATTTTTTCGATATCGCGAAATCAAAGTAGTCCACATTTATGTGCTTTTTGTGTGCTAATTTTGTGCTCCATTAAAAATGTTTGTGCTCTTACCGTTTAGCGGGAAATTAGAAATCAAAGGTGCTCTGCTGGCTTGCCATCAAGCTAGCAGATCACTTAATGATATTTGGCTTATTTAAGAATGAAACTACGTGATATTCATGTGCTTTTTATGTGCTTTGCGAATATCGAACAGCCAAACACCTATTTTTTTTTCGCCCGATTTAGACCCTTTAAAAACCCCCAAATAAGGGAATTTACCATTTTTTTGATATACTGACATGAAAATACATAATATTCATGTGCTTTTTATGTGCTCTACGAATATTGAAGAGCTAAACCGCTAAAACGCAAATTTCTCCCAAAACCACCCCCACAAGACCCAAATTAACCGCCAATACGAGTACTGGTTATTTTTTCGATATCGCTAGATCAAAGTAGTCCACATTTATGTGCTTTTTATGTGCTCTACGAGTATCTAAGAGCCAAACCGCTTAAACGCAAATTTCTCTCAAAACCACCCCTACAAGACCCAAGCTACCCGCCAATACGAGTACTGGTTATTTTTTCGATATTGCTAGATCAAAGGAGTCCACATTTATGTGCTTTTTATGTGCTCTACGAGTATCTAAGAGCCAAACTTCTAAAACGAAAATTTCTCCGAAAACCACACCTACGAGTCCCAAGCTACCCGCCAATGGGAGTAATGGTTATTTTTTCGATATCGCTAGATCAAAGTAGTCCACATTTATGTGCTTTTTATGTGCTCTACGAGTATCTAAGAGCCAAACCGCTTAAACGCAAACTTCTCTCAAAACCACCCTTACAAGACCCAAGCTACCGGCAAATACGAGAATTGGCTATTTCTTCGATATCGCGAAATCAAAGTAGTCCACATTTATGTGCTTTTTATGTGCTCTACGAGTATCTAAGAGCCAAACTTCTAAAACGAAAATTTCTCCGAAAACCACCCCTACGAGACCCAAGCTACCCGCCAATGGGAGTAATGGTAATTTTTTCGATATCGCAAAATCAAAGAAGTCCACATTTATGTGCTTTTTATGTGCTATATGAATATCCAAGAGCCAAACCGCTAAAACGCCAATTTCTCCCAAAACCACCCCTACAAGACCCAAGCAACCCGCCAATACGAGTACTGGTTATTTTTTCGATATCGCTAGATCAAAGTAGTCCACATTTATGTGCTTTATATGTGCTCTACGAGTATCTAAAAGCCAAAATTCTAAAACGAAAATTTCTCCGAAAACCACCCCTACGAGACCCAAGCTACCCGCCAGTGGGAGTAATGGTTATTTTTTCGATATCGCTAGATCAAAGTAGTCCACATTTATGTGCTTTTTATGTGCTCTACGAGTATCTAAGAGCCAAACCTCTAAAACGAAAATTTCTCCGAAAATCACCCCTACGAGACCCAAGCTACCCGCCAATGGGAGTAATGGTTATTTTTTCGATATCGCAAAATCAAAGTAGTCCACATTTATGTGCTTTTTATGTGCTCTATGAATATCCAAGAGCCAAACCGCTAAAACGCAAATTTCTCCCAAAACCACCCCCACAAGACCCAAATTACCCGCCAATAGGAGTAATGGTTATTTTTTCGATATCGCAAAATCAAAGAAGTCCACATTTATGTGCTTTTTATGTGCTCTATGAATATCCAAGAGCCAAACCGCTGAAACGCAAATTTCTCCCGAAACCACCCCTACAAGACCCAAGCTACCCGCCCATATGAGTACTGGTTATTTTTTCGATATCGCTAGATCAAAGTAGTCCACATTTATGTGCTTTTTATGTGCTCTACGAGTATCTAAGAGCCAAACCTCTAAAACGAAAATTTCTCCGAAAACCACCCCTGCGAGACCCAAGCTACCCGCCAATGGGAGTAATGGTTATTTTTTCGATATCGCAAAATCAAAGTAGTCCACATTTATATGCTTTTTATGTGCTCTATGAATATCCAAGAGCCAAACCGCTTAAACGCAAATTTCTCTCAAAACCACCCCTACAAGACCCAAGCTACCGGCACATACGAGTATTGGCTATTTTTTCGATATCACGAAATCAAAGTAGTCCACATTTATGTGCTTTTTGTGTGCTAATTTTGTGTTCCATTAAAAAATGTTGTGCTCTTACCGTTCAGCGGGAAATTAGAAATCAAAAGTGCTCTGCTGGCTTGCCATCAAGCTAGCAGTGCACTTAATGATATTTGGCTTATCTAAGAACGAAACTACGTGATATTTATGTGCTTTTTATGTGCTTTGCGAATATCGAACAGCCAAACCCCTATGTTTTTCGCCCGATTTCCACCCTTAAAAAACCCCCAAATAAGAGAATTTACCACTTTTTGGATATACTGACATGAAAATACATAATATTTATGTGCTTTTTATGTGCTCTACGAATATTCAAGAGCCAAACTGCTAAAACGAAAATTTCTCCCAAACCCACCCCCACAAGACCCAAATTACCCGCCAATACGAGTAATGGTTATTTTTTCGATATCGCAAAATCAAAGTAGTTCACATTTATGTGCTTTTTATGTGCTAATTTTGTGTTCCATTTAAAATTTTTGTGCTCTTACCGTTTAGAGGGAAATTAGAAATCAAAAGTGCTCTGCTGGCTTGCCATCAAGCTAGCAGAGCACTTAATGATATTTGGCTTATCTAAGAACGAAACTACGTGATATTTATGTGCTTTTTATGTGCTTTGCGAATATCGAACAGCCAAACCCCTATTTTTTTTCGCCCGATTTACACCCTTAAAAAACCCCCAAATAAGAGAATTTACCATTTTTTGGATATACTGACATGAAAATACATAATATTTATGTGCTTTTTATGTGCTCTATGAATATCCAAGAGCCAAACCGCTAAAACGCAAATTTCTCCCAAAACCACCCCCACAAGACCCAAATTACCCGCCAATAGGAGTAATGGTTATTTTTTCGATATCGCAAAATCAAAGAAGTCCACATTTATGTGCTTTTTATGTGCTCGATGAATATCCAAGAGCCAAACCGCTAAAACGCAAATTTCTCCCAAAACCACCCCCACAAGACCCAAATTACCCGCCAATAGGAGTAATGGTTATTTTTTCGATATCGCAAAATCAAAGAAGTTCACATTTATGTGCTTTTTATGTGCTCTATGAATATCCAAGAGCCAATCCGCTAAAACGCAAATTTCTCCCAAAACCACCCCTACAAGACCCAAGCTACCCGCCAATACGAGTACTGGTTATTTTTTCGATATCGCTAGATCAAAGTAGTCCACATTTATGTGCTTTTTATGTGCTGTACGAGTATCTAAGAGCCAAACTTCTAAAACGAAAATTTCTCCGAAAACCACCCCTACGAGACCCAAGCTACCCGCCAATGGGAGTAATGGTTATTTTTTCGATATCGCAAAATCAAAGTAGTCCACATTTATGTGCTTTTTATGTGCTCTATGAATATCCAAGAGCCAAACCGCTTAAACGCAAATTTCTCTCAAAACCACCCCTACAAGACCCAAGCTACCGGCAAATACGAGAATTGGCTATTTTTTCGATATCGCGAAATCAAAGTAGTCCACATTTATGTGCTTTTTGTGTGCTAATTTTGTGCTCCATTAAAAATGTTTGTGCTCTTACCGTTTAGCGGGAAATTAGAAATCAAAAGTGCTCTGCTGGCTTGCCATCAAGCTAGCAGATCACTTAATGATATTTGGCTTATTTAAGAATGAAACTACGTGATATTCATGTGCTTTTTATGTGCTTTGCGAATATCGAACAGCCAAACACCTATTTTTTTTTCGCCCGATTTACACCCTTTAAAAACCCCCAAATAAGGGAATTTACCATTTTTTGGATATACTGACATGAAAATACATAATATTCATGTGCTTTTTATGTGCTCTACGAATATTGAAGAGCTAAACCGCTAAAACGCAAATTTCTCCCAAAACCACCCCCACAAGACCCAAATTAACCGCCAATACGAGTACTGGTTATTTTTTCGATATCGCTAGATCAAAGTAGTCCATATTTATGTGCTTTTTATGTGCTCTACGAGTATCTAAAAGCCAAACCGCTTAAACGCAAATTTCTCTCAAAACCACCCCTACAAGACCCAAACTACCGGCAAATACGAGAATTGGCTATTTTTTCGATATCGCGAAATCAAAGGAGTCCACATTTATGTGCTTTTTATGTGCTGTACGAGTATCTAAGAGCCAAACTTCTAAAACGAAAATTTCTCCGAAAACCACCCCTACGAGACCCAAGCTACCCGCCAATGGGAGTAATGGTAATTTTTTCGATATCGCAAAATCAAAGTAGTCCACATTTATGTGCTTTTTATGTGCTCTATGAATATCCAAGAGCCAAACCGCTTAAACGCAAATTTCTCTCAAAACCACCCCTACAAGACCCAAGCTACCGGCAAATACGAGAATTGGCTATTTTTTCGATATCGCGAAATCAAAGTAGTCCACATTTATGTGCTTTTTGTGTGCTAATTTTGTGCTCCATTAAAAATGTTTGTGCTCTTACCGTTTAGCGGGAAATTAGAAATCAAAGGTGCTCTGCTGGCTTGCCATCAAGCTAGCAGATCACTTAATGATATTTGGCTTATTTAAGAATGAAACTACGTGATATTCATGTGCTTTTTATGTGCTTTGCGAATATCGAACAGCCAAACACCTATTTTTTTTTCGCCCGATTTAGACCCTTTAAAAACCCCCAAATAAGGGAATTTACCATTTTTTTGATATACTGACATGAAAATACATAATATTCATGTGCTTTTTATGTGCTCTACGAATATTGAAGAGCTAAACCGCTAAAACGCAAATTTCTCCCAAAACCACCCCCACAAGACCCAAATTAACCGCCAATACGAGTACTGGTTATTTTTTCGATATCGCTAGATCAAAGTAGTCCACATTTATGTGCTTTTTATGTGCTCTACGAGTATCTAAGAGCCAAACCGCTTAAACGCAAATTTCTCTCAAAACCACCCCTACAAGACCCAAGCTACCCGCCAATACGAGTACTGGTTATTTTTTCGATATTGCTAGATCAAAGGAGTCCACATTTATGTGCTTTTTATGTGCTCTACGAGTATCTAAGAGCCAAACTTCTAAAACGAAAATTTCTCCGAAAACCACACCTACGAGTCCCAAGCTACCCGCCAATGGGAGTAATGGTTATTTTTTCGATATCGCTAGATCAAAGTAGTCCACATTTATGTGCTTTTTATGTGCTCTACGAGTATCTAAGAGCCAAACCGCTTAAACGCAAACTTCTCTCAAAACCACCCTTACAAGACCCAAGCTACCGGCAAATACGAGAATTGGCTATTTCTTCGATATCGCGAAATCAAAGTAGTCCACATTTATGTGCTTTTTATGTGCTCTACGAGTATCTAAGAGCCAAACTTCTAAAACGAAAATTTCTCCGAAAACCACCCCTACGAGACCCAAGCTACCCGCCAATGGGAGTAATGGTAATTTTTTCGATATCGCAAAATCAAAGAAGTCCACATTTATGTGCTTTTTATGTGCTATATGAATATCCAAGAGCCAAACCGCTAAAACGCCAATTTCTCCCAAAACCACCCCTACAAGACCCAAGCAACCCGCCAATACGAGTACTGGTTATTTTTTCGATATCGCTAGATCAAAGTAGTCCACATTTATGTGCTTTATATGTGCTCTACGAGTATCTAAAAGCCAAAATTCTAAAACGAAAATTTCTCCGAAAACCACCCCTACGAGACCCAAGCTACCCGCCAGTGGGAGTAATGGTTATTTTTTCGATATCGCTAGATCAAAGTAGTCCACATTTATGTGCTTTTTATGTGCTCTACGAGTATCTAAGAGCCAAACCTCTAAAACGAAAATTTCTCCGAAAATCACCCCTACGAGACCCAAGCTACCCGCCAATGGGAGTAATGGTTATTTTTTCGATATCGCAAAATCAAAGTAGTCCACATTTATGTGCTTTTTATGTGCTCTATGAATATCCAAGAGCCAAACCGCTAAAACGCAAATTTCTCCCAAAACCACCCCCACAAGACCCAAATTACCCGCCAATAGGAGTAATGGTTATTTTTTCGATATCGCAAAATCAAAGAAGTCCACATTTATGTGCTTTTTATGTGCTCTATGAATATCCAAGAGCCAAACCGCTGAAACGCAAATTTCTCCCGAAACCACCCCTACAAGACCCAAGCTACCCGCCCATATGAGTACTGGTTATTTTTTCGATATCGCTAGATCAAAGTAGTCCACATTTATGTGCTTTTTATGTGCTCTACGAGTATCTAAGAGCCAAACCTCTAAAACGAAAATTTCTCCGAAAACCACCCCTGCGAGACCCAAGCTACCCGCCAATGGGAGTAATGGTTATTTTTTCGATATCGCAAAATCAAAGTAGTCCACATTTATATGCTTTTTATGTGCTCTATGAATATCCAAGAGCCAAACCGCTTAAACGCAAATTTCTCTCAAAACCACCCCTACAAGACCCAAGCTACCGGCACATACGAGTATTGGCTATTTTTTCGATATCACGAAATCAAAGTAGTCCACATTTATGTGCTTTTTGTGTGCTAATTTTGTGTTCCATTAAAAAATGTTGTGCTCTTACCGTTCAGCGGGAAATTAGAAATCAAAAGTGCTCTGCTGGCTTGCCATCAAGCTAGCAGTGCACTTAATGATATTTGGCTTATCTAAGAACGAAACTACGTGATATTTATGTGCTTTTTATGTGCTTTGCGAATATCGAACAGCCAAACCCCTATGTTTTTCGCCCGATTTCCACCCTTAAAAAACCCCCAAATAAGAGAATTTACCACTTTTTGGATATACTGACATGAAAATACATAATATTTATGTGCTTTTTATGTGCTCTACGAATATTCAAGAGCCAAACTGCTAAAACGAAAATTTCTCCCAAACCCACCCCCACAAGACCCAAATTACCCGCCAATACGAGTAATGGTTATTTTTTCGATATCGCAAAATCAAAGTAGTTCACATTTATGTGCTTTTTATGTGCTAATTTTGTGTTCCATTTAAAATTTTTGTGCTCTTACCGTTTAGAGGGAAATTAGAAATCAAAAGTGCTCTGCTGGCTTGCCATCAAGCTAGCAGAGCACTTAATGATATTTGGCTTATCTAAGAACGAAACTACGTGATATTTATGTGCTTTTTATGTGCTTTGCGAATATCGAACAGCCAAACCCCTATTTTTTTTCGCCCGATTTACACCCTTAAAAAACCCCCAAATAAGAGAATTTACCATTTTTTGGATATACTGACATGAAAATACATAATATTTATGTGCTTTTTATGTGCTCTATGAATATCCAAGAGCCAAACCGCTAAAACGCAAATTTCTCCCAAAACCACCCCCACAAGACCCAAATTACCCGCCAATAGGAGTAATGGTTATTTTTTCGATATCGCAAAATCAAAGAAGTCCACATTTATGTGCTTTTTATGTGCTCGATGAATATCCAAGAGCCAAACCGCTAAAACGCAAATTTCTCCCAAAACCACCCCCACAAGACCCAAATTACCCGCCAATAGGAGTAATGGTTATTTTTTCGATATCGCAAAATCAAAGAAGTTCACATTTATGTGCTTTTTATGTGCTCTATGAATATCCAAGAGCCAATCCGCTAAAACGCAAATTTCTCCCAAAACCACCCCTACAAGACCCAAGCTACCCGCCAATACGAGTACTGGTTATTTTTTCGATATCGCTAGATCAAAGTAGTCCACATTTATGTGCTTTTTATGTGCTGTACGAGTATCTAAGAGCCAAACTTCTAAAACGAAAATTTCTCCGAAAACCACCCCTACGAGACCCAAGCTACCCGCCAATGGGAGTAATGGTTATTTTTTCGATATCGCAAAATCAAAGTAGTCCACATTTATGTGCTTTTTATGTGCTCTATGAATATCCAAGAGCCAAACCGCTTAAACGCAAATTTCTCTCAAAACCACCCCTACAAGACCCAAGCTACCGGCAAATACGAGAATTGGCTATTTTTTCGATATCGCGAAATCAAAGTAGTCCACATTTATGTGCTTTTTGTGTGCTAATTTTGTGCTCCATTAAAAATGTTTGTGCTCTTACCGTTTAGCGGGAAATTAGAAATCAAAAGTGCTCTGCTGGCTTGCCATCAAGCTAGCAGATCACTTAATGATATTTGGCTTATTTAAGAATGAAACTACGTGATATTCATGTGCTTTTTATGTGCTTTGCGAATATCGAACAGCCAAACACCTATTTTTTTTTCGCCCGATTTACACCCTTTAAAAACCCCCAAATAAGGGAATTTACCATTTTTTGGATATACTGACATGAAAATACATAATATTCATGTGCTTTTTATGTGCTCTACGAATATTGAAGAGCTAAACCGCTAAAACGCAAATTTCTCCCAAAACCACCCCCACAAGACCCAAATTAACCGCCAATACGAGTACTGGTTATTTTTTCGATATCGCTAGATCAAAGTAGTCCATATTTATGTGCTTTTTATGTGCTCTACGAGTATCTAAAAGCCAAACCGCTTAAACGCAAATTTCTCTCAAAACCACCCCTACAAGACCCAAACTACCGGCAAATACGAGAATTGGCTATTTTTTCGATATCGCGAAATCAAAGGAGTCCACATTTATGTGCTTTTTATGTGCTGTACGAGTATCTAAGAGCCAAACTTCTAAAACGAAAATTTCTCCGAAAACCACCCCTACGAGACCCAAGCTACCCGCCAATGGGAGTAATGGTAATTTTTTCGATATCGCAAAATCAAAGTAGTCCACATTTATGTGCTTTTTATGTGCTCTATGAATATCCAAGAGCCAAACCGCTTAAACGCAAATTTCTCTCAAAACCACCCCTACAAGACCCAAGCTACCGGCAAATACGAGAATTGGCTATTTTTTCGATATCGCGAAATCAAAGTAGTCCACATTTATGTGCTTTTTGTGTGCTAATTTTGTGCTCCATTAAAAATGTTTGTGCTCTTACCGTTTAGCGGGAAATTAGAAATCAAAGGTGCTCTGCTGGCTTGCCATCAAGCTAGCAGATCACTTAATGATATTTGGCTTATTTAAGAATGAAACTACGTGATATTCATGTGCTTTTTATGTGCTTTGCGAATATCGAACAGCCAAACACCTATTTTTTTTTCGCCCGATTTAGACCCTTTAAAAACCCCCAAATAAGGGAATTTACCATTTTTTTGATATACTGACATGAAAATACATAATATTCATGTGCTTTTTATGTGCTCTACGAATATTGAAGAGCTAAACCGCTAAAACGCAAATTTCTCCCAAAACCACCCCCACAAGACCCAAATTAACCGCCAATACGAGTACTGGTTATTTTTTCGATATCGCTAGATCAAAGTAGTCCACATTTATGTGCTTTTTATGTGCTCTACGAGTATCTAAGAGCCAAACCGCTTAAACGCAAATTTCTCTCAAAACCACCCCTACAAGACCCAAGCTACCCGCCAATACGAGTACTGGTTATTTTTTCGATATTGCTAGATCAAAGGAGTCCACATTTATGTGCTTTTTATGTGCTCTACGAGTATCTAAGAGCCAAACTTCTAAAACGAAAATTTCTCCGAAAACCACACCTACGAGTCCCAAGCTACCCGCCAATGGGAGTAATGGTTATTTTTTCGATATCGCTAGATCAAAGTAGTCCACATTTATGTGCTTTTTATGTGCTCTACGAGTATCTAAGAGCCAAACCGCTTAAACGCAAACTTCTCTCAAAACCACCCTTACAAGACCCAAGCTACCGGCAAATACGAGAATTGGCTATTTCTTCGATATCGCGAAATCAAAGTAGTCCACATTTATGTGCTTTTTATGTGCTCTACGAGTATCTAAGAGCCAAACTTCTAAAACGAAAATTTCTCCGAAAACCACCCCTACGAGACCCAAGCTACCCGCCAATGGGAGTAATGGTAATTTTTTCGATATCGCAAAATCAAAGAAGTCCACATTTATGTGCTTTTTATGTGCTATATGAATATCCAAGAGCCAAACCGCTAAAACGCCAATTTCTCCCAAAACCACCCCTACAAGACCCAAGCAACCCGCCAATACGAGTACTGGTTATTTTTTCGATATCGCTAGATCAAAGTAGTCCACATTTATGTGCTTTATATGTGCTCTACGAGTATCTAAAAGCCAAAATTCTAAAACGAAAATTTCTCCGAAAACCACCCCTACGAGACCCAAGCTACCCGCCAGTGGGAGTAATGGTTATTTTTTCGATATCGCTAGATCAAAGTAGTCCACATTTATGTGCTTTTTATGTGCTCTACGAGTATCTAAGAGCCAAACCTCTAAAACGAAAATTTCTCCGAAAATCACCCCTACGAGACCCAAGCTACCCGCCAATGGGAGTAATGGTTATTTTTTCGATATCGCAAAATCAAAGTAGTCCACATTTATGTGCTTTTTATGTGCTCTATGAATATCCAAGAGCCAAACCGCTAAAACGCAAATTTCTCCCAAAACCACCCCCACAAGACCCAAATTACCCGCCAATAGGAGTAATGGTTATTTTTTCGATATCGCAAAATCAAAGAAGTCCACATTTATGTGCTTTTTATGTGCTCTATGAATATCCAAGAGCCAAACCGCTGAAACGCAAATTTCTCCCGAAACCACCCCTACAAGACCCAAGCTACCCGCCCATATGAGTACTGGTTATTTTTTCGATATCGCTAGATCAAAGTAGTCCACATTTATGTGCTTTTTATGTGCTCTACGAGTATCTAAGAGCCAAACCTCTAAAACGAAAATTTCTCCGAAAACCACCCCTGCGAGACCCAAGCTACCCGCCAATGGGAGTAATGGTTATTTTTTCGATATCGCAAAATCAAAGTAGTCCACATTTATATGCTTTTTATGTGCTCTATGAATATCCAAGAGCCAAACCGCTTAAACGCAAATTTCTCTCAAAACCACCCCTACAAGACCCAAGCTACCGGCACATACGAGTATTGGCTATTTTTTCGATATCACGAAATCAAAGTAGTCCACATTTATGTGCTTTTTGTGTGCTAATTTTGTGTTCCATTAAAAAATGTTGTGCTCTTACCGTTCAGCGGGAAATTAGAAATCAAAAGTGCTCTGCTGGCTTGCCATCAAGCTAGCAGTGCACTTAATGATATTTGGCTTATCTAAGAACGAAACTACGTGATATTTATGTGCTTTTTATGTGCTTTGCGAATATCGAACAGCCAAACCCCTATGTTTTTCGCCCGATTTCCACCCTTAAAAAACCCCCAAATAAGAGAATTTACCACTTTTTGGATATACTGACATGAAAATACATAATATTTATGTGCTTTTTATGTGCTCTACGAATATTCAAGAGCCAAACTGCTAAAACGAAAATTTCTCCCAAACCCACCCCCACAAGACCCAAATTACCCGCCAATACGAGTAATGGTTATTTTTTCGATATCGCAAAATCAAAGTAGTTCACATTTATGTGCTTTTTATGTGCTAATTTTGTGTTCCATTTAAAATTTTTGTGCTCTTACCGTTTAGAGGGAAATTAGAAATCAAAAGTGCTCTGCTGGCTTGCCATCAAGCTAGCAGAGCACTTAATGATATTTGGCTTATCTAAGAACGAAACTACGTGATATTTATGTGCTTTTTATGTGCTTTGCGAATATCGAACAGCCAAACCCCTATTTTTTTTCGCCCGATTTACACCCTTAAAAAACCCCCAAATAAGAGAATTTACCATTTTTTGGATATACTGACATGAAAATACATAATATTTATGTGCTTTTTATGTGCTCTATGAATATCCAAGAGCCAAACCGCTAAAACGCAAATTTCTCCCAAAACCACCCCCACAAGACCCAAATTACCCGCCAATAGGAGTAATGGTTATTTTTTCGATATCGCAAAATCAAAGAAGTCCACATTTATGTGCTTTTTATGTGCTCTATGAATATCCAAGAGCCAAACCGCTGAAACGCAAATTTCTCCCGAAACCACCCCTACAAGACCCAAGCTACCCGCCCATATGAGTACTGGTTATTTTTTCGATATCGCTAGATCAAAGTAGTCCACATTTATGTGCTTTTTATGTGCTCTACGAGTATCTAAGAGCCAAACCTCTAAAACGAAAATTTCTCCGAAAACCACCCCTACGAGACCCAAGCTACCCGCCAATGGGAGTAATGGTTATTTTTTCGATATCGCAAAATCAAAGTAGTCCACATTTATGTGCTTTTTATGTGCTCTATGAATATCCAAGAGCCAAACCGCTTAAACGCAAATTTCTCTCAAAACCACCCCTACAAGACCCAAGCTACCGGCACATACGAGTATTGGCTATTTTTTCGATATCACGAAATCAAAGTAGTCCACATTTATGTGCTTTTTGTGTGCTAATTTTGTGTTCCATTAAAAAATGTTGTGCTCTTACCGTTCAGCGGGAAATTAGAAATCAAAAGTGCTCTGCTGGCTTGCCATACCCGTGCAGAAATTTTAATGTGGATCCAGTTCGATTCGGATCAGGATCCCTTTTTCGCAATCGGAATCCAGTCCGACATCGGATCAGATCCCGAAGTGGAATGTAACGCTCGCAAATCGGATTCAGATCAGGATCCTGATCCGGATCTATTACGGACTCTAGGTGGAATCCTAATAGGAATTTCGGCTCGGATCCCGACTAGAATCCCGAATTCACGAGCAAGATACAGTTCGATATCGAGACAGATTCCAGGCATAAATGTAAAAATCATCTCTCAATGATTTTTCCATTTATTAATGTGAACGTCATCTCTCGATGATTTTTCCATTTATTAATGTAAAAGTCATCTCTCGATGATTTTTCCATTTATTGCTGGAATCTGACTCGCCATGGAACTAAATCTTATTTGTCGAATGCAAGGATTTGTACAATTTTAACAGCTGATTTACCCACTTATCTCCGAAACATGTTCACTTACATTTTATATCCGGATACAACGATCCGAATTTAAAATGTAAGTGAACATGTTTCGGGGATACAAAAATGAGCTAATACCGATTAATAATGTTTCTTACTGATTATTTTATTTAATAAAGGATTTATCAAAGGACGGATAAAAACCGGTGTTACATTAAACTATGAAACCTTATTTTATTGAGATCATGACAAAATTATAATAGTAATATTTAATAAAAATACGAAAGATATTCTTGAATGCATAAAAATATGTTGTTAAACTATTTTTTTATTTTTTTGGTTTAGTTTCTTTTTGTAGCAGTTGGGAACGTTTTACTCGTTCCGCTTTCTTCGTCCGTCCCAATCTTTCGCATTGCAAATGGCACTTCCCGCACATTTCCACACTAAACTTTCATTGACCGGTGTGCCATCTGCCAAGGTGTGATAATTGACGAGCGCCACTGAAAGTTAATCAGTCAATTACAGCGATAATACGATTGAATACAATAATACAATCGAATTGGCAATTATTAAAAGGAAAATTACACATTTTAAAAGAGTCATTACCTCTCACACAAGTCCCGAAATTTGTTGCTTTCAATAAAATTTTGTTCGTGATTTTTTTTTGCGCCGTGAATCCCGTAGCCATCGTTCGTGAGAAAAACTTTCTCAATATTGTCGAAAAACTTTTTGTCATATTGTTATTTCTATCCAGGAGCGTCTTTAGTGAAATAATCTGTAAAATATTCCAAGCGATGAGAATGAATACTGAGACGTCCCATTTTTTAAAATTCTACTATTCTACTATTCTATATATTTCTTTAATAGCTTTATTAAAATATATTATATACTTCTTTAATAGCTAAAAATATACCATATACTTCTTCAGTAGCTTTGTTGTTTTTTTTTGACATCTCATAACTATTTTCAATATTAAAGCCGAGAAACTTACTAGGACTTCGTTCATTTCTGGATCCTCTTGGAGCTTCTGATCGAAGATTTGGAATTGCTGCAACGTCTCAAATGGCAAGTCGATTTTATATTTCTCCTGCAGTTGCTCCAGGGTATTTCTATGTGTAAAAACCGAGGAAGGTAGCTTCAGGGTTATGGCGTCATGCAGTGCATTAATTGCTGCTGTATTTGCTGCTAAATCTACGCTCAAGCGCTTTAATACTTTCAGCAGAAAGAGTGTGTCTAAAAAATTCAAATACCCATATTTTAGAAAAAAAAAATGTTAAGACGAAACAATCAATATCTTCCTATTCTGGAAGTTCGAATATACGCCACGTTAAATTTGAAAAATGACGGTGAACATATAATTTACTAATTAACGCTAAATTAGCTTTAAAAACGAACCTGGCGACAAATCGTTCGCTGCACTTTCAACTTCTTCATGTTTGTCTCTAGTATCTCGTATATGCGAGGAAGTCCCTTCTTGCCCGTTGTTGTTATTTTTTTCACCTATCGTAAAAAAGTATGATTTTAGAGAATTAAAAACTGTTACACATGTCTTGCAAAATCGACAACCTATCGTTGACGACATTTGAGTATAATCTCAATTTTGCGTACCCATTAACTATGTGGAATTTTGATTTTTTGTACCGTGAATATATATATATATATATATATATATATATATATATATATATATATATATATATATATTTATATTTATATATATATATATATAAGGGGCTTTCAACGCTATTTCGCTCAGCCTTGACCCTGACAATTTTTAATTTTTTATAAAATAGTATGAGTAATAGCAAGGAGTATTTTCACAAATTTTTACATTTTTATCGCATGTATTTCAGAACTTACAATTTTTTGAAAAATCTGGATTTTAGAAAGTTCGGAAATGTTCCAGCGCCGATATCTCTTAAATTAATCAATATATCGAAAAATGTCTATAAATCGATTTTTTTTCATATTAGTTCAGACTTGCATAAAAAAAAGGAAAAAATGTTCACATCATCGTTGTCGACATTTGTTCAGCGTGTAAGTTGAAAACTATTTTTTATAAGATGATTGCCATTTTTTTTTCATAAAATTCTCTAAAATAATATAATGAATTATATGAATTTTAACGCTAGTCCCATTGTAGGCCTATTTTTCTTTGTACTTAGAAGAAATCAATTTTTTTTACGAAAATTTCGAGTGTATCCTATGAATTACTAATAATTTTTATTACTAATAATACTCGTAAGTAATAATGATTGTACTTATTTACAATTAGTAATTGTAGTGATAATTTTACAATTAGTAGTCTGATCTAATATGTTGAAGAATTATTTTTCCAGTACTTTCCTAGAAAAAATAATAAAAATGACGCATTGTAGGAGAATATATGAATGAAACACTAAGTACATATTTTTTTATCTTAAGAGAGTTAGATGTTTATTGATGGAAAAATAATTCTTCAACATATTAGATCGGGCTACTAATTGTAAAATTATTACTACAATTACTAATTATAAATAAGTACAATCATTATTACTTACGAGTATTATTGGTAATAAAAATGATTAGTAATTCATACAAAACACTTGAAATTTTCGTGAAAAAAATTGAATTTATTGAAAGAAAAAAAAATACGAGGAAAAATGGGCCCACAATGGGACTAGCGTTAAAATTCATATAATTTACCATATTATTTTAGAGAATTTTTTGAAAAAAAAATTGGTAATCATCTTTAAAAAAAATAGTTTCCAATTTAAACGCTGAAAAAATGTTGACAACGATGATTAAAATTTTTTTTACTTTTTGTAATGAAAGTGTTCACTAATATTAAAAAAATCGATCTATAGACATTTTTCGATATAACGATTCATTTAAGGGATATCGGCGTTAAAACGTTTCCGAACTTTCTGAAATCCAGATTTTTCGAAAACTTGTAACTCCTGAAATACACGCGATAAACATTTAAAAATTTGTGAAAATACTCTTTGCATAGCATACTATTTTATTTAAAAAAATCAAAAAAATTAAAATGGTTAGGGTCACGGCCGAGATAAATGGCGTGGAATGCCTCACACACACACACACACACACACACACACACACACACACACACACACACACACACACACACACACACACACACACACACACACACACACACACACATGCACGCACGCGCGCACGCACGCGCGCGCGCGCACACACACACACACACACGCGCGCGCGCGCGCGCGCACACACACACACACATGTACAGAAAAATAAATTACATAGTTAATGTTACGGAAAACTGAGATTATAATTAAATTCTATTTGTGTGTCGTCAACGATAAGTTCTTGATTTTGCAAAATATTTGTAATAGTTCTTAATTTCTAAATATATATTCAATTAATTCACCTACTACAATTTTTATCTACCACTATACCAGAATCATGCAATCAAATCACTTACCAATGGCTCCTGAAAGAGTTATGGATGTGTCACTTTCCCGAGGCTTACCCGACTGTTTCCTTCTTGATACTCGTACAGCTTCAGAGTCATCAGAAGTGTCATTAAAATCGGCTAGATTTTCTTGATTAGCTATGAGAATAGAAGTAAAAATGAAAATGAGCAAAATTATATTACGGTTTTTGTTTTTTATTTTTATAAATAAGTAAAGACAAAAAGTGATTTTTTTTCGCTTTTTAACAAATACACTGAAAATCATGTAGAAAATTTGAAAGTCATGTAGTGCGATACGTGGAAAATATTCAAGTGTACATATATATGTACCTTTTTTGTTTTTTCCATTGCCAGTCATTTTTTGTGCGGTTCGTTCCACATCATTATTGTTGCTGTCGGCTAGATCAGTACTGGCTGAAATAGATCATTAGAAAGTGAAAGAGACAAAACTATGATTATATTTTGATAAGAATCTAGGAATAAAAAAACAGTGTGAATACAACATACTGTAATTCAAAACTGTTCATAATACAAAAAAATTGTGTGTGTGTGTGTGTGTGTGTGTGTGCGCACGCGTGTGTGACGTGCGCACGCGTGTGTGACGTGCGCACGCGTGTGTGTGTACGTGCGTGTGTGCGTGTCCCGTGTACGCATGTGTGCGTGTGTGTGTGCGTATACCTAACTACACCTACACTATTTTTTTGTTCGATAAAATTGCGTATAAAAAATAGCGATATGACTTATCACTATACTAAAACCATTCAATCAAATCACGTACCAATGGCTTCTGAAAAAGTTTCCCACGGGTCCTTTTCCAGAATTTGGCCCGTAATCGATTTTTTTTTCTTTGTTGCGTTTCGTTTCTTCCTTGATTCCCGTACAGGCTCCGACTCATTAGAAGAGTCGTTGAAATTCAGATTCTCTTCAGAAGCTGTGAAAATAAACGAAAAAATTAAAATTAGCGAAATTAAATTTCTGTTTTTTACTTCTATAAGGAAACAAAAACAAAACCTTTAGTTTTTATTATAGCTTCTTAACGAACAGATAAAGTCAAATTTAAAAAAAACTGAACCAAATTGAAATATTTTAAATCGATATTAAAAATCGTACATGAATAAAAGAAATCGTATCCTTACCTTTGTCTGTCCAACCGTCATCGAATTTTTCCGCGATTTCGAGTCGTTCTTGAAGAATCTTTTTCATTATACTGTCTGTAATTTTCTCTGCCTTCAACGCCCCGGCTATATCACAATCTGTCGTGTATCCATAGGAAGCGGTTTTTAATTTATTTAGCCTCGAGACAGCTTCCTTGTATGTATCTATAATAGAAATAACAAGTACAGAAAAAAATGACACATGAAAAAAATTCTAGGACCTATAACAAATATAAATCTCTCACAATTCTTCTTGTCGAGCTTAGAGGGCATGCACTGGACTTGGCAAGTCTCCGCAGGATTGTTGAAAAGCATCTCTGCAGTGCTTCCAATAAGTAAACCTTTCTGTGAAGGAACTTTGTACTTTCGTAGTGAGGTTTACTTCAACAAAGTCCTTCGGAGACTCTTTCTCTGTTTCCTTTATTTTATGCAGATGAAAAACTCTTGTCGGTTAGGTTGTAAGGTACATAACATTTTAATATTCCGTATAACCTAACCTACAACAGTGCTTTATCTGCATAAAACTAAAGAAACAGAGAAAGAGTCTCCGCAGGACTTTCTTCGAGTAAGCATCACTCATTACGAACGTATAAAGTTCCTTCGCAGAATCGTTTGCTTATACAAAGCACTGCGGAAATGTTTTTTGACACCCCTGCGGAGACTTGCAAAGTCCAGCGCAACAACAAGAGTTCTCAGATATTCATGTGCGTATACAGTCTAGAATTTTTCTTAATACGTATTCGAAAAAAACCTTTTCGAGAGATTCTCTATAATACCTTTTTTTTAAAGAGAGAGAGAGAGAGAGAGAGAGAGAGAGAGAGAGAGAGAGAGAGAGAGCGAAGGAGAATCTCCGAAGTACTTCGTTAAAGTAAACCGTACTATGAACATACAAAGTTCATTCGCAGTAAAATTATTCATAGAAAGTGTGGCAAACAAGCTTTTTAACAAACCTGCGAAGACGCGAAGCCCAGCGCATGGCCATCATAGCAGGGTAGCAATATTACGGGATTCTCGAATCCCAGTGCACGGACATCATTGCTACTTTCCACTTTGCCATGATGACCATGCACTGGGCTTCGCAAGTCTTCGCAGATTTGTCAAAAAGCATGTCCGCAGCACTTCATATAAGTAAAGGTTATTGTGAAGGAACTTTGTATGCTTGTAGCGAAGTTTTCTCAAAGTACTGCGGAAATTCTCTTTTTTACAAAAAATACTGCGGAAACACTTTCTCTCTCTCTCTCTCTCTCTCTCTCTCTCTCTCTCTCTTTCTCTCTCTCTTTCGCTCTTATAAAAAGTACTAAAGAGAATTCCTTAAAAAGGTTCTTTTCACATATCGTCTAAGAAAAATGCCAGGTGGAAAAAATGTTTGAAAATGTATTCTTACCTGCACCACCTTTTATTTTTACATCCCACCACGGCCAATCGTCGGGAGGAGAAGAATTTTTCGCCACTAAATCGTGAAGTCTTTTGCAAGATTTGACGTTGTACGGCGGCGGCGGATACTTCACGATACACTTCTTTTCATGCTTGTTGACAGAAATCCATGACGTTGGGACGATATCGACGTCGGCGAGTCCTCCGGCTTCGGATTCGCAAAATTCGACCAGTTGAAAATTGTACGAAGTTTTCCAGCCTGCGAACATAAAATACCATTGATCAGATTTGATCACATCAATACGGCAAACTAAGATTCTTTGATTGTGGATATATTGTACTTACCCGTGGGATCCAATTTTTCTGGTCTCCCCCGGTCTCGTTTCACCGCGCCCGCCAACATCTTGCGTTGAAATAACCTAAAAGCGTGAAAATAATTCTAATTGACGTTTGGTATTTTTCTTCGTTGTCATAATGTGATTGCATTATGCATTGTGATTGCATCATGCAAAATGCATTGATGATCTTAAACATACTTACCCTTTCAGCTTTGTTCGAGATCGTGTATGATTTGCACGTGCTACCTCGCACCGGTTTTTACGTTCTAAAAAACAAGCACTCTCGGCAAGTTGGCGGCAACTCAGAACGGCGCTATAACGTCAACCACGTGGTCGCTGGGCCCCACGCAGTAAGCACGCGCACGCACTCTAACCCTTTTCTGGCGCGAGAATTTGAATTTCTTTTATAACGAAAAAGTGTGTATAGACAACAAATTCATTTTGAAATGTACTTTTGTTTGAAATAATATTGTTGTCTAAACGTAATTTTTCGATTGTCGCTTTTGAATTTGTATGGATTATATTATTCCATATAAATTCATTTTATACTCATTATTAACAAAGATACATGTTATGAATACCCATTTTATTAAAGTTATGTTAATACAGATTTATTATTAATAAATATGTATTCAATACTTTTTGTACATAAACACATGAATACTATTACATGGTTATTGAGTGTATAGTGGCATTCACACATGAAGCAGTGGTATCGCGAACGTGTGTACATCTCCTGTTCCGGGTCGCATATGTAATGCTAGCTTCACCATTTTGCGTTCGATACAGTGTATGGGTAGAGTTAACATTTGATTACAACGTTGTGGGTGTAATTTGTACATATCTAAATTACTGGACGCGGTAGGGTAATCAAAAATTTCTTGCCTACCGTCCCATACAGCGCCCTCGAATTTTATTTCATTTGATCCTTCCCTCAAAAACATTTTTGTGATCTCAACAATTTTTTTATCTTTCAGGAAAACCAAGTTATTCGGTAGCTTAGTTGTAATAGTGTATCCTGCATATTTCACGCTCAGCACATTGACCTCCGTGCTGTCCACTGCGCGTTCTTTTTTAATTATTTTCACTCGGTCTGTTAAAATGGGTCTTTTTGCTTTTAGAAAACTTTGTTCATGAATACGCCGGCAAATTTATTCGAGAGGTCGGTTTGGGGACCGTATCAGCTTTTTTAATTTCCCGAGAAAGCTTTCGAAAGGAAAAGCACTGATTCGCATTAATGACGATCTCATATTTTTGGCATCCAGACGTATCCATGTACATTAGGCGAACAAAGTGTAGTGGATTCTACAGTTTCTTCAGTATTACCTGAAATATACATACATTTGTCAACAACCTGTATGAGCTTTAATTATAATTAATACAAATATTTACGACGACAATAAATTGCAGAACTTCATTTTACATGGATTTTTTTTAAACGATTAACACTTTAGAGTTTTTCCTCTTTCGATAATCGTTATATTCTATAAATCTTTACCTACCTCGTACAATTGAAACGGTTGCTTCAGTTTGACGTTGCAGTTCAAGCTGTATTTCCTTGCGTATTTGACGATGGCGACGTACACGTATTTTGCCTTGTTTGGCTATATTTTTTTTGTCCATGATAAATGGAACAGAGAGAAACACAAAAAAGTGTTGCTAGAAAACTTTTAATCAAATACATCCGTTGCACAAAGTAAAAGCACGTATAAACACGGATCAAATTGGGTAAACAGATCCGCATCGCGCAGGTACCCCCGCAAGTCGTGACATCTACACATCACGCGAACTACATAGACGATTCAGATCCGAATCGAGTCGGACAACACAACCACAAGTGGCGCCAGTATTTCGAATTCTTGCCACCGCATCGCCGCCATGTGTACAGACTTGAAAACGGCTGGATTCCAAAGCGGATACCCATTTTAGGGAATCCATATCATATTCTGGCCCGAATCGGATCAGAAATTAGGTGTCGCATCGTCGCAATGTATGCACAGTCGGAACGCGTCCGGATTCTCATGTGGATACCCCTTTTAGGGAATCCATATTACATCCTGACCGGAATCTGACATGAAACTGGGTATCCCTAAGAAATTTCTGCCCGGGATAGTTTCCCTCTCTGAAATTTATTTCGGCCGTTCTTCTGGTAATTTCCTCCCTGAACTGATGGCTGCGGCCGCACCAGTTTTCGAGCCTAAAATTTTCTTGTGACTGTGTGAAGATTTTGTAGATTCTATGAGCTGCGGCTTTATATCCTGACCCAGTCTCTTAATGGCTTTTGCGGATTTTACTCTCTCCGATAGGTTTGGGCCAAACAAGAAAATATCTGAGTCGGATTTTTCGAGTTGCGTGTATATATCTGCTCTGTATGTTGTAATGCGGCCAATAATTTCCCAGAGTCACATAGGTTTACGAGGAGTGAAAGTGTATCTACTGGGTTATCCATTTCAATTAGCGAGGTAGAGATTTCTACGCCAGTAGAGGCCATCGATGAGCCTATTAGATGCTGAGACTTCCTAAAGTGATTATCTCTCTTAATGGCTGTCTCATTGAGGGATGCGGTTGATTCGAGGTTTAATTGAGGTACTTCTAGTGGGCAGTTTCCGACTCTTGGGTATTTATCGAGCAGTTTCGTTTTTTTATTATTTATTTATAGAACGAAGCTCTTAGTTATTTTCGCCGATGGGTTCTCTCCGAAAACCTTCAGTGCCCCTTCGTCAAACGGCGTCTCGAGATGTTCAGTCAGTGTTTGGTCCGCATCATCAACAGGCTGATGAGGGCAAACAAAGGTTACCCGCTCGATTGAATTTATATACGTATCTTCAAACACATCTTCAGGGCCCTTGTCTTTTCTCGTAATTGTTGGCGATAGAGATGTGATGTCCATCTCTGACGCGTTTTCTTTATCGCCCTCGTCGATATTTACCAAATTTGAAATAAACCCGCTCGAGATTAGCTCTTTTTCTCCTAGTAATTGTGTGCGTTAGGTTATAATAATTCACGCTGGTACGTGAAAATGATCTGGGTTTTGTCCTTCTAAAGAATAAGCTCGACCCAATCTGATTGTACAATCATGTCCCACCTTTCGTGTGGGCTCGTTGCCATATAAAATGAAGGTACCGATCTTCCAAGAGACCCATGTAGGTTTCGCCTATCGAACCGTAATGGCCAATACTTGGACCAATGTTGGCGGGGCGATAATCGATTACCCCATTGTACGCTAATGCTCGGCTGAGTATTCACTAGCCAACATTGGTTTGCCGATACGAGGCCAATGTTCGGCCCAATATAGACTCGCTATTCATTGGCTTGTCGATACGAGGCCGATGTTTGGCGAAGTATAGACTCGCCAATCATTGGTTTGCCGATAGGCGGCCAATGTTTGGCCAAACATGGAATCGCTAATCATTGGCTTGTCGATACGAGGCCGATGTTTGGCGAAGTATAGAGTGGGCAATCATTGGTTTGCTAATACGAGGCCAATATTCGGCCAAGTATAGACTCGTTCATTATTGGTTTATCGATATGAGGCGAAGTATAAATTCGCCAATCATGTTTTTGCCGATACGAGCCCAATTTTTGGAAAAATATGAACTCGCTAATGATTGGCTTGTCAATACGAGGCTGATGTTTGGTGAAGTATAGACTCGCCAACGTTGGTTCACCGATACGAGGCCAATGTTCGGCGGAGTAACGCATGATCGAACCGCAATTCGTATATTGACGATGCATTGTTTCGCATCAAATTCATTGAGATACGAGATAAATACTTTTTACGAGTCCATTGAACATTACTTTTAACAAATATACTACCAAATCAATGCACTCATTGTTGGACAATTCTCGAACCATCCTACACGACAGAAAAATGCTATTAACTATCCGCATCTATTTTTTTATTTTTATTAGAATTTACTAGATTTTTCGTGAAATCAAATTTTTCCTATTGCATTCCATTATTGGAATTATTCATTTTCAATATATTTATTTATTCAAATGAAACTTGAAATAATGAACTAATGGTCTGTCTTAATTGCAACACACATATCAAAGGGTTGTGGGCGTAGAGAGTGTGAAGCGAGAGAGAGGAATTATATATATATATATATATAGGTTATGTTTGAAAATTCTATAACATGTCATTCGATAAAACTCTCTAATTATCACAATGATATTAACTAATTGATATAGTTTATGTGATACAAATAGTGATGAGAATCCATCTGGTCTCTTATACCATATCTGTGATTCAGATGTTACAAGCACTCCTTAGCATAGGGGCAGCGTAATAGAGGCAGTTACCTACTATGATTAGGTAAGATCAAGATTCGAGTCCCATATAGGTGAAATGTTTTCTTCGAACTAATCGTTTCAAAAGACCAGGTAATGACGAATTACAATACAAAAATAATTAATTTTGTTTTTTGGCAGTGCAGGACCAATTTTAGTGATTTATATCGGGTCTCAATTATCCCACAAGACTCGGTCGATAATCAGGCCAAGCTCGAGTGCCAATGATGGCAATCTTGACGGGGATTTATTGTTGGCCGATTCTCGAATTAACTCCTATGCGATGCTCGGCCAATTCTGAAAAGCGATTCTAGGGCCAATATTGATTGCGAATATCGGGCCGCTCCTATAATCCGAGGCTCGGTCGATAATCGGGCCCAGCTCGAGTGCCAATGTCGGCAAACTCGGCGTCGAGCATTGGCCAATCGTTGGCCACTACCGATCACCCTACATGGGCGAGTCACTGTTTACCTTGACGACGGTTTGGGTTTTTACTTCAAATTCGCCATCTTCCGACTGTCTCGCGGCGCGGTCTAATACAGCTCTTCGAAGTTTATCTTCGTATTCCGCATTTTTCGTAACATTCTTTGCGGGTTGTCTTCATCGCTTGGTTTCCTTTTATTACTTCCCATTTTTCGAGCGTATAAATATTCAATTTATGAGTTAATTAATTCAAATATGACGTGAGTTAAAAAATACTTGTTGTGTCAACGAGCACAAAAGTTGTGATGGAGAACAGAAGAGGCTGTCGATCATGGCCACCTATATAAAAAAGCCTCTAAACGTGTGATCATCGGTATGAAGTAGCGCAACTACGTATTATAATGTCGAGAACAAGACATGGATATAATGATGCAATTTCTCCTCGAAAAATCGAAAATTGGTTTTTTTGATAATTGAAACACGATAACAAATAAAAGCTTGGCCAAGTGTTAGCCAATATTATCTATGGAAAAACTAGTATTTCTTTTGTTGCAGATCAACCGGATAGCCAATATGAAGTACACCATTGAACTCCTCACGTTCAAAGGTCCTTCACAATATTGTTTATAACTTCTTTAATTATTGATATTTTTAAATGAAATTTGACACACAATTTTGCTAATGTACATACAAATAGATGTTCAAACGATTTGGGTCATCACAGTACCGCAACCCGTTAAGTGACAACATTTTTCTGTTTTTTTTTAATTCTCAAATATCCGATGTCTTCTCGTGCCTCCTTGCGAGATGTTACGATACCATCCCTTTCACTTTTACCGCACACTCCACTATTTCCAGTTCCCGACAATTGTCCGCAGTCATTCTTCCCTGACGCATTACCAAATCGCTATGTGCACGAGGGCACACGGAAACTGTGGAAAACCTGTACCGTTACAGGCGGCTATATTTTATCTATATATATGAGGGGGAAACTCATTATCAGTAAAACCGTCCCTCGTTCAGTAGTCGGCGCGTAAACTAGTGCGTGGGGGAGTGGTCGCCCATCCACGTATTGAACGAGGCCAATGTTGCTCAACAGGGGAAATCACCGAAGCCGCATACCCCCGCGCATCCACTACGTGCGCTATTCTTTTGAAATATTTAACTGAAAAACAATCTTCTAATGAAAAAATGCTGGTAAAATTGGTTTTCATCGCTAATTAATGTCATCAAATATATCGGGAATAAAATTTCGACTACGTTTTATTGATAAAATCACATTTTCTATTTGAGCGTGTACATTATCGCTGAAAAAATGCATTCGTTACTGTCGAAGCAATTATACGAGTATTTCGTTGCAGTGTTCGCTGTGCAGGGCGAATTTATCGAACAAAAATATCAGGGAGGACAATCGTAAGTCTTGTATCATCCATTTTATGCCGACTCATCGTGGAGTTTCCCTTGAGCCGCACAACTTTTATCTGACAAATAAACACGTCCGGTCATCCCGGATTCAGTTATATGTTTTTTTTTGTTCAGTGTGCAAACCTTCTGGTACATCGATCGCGGTTTTCGCGTTCTCATTTATATTACCATCTCAAGGACGGCTTTTCTCCTAGCGGTTATCGATGAAACGAAGCCAGGTTCAAAAGCAATCCAGAAACATGGATTTACTCAAGTTGACTGAATTTCATTGAAATTAAGGGATTTATTTAAGGGAGGGGGGAGGTTAATTCGACATAGAAAAATCATATTTACGGTATTTTTTTTGACGACACAGGTCATATCTATATATTTATGTACTCAGTATATGTATATTAGAAGGACATTTGAAGAATATCCTGTAAAATTTTCATGAATAATTATGCAGAAATGAGCCATCACCAGCAATTATTCGCAGACCCCTAAAAAAAATTACATTGCGGTGACCGCATAACTCATTACTGGGTAATCTGAAATAAAAAACCAAAAAGATTCCATTAGTTGATAAGTTCCTTGTGGTCACGCTTTCGGGTTTTATGGCAAGCCATTATATTGCCCCACTAGTAAAAATTTAAAAAATAAACACAGCTGTGAACGTCAAATGCTTTACCTTGTTGAAGACGTTTTTGAGATCGACAGTAGCGGAAGCGTGCTGGGTGTGCAGCTTCGGTGACCGCCCATATTAAGCAGCGTTGACCCGGGTCAAAACTCGGATGGGTGACCGTGTAACCGCGCACTGGCTGGCGAACCCCCTGCTCAACGGAAAGCAAAATTTTTGGATTTTTCGCTGCTAACACGACGGATACTATCGACTAAAACGGTACCAAACCTCACAACCGAGCAGCGTGTCGGGTCGTACAGGATGGAGTATTTTTTTTTAAGTCGTTCAAGAATGGGGATTTTTGTGTATTGGAGAAGAGTTCAGAAAGCGCAGAAATTTAAGGGGCTATTCCACTGCGACGGGATGAAAAAATCAAATTTTTATTTTTTGCATTTTTCAACTCTATAACATCATAGAATACATATCCAATTGTTGGTAAAGTCGATTTTCACTTTGTCGACTCTCAGTACAGCGCTTCAAAGAAAAAGCGCTCGACGCGCGCTGTAGTAGAGTTAACCGCTGCGCGTCCCTGGCAGCTGTTGGGAACAGGTGTTTTGAATGTATACCTGAGTTTACACATATACACGTATACGTCAATACATTTGCTGTATAGAAGTAGTCTCTCTTTTCACTGTATAAGTAAAAATACACTCTACCGGTTAGTATTGTATATTATAGTATAGTGAACTTTAAACGCGTTTTATCGAAACGCCTTTTTTCGCCTGACGTTGGTGATTTCGAAAAAACAGCTTAACCGGCCGGGCTAAAATTTTGATTGTATCTTCAGCATAGGTATCTTAATTATGATTGTATCTTCAGCATAGGTATCTTCAGCATGTATGGCTTCTGCCCGAACGAGAATGATTTTTTTTTAAATCATTTTAACTTGTACTTTTGCCCAAATTATGACAAAAAACGTGTTTTCCGAACACTTTTTGCAAAAAACGACGCCATCTTGTTATTTTGCAATATAAAATAATAATCCTAGTTCGGGAGATAGCGACGCTTATACAGGTCAAGAATTTTTTTGAATTGTTTGTTTCCGATTACCGGGAGAGCGCAGATAATCAATGCCAACAACTTATTTTTTCATGCCTTTACACGATTATAAATTGGTACATTAATATATATTAATATGCATTAAAAAAAAATTGTTTTCTATTCTGTAAGAGTGTACTTTTAAGCGAAAAAAAAAAGTTTTTACCGATACATGCAACAGTTTTCTAGAGTGCTCTTCGGAACGTCGTAGCGCAGCGAAGGTTCTTTCAAACTAAGTTAGCAAATTTTTTGATCCATTGTCCTTTCATTTTCTTCTCTTCCATTTTGATTTCGCTGCGTTCTTCTATCCGGCAAAACAACGTACAACAGTTATGATCAGAAGTATAAATGCTTACAAGAAAAGAACAGCATGTTTGCTGTCCGGCGTTAAGGGACCACTTTGTGTCCGGTACCAGGGGACAGAGAATCCCCAAAATTACGTGTTTTATACCAAAGCCCCTTGGGAAACCAAGGAAAACTTCCACAAACTTCAAATATTTATGAAACACGACGTATAATAAATATTGACATTAACACTTAAACACATCAACTTAGCAGTAACACTCACCTCGATCTTACCCACCGCAGTGTATTCTCGCCAAACGCAGCAATCAATCGTTCCACTTTGGCCTTGTGCGTCAGTGGCAAACCGCGTCCCACGATTGTGTATCGATACGCTCGCTCGCACCCCTTTCATGGGTTTTTTAGGCGAACACGCTGCGAGATTGTCGTGATAGCACGAGTGTCCGACGCTAGGTGCCGTCCGACGTTACGGGACTTCCCCCTAAAGTGGACAAGTTCGGTTTCGTTCGCTTGCACACCTGAAATCTTAGCCTAAAAAAGTATAAGTCGCTTAAAGAAGTATATCTTAAAAATCGATTTCAATCACGTCACTGAAAATCCACTGTGATTATCGTTTGTTATTTATTTTACTGTACTTTGACATAATATCGCCGCATAAATGGTCAATGGTCACGAAGCATGCAGATTATGTTTCAACGTGCCAATTTTTGTTCATATCTTTTCACCTATTTTCGATTCTAACGTGGTAAAAATATGATATTTGTCTGTTGTACGCAAATAATGTCAAATTGTTAACTACTTTATATTATGTTGGCAATATTTTTTATCTTCGTGAATGTCAGTATTTACGATATGAATCGGCAATAAAATTTAAATATTCAATCAAACTACCAAAACGCTCTCGTTGTCAGATATGTAGTCACGTGAAACTTGTGACGTTACATGCCAGTAAACAAGGTACTGGATCTATGTCGCCGCTCAGTTGTCGCACAGCAAACCTTCCTATTCATTATTATTTAAAAGTTGATCATATGGTACCTATTGATACAAATAACTATGACGGAACAGAAAAAAAACACGGAAATACACTGAAATAAACTAGAAAATCGCTCATTAATCTTCACAGGACTCGTAATGACAATCTGTTCACTGGCATGTGACGTCACTAGAGATCCAACCAATCCTGGAGCGTTTTCGTTTACAAGACCAAACATTTAGATTTATCTAACTAAAAAATTGAAATAAACGAAAATAATGCATATTTACACAAATTACGTAACGCCAAATTCCCCAATTCCTTCAATAATTGCGATTCTTTTTCCATATACATAACTAATTATGAAATGATCGGGCTTGTACTCATTTTATGAAGTATATATTCATCTAGTTTTGTACCAATTTTTATGAAAAATATTTTAAATTAACCCACTTATATACCTTGATTTGACGACGAAAAATAATGTCTCTTCATTTTCCCATTAATATCTTTATGAAAGGTTATCTGTAAATAAAAAGTCAAACCGTTATCGATATCTATACAAATTTAGCTATCGTTATGTGTGTAGCCGTTTTTTATTTTGTCTTTTTTTCACAAAATGCCGACAATTTGTACATTTTTTTCTATTTTCAAGACACTCTTTTCTATTCAAGCAGTCTAGAAAAATAGTAATTGTCAAAATTAAAAAACTCCGCTACGTGCAACTTTAGTCGCTGCGGTTACAAAGATGTCAACAAAAAAAAAATAGAAAATCGATTGATAAGTTTTTAAGTATGAAGGTCCAAAAAAGGAGTTTCGAGAAAAACGCGTTCAAAGTTTTCGTTCCGTTTTTCTTGATATTAAGTTACGTTTTTTTTTTCTCGAATATTAATACTTACATTGAAATATCTAGTCGCGGGCTATATGACGGTTCTTCATCTTCATTATATTTCACAAAAATAATAAGAGCCTGCACTTCATCTAGTGTAAACGAAGCCACACCTGTAGGGACTAAGGGCACTTACCGGTTGCGCTACCTGTTCTCACTGAAGTGACTGTAACCCCGTCAATTTCCGAACGTGTGAATAAAAATGTAGCCAACATTTTTCAATATATGTACTTTCAGGAATAAATAAAAATGTTCTTCATATTTTGCTTGGGGCAATTGGGAAAGCTATTGTGCAAGTTTTTGCACCGTAACTTCCCTCCTTAACTGACATTTCGTATAGTAAGCTGTCAACTTTCCAGGGTAAAATGGCACGCGAGTTTTTAATTCAAAACTTGAACATGCAGATGTTGCTATTGCTGGTAATTCTACAATCGTGACGTAACGCAAACCTTGACGACCCCCCCCCCCCCCCTACGTATGTAGACCGTAACGCCAGGTGGGATCCCCCCCCTCCAATGTGCGTTACGTAATTTGCGTACGCACCCTGTATGCGGAGTCCCTAACTAATCCCTATAGAGCTGTGGATGTCTCTTGCAACTGCCCAACGAATTTGTGCACGGAATCGCGGAAAAATATTTTTTTGGGAGATTGAACAAATTCCGGTTGTTAATTACAAATAAAAAAATTCGCAAACGGGGACCAAATTCCAATGTGGACTTTTTATGTGCGGCGTGCCTATCTGAAATCCCTATAGGAATGTGGTATGATCTGGGGACCCCCCAACAATTTTCTGCACGGGCAGTATTACAAGCCCTTTCCGTCCACTCTTTCCACTCGAATCTCCTTCTACTCAATTCCGTATGGATGCTTCGATTCATTTTCCTCACTGCCATTTCATTTACGGTGAGAATCGTTCCCCACCGGTGCTTCCTTTTAATTACCCATCGCCTATTCGCCATCGGCCTTCCCAATATCGAACCGGGCTGAGAATGAGACTTTTTTGTGTACCTCATTCACGCGTGTTCCAATCGCTTTTTCGCACTAAAGCCCAAGGGCGATTTGGCACACGGTACACGAAGAACCCACGTTCCAGCCACAGCGAACATCAAAGCACGAAGAAACCACGCTATTAACGCGTCACTGTATACGCGCAATTGCACAGGAGACTGCGTGCTATTTGGTAACCCCAACAACCCTTTACATTATAATGTAGTTTTTTTTTAATAGTCATACCTCTAATTAACATACACAATATAAAAAATGTATTAGACGATATAGAAGGTATTTTGATTTTTTAAGATAGAACCGAACTAAAATCTATTGTATGTTTTTATAATCTCCAGCCGTATCCCCAGAAACCACTAATCAATGGACTTTGGGAGCTCGTTAATCATTCACAGTCAAGTCTTATATTAATAGTATTAATTACTTGGCGTTACGACTCTGCGCCGCCTCATCATATATATCCACAAGTGAAGCTTTGGCCAAAACAATTTGGCAACTCCATTAGAATTTTACTATTCTGAAATATTTTTGCAATAAAAAAACGAGAGTATCGTATGTTAAAGACAATGTATATTTACAAACTCACTAATATTTTGTTGGCTGGACTGCTTCTGAAATGATTATGCCAATTATTTTCTGGCGGACAATAGATTGGAATGCTCAACATTTTTGTCCACGGCCGTGCGCAAAAAAGAAAAAAAAACGTAGATTGGCTTATCATCAGCCAATCTACGTTTTTCTTTCCCTCAAATTCAGAACATTTGAGGGGCAGACAGCTGTTCGTCTATCGATTTGACGTCGTTTGGCAAAGTTTCGACGGGATCTCAAGAGCCGTTTCAGAGATTTTTGGGTATCTATAATTGTTCTATCATACCGACCGCGATGAGGTGTCATTCTGTCTTAAAGCCAAGTAGAAGCTGTACCACGTGGCATACAAGTGCAAGAAAGATAGCTGAAGTTTTTCAACAATCATTTCTCAAAAATAAATAAGTTTTAAGACAAAATAATATCGACAAGCTCTGCATCAGTGAATTTTGGACAGGTTAGTGCTTTATTTTTCCCATAAAAAACTCAATCATCGATGAGAAAACAGGGTTGGATTTTTCTAGGTTATGTTGATCTTGTACATGCCCTTGACGAATTTCGAATTATATGGGACGAAATCATATGACGCATACGAGTAGATATATACATATACGTGCAAATGCGCGAATTTGTCCGTGTATACGTAACCACATAGTTTATGGCGCCGGCATTGCTGAACGGTTGCTCGAGGAAAGATTAGACGTAACGCAAGTGGATAAGTAAACAACGTGGGAAGGCCCTTCGGCTTTTCCATTTATTCGCCGTAATGAGGGAGGGAACCCGATGACTCACCGTCGTGAATTCGTAACCTATACCCTACACACATAACCTATAAGGACTTATTTTTATACACAGAACCGGCACGCGAAGTGCCCGCGAGAAGAGATGCCGGATAAAAGAATATGTGGCAACTGGAAGAAAACTCCGATAACCGTATATACTCTTGAATTCCTCCTTTCGCCCTCTTCTCAACCACCAATCGGCAATCCCTTCGCCTTCGAGCATTCACAATCCCTATCCCCAAGCCTCCCTCCCACCTTTCAATCTCTCCTCTCTCGCAGTATTGGCTTTCCACAAGATCTTTCAAAAGAACTGGATAGGGCAAAGAAAAATCACCGTTGCGAAGTACCAGCCATAGCTTTTCCCCATTTTGAGACAAAAGAACTTGGCCATTTTGAACACATTACCGTAGAAGAGAAATTTATGCCGGTGGTGAAACTTTTGCCAATTTGTAAGGGTGCCCTGTGATAACAGGGATAGTCGTACCGCTAAAGCGGATTGAAAGCTTTATTCCTACGAAACCTCGAGATTTTTTTTTCGAAGTTGACGCTGAAGCTGCCCTTTTTTCTCTTTCTTCTATGTCCGCTTCGTCACCGAAGCATTTGCTGCACGTTTTTGGTCACGGTTTTCGGAAAAAACTTTACCACGGAGTACCGGAAATTCCGTGTTCCCTAGGCGAGGTTTTTTCAGAAAAGTGTGTGCTCCGTTGTAGGGATTCGGAGGGGAAAACAATTTTGGATGGACTTTGTACGGGAACTAAAAAGACATCTCCCTTCATCACATTATTTCTCTATAGAAACAGAACGCCTAAATATCTTTGTTCGATTTGAAAATATGATATATGTACATATCGGATTTTGAATGATTTGGAAGGACGCACTTGGATATCATAATATTTTTCATTAAATTCATTATTTCGGTTTTTCAAGGTTATCAAAGTTTAAGAAAATGGAATGACATATTTTTTTTCCTTGCACATTGTAGCCGACATCCAAACAAATTCAACGACGTAACATAGTATTACCTTCAACTCAGAAACATTGAATAAGTAATAATTCAACGTGTGAGAGTTTTTTTCTTTATTTCTGTTGCGCCAAATGATTCCTGTGGCTGGGTTACATTCAAAAGTATCACAATAACACAACAGGGTAACAGGTTCGGCGATGACAGAACATATACGAAACACCTTCACCTATTCGTATGTACACGATCGTGTTTATCTGCTACTTAACACTCTGAATACTTTCTCGCTATCGAATTTCTGAAGTCTCAAAATTTTATAATTTCGAAGAAAAAAAGATCGACATGATTTTCATTTATGCACAAAGTCAACAGTATTTATTCAATATTTCTGGGTTGAACCCCATTCGAAGGTCACACTATGTTACAGGTTTGAATTCGTTTGGATGATGGCTACAATGTGCTAGGGGAAAAATATACTATTCCATTTTTAAAAACTTTGATGACCTTGAAAAAAAAACATGAAAAAAAATATTACGATAGCCAAGTGCATCCGTTCAAACCATTGAAATTCCGATATACGTACATATTCCGTATTTCCAAATCTAACCGAAATATTCAGGTGTTCTATTTCTCGTGACCCACACTGTATGTATGTATACAGGGTGAGGCATATAAAGTGTTACAGAGCAATAGCACTCAAACTATTGATCATATCCAAAAAGGTTTCAGACAAAAGTTTCAGTGTTCGAGAAGGCCGTCATACTGGACCACCCTATTGTTTTGATGGGTGGAGGCACTCCACCGGTTTTATCGGTCAAGGTCAACTCCACTTTTTTAAATGTAATGTTACATTTTTTTCAACCATCTTGTGGTGCACTTTAAGCTGCATAAAAAACATCCGGGGGTCAACGTCGTTCAAGGTCATTCAAGGTCAGTATCGATGATACAAATCTAAATATCTCGGATCACTACCAAATATTTGGATATTTAGATTTGTATCATCGATACTGACCTTGAATGACCGCGAACGACTGGAAAAGCTAATTGGGGGGGGGGGGCAACCGCGCGATTAGTTTACTTCGGATAACCTCCGAACCTGATACATTATCTGCAGTTGATAAATTGGAGGGTCATGCCGTGATAAAATTCCTTTGCTCAACAGAGAAAAGTCGAACGGAAACTAAAGCACAATTAGATTTCATGTGGGAAAATGCTGCTTTTTCTTTTAGCAGGGTAGAAACCTGGACTCCCGAGTTCAAATGTGGGATAACCTAAATTTTCGACGCGAAACGCCCTGGTCTATTAAGAACCGCAACGGCGGACAAGGTGATCGATTACGTACAACGAATTGTTATGGGCGACCGTTGATTAACTTTGAGAGAGATAGCACAGGCTGCTGACATCTCACATGAACGAGTGCACAACATTTTTCACGAGGAAGCTGAACACGCGCTGGGTGTTTGATTCGTTCGTTATACCGGCACACAAATAGGCAATTGCGATGTCTAAATTGCACCAATTGAAGTACGGATTGATTTCTCATCCACGGTATTCTCTCGACTTGGTCCCGTACGAAATCATCCGTCTTCCATTTTCACGATTCCTTAAGGTCATGTGATTAAGACCTCATTTTAGTGTGAACCCACATATTCAAGGTAATTTTTTCGGAATTAAATTGAGATAAACGGTTAAAGGTTGTTGGTATTTCACAGTTATACATGTTTGGAGTAACATCTTAAATTTGTTGAAAGCACTTATTCGAAATTGTACATGATATTTTATGTTGCGCAAGTCATGGAGCGAACATTTTTTATCGTCCGGTGTTGTGATTGCGACCGTCCTTGTCATCTGAAACAAACGATTTTGTTAAACTCTATTTTTAAGCATATTCTATTCTATTATATTCTAAAAGTTACGAAATGGCGGCGTTTTAAAAAGAGTACTCTGATTTTTACAATAAAGTTTCCACTTTTCGCAGCCCGGACGAATAATAATTATGGAGCAATAAAAAAGATGGGGGCCGAACGGTAGCCCGATATACAGGTACTCTATACCTGTGCTAAATTCCAAGTCGATCGACCCAGTGGTTTCTGACAAGAAACATCACTTAAGTGTTCGCCGTCGATTTAGTTGAAACTTATATATGTGATCAAGCATCGAAAACTATTAGACACGTATTTTCTTTATCTATGGAAAAACGGATTTAAGGGGGACACCACCTGTTCTGCAATTTTACCCACAGGCAATCCACCGAGCTGAATGAAACAAAAACGAAAATTCTTCTGATGTAAAGCGCCGGAAATTCCACTACAGAATAATTGAAAAAATAATGCAATTAAGGGGTAGCACGTTTTCCTTTGGGGGGTCGTTGGCCCCCACCAAAACGTTTTTCCGTAGAAAAAAAATTACGTGTCTGATAGATTTCAATGCTTTATCGCATATACGAGTTTCAACAAAATCGAAGGAGAACACTTAAGTGGTGTTCCTTGTGAGAAAAATATACGCCCGAATTGAAAAATGTTGTTTTGAGAAAAATGCGTCATCATGTACAATTTCGAATAGAATGCTTTGAGAAAAATTGTTATGTTCCTTCAAATATGTATAAATTTGACAGTGAAATAATAACGCTGTAGATTGAACCACACTAGAATACGGCCTTGAAATAGGGTGCATATACATATTTAAGATCGTCAGGTCATTATTTCACACTGAAATATTTATTTCTTCGCGAATGATCGATATGTATCATTCAAAACAGATAATAACGAATCGAAAAATATGCGTAGAAAAACAATGAACTCGCGAAAGAATTTTGTAACTGCGTGTTTTCGTGATGCAGAATAACGTTGCACTTTCGTCTATTTCCTTACTCCCGTTTGCGAATAATACATTAGGTCTATAGGTTCGTGAGTTTCGTGTCGTACTCGCAATTTTCAATTTGCCATTTATTTGTGCTAGGAGACATGACCATTTTACGTGAAGGATACGAAACCTATGTTGTGTTTGGGTTCTGTCGTCTTCTGTCGATGTTACTCCAGAATTTGTACGTTTGGAACCAGTTGTCTAAGGCGACTTCTAAATTTGTAGACCCATATGCAAAGGCGACTAGCGACTCCTCGTGTAACCAGTGGCGAAGCTATTCCTACGAGATGCCCGTTGTCAACAAGTGGTCCGCCGGTATCCTG
The DNA here is from genome assembly GCA_964007375.1 of Ophion obscuratus. Classification (NCBI taxonomy): domain Eukaryota; kingdom Metazoa; phylum Arthropoda; class Insecta; order Hymenoptera; family Ichneumonidae; genus Ophion; species Ophion obscuratus. Next base: position 46,288,563 of record OZ023312.1, read on the forward strand.
TAATGAACACCGTGTGAAGCAGGAAATACAAGAATATGCATATATATATATATACATTAGGGTGTGCGGAAAAAAATCGATACTTTTTTTTCGGTTGCACCCACCAAAAAAAAGGTGAATTAAGGTAAAAAAAGAAGAATCCTCGAAGGAGAGCTCAAAAAAAATTATTTCGAACGGCGCATTGCATTTGAATACTTTCCATAAGAATAGCACAGGAAAATATTGGCACTTCTGAACGTCGTAGTAAAACTCTTCAGAAAAAAATCTCACAAAAATGTCATTAAGATATTCTGATAGAGAATTGAATTCCCTACAAAAAAGTTCCTACGAACAATTAGCTTAGAACAACCGTTCAAGTGGTATCGCTGTCTGCAATTAAATTTTTTATTTAAGCGACGTGCGCGCCATGGCACACGCTGCGAGTGATTTTGCACTCGTAGTGCAAAATCACAAGCTTCACACTAAAGCCACGAACGGGAAACCGCTACATTTTCCCCTCATTTTGGCCTCAAATCAAGATCTGTCACCGCTACAAAATTTCATTCGTTATTGCAAAGTGAATCCTGTAGTAGGGGAGGCTGCCTCGAAAAAATTAGCTAGTCACTTGTGGTACTTTAACGAGAAAATTGTTGCTTTGTCGTTTTTTGACAATGCTGTGCCGATAAGTGTGAAGGCAAAAATGGTACCAGCTCTGCAATCTCGAGAAAAATCCAAAAATCCTTCCGAGAGAGTAATTGTTAAAAAAAGTGATTGGGAAATGGTGCTGAAAAAAGACATAAGCGATTTCGTCACTCAAGAATCCTTATTTCTTCTTCAGCAATTCAATTTACCTCATGATTTTTTTAGAGTAAATATTGAATTATGGCCGGAAAATGCCATTTTTTTAAGTTGCTTAGATTTTTTTAACCCAAAAGTCGTTAATAACGTAGCCGAACGTCGTGTCACTTTGATAGAAGCATATAACGGTTCATTAACAAAAAACGAAGAGCAGCTACAATATTTATTGGGCGTAGTGCAAAATCCTCGACAGAAATACCCTAATTGCAACAAACAGACTCTTATGAAAAGGAACGATGATTATCAAGCATTATAATGTAAAAACAAATTATTTTATCTTATTAAATCAAATTAATTGAATAAAACTTTTCGAAACACGATCAATTATGGACGTCGTTTCTTTTATATTTCTTGTTGTACTTGATTCTTTTTTGTATCAGAGAAATATTTTGAGAACGATTCCATGCAAATTGTATGTTAGAGCAGAACATTCTCTACAAAAAAAACCCCAAAAAGTTTTTTCGTAAAGTGAAAAATTCGATTTTTACAGCATTTCGAATTATTTTTTTTCTATTAATTCAATTTCAGACAGCGATTCCACTTGAACGGTTGTTCTGAGCTAATTTTTCGTAAAAACTTTTTTGTTGGAAATTCGTTTCTCCATGAGAATATGTTAATGACATCTTTGTGTGATTTTTTCCTGACGAGTTGCACTACCACATTCAGAAATCCCAATATTTTCCTGGGTTATTCTTATGGAAAATATTCAAATGCAATGCGCCATTCGAAATAATTTTTTTGTGAGCTCTCCTTCGAGGATTCTTCATTTTTTACCTTAATTCACCTTTGTTTGGTGGATGCAACCGAAAAAAAAAGTATCGATTTTTTTCCGCACACCCTAATATACATACAGGGTGTCCTGTTATGAATGTATAATCCTGCAACTGTCGATAGGTGAGATCATGTCCTAGCCCAAAATGTCGAAAACTGTGTTTGTTACTTTTTGAAAAAAATCATCTGCTTTTGGTGTTTTGTATGCCATTTCGACAAAGGATATGAATCGACAATAACTAAGCAACTCTTTAAAGTAATAGCCACGATACGCGTAATACATTTTTTTACACCGCAGGCTATCAAAGTGAGATGTTCGAATTGGTTTATATGAAAATTCTCCATGAGATCTTCTTCCATAAAGTTTCCTTAACGTTTAAGGTTAAAAAAAGACTTTTCTAGATAAAACACATAACCAAGAATATTTTTTTAAACCCGGTAAAAAGAATTTATTATTTCGGCAATGTAGGACATGATCGGACCTATCGACAGTTGCAGGATTATCCATTCATAACGGGACACCCTGTATATATATGGCAGATTTTGCATCAGTCAGCAGACGAATGCGTAGGAAAGATTGAATGATCCTGTTGCCGATCGAAGTCCCATGAGATTAATGGGAACCTAAATCCAAGCACTTACAGTGACTCCATAAAAATGCCTTAGTTGTTCATAGTAAGAAAAGCAGAAGCCAACCAAACTAGTACTATACGAACGTTCATATAAATGCGTCCGAAATGTTGATTTCCTCATCTAAAATATTAGGTGTACAACTTAGTTCGGTCCGTTTTCAAAAGATGGCTCTAGGTGCCATAAATGGTCGACGGCAACAGCTGATTTTTGCTGTATCGTGAAGTATCAACATCTCTTAACCAAATATCGTTTACAGACCTTAGAGTTTTGCGCATCAAGTCTAATTTTTACTGCCGTGGAAATGTCGAATTTCGTCCCAAATAAGCACCATTTGCGGGAAGTGTTGATTTCCTGTTTCAATTGGAAGAAAAATGCAGCTGAAGCCCATCGAATACTGGTTAAACCATCGCGGGAGACTTCTACAGGCAACAATTGATCCGTTTAAAGCGAGCTGTAGCCGAAAAACGTCCAGAATATGCGACCAAACGCGAGTCCATAATCTTTCAATATGACAACGCTTGGTCTCACGTTGCTATTGTGGTTAAAAACTATTTGGAAAATAGCGGGTGGGAAATTTTGGTTCACCCGCCTTATAGCCCAGACCTTGTCCCTTTTGACTACCATTTGTTTCGATCGATGCAGAACGCTTTGACTGGAATACACTTCACGTCACAACAGGGTATCAAAAATTGGCTCGATTCATTCTTGGCTTCAAAAGATTAACGCTTCTTCCGCGACGGAATTCATAAATTACCAGAAAGATGGAGGAAGGTAGTAGCTAGCGATGGAAAATATTTTGATTAATGTATTAATTCATTTTATAATTCAAATAAGTGTGTATTTTAAGCAAAAAAACGGACCGAATTAAGTTGTTCACCCAAAACCATTTAGAATACCTTGAATTCCGAAGTTCAGCGACTTTTTGTAAAATCTGAATTGATGCTGCTGTTTATGGACTTAAGGAAATCTGCAATCCCTTAAACTATACTGTGCAGAATTTATTATTGTTAGGCTAGGTGATTTTGATTATCCAGAGATAAAATATTGAGTTCACGCCGTCTGCCTATGGGCACTATACAACGATGACCTTTATTCCAGTCGGCAGAAATTCTCAGGAGCCACGTGTGTTCTAGCAAAGAATAGGAAATATATTGGATCCTTACTTCCGAAGCAGTTGTCCATCAAAAAGGGGGAGATACTTTTAGGCGAGGAAAAAGTTTGCTGATTTTGATGATTTGTTTTTAGAAGGAAAGATTTATTCACTATTTTTTAAACTTAGGGTATGTTTGATTACTACTATTGGCTATTGCATGGTACTTTTTTGTATTAATCTTTAAAAATGGTGGAGGTACGGCATAGTTTTCTAAACCGCATTTTCAAAACTGGCGTGACGTATAGCTGAAAAACTAATCGACCAATTCTGATGAAATTTGGTATAAATCTTTCTAACCTTATTGTCTAAAACATGACCCTAAATAGTTTGGAAAATTGAAAAAAAAACTTTTTTTTAATGCGCAATGTAGCCATTTATTTTGGAAAATTCAATCTTTTTGTTTCAAAGCGTACAAATTTAATCAATTTTTAACATTTCTCACTTTTCTTCGTTCATATTCTGCGTATGAGGGTTAATGATAGAAACTTTTTCTCGTTATTTCGTCTCGGTCATTAACTCGGCTACGCTACCGTGTCTCGCCGTCTGACAACATCCGCCACAACCCGATTAGACGACCGTGCCATACCTCCGCCATTTTTGAAGATTTATTTAAAAAATACCATGTCACAGCCAAACATAATAAGAAAACGTACCCTAAGTCTCAAAAATATTGAAGAAATCTCCCCTTTTCAAAAAAACATCATGAAAATCGGTAATTTTTTCCTCGCCTAAAGATCTCCCCCCTTAAAGCGTTTCAGTGAAAATATCCCAAGAAAACCATCCCAGTGAAATATCCCAAGAAGTGATTACTCACCTCTTGCCATGAGCGACCATATCCATGGAATCCTCGAAAAACTTTGGAAAATATCGGCCCAGCAATAGCATAGCTGCCGATCAATTGGTAATTGGGATACAATAGGAGCGGCAATTTGTGTAGGAGAGTGCTCTCTTTTGGATTTGCCGCGCTTTCAAATGCGTAGAAATTGGTGGTCTTGTAAAACGATGGCTGGCCAATTGGCAACGGTCTTAACAGGTGGCTTTCTAAGCTCGTGGTATTCTTTCGTAACTGTGACGTACATTGGGAAAAAATGAAAAGGTTTAGTTTAGTGAAATGTTCAGGCGGGTTACTTCACGTGTTATGTTTAGGTTTGTACAACAACCTCAATTTACGTCGGTGTTTTGATAAAGGATGTCTGATTACGTCCCGATTCAAACTCTTAAGGAATCACCACAGTATAACATTTTCAAAAAATCGATTTTTTTTGCCTTATCCGATAGTGTAGTTATGAACATATGGACCTGGCATCGCCAAGCGATAGTTAGTAGACAATTCATATGAAAATATCGCACTCGAAACTTTAAACGCGTTTTTCTCGAAATGTCGTATTTCAAACGGTGTACACTCTCGAAGGAAAAGTTTTCAAGCTATTCGTCGCAAACTTGGACACGACATTCTTCACGCCATTCTTTATCTTGCTATGGGAGCTTTTATTTTTTTTAAACCTTCCAATATTTTTTAACGAAAAACTGTCGAAAAAATAAGCTAAATTCAATACTTTTTTTCTAAATGCCGTCATTTTGTCAATTTTAATGTTTTAAAAATCTCCATAGCAATATAGCGGCTGTTATACTGATTGATAATCTTTTTACAAATTTTGTTTCAGATAATATTTATGGCCACAACCGTGTACACCGTGAGGACCCCTTTCTTCGAAGACATTTTCAATCGGTAAAAAAATGTAAAAATAAATAAACGTTTGGACATTTATTTCTATTCTTCATGAATGCTTTGATTTGACATTGAAAAATCAGACTGATTAGCGTATTTTAACCATCGAAAAAAAATCGCAAAAATCAGCTATTTTCCGGGTCGTTACACTGTGATGATTCCTTAAATCGAAGTGGTAGTGTACTCGGAATAGTTTTGTGTCTTTTACCTTTAGAACAGCTAGATCGTACCAGAAATCGGCATTGTCTTCGACTGCCATGATGGATTTTATCCGATGCTTAGTTCCTTCCTCATATTTTTTACCGGTACCGGTTACGACCACGTTCTCGTAATCCCGTCTTCGCGAACTATCGACAACACAGAACAATGCAGTAAGAACGTGTCGCCCGGTTATTAACGCACCACCGCACTTGTGTACATCATTTTTTCTTATCGATACAAAAAACGGTGCCTCTTCAATCGATATCGGTGCTCCACCAGAGGAACGCTCCAGACGGGCAGATATTGTTCCTACGACAATAACGATCACAATAATTAATTGCTATTTTTGAACGATTTATTGATACGTCGGTAATTTTTGAGCGGCGATAACTTGATCGGTTCCAGAGTTAGCTGATTATTGACGATTTTTCATACCTCATCGAATAAAAGGTATTGTCGATTTTTTTACTAATTGTGCGGAATATGTTCAATTTGTGTTCTTTTTTTCTTCGTAAAACTGTCGTTACGTCAGGTGACGGTTCTCATTTATTTGTACATATATGATAATTGAGAAAGTTGCTAATTTTTCTTTTGAAAATAAAATCAATACTCCACTGCGAGAAACCGATAATGGAGGTCAAATCACGAAGGCATCATACCCGGAAGAAAAATGTTTTGATGATCGTTTCAGAAAACACAATACTCTTAACACCCAATAGTGAAGAAATTCTCTTCCAATTAGAATGGCTATCATTAAGATGTTCATCAACAAACGCATGCATTCGGTAAAACGCAAAGCAAATACTGAATTCTCTGCAGAGCCAACATTCAACGAATATAATGGGATTGCAAACAAGAGTTTTGCTAAAACGCAGTTATCGATGATTTTTATAACGTTCCTGATGTTGGTAATTAGAAAAATGCTTATGTATCCATTATGAATTCTTATAAACTTATTTGTCTTTTTAATTACATTACGTTAAGAGTATCAATTGAAAAAAAATGCTCATGCAAGCACTGCCTCACTCTATTATTTTATGATTAATAAATCTGTTACTGGATTTCAAGACATGTTTCCCCTTTGCGGTGACTTCACCGATCACTGTCTATGGAAAAATTCATTTAGCTCCTTCAAGAAAATTCGCACCCTCAACGTACGAGACTCATATTAAACGTACTCACCCCCGATTGCGAGGCAAACGATAAACAGGATGATCTGCATGGCAATCCGTCTCCAAAAATGCTATGAGCCCGCAAACGTTTAGCTAAAATCAATGAGACAAGAAATTCTATTGTCAAATTTACGTACCGGAGGAGATATAAAACGCAAGAAAAAAATCTCTATATGTACATGCCGTACTCAAAAATGATTTGCTCTGAACTATCATCTTAGGACGATACAGATGAAAATTTAATTAATTTTTTTCTAACTCAATTGGCTGACTTCGTCAAAGGTCAATATAGGTCATTTGCACACAAAAATTGATTGGTACCATTGTGTCTTAACGATGCTTTCTGAAAAAAATATTTTAACTTCTACAAAAGAATTTCATTTTTTTTGTGCGTAACATTTTTAAACATGATGGTTCTCAAAAAGATATTTAGATTTTTGTTATTTCCATTATTTTAAATGTAGTGCAAACTTGAGGAAATGTTGAGATCGGAGCCAGACTGAACTGATTTTTTTTTTTAAGGCGGTAAATATAGTGAAATCTTGAAAAACATTCAAACCCTCGTCCGAAATATTAAATTTACGTCGATGCAAATTATAGTCTTTAAATGATATCACTTTCCACTCAAGCGGAATGAATAATCCAGGCAATTACGTTTTTTAATTTTTGCTCAACAAGAATGCGACCCAACTAATGTTTGTATTGTTGTTTCTGTGCAATTAAACTTGGTACGATCGTGTTTTGTACGAACCTGTGCTTATAGGTTGCCGGTACTGATTGAAGGAGACGCGAGAAGAAATGTATAGCTTGATGTCCAACTGTTAAGAGTTTATGTAGACGAATATTTATATAACTCACAAAGCATTGCACGTGGATTTTCATCCTTTTGCGAATTATTATTCACTTCCTTATAGTTTGTCTGTGCTCTAACAATGAACAGTGAACAGTGGAATATTGGAACACGCAGTTCAGATTTTTCTTTCAATGACCTTGTTGTGAAGGCCACTGATAATCGCTCCCACTTTTATGCACACTCTAAGCAATCGCAAATACTTTTGTCGTGTCGTGCTCGGAAAGTAAGCGAATTCTCCAAGATACGATTAGTTTTGTAAATTTAAAACATGGAATTGAATCTATTTATGGATAATTCTCTTGAATCATCATTTTGCATGTAATCTGACTTTTTAATCGATGTTATTAGACTACTTTGTAAGTTTTTTTTTAATGAAACAATTTGAAATATTTCGGAATCTTCCAACAAAACAGATTTGGCAGAAAAATTGTCGTTATCCTTTTTTCCCTATATTTTGAGTATGGAAATCATTCCTCTGGAGAGTAACTATCCAGGCTTCATATACACTAGCAAGCTGAGGAGGTACTTAAAATTCAAAAACATTTTTTTAACACATTCCTTGAAACCTTTATGCATTTATTCCTTCCTGAAAATAACAAAATAATAAGTAAAAGTATCTCATAATAAATAACGAAATTTTGTAACAGTTTGTCTCCATCATTCCTCTGGAGAGCTGTAAATCGGTTCATATATTGTGTGACGGTAGTGCTAGCTGACTATGCATCTCAGAGCAGTGCCTTCTACATCCACTTTTACGAAGAGGCTGATTGTGTCGTATAATTTTTCTAGCATGCGCTTTTTTCGACAGACCTTGCGTGTTATGAGATGGTGTCACAGGCGAGGAAGGCATTCCTCTAGTCATTCGTAACTGTATCATTTTTCAATAAAATAAGTCACCTTTTACCTGTTCAAGTGGAACTACTCGATACCCACTCATCGCCAGATTTTGAGGTTAGGAAAACGTAATATGCCGCGCTGTGCATAAAAATCCGTTGGAAGAGTCATTCATCTGGCAACATTTCTCTGGGTTCATTTTGTTTATGCATGTGTGGACATGGATGAGGTTGTATAAGAATTATTCTCTTATATTATTGCCATGCCGCTATCAAAAGAAGAAAGGCTCCGTAGAAAAAGAGAAGCTCAAAAACGGAGATACGAAAGGCTTAAACAGGATTCTGTAGGAAGAGAGAAGTTGAAACAAAAAGAGCGAGATCAATATTCAAAGAAAAAGGAGAAATAGATATTAATAAACCAATACAAATTTTATAGGAAAAGGTTTGCATCGTTCCTCTAGCCCGACTATTTCTTCCGATCATGAAAAATCTTGCAAAACTGAAAAGTCAATCCATAGGATATTATATCGATTGGAACTAAAGTCAAGTGCAATTTTTAAATGAAAAAAATTTTAATTTTGTTTTATAAATTTCGTTGTCCTGCAAAGTGCTCATTTCCGGAGAATCACCCTTATAATGCGAGTGGAAATGAAGATTTTTTTTTAAATTTGAAACAAAGGGGGAAGAATTATGTGGGATATATATAGCAAAGATCACGAGGATGAAAAATCATTATTTCAAAAGATATAGCCGGATTAATTAAGCAATGAATGTTTTTCACATAATTCCACCTATCAATCATAATTTGGGCATTTTTTGTGTCTTTAATAAAATAAATAATACTTTGTGTATTATCACCTTTACCATGGAATTCGTGTGCTTAGGTATTTCGGGGTTTGTTTGAGTTTCCTCGGTTTTGAGTGCTCGGGTAATTTTGGGGTTTATTTGGGTTATCATACTTTTTGGGCGTATTTGGGTTTGTTTATTTATTTCTTTGAGTTTTCTCGGGTTTGGTTGAGTTCGTTCGCTTCGGTTTGGTTGAGCCTGTTTGGATTATCATTTGTTTTGTATACTCTGTATGTCGATAAGTAAGGGGAATATGCATGGAAGTATATTCGGGAAAAGGGAAACGTAAATAAATAAATGCGTATTCAACTGTCTATGCCACTTCAGTTGCGAAATTCTAATCTCAGTTGTCGCTAATTGGTAGAAAATGTTGGGATGCACAAGCGGCAAGTTTCCAAAGTCGTAGTTGCTTATTTTCTGTAGGTTGTACGTTAGTGAACCTGATTCAGCGTGCAGAGGTTAAGGGGTAAGGCCACAGTAGAATTTTCAAAAAATCAATTTTTTTCGCTAAAACAGTGCTTTATCATCATAAGAATAAGTTACTATTCGATTTATAGCAAGACATTTTTTTCGACGCCTTCGAGCGTAAAACGTTACCCCATCTCTGGCACTGCCAGAGGCATATGGAAAACTTTAAACGCGTTTTTCTCGAAACAGCTTTTTTCCAATTGGCGTGACAAATAACTTCAACAATTTTCACTCGATTTACTTCAAATTTAAAACTTATGTTCCTAATTGCACTTCGCAGAGAAGTACGTACGGAATTTCTGATTAATCGAAAACTTTTTATTTTATGAGCAGATTTATATGAAATTTTTCACTGAAATTTCAAGTCAATTCAAATTGAAGATAAAATACCTACAACTTTTGAATAAAATAATATTTTTTTAATTCCGTACATACTTCTCTATGTATTCTAATGTAGATTGACGAGAATTGTTATTTTTTGTTTCAGGGAAAAAAATGTGGATGCGACTTGTCACGCCGCGGAACGCCTAAAAAAAGATAACAAAAGAAAATATTAGTAGTCGGCCATTTCGTACATGAAAAAATTCTAACAGCTTCATATTCATAATAAATAGATGTGTAATTAATTTTATGAGTAAATCACTTTGGCATACGAAAAAAAATGTTCAATTCGCAGATGATTTTATACCCGTTACTGTGGCCAAACCCCTTAAGATTTGCGAAAATAGAAATACTTTTTAGGACGTTCAAAATGAATCGACATAAGTGGTTTTTCCAACACTCCCTGAAAGGCTCCATCGAAAAGAAGATGTAGGAGGTGGTTTCATCGCTTCCAAAGTGGAGATTTAACTGTGAAATTCTAAACACGTTTAAGCTCGCAAAATAATTGACGATGTCTAACAACAAGTATTAATGGATGGAAATCCAGCTCAAGCAGTTCAGAATTGTTAAAAGTATTAAGTGACACACCAATGGCTGTTCTAAATGTGTAAATGCCCTGGAAGAACATTGAAGAGAAAAGAAATTGGCTGCCACATGAATTGTTCGAACATTCCACCCTGAACCGTCTGTTCATCGTGACTTCCTCAATTGCCTGGCAAAGAACAGAAGTTTTTTGTGGCGTATTGTAACTAGCGAAGAGAAGTGAGTCTACTCCGAAAATCCCAAGCGCAAGAAAACATGAATGGAATCAACTATTCTCGTCGACACCAAAACGGAATATTCACGACCAAAAAAAGTGTTCTATGAATGTACAAATTCCATTGTTTTTTCAGAAACGAATTTCACATACCAGAAAATGGAGCTAAAATTACCGCCTATTTTATAATGGTTAGGTTTGATTTTCCACTTTTACCCTCAAAATATAATTGAAGTAGGTACGTGAAAAACAACGGTTGACAAACATTAAAAGATTGCGACTTTTGTACGAAACAGTTTTCCTGTTTTCAAATTAATTGTCGGAACTATTTATTCAATTGATGATCATAGTTTATTCGGTTGTTAACTTAAATAGCACGGAGTAAATGGAATTTTACAATGTTTTACAGATGGCAAATCCATGCGTGTTTCTCAGTTTATTCACGGAATGTCATACCAGAATAATCAAGACGAAGGAAACCGACGCGCCGCTATGCACGTTCTTATGCTCGAAAATATAACAAGCCGCGAAAGAAACCACTTTAGCCATTTTTACCACAGATGTTACGTGATTCATGCTTTATATTTTACTAAAATGATCTCCAAATTGTTCTTAACATATATCTGCTCGTTTTTCCAAGCAATTAAATTAATTGCTGCACTAAAATTAATACTATAGTGAATCTTTTTGCAAAAATACTTCATAAAATGTATACACTGCTCAAAAAAATTAAAGGTACAGAAAATGACTTAATTTTATTAAGTGTTTTTGAAGCTCTGTATCTTTGTAAAAATTGGTCGTGTCGAGATGAAAAAATGCATTTTGAAGCTTCAAGTTTCTAGTTTTGATATCTTTCGGCAACATTTTTTTATGAACTACGGTTATTGCGCCATCATAAGAAATAGCGCGAGACCAAAATTTTCCGTTTTTTTTTCAAAGGTCCACGTGCGTAGGATTTTTTTAGTTAAATCAGTGCATAGGTCAGTCAGCTTGTTTATTCAGCTTCAATTTGGTGCTTCTGGTGTCTCTGTGTCAATTTTTTGCTGAGATATCCGACTTTGAATGAAAAAAGATCCTTATGTCTTTGATCATTGATATCTCAGCAACCAATGATCGCACAAAGAATTGAAGGGCAACTTTGAAAACTTGAATAAATTTCCTACAAGAGCCTTTCATTGGTTGTCGAAAAAAAAAATTCACCCAACATTAATTTGAAAAGTACAACAAAATGACTTTTTATGGTTTTTCAGGAATCCTACCACGACTTTATAAATAATTATGGAAAAACTAATGTTGTCATGTTTTTTTCAGCTCAATGTACCTCTAATAGCCCTGTACATTTTCAAATAAATCCATCGAATCGTTTTTCCGGACCGATTGATTAAAGTTTTCCAAAATAATTAAAGCAACAAGTATATTGTTCCTAAAGATCGTGTAATCGTTATCAAAATAAACATACCTATTTTTTTCCACTTCTTTCACAACTTTAGACTAGTTACTTGTTAAATTTGAGAATAAAAAATCAACAAATTTTAAAAGAAAAGTTGAATTCCTTTTGTTTTGAAAATTTGTAAAACTCTTCAGGGAACAATACTGACATTTTTTTACACGATCATGATTGTGAGTCGTCAACCGCTGGCATTTGCGGTCGATGCAGTTGCGAGGTCGATGTCTCCCATTTCGATGAAATTTGGCATGCTTGTAGAATGGATAAAAATAGGCGACACGTATTTTTATATCGGCGGAACCCGATTTTTAAGGGTTGAAAAGCACCCTCGAAAATTGGGGTGTTTTTCGTTTTTCGTCGATAACGTTTTAACGGTACGAGATATGAAAAAACTTCAAATTGCAACAATGTTTATTTTTTTGTGTACTATATATTGGAGATGAGAACGATGCAGATAACAACAAATTTCATATTGTTTATTGCAAAAATGCTATTTTTTCAACCGTACCTCCGAGAATTTTTAATCGATTGGGATGTAATACAGGGTGCGCCAGAGAAACTTACTTATTTGAAAGGTCAATAAAAACAAAAGTACTTCAATTATTGTTTTAAATTTTTTTTTATTTGAGAATACAATATCCCAATTTTTTTTTCATGCAGTCTTGAAAATGACATCGGATAAATGGCGACCCCCATTGCGCATACACTGATGAAGTCGATTTTTGAAATTCGTATCCACTCTTTGCAGCATATCAATCGGTATGTTGGCAATGGCGTCGCGAATGTTGTTCTTGAGGTGTGCTATGATCCGTAGTCGATCGACATAAACCAGAGATTTCAAATAACCCCATAAAAAGAAATCGCATGGAGTCAAATCTGGAGAGCGTGCCGGCCATTGGAGATCGCTTCTGAGAGAGATGAGGCGGTCGGGGAAATGTTGTCGCAACAAATTCATTGAGTCTCGTGCTGTGTGTGCTGTGGCTCCATCTTGCTGAAACCACACGTTCCTAACGTTCATTTCTTCGAGTCTTGGAAGAAAGAATTCCTCGATCATGTTCCTGTAACGAGCTCCATACACGGTAACTGCGCGTTCGTTTTCTTAAAAAAAATAAGGACCAATTATTCCCATTACCGACATCGCACACCAGACAGTAACTCGCTCACAATTAAGTGGCTTCTGGTGAAGCTCACGTGGATTTACACCACACCAATAACGCATGTTTTGCTTGTTGACGCAGCCGGAAATATGGAAGTGAGCCTCGTCACTGAAAAAAACGACCGCGTCTTCAGGCAGGTTGTCAACCAGCATTTCACATGCATTTTGACGGGCAACAAAATCGCGTTCAGTTAATTCTTGCACAACAGCCAATTTATAGGGATGAAATTGAAGGTCTTCATGGAGAATTCGTCGAACAGTGGTGTCAGAAATTCCCATAGCAGCTGCGTGTTTGCGAGCCGAACGCCGGGGAGAACGCACAACTGACTGCCTCACTCTTTCGACATTTTCCGGAGTTTTGATGGTCCGTTGAAGTCCATTTCTGGGTTTAGCGACACTTCCACACTCCCGAAATGAGTTAACCCACGACAGAATCGAATTACGGCCAGGAACGAGTCTGTGAGGAGGAATTTCAAAGCGAGCGCGGAAGGCACGTTGCGTAGCAACAAGTGAGCGACCGTTAGAAAAGAAGCTCTCGACTGCGAAGGCCCGCTGCTCTCTAGACCAGAGCATGATGGCAACTGACTGGAGGGAGAAACAAACTTGGGAACTTCCCCCTCCAGATGCGCCCCCTCTCGCCCCTCTACCCGCCCAACTCACCGCGCGGGAATTTTTTCAAATAAGTAAGTTTCTCTGGCGCATACATGTAGAGAATGGAAAAGTGCGGATACGGATTTTTTCTTTTTCCGATATCACACAATTAAGGGGTTGAAACTGCCCGTCGATTTTTTGCCGAGAGCATCGTATAATGAGCTAGCCTTTTGGCATTTCGGTGTAAATTCACGTCGATATATGTTCGTGTTATGACGCAATTGCATATTTGTAACATTCCAGCCCCCCCCCCCCCTCCCAACGGTCCCTCTCTCGAAAGGCAAACGTTCGAAGTTCTTACCGTGCGGGATGGACGAAAATTTGTAGAAACAAAAATGGGTTACAAAGAAAGTACAATCAGTCAAAATAGTCGATACACATTTTTTCGTTTTGGCAGAACGACACTTTTAAGGGGTCAACGCACCCTTAAAAACTTCGTTCTTTCTATAACTCGTGGACGAGTCGAAATAAAAATAAAGTTCGAAAGGAAAAAATGTTGTATTCTTCGACTATTAGACGTTCATGATGATACTGATGAGTACATCAATAAAAGGCTTGTTGTTTATTGCAATAATTCGTGAATTACTTGTGAAAAATCACTCTTCAGTTTTCCACTAATATGGGCAGAGGCAAGGATCGCAATCACGGACTGACTTCGTGCTTCGGGAAGCAACTGGATTAGGATTGTATATTTACAAAGAAATTCTCCCCCGCCACGTACTGCCTTTGAAGATTACGACACAATCGGAAAAGTACTCTCACGCTTACTCATTTAGGAAACGTTTCAACTCTATGTTTTTTATGGATTATACTTATTACAATAATGATAGTCATGATAAAAGTGTTTGAAACAAAGAGATTTCTTACACCACGCACAAGTGATAATAGCTGCTTCGCCGCATATATCGCATATCGGTACATTTTGTGAAAAGCAAAATTCTACCGGATTTTCGAAGTTTGGTGGTCTTTCTTCTTTGTACTCGCTTTTGTACCACGCATATTTGAAAAGGTTTGTAAACCATGGAGAAGAAAACTAGTTGTGTGTAAGAGATTTTTCTTGCTCCCCTAGCCGAAAGTACGCACTTTCCGGCCGCATTTCAGGCCGGGAAGAGCATTTTTCGTGGCCGGCTGACGACCGCTCGCTCTGACAGGATTTTCGCGGCCGGCGATATTTACATATGCACGTTATTCTTTTATCTTGTGCTCGCTCCTGTCAAAGTCGTGTCGTGGTCTCGCGAAGAATTTCGTTCGTGTCGAAAAAAAAAAAAATGGAAGAATCCTCATCAGAAGGTTCTTGGTTCGTTGATTTGATGTTTATGTTAATAATGTTGGTTTTATTTCATCTTGATGTTTTTAATGCCCGCCCCGACCAGCAAAACCTCGGCTTCGCCTCGGTCTTGCAAAAGTCGGGCGGGCACCCCCCCCCCCCCCCCCCCCCCTCCGCTCGCCTCCCTGCGAGAATGACAGCTTCATTGCATTTCACGAGATGGCCCGCTGACAGCCGACAGATGACAGCTGACAGCACGAATGACAGCATTAATTGCACGGAATTACATACATTAATTAGGCCCGTACTTTCGGCTACGGGATCAAGAAAAATAGTATACAACCCACGGCCCAAATGTTGGATGCCCTGGTATGTGCGATATGAAGGCCTCGGCTTCGCCTCGGCCTTTATATCGCACATGCCAGGAAATCCAACTTTCGGGCCTAGGGTCGTAATATACTAGTAATTTAACAACATTGCCTCTCAAATGCAGATTGACGTCGTAATTTTATAATATTACTGCGTCAGAAAAGTATTTGACGAAGTTTTTCCATACACGGAAGCCATAAACATCTAGGGGCTGTATCATTCCAGTCGTACATGCAGGAATTACTAATTATCATATGGACTAATTGTCTACAGAACTAATGAAAGGGGTGCAATATATTTACGTCCTGGAATGGTTGAAACTTTAATATCTTTCCCTTGCATATCCATTTCTTTAAATGCAGTTGGACGTTGACCGCTCCAAGAATCCAGAAGTATTATATTATCGATTTTGGACCCGTATTGGGAATATATACTTCTTGGAACCATCGCTTGAAATGATTAGTCGTCCATTCTCCAGATTTTGAAGCCAATAGAAATATATTTTCGGCTCTGAACATAGTTTGTTCCACACGAGGACCAAATTTGCCAGTAGGTTCGTTTAAAACGATCAACATAGGTGCCAAAAGCTTGCTACTCGCAGAAACCAAAGGCTGTACAGTATAGCTGTGTGTTGTTGATGGCTACATCGCTGGCTTCGCCGTCGTAACTGCAGCAATAATGATCATTGGTGAATTTATATGACTTGAAACCCAATTGATAAATAAACACGAAAAAAATAACGACGGCACACGCTATCACCAAAACTGCTATTAATCTTTAATAAGGCGATTTCAAGGTTATCATGAGAGCCGCTCTTTGCACCGTAGTCGCTCTTGGCGAAGAATTATTTCTTTCGCTCATTGGTTCTGCTGTTTGTGAAATTAAAGTTAAAGATAAAGATTAAATTATGCTGCGTTACAAGCTGATACAAATGTTTGCATCATTCTGTTCATGAGTTGCAGCGGTAACCCAAAAACGCTGTAATCCCTGCAGATAATGCCTTCGATATGGTGAGCGGAGTGGAATTTCTTCGTAAATATACAATTGTAATCCAGTTGCTTTCCGAAGCACGAAGTCAATCCGTGATTGCGAGCCTTGCCTCTGCCCGGATGAGTGGGAAACTGAAGAGTGATTTTTCACCAGTAATTCACGAATTATTGCAATGAACGACACGCCATTTGTTGCTGTACTCATCATTATCATCATGAACGTCCAGTAGTCGAAGAATACAACATTTTTTCCCTTCGAACTTTATTTTTATTTCGAAAACGAGAAAATGTGTATCGACTGTTTTTACTGATTGTACTTTCTTTGTAAGCCATTTTTATTTCTACAAATTTTCGTCCATGCCGCACGTTAAGAACTTTGAACGTTTGCCTTTCGAGAGGGAGACCGTTGGGGGGGGGGCTGGAATGTTACAAATATGCAATTGCGTCATAACACGAACATATATTGACATGAATTTACACCGAAATGCCAAAAGGCTAGCTGATTATACGATGCCCTCGGCAAAAAAATCGACGGGCAGTTTCAACCCCTTAATTGTGAGATATCGGAAAAATAAAAAATCCGTATCCGCACTTTTCTATTCTCTACATGTATGCAAATTTACATCCCAATCGATTAAAAATTCTCGGAGATACGGTTGAAAAAAATGTATTTTTGCAATAAACAATATGAAATTTGTTGCTATCTGCATCATTCTCATCTCCAATATATGGTACATGAAAAAATAAACATTGTTGCAATTTGAAGTTTTTTAATATCTCGTACCGTTAAAATGTTTTCGATGAAAAACGAAAAACACCCCAATTTTCGAGGGTGCTTTCCAACTCTTAAAAATCAGGATCCGCCGATATAAAAAAAAATACGTGTCGCCTATTTTTACCCATTCTACAAGCATGCCAAATTTCATCGAAATCGGAGACATCGACCTCGCAACGTAGTATATATTCGAATAAAAATGTAATACTTAAAACATATTTCGTTATCTACATGGATTGAATTTTCAGGGGGAACCTGAACTACAGAGCAAGAGCATTTAAAAACGAAAATAAAGTATTTTTCACCGAAAATCTATACTTTCACTTTGGACTGCAACCATGTTATAAAAATCCTTTGTCCAAGCACTGCACCATTTCATGCAAAAACTAAACGCGTTCGATTTTTTTTATTTCGGAACATTTGTTTCCGAGCCGCAGTGCTCACCGCGAAGATGTTTTTCAGACAGCGCTCTGCATAAACAATTGTATTTACCGATTTTATAAATATGTTTTAATACAAAAAATAAAAACAATACGTCAAGCCATACTCTTTAATGTAAAACAAAAATATTTGAAAACCTCACACGTTTTCCCAGAAAACCACGAAAATTTCTCTTTTATCCGGCCTCGAGTTAGGTGTAACCCTTTAAACTAAAGGACTGAACAATCTTAACAGACGTTGGACCGAGTGTATTCCGTTAACGGCAGCCTACCTCGAAAAATGAACTTCGTTTAGCTGAATTTTTTTTTCTCATTTAGGGTGGAAACCTTTAATGCACCCTGGTACGTATACACACATATACATATATATAATTAATATGTAATTTCAAGATGTGACCCTATCCTACATCTTACATTCGACTATTGTCCGAGCTGCATTGCTTTTTTTCACAAAGTAAAAAAGTTTCATGCTACGTAGAATTCAAGAGCGCAGGAGCTGAAACTCATCCCTTGCAGCAAAACTCAAAAACCTACGAGAAGAGTTGATTAAAGTTTTTCTAACCGACCAGGTGGGTTTTCACCTCATTGCAATAAACTCGAGGCTCCGTGGTTCGCAAACAATGAGTAAACTCGGGCAATTTCATCAATAACATTGCCCTCGGATAAAATCACTGCTTCGTGTTTCATCGGATATTTGGATTTTCTGGATTTTGCCCTCGGCAAATCTGTTCAATAAAAATATACTGAAAGTGGTTATTATGTGTAACAGGGCGATTCATAATTGGATGGAAGCTACATGTTAAGTTATTATTAAGGTAAGTTACGTTAAGTTATTAAGTCATAACTTAAGTTAGTCAAGTTAAGTTATTAAATTATAAGTTAGGTTATGTTAAGATATTATGTCAAAATCCTTCTTTCTATCTAGATGAATATCATAATGGGTGGGGGGGGGGGGGGGGGTGATAACCGTTAAATATACATAGTACCTATCGATGTAGATGCCCCCTGAATGCGAATTGACCATTAATTTCCCCCCAAACCCTTAATTTATATTCGAAATCGTCGAAAACATATGGTAACACGTTTTTCTCGTTGACCGTGCGTAATTTTCAGTTTTCGGTAAAAAATCCGTGATATACGTAATCAACGAAAAATTTCCCATCTTATAGAACGTAGAAATGGTGTGAAAGGGAAAAAATCGATTGTCAATCTTCTTTTTACAAGAGACTACCCACAATGCCAACAGAAAAGATGGCAATCTCCTTACCGTGGACGATGATATTTTTTATTTGAACTTCCACCCCCCGATAATAATGGGTTCCGGGGAATTAACATCGTTCAAATCTTTGTTTGGGGCTTCTTTAGAGTCGGTCGACACACAACGCCAATGAAAAGGTGGTAATATCCATACCGCTGAAGGTACGATTATGTTAAACTTTCACCCATTACTACAAGGAACATCACTAAAGTGTCCTCCTTCGATTTTGTTAAAACTCATACATCTGATAAAGCATTGAAAATTATTGGACACGTATTTTTTTATCGGCCGGGAAACGGTTTTAAAGGAGGAAACCATCCCTCAAAGAAAGGCGTGTCAATCCTTAATTGAATTTTCTTTCAATACTTCTATACTGGAATTTTCATCCCTTTACAGTAGCAGAATTTATGTTTTTGTTTCACTCAGATCGATGGACTGCTTGGCGGTGAAGCTACAAAACCACCCTTCGACATGCCTTTCTTTGAGGGGTGGTTTCTCCCCTTAATCCCTTAATAATACGTGTCGGATAGTTTTCAATGTTCTATCACATGTATATGTTTTAACAAAATCGAAGGCGGACACTTAAGTGATATTCCTCGTGAGAATAGGTTCTGTTAGTCAAAATCCCTCAAGTTTTTTACGGTCTTTTATAGGCACCTAGAAGCGAAATGTGTCATAAGGTGCTTAAAATTAAACGATTTAAAAAATAAATTGTTGTGTCGCAACTATGCAATCTTCAGACCCATCTGATCATTTCCATATAGAAACTTATGGATCAGACTAACGCAGTTTAAAAAATGTAAGCTGACTAATGTAGTTCCTGTATAACTGTATAGCCCACATTCTTACTCATTAACTTATTAATAAACAATGAATCAATTCACCAGTAACGGAACTTGGTTTATTATTAATTTATGAAACATGTGCATTTTTATAAATAGAAATATTCACAAAAGACCAACAACGTTGCAACGATTTTAATATTCTTTCAGTCTTTCACCATCCACCATAGCCGTACCTTTTAAATAATTAAAATAAAAACAACAAGAATGCCTTTGTTAACAATCGCTCAAACGCACACGAAGAATCCAATATCGTTTGAGGCTTATTTCTGGATCAAATGTAGAGGTAAAATGTGGTATCAGTCATGTCTGTGGAATGGAGCGTAATACGAAAAACGAATTTGCTCGCGAGGCGGCGGAAATGGAAAGGGATGAGTGAAAAACGGAAAAGTATTTAACGAAAAAGTTTCAACGAATTTCCCGAGAGCAGAGTAAAAGTCGAGAACGCTCGTGAAATCCCCACCCCTCGACTACCGCTCCGGTCGAGGTTCAGTTTTTCCGCTTAACATGTTAGTGTTTTTTGCTTCCTTGGCAGAGCCTCTGGACACATTAATTTGTGTTTGTATACATATTAGGGTGGCACAAATTTGAGCTCTATTTTTTTCTTTTTTTCGCACCATGCAATTATCTTACTTAAAGAGAAAAAAAATTGTCGCAGAAGCTGCCAGCGGTCAAAAAATATTTAGAGGTCGCTCAAGTTTCCCAAAAATTGAAGTCTTCATTACAAAATCGATTTTTTTTCGTCCCCTTAACACCCATGAATTTTGAGCTTTATAATTTTTTAATTAATCCCGCGAAAGCTCTAGCCGGCCCATGAATATTTAGTGGTTGCTCGAGGTTTTAAAATTCGGAATTTCCGCCAAATAATCAATCTCGCATGCACTATAATTCCTTGTATCATGACACAAAATAAACAGCGAAGTGTTTATTTTTTTTTCAAATAATCTTCTGAATAATTGATTGAAATAATTTGTAACAAACACCACTTAGACGGTTTGTGCAAGTATGTATTATTGTATTATGGCGTCGCTCGTCACAGAGTACAGCTACGATTGGTCCGCAGTTTGACTAACGAGACCAACTCTGGGACGCATTATGATGCGCGGAAAATTGGTTTTAAAGAAAGCAGGATGAATTGTTTTCAAAATTTGGAAATTTCGAAGCTCTTGAGTGACCACTAACATTCATTGGCTGGATAGAGATTTCGCGAGGTTAATTTAAAAATTATAAAGCGTAAAATCATGGGTAAGAAGTGGATGAAGAAAAAAATGAATTTTTAATGAAAATTAGACCTTTTGGGAGGCTTGAGCGACCTCTAAATATTTTTTGACCATGCGCAGCTTTCGCGACAATTTTTTTTTCATTCAATAAGCTAATTGAATGACGAGAAAAAGGGAAAAAATAGAGCTCAAATTTGTGCCACCCTAATATTAGGTGTACAAATAAGTTTTAGGACCGTTTTCAAAAAATTCAAGATTTATTAAAAAAGAAGTAAAACACAGTTATTCATCGAAATAATCTCCATCGCACTGAATGACCTTCAGCCATCTCTCAGGTAACTCGCGGATGCCTTTCGCACAGAAACTTTCGTCTTGCGAGGTGAGAAATTTAGCGACCCATTTTTCCACTTCTTCAAATGTTTTCAATCGCACGTCAGACAAATCGTTCTGCATTTTCCGGAATAAATGATAATCGGATGGGGCTAAGTCTGGTGAATACGCCGGGTGTGGTACAGCTTCCCATCCAAGCGCTAGTAACGAATCCTTGACCGGTTTACCCACATGAGGCCGCGCGTTGTCATGGAGCAGTTTTACTGGACGTTTTCCTTTACCAGACAATGGACGTTTCTTCTCAATTTCTTGATTCACTTGCATCAATTGATGACAATAGCGATCGGTAGTAACTGTTTGACCAGGTTTGAGAAGTTCATAATACAGTACGCTTTTCATATCCCACCATATGCACAGCATGACTTTGTTACAATGAACATTGCGCTTTGGCGTGGATGTTGTCGGCTCGCTGGGGTCAACCCAATGATATTTGCGTTTCGGATTATCAAAATAAATCCACTTTTCATCGCCGGTCACAATTTTCCACAAGAAAGACTTTCTATGTTGCTTGTTGTAAAGACTCACACAAATGTTAAGACGGCTGTTTTTATTTTCTTGAGTCAGAAAGTGTGGTACCCACTTTGTTCCTTTTCGAATCTTACCCATTGCTTTTAAACGATAAGAAATAGTTTGTTGAGTTACTCCGAGCTGTTCCGAAAGCTGTTTCTCCGTCTGACAAGAGTTTTCATCCAGCAACGCTTGCAGTTCCTGATCGTCCACCTTTACAGGAGGCCCCGTGCGTTCACGGTCACTAACGTCGAAATCACCTTCTTTGAATCGCTTATACCAATACTCACATGTACTTTTAGATACAATATTGTCTCCAAGAACAGAACATATCGATTCACACGCTTTCCTAACACTTTTTCCTTGATGGAATTCATAGCGAATGCAGTGTCTAATAAATAGCTTATCGGTCTGCATGTTTAATTTACAGAATTTATAGGTTATGTTTATGACTCCTTTACGTTTCGATACTACATATCAAGCGCCATCTATGATAAGTGAGCAGGACCTTTGAATTAATTTAGAATAGCTGTTATGATACAAAATCGAAGTGTCCTAAAACTTATTTGTACACCTAATACATATGTGGATACGTGATTTCCAAGAAATTCCTTCAACAATCTAACTCATAGGAGTCCATTGTCCCCAAACAGAATATTATAGAGATCCCAATGTCTTCAAAAACACGTCTGCATAGGTGTAAGCATTTTTATATGAAGGTTATATTAAGGTTATTGAAGTTATATAAAGGTTATATAAAAATCACCCTGCCCCTAAAGATAACAATGAATATTTTTTAAAAAGTTGTGGTGCGTCTTCGAACGGCTAAATGTACTGATAGCCAACATTACGTAGACATAACGTCCTCAAAATTACCTACCTCTATACACATTGGGGTGATGAAAATTCTGAAGGCTTAGATTTTGTGGGGTGGATCCTTCTGACTTTTAGTCGTCGATGTACAAATGGAGGCCGTTTTTTGCGACGTACACATTCTCGTACCTTACACCGTGTCATCATATTTCACGAGCTGTAGTTAAGCCCTTAGTTCCAATTTCTAGACGTTTTTTCAAACACTTTTTCCGGTTCGTCATAATTCCACTTTCCTAATGCTGCAGTTGCTGTGCGTAACTTTTGATCTGATTATGTAAACCGTGTACGTTTTGTTCTTCGTGCTCCCACTTCGTCATGATCCGGGACGAAAAAAAATTGACGAATATAGAAAGGCTGTGAAACAAAACTAATTCGGTAGAGTTGTAGTGAAAAAATTTGCAATTTCTGGTCGAACGTTTTATCCTTCTATATTGATTCGAGAAATCTTCTCAGGTATTTTTATTTGGGGCGATAATTGCTATATTTAAAATTCCCACAATCTTGCTTAGGTTTAAATACGTCGAGGAGTCACGTTGAGCTTTGAGCAGTCGGCGAAATCGACTTATAGTTTTTCTTGAAGGTCAAAAAGGAGGTAGAGAACTCGTTTTGTTCTTATAGCGGGGAGAAATAATTACCCCTCCAAAATTGATAAAACCTTGATACATAATTATTTCGATTGTTCTAAGTCTGCGTGCAAAATTTAAGATCAACCCTCAAACCTGTTAAAGAATTATAACACTTTTCATTATCAATAGCCGAATTGCTTGCGTTCGTATGTAATTTTGCTTCACTTTCAAATATGATTAAAAAAAAGTTCAATGAAAAGAATTGCAGATAATGCTCCAGATTTTTTGCGTGGATGATTTATGTACAGAAGAAACTTTTTGAAAAATCATTAGCCCAACTACTGCCCGAACAAAATTGAGTATTGACAAATAGGCACAGGTAAAAAATCATGAAAATAAATGTTGCATTGGAAATTTGATAGGGTAAAATCCGGATGGTTGCCCCAGGGGGATACGTGCTCCGGTTTTGAATACACTATGTTAGGGGTGTTGGGGGGGTTAACGTTTGACTGTGATTGGAAGGGCCCCTCCTGCAGGCCTCGGTGCCATGTAAGCCTTCGAAGTAGGCGCACGCGTTTTGTCCGTGTGAGCAAAAATCTTCCGCGGCACAACTTTGACGGGCGTCAAAATTATATTGGTATGTAATTTCGATTGAATATCTTTATTACTGATTGTTGTTTCAGTCAACTTTTTGTTTCTCAGCACGCATTAAAGTTTAAGTTACTCTGTTTACCAGGTTTAATTGTTGAATAGTTTTCATTTATTTCGCAAATAACAAGGGCAAGTAACCGTATCAAAAAGGATAGTCGCCCCATTTGGTTTGGCGGATAATCGCCCTAGGGCAACTATCCGCAACTATAAATTCTTTCGCGAGGAAAGGCAGATTTTGTTCTTTTGGTGTTTTTTTTTCCCAACTTGTTATGGCTATAATTTGTTGTGACTATTAAGTACCAAGCGTTACGGGAGACCCTGCGTTACGTGAACGCGTACAGGAATCTGAGTCTGATCGAGGTTTTGCACTAAATCAGCGGAATGAAGTGCCTCCACTAGGCGATCAAGTCCCAAACGATGCTGATAAAAATAAACTAGAAACTGTCTTAAATGAGGCTGAGCAGAATAGCGTGAACCAAGATCACACGCTACCTAGGCCGTCTTCAAGCCTTTTGAATCTTTCTGAAGACTGTTTAGCCCTAGGAGATGGCGACATTGAAAATTACATCTTTCATGGTACTGAGCTATCGAAGAGAAAATAAAGAAACAACCGAAATAACGGAAACTAAAATTAGGGCAGCGAAAAAAAAGATTGTAAGACAGTAAAAAACAAACCAGCAGGTAGCAAGAAAAGTATTGTAAAGAAAAGAGGGCAACCGCAAAAAAATAAAAAGACAAAAAAAAAATATCGATATTGCCAGCAGTGAAACTGAATCCAACATTGAAAAAATATTATAGGTAAAAAACGCGAATTCCAAAATAAAAAATACAAATAAAAAAGTTTCCGTTGATGATTATTGCGCAGAATGTTTTGAGAATTATAATTTAACTATATCGAAATCAGATTGGATTCAATGTCCGATATGTCGAATGTGGTTGCATGAAACGTGCACACCATTCAAAAGCCACTGCATGAGATGTGGAAAATTGAAAACGCTGGCTTCTGATATAATTATATAATTCTCTGAATATCTGATAAATTGAAATAATTAATGCTTATGCCAAAGCTGATTGCCATGCTGTTCTATCGTTAAGATAAATAATAATATTTTACTAATAACTTAACTAATTTAAAGTTTGGAGGCGATTTCTGTTGTATTTTTATAGTCTAAGACGTTAAAACAATACTATTTTATCATGTTGATTAATATTGTAATTAGTACTTAATGAAGGATCTCAGTAAATAATAAAGATTGATTACTTAAATTGATATAAATTCGTTTCTATCTAATAAAATCATAGTAAGACGTCTATCCCCGCACGAGGCAAGTATCCCCCGGAGCATTTTTAACTTTAGGCTACTATCCGCCACAGTAGGCAACTATCCGTTTTTTGAGAGGTCAAATAAAACAGGATTTACTCAAAACCAGTATTAATTATCATTACAAAAATAGGCTACCATAAAAGATCAAAGACCTATGTTTTAATATACATATCGCATTATTCTTGGTAAGTACATATTTTTTAATAAAAGAGCTTTTTTCAAAAGTGGGGCAACTATCCGGCCTTTACCCTATTTGAACTGTATGCTATATTACCCGCTTCGGCTAATGCTATTTCATGTCTATAAAATCGTCAACTTTTGCTTCGCTTCTTTCACAGTTCCTCGATGTTTCGTGATGAGTTCAAAAATGGGAATCTTGAAATTAAATTCCACGCAGATAGTTTCCCAACGAAACGTCGACTAAATCAACGAGGTGGCAATGATATTACGGGAATCAAGTTGTAATCAAAATAATTATCATGACTTTCTTGAAAAAAAAATGTCAGAACTCAATATTAGCTGCCACTTTATCTCCCACTAGTTTATTGTGCCTTTTCGGGTTGCCAATTCACTGTAGTCTACGATTAACAAGCTTACAGAAAAAAAGTAATATTTACATCAAAATAAAGGTCGTAAAGTCGTGACATTCGTGCAAAGTTAAAAATTGGTCGAATGGGAGAACGAGGAACATAATGAATCGTAAAAAAGTTTTCAAGGGTAGATAGTCATTCGACATTGCATTCCACCAGCATAGGTCACTAAACTCCGTTTAAGGGATTATGATAGTGTAAAATTTTTAGAAAAGCTTTTTTATCGCATTATCCGGTAGTATAGACGGTTATAAACATGGACCTGGCACCGCCGATTGATCGTAAGTAGACAATTTATACGAAAATTCCACACTCGAAACTTTAAACATGTTGTTCTCGAAGAGTTTTCAAGTTATTCATCTCAAATTTTCACACGCCATTCTTTATCTTGCTATGGAAGCTTTTTTTTAAATCTCCACATTTTTTTCAACGAAAAACTGTCGAAGAAATAGACTAAATTTGATACTTTTTTTGGAACCGCCGCGATTCCGTCAGTTTTGATTTTAAAAAACCTTCATAGCAAGATAGCGGCTTTCATACTGATTAATAATCTTTTTACAAATTTTGTTTCAGATAATATTTACGATCACAACCGTGTACACCGTGAGGACTCCTTTTTTCGAAAACATTTTCAACCGTTAAAAAATGCAAAAAAAATGAACCATTAAAAGTTTACTTTTTGTTCTGGATGAGTACTTTGATGTAACATAAAAAAATCAAACTCATTGCTGTATTTCAACCGTCGAAAAAAAACCGCGAAAATCAGCTATTTTTCGATACGTTACACTGTAATAATGCCTTAACCCTCCCTGTGCAGAAATTTTGACCGGGATACCCTATGTCCGATCAAATCCCGATCAGGATTTGTCATGGATTCCCCAAAACCGGTATCCCGGTTAGAATCCAACTTGCATCAGTATCGGCATATGTACGACGACGATGGCATCATTTTGAAAATTTTGGCGTCACGTGTATTTTCTGTATTACAATGGAATTCCTATCTATAGATAGGAATTTCTGTCTATAGATTCCTATCTATAAAATTCCTATCTATAGATAGGAATTACATAGTAATACCGAAAATACACGTGATGCCAAAATTTTCAAAATTATGCCATCGTCGTCGTACATATTCCGATACTGATGCAAGTGGGATTCTAACCGGGATACCGGTTTTGGGGAATAAGTCTCTGTTTATACCCACCGACATGTCGATGGGTATAAACAGGTATTTAAGACAAATTAAAATCAAATTCACAATGATTAGATTAAAATTTACACCAACCGTGAGTTCTTACGCATTTCGAGTGAAAACATTTCGTCGAGGCAAAGAAATTTTTGCAAAAAAAGTTGTGAGTTTCAAATATTACATTATAAATATGAAAAAAATCACAAAATGAGTTGTGAATTTCCTCAAGTTGAAGAAAATAAAAATCGAATTCACGACAGTTATATTAAAATTTACACCACAAGTGTAAACGTATTTTGAGCGAAAACATTGTGTTAAGGCAAAGAAATGTTCGCACCAAAAGTTATGTGCAAAAATTTCTTTGCCTCGAGGCAATGTTTTCTCTCAAAATACGTACGAACTCACTTTTGGCGCACATTTTAATCTAATCATTTTGAATTTGATTTTAATTTGTCTTAAATACGAAAAAATTCACAACTAATTTTGTGCATTTTTTTGTATTTATAATTTCTTGTCAATACATTTGCATTCACAGATTTTGATGTGAATTTTTTTTAATTCACATCAAAATCTCGCGATGAGCGCGATCTGCCATTTGAATCTTTGGACAATTTTTTTTTACTGATAGTTTAATGCACCGAAACTTTATAAATGTTATTTATTTTTATAATAAATTTAACATGTCATAATTCCATTTTTGACATTTTATTTCAGCCTGTATTCACCCGTGATCTTTCCCAGATTCCTCAATGATTCCATGGGGAATCTATTTAGAGTCATTAAAGGATCCGGTTCTGGATCCCTAATGGAATCCAGTTTACGGACCTTACATTTAGTCTTCGAATCTGATCCGATATCGGACTAGATCCCGACTGGGAGCCCGGGATACAAGTCAGAATCCAACTGCATCCCTGCCAAAATTTCTGCACGGGTCTATATCATCTTGCGACAGTTCTGTACCAAACCATCAATGTCCTCAAAAAATCCCATATGGACATTTAATCATTTTTTAAATCAATATCATAGGACGGCCAAAAAACGTTCTATGGTTTTTTAGCGCAATTCATGCACACTAGATGGCGTTAGTTGAATCAAAATTCCTTCCAAGTTCTCTTATCGCGAGATTGCAAGCATAGAGTGTCCGTAAAGTTAGCGAACATCGAAAAAAATATCAAAACGACAAACGGTGTGTGAGAAATGTAGCGTGGCTTTTTGCTGCGGCAAGCCAAACAACTGCTCCAAAGCATTCTATACACCATAAAGGAATATTACGACACTATTTAACATGTCTGTCACACTGCCTCCATGGCTTTATAACTAGACACCTGATTACATTTTTCAAAAACTAAATAATACGTATTTTTTATTTATTGAAACCTACTATAAAGTTAACTATATTTGAGTTTTCACGTTGTCGAGTTATGAAGGGCTAAATTGACCTTTTTTTTGCAACGGTGCTAAAACTAAATTTTTCTTGAATTTTGTGTGAAGCCAAGTTATGTTTATTTGCAATTTTCCAACCACGTGATCATCCCTTTGATAAACTTAGTTAAACAAGTTTCCCCTTCAATCCGGTAAAACAAACTAATCCCAGTACGGAACTTTGTTTTTTTTTCGAAGTCATCATTCTCCTCTACAAAGTGAATTCATCCTCATGCAAAGTTTACTTCAGATAATCAAGCCAGGCTGTTCGCTCCGCGTATTAATAAAATGTTTGACTTAGTGTTCGTCGTATGCAGAAGACCAACTTCTGAAAGTGATATTTGAAAGCCGTGCAGCCTGGAGAAAAATTCACTGCCATTTTTATATTTCATATTAGCCGCAGGAGGGACAGGGTCATATTTGAAGTTACGAGGTTCTTTCATCGTTCGACCGGTAGATATGACGAGCATAAACTCCGTCGACACCGTGATAACTCAGGGCATATCTTTCTCCTTTCGAGTGCAGAAGATGAGCTTCCCGTATACTCTCTTTCATCCTCCCGCATTCGAAGAGCATGTTGAACCTTCGCGTACATCAGCCCAAAGTTTCAAATGAGATCCATACACGCGCCAAAAGAAAAATGACGTGCAGCGAGCCGATTTCTGGTCGGGGGAATGTTTCATAATTTATATTACTCGCGTATTTTCACTGCAAAAACAGAGATGGGAAGAGATGTTTTTAATATCTGCTTTTTAATTATATCCATAATGTAAATTCATTTGTGGAAACCAATTACACCTCTGTGAAAGATAACAATTAATATTATATAATAAATATGTATTATAATTTTGTGTGTGTGTGTGTGTGTGTGTGTGTGTGTGTGTGTGTGTGTGTGTGTGTGTGTGCGTGTGTGTGTGCATGTGTGCGTGTGTGCGTGCGTGCGTGTGTGTGTGTGTGTGTATTTTACTTATTTGATATATTAAATTATATTATATACCATAATATAATATTCGATATTGTACTATTTTACTAAAAAAAAGTATATTAGTGAATTAGGATTTCCTTGATTCTCGACAGGTGATGTTGTAGGTGCCGCGGGTGCTAAATCCAAGTTTGCCTAAAAATCGGGATGTAGGGTTTTTTTTAGGGGATGAATGGAGATGGGGGTAGATTAATGCCAAACTACATACCCTACGAGGTCGGCGCCGTGAGACAAAATGTTCAGAAAAATCCGGGCTTTAGTTTCGTTCCCAGCGCCGAAGTCGTAGAAGTTCATTTTGAGGGTGAAAAAGTGGGGTGAAATTTTGAAAAATCAGTTTTAATTCAATAACTCTTTAGAAAAAAATCGTACACTTTTTGTTCAAATGGGAACGTTGTAGCCCTTGAAAAGACGCATCGATCGAGTATTCGATCATCACTCTCCGATAATATCTTTACCCCCAAATAATGGTTGAAAAACAAAAAAAAATAGATTATTGAATAACTCAAAAACAATCGGTTTTTCGAGTATGGTTCAAATGTACGAGATATAGAGAATAATTTTGTGCATTTTTTTGTTGCTATGGTCCACCCTTTAATTTTGATTTTCCAACCCCTCTCGGGGGTTGAACATTCAAAATGAAATTCTGGGAAAACTATTGACCGCACGAATTCGCCGCCGTGGAAGAATTTGTAGCTTGAACCCTCAGCTACATTTTTGTCCACAGCGCCAAACTCGTATCTCTTTAGTTTCGGTCAATAGTTTTCCCAGAATTTCATTTTAAATTTTCAACCCCTGAGAGGGGTTCGAAAAAGCAAAATTCAAGGGTTGTGCATAGGAAGGAAAACACAGAGAAAATTATTCTCTAAATTTCGTACATTTGAACCATCCCTGAAAAATCAATTGTTTTTGAGTTATTCAATAAACAATTTTTTTGTTAATTCTTCAACAATTCTTTTCGGGGTGAAGATTTTATTGGTGAGGGTTGATCGAATACTCGATCGACGCGTCTTTTCAAGCGCTACAACGTTTCCATTTAAACAAAAAATGTATGAATTTGCCCTAAAGAGTTATCGAATGAAAAGTGATTTTTCAAAATTTCACCCCACTTTTTCACCCCCAAAATGAACTTCCAAGACTTCGGCGCTATGGACAAAAATAAAATCCGGATTTTCTTGAACATTTTGTCTCCCAGCGCCGACCTCGTGGGGGTTGTAGTTTGGCATTAATCCACCCCCATCCCCTAAAAAACTCCTACCCCCCGATTTTTAGGCAAACTTGGTTTTAGCACCCGTGGCACCTATAAAATCACCTGTCAAAAAACTAGCCTTCTTCTAATTTTTTCCGATTCCGAAATACAGCACGACTGTACTACCATGAAGAACAGAAAGTAAATTTTTAAACGTTTTTATTTTATTTTCTTTACATTTTTTCAACAGTTGAAAATGTCTTCGAAGAAAAAGGTGTCCTCACGGTGTACACGATTTTGGCCGTAAATATAATCTGACATGAAATAAAGTTTGTAAAAAGATTATTAATCAGTATGAAAACCGCTATCTTGCTATGGAGGTTTTGTTTTCGAAATTGACAAAATCGTGGCGGTTTGAAATAAAACATCGAATTTAGCCTATTTTTACGACAGTGTTTCGTTAAAAATAATGAAGATTTCAAGAAAAGCTTCTATAGGAAAATAAAGAATGGCGTGAAGAATGTTGTGTCACAATTTGAGACAGATATCTTGAAAACTCTTCCTTTGAGAGTGTACACTATGTTGAAAAGCGACATTAGGAGAAAAAAACGCTCCTGTCCGCACCAGGTCTCGCGCAGCTGGTCGAATCCCTTCTTCTGACAAAGGCTGTAGCAACCGGAATAATTCGAATTTCGCCCCAATAAATGGAACAGCATATTTATAACAGTCTATACTATCGGATAATGCAAAAAATCGATGTTTTTAAAGATTCACATTGTGATGATCCTTTAACGCTGGTTTCCAATCGAATTCATGCTTCGAGCCTCGTTTCGTAAAGACCAAACGGAAGTTTAAATTTCTGCGTTTGAATCCAGATTAAGAATATTCCCAATAAAATCGTTTTTGGAGAATCAAATGTCTTTGAGATCTGTGATAGAAAATAATCATAGCACATTCATGATGAGAGAGAAATAGAAAAAAAAGCAATTTTCATTTCAACTTTTAAATATGTTGAAGCTGCGGGAGATGAATTTATAATTTCTCGTGGCAGTGACTTCAACGGAATTCAAAAGTAATTCTGCGATACGCCCACACATGCGCACGCAGGCACATACACACACACACACACACACACACACGCACGCACGCACGCACGCACGCACGCACGCACGCACGCACGCACGCACGCACGCATATATATATATATATATATATTCAGTAATGGCGCATCGGCTTCTCAGAATTCTAGAAATTTGCTTCAATGGACAGGTAATATTATCAGATGTCTATAGAAAGAGCGAAAGAAAGGGAGAGCAGGATCAACAAGATCTCCTAAACATCGCCGACCCTACTTATACGTCTGTTGGGAAAATCTTATACATCAGGCAAAATAAATCGAATTAGCGAAGCACATATATTTCAAATAACGTATATTTAAAAAAAATTATTTCAAAAATTAAACCGCCCAATCGTGACGAGCATAAATATGACTATTTTGAAACGTATAGCTGGACGTATGAAGAATCTTTCATCACGTATTTTGGTCGCGAATCCTTTCTTTTATGCTGTACTTCGTGGAGGGGAAAAATATGAGTACCCGAATACTCGAGATCATTGAGTACATTTTTAGTTTTCTTTTTGGCGAGATCTCCCATAAATTCAGTCTACCCCATTTGGATCGAATAAGCTCGCCATATCATAATTTTTCCCGTAGTATGATTGGTACCCTGGAATCGTAGGTTATTCTATTCGAAGGGTCCACGAAAACAGGTCGGACGATTGGTTCCCACGCAAAATTTGGTCCGTTTCGATGGACAAATAAAAATCAAAATCGTACAATTCGAATCTCGCATATTATTCGTAGAGTATTGTGATCCTGGTATGAATGAGTATGGCGCTATTTTTGCATATCCATCGTGTTTCTCTGTGAAAGGTTACGCCGATAAAAACTCGTGGGAAGTAATCGTGTGCCCATCGCACAACCTTTTTTGCAGCTCGTGCGTGAGCTGCGAGAATAACTGTGGAAATTGCAGACAAACTGGAGTGGGTGTTGAAGGTGGGTAGGAGGGCAGAGAAAAAAATGACATTAGAGGATTTTTATCATCGTTGATAGATTCTATTTGAAAATCGGTAAAAAATATCAAATATTAAGGTATAACTAGCGGATTGACTAGTTGATAGAAAAACTGTAGATTTTGTTACCTGAAAAAACAGCAAAATATTGGGTTGGTACAAAAATCTCGCAACACTTTTTTTTCAATTAAAATATTTTTCCTAATAATGAAGTTCGAGAAATTCGTGAATAGGAAATACAAGAATGGTCTAGAACCTTCCATACCGCAGGATATATAAGCGGGTCAGATGTTCCGCAGAGTCAGTATGAGCAAAGATGGATCAACGTGCACTTCGAGCAATCGCATATTACGAATTCTTGCAAGGACATTCTGCAAGAGCCGCAGCCCGTAATATGTGCAGTGCGTTCAAGGCTAATGTAGTTAATTATTCAACGGTCTCCCGTTGGTATCAGCGTTTTCATTCTGGCGATACATTTTTTGAAGAAAAACCTAGGCCCGGCAGGGAATCGATTGTAGACGATGAAGAACTGCGAGCACTTATAAAGGCAAAGCCTAATATGTCGTCACGAGAATTAGTCAACAAACTCAACTTCAGTCATCCTACGTTCCTTCGACATTTACAAGAGATGGGATATAGGAAAGTTGTTTCGTCTTGGATACCGCACAATCTCAGCGAATCAAACAAAGCAACACGCATGTCTATCTGTCTTTCACTCCTGCATCGTCTGCAAAGAAAGGATTTTCTTCAAGAAATAATCACTGGGGATGAAAGCTGGGTGTTGTATGTTAATCACACGCGCAAGCGTCAGTGGCCACCGAAAGGGGAAAAACCAGAACCGACCCCTAAACGGCCCCGTGAAGTGAAGAAAGTTTCACTCTGCTGGTGAGATTCTGAGGGCCTGCTCTATTACGAATTTCTGCCAACCAATACCACAATACAGGCAGAGATTTATTCTGCACAACTGCAAAAGGTGGCTAAAATTATGAAACAGAAAAGGCGTAAACGTCTTCAAGTTCAGCTTCTCCATGACAATGCTCGACCCCACGTCGCTAAGGTGACACAAGAAACTATTTCGCAGCTAGGATGGGAAATTCTGCCACACCCACCGTGTTCACCAGACTTAGCACTTATCGACTATGACCTGTTTCGAGCTTCAAAGAACTATTTACGGGGTAAAAAATTTGATCATCTGTCGGATCTCAAAAATACATTGGACGACTTTCATAATTCACGACCAAAAGAATTCTGGTCTGCGGGCGTGCAAAGTCTACCAGAGCGTTGGGCAATAGTTGTAGATGCAGAGGGAGCCTACTTTACTGAATAATCGTTTATTGTTAAAATAAAATATTTTTCTTTCTTACTCGTGTTGTGTGTTGCAAGATTTTTGTACCAACCCAATATAATACAATTAGGTATAAAAATAACCATGATACGGAAAGGAATTATTTGAAAAGTGTATGTGATAGCTGTGTGCATTAGATTATAAAAAGTGAAGTATTAAGAATTATTTAAATTAAAAAAAAATTAAACCACTTTTTTTAAACGGACCAAATAGTATAAGAGAATTTCTCCTAGCCCAAAACAGATTTATAACCCAATACAGATTCCTCACCGCATACAGATTGTCCTGAAAATTTGTGATTTTGAATTTTTAATAGCTATGAAAATACTTGTAAGATTTAAAGCGAAAAACGTCGGGCGCATGTAACGGATAGTTGATGCGTGAACAGTTCACCTAAGTCACTAACAATTTTATTACACTGCAAATGATATGACATGTGTGAATTTTCTCAACAACAGCTACTCCCTACACTCCTTACTATTATCTATGCATGCGCCCCGCGGTTTTCGTTTTAAATCTGACAAGTATTTTCATAGCTATTAAGGAGCCAGTCCACTTTGGAGCCACAAAAACGGCTATTTTCGCGATTTTTTGAGGATTTTATAAAAGTTATGAATATAAAAGTTGTTGGGCTTGATAAAGTCTTGAAGTACATTTGAAAAAATTAATTCATTTTTAAGTAGAAAAACCATAGTTTAACGTAACGCTTCAAAAATAGGTGGGCTAGGTAGCTCTATCACAACTCGGCAACGGCTCGTCTAAAACAAAAAAAATCAAAGTCTATTGGATTCAGTATGACACCGGCTACAAAATGATCCTCGGATATAAAGTTTTATCAAAAATAAAAAAATAGAGAATTAAAAACGAAAAACGTATTAAAAAACACGTTTTTTCGCAGTTTTTCGCACAAAAAAAGAGTAAAAATCAAAATTTTAAAACCATCGAAGGTCATCTTGTTGCGAATCATGTTTACAATATGTGGTTCAAATTTCAAGAGAATCGGTGTATTAGTTTTTGAGATTCGATGGAGCTAGATTTTGAAAACGTTGTTTCGAGAACAACGCGTTTGAAGTTTATGCTATGAAAAACTCTTACCTAAAATCAATCGGCAATTCCTGCACCGTACGAAATCCCTTTTGATTGCTCATCATCGTCGATTTTATCGTGTCTTGCTTGCTTTCGATTTTTTGAAATTTTCAAAGTGGACTGGCCTCTTAAATTAAACCTGTATGGGGCTGGGAGAAATTATTTTATACTTTTATGACTAATTTTTATACTAATTTTATAATAATTATTTTATCTCCTAGACCATTGTAGAAATCATCACTAATGCACTATTCACTGTTAATATTATTATTATTATTGAAAAAAATTCTCTTACACCAAACTATATATTTTATTTCTTCATTTATTTTTTTCGCTTTTTCTCTCTCTGTGACAGACTTGCCTGTCTGTTTACTTGTCTGTCATCCAGATCTGAGCTATGTTCAAAGTTTCAAGTCTCTAGCTCATCTGGAAGTTAGCTCAAAATCGATTGCAAAATTTGTACCGAATAGACAATCGGTAATCTCCATCGCTCTTGTTTGAGCATGACGAAGTGCGACACCACCAAGCAGAAACATTTTTCATGAGCTGTCGATGTTTAAAAACAGACAAGAAAAACATCGATTGCAAAATTTGTACCGAACAGACGAACAACCAAACAGACAAACAAGAAAGCGAGTTAATATTGCATTGTCATTCAGTTCTGAACTATGTTTAAAGTTTCAAGTCTCTAGCTCATCCGCAAGTTAGTTTAAATCGATTACAAAATGTGTACCGAACAGACAAACAGACAAGAAGCAAAGCGAGTTAATAAAAACATGGTAATAAAATAACAATTAGATTTGACTAGAGTTGTCATACCGGCCGTCATTTTATAATTTTGGCAATATCCGTGGCAGCGCTGTACTCAGGCGCTTGTGATAAATGTCAAGGTGCCGTTGTTGACCGTGTGTGTAGTGTGTGTGTAATGTGCGTAATGTAACTTTGGTCTCACATACACTGTGACAACAGACATGGATCGATATAGCATTCGGTCGAATCTCAGACCTAATAAAATTGCGTCAAGAACCTACAACTTTTGCTGTTGCATTTAAACAGACAGGCTCGATCCGACCTCCCGGATACGAGTACGGCTGACGGCATGCAGCGTTGCAAAATCTACGCCATCTCTCCCGTCATGGCAGACGCGGCTAACGAACACGAAATTGGCCGATTCAATCCATAATATCTGCTCGAAATGTCCCGTAACCTATATTTTTATGGAACATATGTGATCGCGACAGTTTTTTTTCGTTACTTATCGCTTTCGCATAGCTCCTTGTGTAATCGCGAACTATCATTATTTCCTTCTCAAAGTTCGATCCACACGGATCCCACATATGGTGCAGGTTGAATGCATTGATTTAGTAAATTAATTACTATTGTATTTACCCGGCAGGGCATGCGAAGTTTCCACGGACGTCATTCTGTATGTCTATACTGCACCATATAAAAAAATCAATTTTTTTTTCTAAGTAGGAGACTTAAGACGAATTACGGCAATGAAAAAATAATATGTAGTTTAATAAATAAGTGAACCTTTTTCGACATTGCGAAAAAAATAGGGTAACCGACTTTACACGTTATGCCTTATAGCCGTGTACTACATGTCAATATGCAGAGAGCGGTGAATCGAAGCCTGATTGAGTCTAGATGCGAGGTGCGGAGTGATATATATATATATATATATATATATATATATATATATATTCCTGTGATGAAGCCCGGATCAGAGGGGATGATTTTCATTGCAATTATCATATGATTATCATTATGAATCACAGTAGCTGATGTCAAATCATTGATACGATTATTCGTCCATATCGATGGATCCAAGTTGGTATAATGCCATAATAGAGTACGTGTATTAGTAAGTTATGGTAATGAAAATTGATTAGATGAAAACCCGATAAAGGCTTTATGCATCGTGAGGCGTACTAATGTAGTTGAACAAAAATGAGTTCTAATTATTTGAGGCACTAGCTGAACGACTATAATTACTGGATGCCATGCTACATTTTTTTCAATTCATAGTCATGTTTTTTTATAATAAAACAATTGTTCAGTTGAGAAATTATGTGAAAGAACCTGTCATAGTGTATTCCATGTCACAACGATCTATACATATATTGCATATATATACATTTATAGTAGGTTTACTTTCATAAGTAGTAAGTTTATTTACATAAATATGACTGTCAGGAATATTGCATTCTCACTTTTTGAACTTTGGCAGGCCATAACTCCTCAACTACGGCGCAGTAAAAAAAAATCCCCGCCAATTTCCAAACGCCGTTTTCCAGAAACTATTTCAATCATATCGAAGGTAATTAGAAAAAAAATCGGTTGCCTGTAAAGTCGGTTTACTGACGATAGTTGAACGTGACAACGTCATAAGAAAATACTGATGGAAAGGTTTCATTTTTCAAAAGAAAATTTTAATTTTGTTTGATTGATAGATATTTTGTATGGATATAGAGAAGGAGGTAAATGGAAATCACAATTGAATTGATCAAGTTACATTTATTTGTACGCATAAATACAATTATGTCAATTTTTTTTTTTTTTACAATGTACATATTTTTTACACGTATGAATGTGTTTGAGCAATTGTTTTACAACTTTTATTTTTTCATAAAATTCTTCGTTCAGAAAATCATTTTAAATTTACAAAATACTTGAATAAAATTTATTGTTTAAATTTCTACTCGACTGTTAAAATTTAATTTTTGATTTTGTTATTTTATAATAATAAATTTTGTATTGACATTATTTCTTTCAGCAAGTGAACGGAATAAAAGTTGTTGTTCAATTAGTTACTTAATTATTTTTGCAAATTTAATTGTAATTTGTTGTAAAAAAGTAATAATTTTGAATAATTTATTATAATAAACTGTGATTAAATTATTGTTCATAAATCTTAAATTTAAAATTAAAAAATTGGAAACATCATTAAAATTTTTGTAACTCTAGCTTTTAAAAAACCCGCCGCAATGTGTTTGATATAGGAGAAAATTGTTCCCTTTGACGGCTGGCTGGTCCAACCTGTCATTTCAGACACGTTGTTATGATATGTGGAAGATTTAACATTTATGTTTTAATTTTTTGAAATCATAGCTACGCTCGATAATTATTTCGATCGAATAGTAAAGCAATTGATTTTTACTCATCGTGAAATAGTTCTGTTAACTTATTGTTATAGTTTTGTCAATTATAGCATAACCTATAATCGCTGCACTAGCGGACCGATGCTATTTATTTTAATGATGAAAGCACGAATATTCGACAATATATCACTGAACATATATTTAATATCGAAAGAATCATTACCTTTATCGCCGCAATTATCGTTGCTATAAACAATTCACACCACATTCACTTTTCACTGCACTTCATACTTGACGAAAACATGTACATGTATTATTGTATAGCAGCTGTCCACGCGGACGCATCGCTCATGGCTTCTGCACACTGCGCGCGATGGGCGACAAGCGATGAGCGATATCCAATGAGAGCTCGAGTATGACGGAAATGCTCTATGAGAGTGACGTTGCCATTGGATATCGCTGATCGCTCGTCGCTCGTCGCTCGCAGTGTACAGAGGCCATCACTCAAGTAGGAGAGAGACAAATGTCGAACGCTGCCGAACGCTGCCGAACGCGGAGGCCGATTGTACCTCTTTGTCGCTCGTTCCGCGCTCTCGCTTACACTTCAAGCCGTAAATGGAACGACTCAGAGCGAGGTAACGGCGATGAGTCATGCTTTTTCGTGCGTGCAGCCGGCTCCATCGAATTATAAGACGTTATCACGTCAAAAAAACTTTTGCGTTCGATATTCGCTCAACGAGATCTCGCAAAAAAAATATGTAGCGGAGAGAAAACGAATGACGTATTCTGCTCTCTTTGATCTCTGCGTTGGCGCGGCTGGAAATTTAGTTATGGCGCTAATCACGCTCGGATCAGGTTGCCTGACTGCCGTTATATGGTGCTAGTATGGCAACCTGATCAGGGCGTGAACGAAAATGTAACGCTGTTCCTGATAACGGCGAGCCATTATCAGGCGTTATGATAACGGCGTTCCTGATAACGCCGTTATCAGGCGTTATGAGCCGTTATCAGGCGTTATGATAACGGCGTTCCTGATAACGCCGCCTGATTACGCCCGAATCTGGCAGCCTGATTGGGCGGCTATCCTGGCGCCTTATGATGGCGTGTAAACGGAGACCCGATTGGATGTATTATAGAAAATATACAGAACGAATAACATAAAACTTTTGTGGTTTATTGAATATTTAACACCAAGTTACATCTGAACAGTTTGACAACAAAACATATATTTTTGAACATGGGGATCTTCTTTGCTGCCACTAGAACTCTCTCCGCTGACATGGCGATCTTCTTTGCTGGGATTGAGATTCTCTCCGCTGGCATTAGGATTTTGTTTGCGGGTAGCTTTATCAAGACTTTCCTGATCTTGAATTTTATCATTCGGGCCTCTTTCTGTAAATATTCAAATTTTTCGTAAACAAAACAAGGTATATCATTCTCATTTTTTAAATTATATTTTATATTGATATTAATCTATTTAAAAAAAAATTTTAAATATTTTTTTAATTTTTTTATTTTATTTTTGTATGTTTCAAATTATATTTTATATTGATATTATTCTATACCCAAGTGTATAAAAATTCATGAAGTTTGTAAAAGTGGAAAAAAGTAAGGTTATACATACCTGGTACTTATACCGATGATCGGGACTCGTCAACTCTTTTCTCCGAACGACATCTCCTGACACGCAGCCGTGTCAAATACTTTTTTGAACACATCATCGATCATTAGTTTTGGTTTATGGACACACCAACCAAATTTTCAACTATACACAAGCGAAGGTGAGTGTAAAACACGGTCTTACATGCAGGTCTGGAAACGAAGCCAGATTTCAATGGAGTCGTGAGGCACCGTTACGAGCTTCACTTTTCATTCCGTTCGCCGTCACCGCCGTCGCTACTATCGGCGAGTACCTCCCACTCACGGTCTTCTGTGATCTCTCCCTTCGCCCCTTGCCGTGTCTTAGACCGTGCACCGTGCCATTTATTACTCCATTTTTTTATGACAACGTTCTCGATAACCTCTGTTTGCGTCAACGAGCATTTGTAGTTTGAAAAATATTCATAAAGCTGGCGAAGGTGGACCGTTGTTTCAGGGCTTTCTAAACTGGCGAACCAATAAATGTATTTGTATATTCAACATTCCATGTGTTGAGTATTTTTTTACTTTCGTCATCGAAAGAAACTCGGAATAAAATTCGAATAAAAATCCATTTTACTCGAAAAAGGTAAGTATTTTTATTTATTTTTTAAATTTTTATATTGGTCTTCTTCCAGCCATACAGGATCTTCCCATTTTTACAAGCCGCACTTCTATTCTCTTTCACAATCCCCCGTCCTTATTCCACAATTCTTTCTCATCTACATCTATTCCCCCTTTGCCCCCCACGAAAAAGGTAATGTGCATTTCGGATCATCGAGAAGAGTGAGAGAGACGGACGGAAGCTGTTCTGCCTTGTCGCACACGTACACGCCGACAGCAATGCCACGTAGTAGCGAAAATTGGAAACAAACGTGGGTTCGTTAACGGTGCCTACCCCCACCACGGTCGTTTCCAGACCTGTATGTAAGACCGTGGTGTAAAAGTAAGAAAATAATGATAATAC
The DNA here is from genome assembly GCA_964007375.1 of Ophion obscuratus. Lineage (NCBI taxonomy): Eukaryota > Metazoa > Arthropoda > Insecta > Hymenoptera > Ichneumonidae > Ophion > Ophion obscuratus. Next base: position 46,329,504 of record OZ023312.1, read on the forward strand.
CAATGCTGTCATCATATGGAAGAAGGCGGCATCTACCAAAAACCGAAAGTACGTTAAACTATATAGAACGATGGGAAATTTTGTAGTGATTCCAACGATACCAAAAACGCATTGACGTTTTTTTTTGTAGATGCCGCCTTCTTCCATATGACAGCGGAATAATGCAACCTAAAAATATCAAGTAAATATATATGAGGAGCTGGCCAACGAAACCGGATTGGTACACGTCACGGCATATTTGTTTACTTTTTATTTTCCGTGTTTTCCGAGCACACATGTATTAGCGCCCAAACTGCCTTCTTAAATGAAAAAGCAGTTTTTAGGCATAAAAATAAATTAAATAAATAATGTTTGACGCAGTGTGGACAAGTCCAGTTTTGTTCGCCGGCTCCTCATATATAGCATGCATTTTGTGAAGAACGAAACTAACCTGATCACTAACGAAATGGAGCGATGGTGCATTTTTTTTCTCGGTTTCTGTAGGACGGTTTCGACATTCTCAAAACTCAGGACACGTAGCCCTCAACTTATTGCCTCTTATGTGGAGCGTGTTGGCGTGATGAGACGATGAGAGAATATGTTTTGAATAAAAATCCTCGAGATATTCGATCCTCCATGTGCACCGTTATTCCCCCTTCTCATTTCAATTCGAGTTTCTCGTGTGTTTCTGACCGCCGTTCGCAGATACGAGGGAAGTTACACTCTCGAAGTCCCCTGATTCTCTCTGATCTATAGATCATTTACGAAACATATGTTACTACGAGTCATGAATATTGCATGCCGGTGCTTATCTGCCTTGACGAGGAATATGCCCACACGAGCGACGTCAATGTGCATGTATTACGCGTACGATAAATGTGGAATGGGCCTAGGGTATATTTCAGGGATAGTGTAAATCCAGGCAATCTTCAAGGGGTTAGATATGAAAGACTATGCAGACTTACTGCAACATTTTTCATCTGCAAAGAAGGTAACCATATACTTTTAAACATTAGGACACGAATTGGTGCCGCGCCCAATTTTTACAATTTCGTACAAAGGTTATTACGAGAACATTCTTAGTCATCGCTCAAAGGTGTTTACGAGGACCACTGCGAATATAACAGACATTTATGAAAATATATATTTAAATCAAATTAACGGGGTATCCCTTTCCGGAACCACAATTTGAGGGTCAGAATGATGCTTTTTTTTCTAGTAACACATTGGTTGGAATAAATTAATTTTTCCCCAGCATGTTGTACACATGTTTGTGGTTACAATGTATTTTTTCGAAGAAACATCTTTCAAAGTGTTCATGGTGCCGCAGTTAGCGTTGCAGTCCTCTAAACGGCGAGGCCGGAAACGGCGGGATCTCTACCAGGCCCAAATGTGATCTGAAACGAAAACAATTTTTTTTTTCCTTTAAATATATCGAACTGGCTATGGGTTGACGATCCACTTTTCGAAATTTAGAAAAATTCGTAAAATGACAGGTTCTTCAAATAAAACCTCATTTTCCTCTTGAAAAACAGCATGCTGAAGTCATTGTTATAAACAAATGGTTCATCCAATTAAAAAATGCGATCGTGAACCGAAAATGACTACAGTTTGAACGCTAACTGTGCTAATCGAAGTCAATAGTGGGAAAGTTACTCATGATATCGTTAATTTTTAGAATTTCAGGATCCAGTTGGTGACACACACACACACACACACACACACACACACACACACACATACACACGCGCGCGCGCGCACGCACGCACGCACGCACAGCAATCGTTGCTATAGGGCCTCGACTCTTCGACGTAGCACGAGGCATTTGTAGGGACTGAGGCTTTTTTTTTTTTTTTTTTTTTTTTTTTTTAAATAAAGTGAGAAGACCTTAGGATTATTATCCCATCTGGTCAGTGGTTACTTCAGTACAAAAGTAGAGGGGTACAACAATAGACTTTTACAGGTTTCAACAGTAAATTTGAAATAATCCCATGTCGGGCTTTAAGGAATAGAGGCTGCGGTAGGTTAACCTTGCAGCCTATATGGAGATTTTGTACCCTCGTGTTGTTACCTTTATGTTCCTATTATAGGTCAAGTTAAAGTTCTTATATCCTAGAGATCACGTTTATCACTTGAAGTTACTTTCTTTATGGATACAGCCGGTTGTAAACCGGCTGTCAGGAAGAAAACAAAAGCGAACAAAACTAAACACTACATTCACCCTTGATTTGGGGGTGTCTATTATTGTTGCTGCTTCTAAATAGCAATATCACTGGCTAATATGAACTTCTCTATGCTTTGTAGAGCGTAAGGCTCCATAGTGTGCAGGAAGAATTCCACGCTGTACGGGAGATAACCGTATTTTCGATTCAGGCTTTTAAGTAGATTCCCTCTTTCCTTTTATATTCTCAGGGACTGAGGCTTTGTAGGGAGCAACCCCTGCGCCATCCGGCGGTAGTAGGCAATGGCTCGTAGCTAAAAACTGCGAGCGCTGCACTACCGCCATGACGGGTGGCCGCGTCAAAATTTTCTGGCGTGTGATACATGCCCTTAAGGCAGGATTCTACTTTGAAACCATGAAAAAAACGCTATTTTCGTGAATTTTTTCTGAGAATACTATTAAAGATATCGATATGGGGTTTAAACTGTTCAATAACTACTGACACCTGCTACGTGAACAATAAAAACATAATAGGTATGTTTTAGCAGTTATTGAAGTCCTAGGAACCTTGAAACGTATTCATAACCGCCCTATTTAATTAAAAAAACACTTTTGAATCGTTAAAATCTGAATTGAATTAGATATAACACCAGTGTTACACTATGCCGCAAAGGGTTAAAATAATCTTGAAAGTTCATACTATAACAATATGCACAAAAAAACGAGTTTTTTAAATTCCCAGAGAGGGATACGCGCTTAAGAATATGTAGGCATTGCGTGCATAATACTACGCATTAAACTGATTAAGGGAGGGCACTACTGTGATGGGCCGAAAAAGAGCGTTTTTCTGATGTTTATTAGATTATCTATTGGCGATTTGGAAAAAAACCATGTTGTTAAGGATACATTGAACTTAATTCGTGTTAATTTTTATTTGATACAAAAGCTAAAAATTAACAATGTTTCTGAGGTATAATAAATTATGTAAACTCTGTACAAAAAATGTGGTACAACAGCCGGATCGATAAGTTGACAATGGTTGGGTGGAAAAAGAAAAGTAAAAAAGTTTTATAATCTATATGAATGTAGTTCTCATTCTACTTGACCGTTATGCGAGAAAAAAAATTTGGCAATTGGCGGATGTTAAAAAAAAATGTAATTTTGGCGAAATTTTTACTTATTTCAGGGGGTTCTAAAAGTACTACATTTTTTGAAGATGGCTACGTACGATAGCTACTGGAATAATGGAGATGTTAGTTTTTTTTTAAATTGAAAATTGGATAATTGTAACTAGAGTTATGATTGTTATGACGTTTTATCATCAATCGTAAATTGATAAATTGTAAATATTTTAACTTGAATTTATTCACATACTACTGTGTCCAAAAAATAAGGTGACATTTGAATTTAAACTGCGCGCGTCGAAGGATTTGTAGAATTATTTTTTTTTAGGTTGGTAGTACTGTCAGTGACATCTATGTCAAATTTACATGTCAAAATATTCATTAGTGTTTGAGATACGCGTCGTTTTGTGAGCTGCTAAAAGTGAGTTTTTCGTTTTTTGCGATGTCGAAATTTGTTGAGCAAAGAATTTGCATTCAATTTTGTTTGCGGAATCAATTTTCTGCTGCGGATACGTTTCGCCAAAAACTCAACCCATATCGTTCCGCAACCACCGTATTCACCTGATCTGGCGCCGTGCGACTTCTGGCTGTTCAGCAAGCTCAAAAGATCGCTCCGGGGACACCGTTTTGATACGACAGAGGAGATTCAAGCCGCAGCGAAGACGGAACTGAAGGCCATCCCGGAAAGTGACTACAATCAGTGTTTCGAAGATTGGAAAATCCGTTGGCATAAGTGCATTGCATCGGGAGGGGATTACTTTGAAGGGGATGAAATTGATTTGGAAAAATAAATAAAGAATTTTCGAAATAAATACAATGTCACCTTATTTTTTGGACACAGTAGTATTCTTAAATACGTAGACTGAGAAAATGCTGAAAAATCGATGTTTTACCCGTCGCAGTGGTGTCCCGCTTTAAAGAGTCGATGATTAGCAAAAAACAGTCTGACAAACGTGACGATTTTGACTAAAAGATACCTACATAAGGAAATTCTAACGATCGTAAGATTGTACAGGGTACAATCCTACAAAAAAAATCAGGAAACCCAAAAATAGTCGGGCTCACGGGCTAGGTGAAATGGCGTGGAATGTCCTATATATATATACTATATATATATATATGGATATATACTTTTTGTAAACCAACAGAGATGGGCGTGCGGTAGGTTGCGGGCTCGGCGGTCATTGAAGTTAAGCAACATTGGAGGCTGCCAATACTTGGAGCGGTGACCGCTTGCCCGTGCACTGGTTTGCGCGTCAACCTCTGAGTGGGAGGCTGAGTTTGTTTTGAGTTTCTGATGGTAATGAAACTGAAACTCACCCAAATATTATAGCCGCCTGTATCGCCCCAGGTTTTCCGCAGTTTCCCTGGGCCCTCGTGCAAATGCGATACAGTATTCCATTAGAAATAGTGGCTGCGGTCAACACTCCTGGGGGGAGGGGGGGGGACTCTGGAAGGATTGTGAATGTCGGAAGAAATGGAAGGAATAAAGGAGGGGATGGAAAAAGGGGAAGGACCCTGTACCTCTGAAGAATACATATATATCAAACAAAACAAAAAAACTTTTTGTATAATTTGTATACTTGTAAAAAAAATTAACAACAGTCGTCTAAGAGTACGTGCGTACTCCTACACACCCAAGCACTGCATATTTTTATCCCACCTGCACATTTTAAACAAACATGACTGTTACCGCCATTTATTGATGAGATGCGAAATTACTTTCATTTTGAACTATAACCTTAGTAAACCGGCGTACGAAATTAATAGTTGTTTTCGAAGAAAGTAAATTGTGTATCATACTTGTAATGCTTCGAAAATGTCAAAAATAAATAAGAAATTGCAATCGAAACGTCAAACTTGCCTAGTCTCTTCGTTTTATTTCACTTTGGATTTTTTTGATCATAAACCCTTACCCTGTGAGGCGGTCTAAACACAACAGAAGTTAGCTTCAACTACCAAACCGTTTTGTCATTAGCTTAACTGCGTACTCTTATCGCCTGCGTACTCTTATACCAGCTTACCCTACTCTTAACAGTAACCACACACAAAACTCTTTATTTACTTATTCGGAACGTCCAAAGGTGCTATCCGATGTAAATGTCTTCCTTGATTTTCAAAATCCTACTCCCGAAGACTAAAAGTCGCTATTTTTAATAATATGAGCCAAAACCCTCTTTTTGGTGAATTCATGATACCCAAATTTGCGATCGTACGAAAAGTACCACTAGCATTTGAATATAACGTACGGAAGCGAAATGGTGAGTAAAGTGAGTATCATCTTTGAGTTATGTAAAAGCCTACGATACTTTTCGAATTCTTTTTTGTTTTTCAGGTCGAGGTGATGTTCCGAACAAAAATGAAAAAACTGATTTTTTAAAACCGTTTATAATCTCTTATCTCTGACTTTATCCATACTGTTTTAGCATATTCTCGACCAAAAAACGTGAATAAGGCTTTGAGGATTTTTTCGTTGTTTTTTGTTTTATATAGTTACGCTACTTTTGACAAAAAATGTAAAATTTCGAGATTTGCACATCTATTTAAATCGTATTTCGAAATAACAATAAATGTTTTTTTTTGTTAAAAAAACTCAGCTGCTCAATGCTCTCCTTGCGGAGGCCGTGCGTTCTCTCGACCCGAGGGCTGACTTTTACATTTTGAAACATGCAATTTATATGCTGGCAGTTAACTATACAATCAAAAATTCTATACGGTTCACTAAAAAACGAACATAAAGCAGAATAACTATGTAAAGCCGTCGAAAAGGTTTTTTACGAAAAAAAATTCGTTCCCTGTACAGAATCTCAAAGTGGCGCAATATAAGCATTTTTTTGTTTTGTGTCGTTCAACGAACAGTAGCTTTATGTAAAAAAATCGATAATGATTTTTTATCTCGACTTTTGAAGGTGAAAATTGACGCTTCACAATACGTAAAAAAACAATTCTGCGATTATCTTTCCCCGAGATATTACCGTTCGAAGGTCAACATTTTGGCGAAAAATCGTCTAGTGTGTAGCGGTAAATAAAAAACGCGGAGGTACCCATGGCACTCATGATTAAAATTCAGACTTACTCATAAGAGTATGCTCGTGTTGAAAGAACATACTTGACCATATAGTCAGCTTTCGGAGCGAAATAAGTAAAAAAAAACACTAATGTTCATGTTTCTGTCTTTGAACTTTCGCGTACTTTGTCAATTCCATTGTATTGATTTGTTCGAATACTTATTCATAAGTATAAGAAGACTTACTTATAAGAGTGTGCTCGTATTGAAAGAACACACTTGACCATATAGGCAGCTTTGGGAGCGAAATAAGTAAAAAACACTAATGTTCATGTTTCTAACTTTGAACTTTCGCGTACTTTGTCAATTACATTGTATTGATTTGTTCGATATTTCGGATTCGAAAACATGATATGGTCGTGGCACCTTTTATAAAGGGCGTCTCAAAATGACCTGACATTTTTATGTATTAATAAAACGTATTATTTTTTTTAAAGTACGAATGTTTTTATTTTAATATAAGCAACAAGCATGGAGGTTATGCGTGGAACACGATACCCGATAAATGGCATAAACGACATGGATTTGTAAGACATTCTTTCAACAAGATGGTGCAACCTGCCACAGTGCGGGCGAAACAATGCAGTTATTGCAGACGAAGTTTCATGGTCATGTTGTCTCGCGCCGAGGCGATGTGCATCCGGCATATCGTATCCCGTACCACGGAACGGTACAGGCCGCCGGATTAGGGCTTTACCGGGCGTGAAGCGCTTTTTTGCATGTGGCCATGACACGCATGCCGGTAACGTAACTAATCAGTATACCTTTCCAGGCCCTGATCCGGTTGCCGTATCTATGCCTGAAATGAAGAACAAAACCAAAAATTACGAATAAAGAAGTTCGGGTAGTATGTTGTGTTTCCAAATGCTTTATTTATGATCCTGCCTATATGATAATTGGAATAAATCGTATCCTGCCTCGTTTAAGTTGCTTACCTACCCTTGGGATTGAACCGAGGTCTTTTAATTCTAGAGTAGAGCGCGCTACCCATTTAGCTATTCCAACACTTGTGTAAACTTTCTTTTGTTTCTTTGCATATTTTTATCATTCTAATTGTATTCGAAAGGATGTCAATAATTTTATTCATGACGTGGAAGTTCGCATCGTTGCAATGCAACAACAATTACATTTTTATCGGATTTTTTTTGCCTATTCAAGCTGTGAAAATAACTCACACGTTTTTACATATTCTCATTAGAGTGTTACGACCGGAATTTGCGAAAAAGGCTTCTGATGATGATTTTGTAAAAAAAAATGTAAGTTGTCCCAATAAAATATAATTTATTTGATTTGATTAATTACTTTTTGACGATGATAAGAATATACGAATGAAAACTTAAGAAAAAAAGCGTTATATTCCCACGATGAAAACTTCAAATTTATTTTCATTCGTTCTTTGTATTTTCATTCGATGACGACGGCGTCCGCATGGACGCCATATTATTATACTTTTATTAGAATATTGCCGAAATTATGCACGCAGCAACTCAGTTGTTTACTTTGATGGCCCCGAATACGGTTATCCGGTAGACATCCAGCGCAGATCAGACATACACTTTGAAGTGCATGGCGGATCTGCGCCTGAGGTCTACTGGATTAGCCGACCTCAGAGCACGGATAGGAGAAGGAAAATCGATCAGGCCTCGGACACGTAACCTTAACGGGGCCATGTGAGGGACGCGTTACGGGTCGCCTGATGTGGGCCTGATTAATGCTGCCTTCTCACATCGGTATCTGGGAACTACTGATCCGGTAGACATACGGCGCCGATCAGGCACGGACTTCGGCGCCCTAACGAGGCCCTCGCAAAATTGCCTGATTCAGCACTGATCAGTATGTCTTTGTGACACCCGTTCTCCGGATTTACTGATCCAGCGGGTGTCCAGCACAGATTAGTCGGACGCTTCTACGGTATTCCGGACCGTATCTTGAAACCTGTCTGATCAGAGATCCGGCTGCCGGAACATTTCCAGTCAGGACCAAGATCGTGTGAATTGACCCCATTGGACGTCTTTCTTTGGGGTTTTCTGAAAGGAAAAGTGTATGCCTATGATCCACAGACCATTTCGGAGCTCGAAGAAGCAATCGGACGCACCATTAATAAAATTAGTCCGCAATTATGCCAAAATGTTATTGAAAATTTCGTCAAAAGAGTGAACGTTTGCAAACAGGGTCGAGGCGGCCATTTATCGGAACATTGCCTTCTCCACATAACCTCTATGTTTGTACCTTATATTGAACAAAAATATTCGTACTTTTCAAATAAATATTATGTTTTATTATTTTTGATTTTAGCGTGCTGCCCAGCACGCTAACCACTAGACCAACGCACCGGGTAATACATTATATTAATAAATTTAAATGTCAGGTCATTTTGAGACACCCTATATATACAAAGTGAAAGTTATAAACTAGTCACGTGCTTTTAAGAATCTTGCACGGAGAAGTTGCATTTTTATTATGAGCAGTATTTCCCCAAAAAAAATTGAGCATTCAATTTCGAAAATAATTCAATTTCGATTATTAAACACTCCGGATAAACATTTTTTGTGTATCTCCTCATCGAGAAAAAATGATCGAAGATGCATTCTAGAGTGGATAAATGGAATTAACGGGGTCATCTAGTGTGAAGGCCGTTTTTTAATGCTTTTTTGGGGAATTTTTTTGTTTGACAAAACATTAAAATAAAATAATTTATAAATTGTATATCATTTTTATTAACATTAAAAAAAAATAAGTGCTCCACTGCTGCCCTGATTCCGACCGTTCTGCTTATCTGAAATCAAAGAACCAAGCGCAATTTTAATCGTGAGATTTGAGGCTCTACATGGAACTAAATTAAAGTTAGAATTCAAAAATAAATAAAAAATTCACGCTTTAGAAATTAGTATTTTTTCGGGGGTCTATACAGCTGATAAAAAGAAACCTAACGAAGCAATCTTAATTATTTCCATTCAACTTGTAGTTATATGTGTACTAAAGATACTGTATACATTTGAGCAGAATCAATCAAAGAGTTTTTGAGATATCATGGCAGCAGTTTGAAAAAATCGTGTTTTGAGAAAAACGCGTTTGAAAGTTGTATATAATTCATAATAAAAAAATGGTCTCCCCATCAATCTGCTATGCCTGGACCATAGAGTACACTTTCCTCTTCTTCAAAGAAGTCATGCAAGGCCGTTTTCTCTTCTTTTGATCTGACACACTAGACGACCCCCTTAAATTCCACAAAAACAGTTTTTTGGAGTGCTTCTTATTCGGATTTTAACTATCTTCATTCTACTGAACACAAAATAGTATTTTTTTTTACGATTCTCAATCCTTTTTGGCAAATGCTACTCACGTTAAGAATCTAAAATAATTTTTTTTGGAACTAGACTTGCAAAACCATTAAATATCATATTATTTGCGGTCGCAAAATATGGTACACGCACACCCACTCTCGAGCGCTCTCTATACATGCGCTATAGAATTCCACTAACCGACAAAAATTTCATCCAGTAAAAACCGATATTATGCCACATGATCGCACAGTCGTTGTTACATGGAAATACGCTCGAAACGTTCTCGTGGATCGTATTTTCGCGGCACTTCGGGAATGTACCTCCAGAAGAGGATTGCGACGAAATATCGAGAGTAGCCGCTGCATCAACAAAGCGAAAGGGAGGGACGAGCGAAGAGGGATGACAGGGTAAGAGCGATATTGCGCTCCGAGTGTGCCGCATCCGTGAGAAAAGGGCGAGAAAGATGAAAAGGGCAATAAGGAGAAATGCCGTTAACAATCCCACGGGAGTGCAAACTCAACGAGAATTTCGCCGTTCATTTGTATCCGTTCGCATACATTCCCGCACTGATGTTCACACAGATGCGGCAAACTTATATGCAGATACGCCGTTATCGTAAATGAAATATTTGCGACCGACGAACGATCCAATTAGTTCGCAATGGTATGAGATACTTCGTTAGCCCGCACCGCTGGGATTGACCGCTATTTGATTTTATTCTATTCATGACGTCCATTATATGTAGTGAAAAAATGTATTTCGTTACGTGTGAACTTTATTTTCAGTTATATTCATCACGAGCCGCATGCTATCGCTAGATCGTGCACGCTTTAATTTAATTGATGCATCTTTATACGAATTTCTGTGAGTATGGCATTTTTCCTCAAGTTTGATTAATCTGAAATCCCTATATAATCTAATAATTGCTGTGCTATGGAAAGTACACTTTCCACCCGCGGCACTGTGCGACGTAACAAGGCGGAAATAATAGGAGAAAAAGGTAACGGAATTACAAAAAGAAATGTAACTCCGTAATAAAATGAGAGTAGAGCTGGAAACCGGAAGGATTATAGAATTCCTGGGGCGAGCGGCGCTCGAGAGGACGCAAACTAATATTGAGCGAAAACCACCGGTATTGAAGCCTCGGAGAGAGACGGGGCTTGGAAGGAAAGGAATCACCAATTATCCGATCAGACCTAACCTCACCGGAGTTGGTATATGATATTTTTCATTTATTCTAGTACTTTTTTATCTTGCTTACCAACAGTTTATAGTAAATTAGCATTCTTCGGTAAATTTTAAATGATCATGATTATTGAATACATTTTGAATTGATAACATACTTGAATATATGTGTGTGTATATATATATATATATATATATATATATATATATATATATATATATATATATATATATATTAGGGTGTTTAAAAAAAATTAATTTTCTTGCAAACAGGTTTAAAAGTTTCATTTAGGTATACAAAGACGCCAATTAAAATTTAAGATTTTAATATTGACATTAAGGGGTGGCGCATCGCACTTTTCGATTTCCCATAAGAATAACATAGGAAAAATTTTCTGTGCTGCTTCTGATTTTTATAACTAGCTAACAAAGCATCGTACCAAAAATCTCAATACATATTTTTGTAGGAAATTGAACGCTCTACAAAAAAGGTCTCTTGTCAAAATTTCGTAAAACTAACTGTGTCAAAGTTACAGCCTGTCAAAAGTTGAGTTACCTATAATTTGACCTTTTTTTCAAATATTACAGCGAATGCAGGTCTTATAAATAAAGTGGACATGAGTTTTGTTGTAAAGCATTGCATTTTACTATGAATATATGATCACGAATAATTCTATTTTGCAACAATGAAACAAAATTTCAGTGTTTTTCAAATTTTTCAAATTTGCTTTGCAATTTTTCAATTTTATTTATTTTGAAAAAAATAAATAAACTTATTATTTCAACACGTCAAATTTGTATTCTATAATTATTCTTACTTTAAATACGTTTCGAAAATGTTGTATGCATAATTCCAAATATTCGTTGAGGAATCTTTCTTATTTATTTAACGATTGATGAATATGATTATTTTTACAATGTGTCAGTAGTACCATTCTTTTTCTACTAGATGGAGTTATACATGACTACTAGTGTAGTTAGTTCGTTCGTCAGTCAGTGGAGGTGTGACGGTCTATTAACCCACTGAAGTCAGATTTGTTGGCCACAAGACTGGTTAATGCTCTTGCGTTAGTGATGTCTATTTTTGTTACTAATTATTCTTATATATTATAATTAATCTTAAAGTATTTATCATTTTCTAGTAATTCTGAGTTTACGTTAACCATGGACAATCTGATTCGTCTTACTGGTGATCTAGTAGAAAACTTCGTTGGACGTAAATTGCCTTGTATAAAAGAGGTTATGTCGGCATTCCTCTATCAAACAAAGATTCTCAAACAACAATATAAACCCAGTCTTATCACTACAATTAAAAAAGTTGAACAAATGTGGTTTCAAGCTGGCATTCCAACGTGTGGAAAAGATTATGCGATTAAAAAATTCAAAAAAATATTGGAAGATGGAAAAAAACGAACAAGTCATAAACGCAAAAATTCCGCCACACAAAAAAGGAATGACGCAATTTTCAGTAAAAAATTAAACAAATTATTTGACATTGCCAGACTAAATGTGGAAAAATACATCGGTGAAGATAAAAAATTATTCTTGGCGGGTCAAAGAGCAAAACATCGACATGGATTGATCGATAATATCACTCTATCAAAATCAGTAGAGGAAAATGAAGATGTCATAGATGTGGATTCTGTTGGTAGGCATTTTTTCTTATTACTTTCGCTGTTTAAATTGAACCCATTAACGCTCAGATGTCGAAATTTCGATATCTGAGTTTGAGCTGTCGCCATGTGATGAATTTGAAGACAAAAAATTGGGAATCAATGTTCCCTATTTTTTTTAGTGTGCTCTTTCGAATGGCGATGGTTAAAATTGCGCCAGAAAAAATGTAACTACAGAAAAATAGAAAATACGCCATAAAGACATGATTTTTCGATGATGTTTTTTTTTTAAATCGAGTTTTCGTTCCCTTTCGACTTTTTTTCATGCCTAAAACCAATCAATATCGTAATTCTATGGTTACATTTTTTCTGGCGCAATCTTAACCATAATCATTCGAAAGAGCACACTCAAAAACAGGGAACATTGATTCCCGATTTTTTTGTCTTCGAATTTATCACATGGCGATAGCTCAAACTCAGATGTCGAAATTGCGTCCTTGCTTTGCGTCCTCTGAAATTGTTAAATATTGAATCTGTTAATTGATGCCTTGATTAAATGTATATTACTGAATCAATACTAACATTTATAGATATAAATGAGCCTGGTAGCAGTACGATGTCAGATACTAAAAAATTAGCAATATCAGAATTATCACCCACAACATCTAGTCAAACATCGATTATTATTTCTGACTTCGAGAATCAGCTGAGCCAACCAAATCAAATAAATACAATTGATGTCATGACACCTGAGCTCTCTGGCGCACTTGATCGAGCAAAAATTAGTAGCAGGAATGCTACTTTTATTTTAGCTGCTGCTTATAAGAGTGTAGGGATTGATTTCTCTACTGTCAATCTCAGTCATAGTACGATTCGTTGGGAACGTATTTAATTCAGAACAGATATCACAAAAGATTTGAAAAAAGAATTTCACATTGAAGACCGTTATGTTGTGCATTGGGACGGAAAAATACTCTGTGATATTGCTGGTACCAAATCTGTGGATCGTATCGCGATTATTTTATCTGTCTCTGGAGTTGATCAACTCCGCGGAGTTCCAAAAGCTGATGACGGAACTGCATATCAACAAGCTTCAGCTGTTGTTACGACTTTAAATCCATGGAGATGTGTTTTGATACGCCAGCTGTCAATACGGGTAAAATTCTATTTCAATTATATTTGATTTAAAATTGGTTAAATAAATATGCCTTCAAGTGATTCCTCAAATTATTCTGTTTAATTACAATGTTTAAATATATTTTCTTTTCATTATTTGTGTATTTCTTTGATTGATTTGTGCTGTATGAAAAATTCATATTGTAAGTATGCATAAAGGTACATGTGTTTTGATCGAAAAAGCATTGAACAGAAAACTAGTATGGCTTCCCTGTCGCCATCATATAATGGAAATTATTCTAAGAGGAGTTTTCGAAATATTTTGGAATACGACATCTGGTCCTGATGTAGCGATGTTCGTTCGCTTCAAAAACAATTAGGACAACGTTGATCAATCTAAATATAAAAGCGGAATGGAGGATGAAGCTGTCGCAAAAGTTATAAAAAAAGAACGATCTGAAGTCGTCACTTTTATCAATAATTGTTTGTAGGTAAACAATCTTTTTAATTTGTTTGTCAAAATCAAGACTATTACTTTCAACTGTTCATTTTTTTCCCCTTAGATGTCTCAGCCTCGTGATGATTATCGAGAACTTTTACAACTATCCCTTAATTTTCTTGGTAGTTGTCCAACAGACACAGCTTCGTTCAATCGTCCCGGTGCCATGCACCATGCTCGATGGATGTCCAAAGCCATCTACAGCTTAAAGATGTTTTTATTTCGAGACGAATTTAGTCTTACGATCCACGAAAAAAAAGCTTGAGTCAAGTTAGTATTTTTGTTATTTTATTTTATATAAAAGCTTGGTATAATACTTCGACGTCTGCTATTTCGGTGCCAAACAATGATTTGGAATTCATAAAAAATTGATTTTATATAAAAAAATTAATCCAACAGTCTCACACCAAGCTTGTAAAAAAATGATGGAGCATTTGTGGTACCTCAATGAAGAGTTAGATACGATCTCATTATTTGACGACCATGTTTCCATCAATATTTAAAAAAAATAGTAGTCGCAATTACGAGTCGAGTAGGATTTACGGAAACTAATTTGCGGTACAATATAACCGAAAACGAATTGGATTCATTATTAGAAAAAGAGTTGAGCGAATTCGTCTCAAAAAATTCGTTGGAACTGTTTAAAAAATTCGATTTACCATACGATTTTTTGGAAAAAGATATCTCAATATGGTCCAGGGATGATAGCTATAAAGAAAATATCGAATTTTTTTTTAAATTAAGCGTCACTAACGACGTAGCGGAACGAGGTATTGCATTAATCGGAGAATATTCAAGCTGCCTAACTAAGGATGAAGAACAGCTGCAATACCTACTACAAGTAGTCCGCAAACATCAGCGATGTTATCCAAATTGTTATCAAAAAAATCTCATATAACAAATTAATGTAAATTTGCATAAATATTTGAGGGCATATAGCAATTCAAATAAATAAAATTAATAGATTTATAAAAGAAAAACACTTGTCTCTTTATTTATGTCTTCCGTTAATTACAGTAATGAAAAAAAAATTACCATTAAAAATAAATAAATAAAATGATAAAAACATTTTCCGACCAAATTTCTATTGAAAAATTGTTTCATTGTTGCTGTAATTATAAGTGATCATTTATTCATAGTAAAATGCATGCTTTACAACGAAACTCATGTCCACTTTATTTATAAGACCTGCATTCGCTGTAATATTTTAAAAAAAAGGTCAAATTATAGGTAACTCAACTTTTGACAGGCTGTAACTTTGACAAGAGACCTTTTTTGTAGAGCGTTCAATTTCCTGCAAATATATGTATTGAGATTTTTGGTACGATGCTTTGTTAGCTAGCTATAAAAATCGGAAGCAGCAAAAAAAAAGGGTGCGTGTGGGTTCGACACGCAAAAGAAGTGAATACGTATGCAGAGAGAGAGAGAGAGAGAGAGAGAAGGGGTGGAGAGGAGAGGTGAGGAAAAGTAAGTGATCGAATTATGAATTGGCAAGGAAATCAAAAGTAGCCTGAATGTTTATATTTGACTTTTTTTAATTTTATTTATCAATATGAAATGAAATATGTATGAAATGAAATATTTCGGCAATGGTGTCGTCATCCTTTAGTCTTCGGTGTGTTGACCCCGATTGAGATGGAACTGAAAAAAAAATTATTTTTTATTTTCAATTTTTGCCATCTCTGTGTGTGCCTCTGGAGACACAACGGAGAGGCTGAGGAAAGGCTTGCAGAGAGCCAGCAGAGAGCTAGCGGAAAAGCAATAGAGAGTCAGCGGAGTCAGCAATCTAGAGTCAGTGAACTCAGCGGAGAAGGAATAGAGAGTCAGTGGAGTCAGCGGAGTCAGCAATATAGAGTCAGTGAACTCAGCGGAGAAGGAATAGAGAGTCAGTGGAGTCATCGGAGTCAGCAATATAGAGTCAGCGAACTCAGCGGAGAAGGAATAGAGAGTCAGTGGAATCAGCGGAGTCAGCAATATAGAGTCAGTGAACTCAGCGGAGAAGGAATAGAGAGTCAGTGGAGTCAGCAATAGAAACTTGTAAAGGGGCCGCGGACATTATATAAAAGTTTTTGTATTGTGCAAGTTATTTACGAGCCATGCTGACTCGTACGTAACCTCGCCTCGAACCCCTTGAATATTGTTTAAATATTTTATTATTTTATGTATATTATTTTTTCAAGTTTTATTCAATTTTTATTCATTTTTGAGTATTAATTTGCGAAATTTTATATATCTGTGTGTGTCTGGAGACACAACAGAGAGGCTGAAACTGAATGTATATAGAGAGGCATTCCGGGGCACGTGTATCATGCGAGGTTATGTACGAGCCATGCTACTCGTACATAACCTCGCTTCGAATGGCTCGAATATTTTTGTTTCTTAAAACGTTATTTAAAACGTTCAAATATATATCAAGAATACATACTTTCGTTCGCTGGGGGGTTTGTCGACG
Organism: Ophion obscuratus; assembly: GCA_964007375.1. Lineage (NCBI taxonomy): Eukaryota > Metazoa > Arthropoda > Insecta > Hymenoptera > Ichneumonidae > Ophion > Ophion obscuratus. The sequence continues at coordinate 46,345,984 of OZ023312.1, forward strand.
ATTTATCCACTGCGGGATCCATTTTTTGGAATTGTCATTTATTCCCGCATTAAAATAATACACTACCGCAAAGAACTATCAAAAACAGCACCAACAAATAATAATATAATTCACTTTAAAAATTCGCACTGTTTAACGGATAGCACAAAATTTGCCACGAGGCACGGGGACATAGTACGAACTCGCACACACACACAGAGCTGTGCCAGCTGTGGGCTCACATGTACACGGGCAACCGCTACGAATAGAACGGCGCGCATGCGTGCACGCGATCCTACCCCCTCTCTGCACTCGCTCGCTCTCACTCGCACTCACACGGCTCATGCATCATTCTCTCTCTCTCCTCTCTTCTTCTATTCCTTCATTCTCTTGTCCGGTGCTACAACGCGGCTGAGGGCGGGGCCTAATACAGTCGCATTAGAAGTATTCACTTCAAAAATGTTTCCTTTGTTATTCTTATGGGAAATCGAAAAGTGCAATGCGCCACCCCTTAATGTCAATATTAAAATCTTAAATTTTAACTGGCGTCTTTGTATAGTTAAATGAAACTTTTAAACCTGTTTGGAAGAAATTTTTTTTTTTTTTTTAAACACCCTAATATATATATATATATATATATATATATATATATATATATATATATATATATATATATACACACACACACACACACACACACACACACACATATATTAGGTTTGCACAATTTTTAGCTCTATTTGTTTTCCTTTTTTTCACCATCCAATTATCGTCTTTAAAGAAAAAAAAATATTGTCGCGGAAGTTGCGAGCGGTCAACTAATATTTAGAGGTCCCTCAAGCCTCCCAAACATCAAATTTTCATTGAAAGATCGATTTTTTTTCGTCCACTTCTTACCTATGAATCCTACCCTTTATAATTTATAATAGCATAAAAACAAAAAAACCAGCAACGTGTTACATTTTCTGAATAATTTATTAGAATTATGTAGAATCATTAGACGATATGTGTATGTATTATTGTATTGTGGCGTCACTCGTTACAGAATACAGCTACGATTGGTCCGCAGTTTGACTAACGACAACAACTGTGGGACGCATAACGATACGTGGAAAATAGACGCCATTTCAGTTTTACGAATTAAACGACCTATAATTGTGTTTACGGACAAAAGCTTTGAAGAATTATTTTATGAAAACAAAGATTATAATTCTTGGATTAGAAGTGGGAGGTAAATTTGAAAAATCTGTTTCTAAAGAAAAAGGATTAATTCTTTTGAAAATTTTACAACGTGTCAAATTTATGAGTGAAAAGAGTTTTGAGAGCGATTGAGAATGGATGAAAAAAAAATCGATTTTTTAATGATAATTTGCATTTTGGGGACGCTTGAGCGACGTCCAAATATTTCTTGACCGCTCGCAACTTTCGCGAAATTTTTTTCTTCCTTTAAAGAAGATAATTGGATAGTGAGAAGAAGGAAAGAAAATAGAGCTCGAAATCGTGCCACACTAATAATACACACACACACACACCCACACACACACACACACACGCGCGCGCGCGCGCACATACACACACACACACCAGGTGCCCTATTCTAATCTTACACCTGATTTATCTCGAAAAATACTGCTCCGATCAAGTATAGAGTATAATAAAACGTTTTAGGTTCGAGGGGGGCATTAAAATTTCTGTTTTTCTCCATAGTTCAAAATGGCCACGATAACATAACCGACACGTTTAAAAAAAAATGGAAACCTGATCTTTTTTACCAAAAAAATTGTGAGGCCAAAACTAACAACTTTTGTACGAATATTTTTCGATAAAGTTCACAATTCTTAGGTGAGTTCACAGTTTTTTACTATTATACCGCTGTCCAGCATGTACGACGAGGAGGGTATCTTTAAGTGGGCGCGTGGGTGTGGGTGTAATTTTGTTTGGGTTTGTTTGCGTTTTTTGTGTTTCTTTGGATTTGTTGAACAACCATAACAAACCCAAACGAGGAATAGGTCTCTGCGGCTCGTCACTTCCGTTATCAAACAAACCCAAACAAACTCACACGCCCACTTACACTTGGATTTGTTTGGGATTGCCTGATAACACTAGGTATGTTAAAAACGTTATCTCCTCATGGTACATCCTAAATGGCGTTGAAATAGTAAAAAATGGTGTTCTGATCGAAAAATTATAAACTGTATAAAATAAAATGCTTACAAAAGTAGTTAGTTGTGGCCTGACAATTTTTTTGCTGAAGAAAAGTCATATCTCCATTTCAAAAATATGTCGTTCATCTCAGCGTCGCCATTTTGAATTTTAAAACAAAACAAGTAATATTTTTGATCGTCCCCCTTTGAACCTTAAACGTTTCACGACACTCAATACTTCATCGGAGTAGTATTTTTCGAGATACAGAAGGTGTAAGATTAAAATGGAACACTCGGTGTATATACATACATATGATGTACATACATATATATGTGTAATCCAACAAATATAAAAACTCATTGGATTGTCATCATCTTTCTAACTCACTCAGTGCAGTCATTCCGTAAGTTCGACTCTGGCCTATATCCGTGTAAAATTTCACAGAAATCGGGTGAACGGTACAGATTGTGAGAGGGATTTCAATTCCCAAAAAAATTTCTGCAAAGTGCAAATTTGCCAAAATTTTACGTCTTTTTTTTGCTGTTGTATAGATCCAATAATAGTAGAATCATTGTCTATCAAACGATATTTCTCACTTAAATTACATAAAATAAAATTGCGTAAGAAACTTGCGGATTCCTCCTTTATTCATTAATTTCCCTCCCAATGTTGAGCATATAAGAAAGTTTGTTTTTTTCTGCATAAAACTGCGCAGGTAAGAAAGTCTCCAGGTCTACTAGGTGCGCAACTAAGTTCCCGGGTTTCACACATAGATGGCGCTAGCGACACATGTAGTCGGCATACAGGTCTGAAATTGGGTGTCTTTATAGCTTGGACATCTGTTAAGAATACCCAGTTGTAATATAAATAAATATCGCAACACAACGACCTTTTTCTAACCTCGAAAATGTCAAAGTTTGTTCCGAATAAACAGCATTTGCGGGAAGCCTTTTCTGCTTCAACCTACAAAAACAGCAGCTGAAGCACATCGGTTACTTGAGGAGGTCTACGGCGAACATATACCATAAAAAACAACGTGTAACGATTGGTTCAAGCGGTTCAGAAGTGGCGATTTAGAGACTGGGGACAAGGAGCGCTCGGGAAGACCGCAAACATTTGCGGACGCCGATCTGCAAGCGTTATTGGATGAAGATGACACTCAAACAGAAGATCAACTTGCCGAGGCATTAAATGTAACTCGGCAATATATTTCGAAACGTTTGCAAGCCATTGAAAAAATTCATAAGGAAGGAAAGTGGGTGTCGCATAAAATGTTGCTTTTTCGGCAGAACAGAAAAAGTTTCCTGTATCGAATTGTTACTGGCGGTAAAAAATGGATATATTTTGAGAATCCCAAACGCAGAAAATCGTTACTTTTACTTGGCGAAGCGTCAACATCGACGGCACGGCCAAATCGCTTCGGAAAAAAAAACAATACTCTGCGTTTGTTGGGACCAGAAAGGAATTGTGTACTATGAGCTGCTGAAACCGGGCGAAACTGTCAATGGGCATCGCTACCGACAACAGCTAATCAATTTGAACCACGCATTGCTCGAAAAACGGCCAGAATGGGACACGAGACACGAACGTGTGATATTGCAGCACGGCAACGCTCCGTGCCATCGCAGTTCCATCGTCCAGGACACCATAAAAACACAGAAATGGGATCTGCTACCGCACCCGCCGTATTCGCCAGACCTGGCCCCTTCAGACTATCACTTGTTTCGGTCGATGGCGCATGGCTTGGGTGGGCTACACTTGGCCAATTACGATGCAGTATAAAATTGGTTGGACGAATGGTTTCAGTCCGAAGACGCGTCTTTTTATCGTCGCGGTATTTATGTATTGCCAGAGAGATGACAAAAATGTGTAAATGGCGAGGGACAATACTTCGAATGAACCATTTTTTGTCTTTGTCTTGAAATTTTCGATTTTTTATCGGTCCAAAAAACCCGGCAACTTAGTTGCGCACCGGTACTTCAAAATAAATTAATGAGGCAGAAATGTGCAAGTTTCCTACTTGCACAATTATGTACATTCGTGTACCTTATTGATTACATTCTGATGATTTGTTCGATTTTTCAGGCCCAAAGCAACGAATATAGTCGCGACAGACAAAAGGGACATAGTATTCTTTTTCTTTATATATATAGGTACAAACAATATAATTTGTATTATATCGGTACAAAGGTACATGGAAAAGAAACGATGAATTCGTAACCGTTTTAGTTGAGATCGATGAGAGACGATGAAATAGACGTGAAATCGCGAATAGCGAAAAGTCGATCTAAAGATCGGACGTGGAAAAGTGCATAGTCGAGATGAATTTCCTCTGAACCCGAGTACCGCGGGCACTCTCTCCCTCCTATTCAATATCTGCTTCTTTTCTTTGTCTCTTTCTTTTTTTCTTTGACTCGGTACCGCCCTCTCTCTTTCTTTCTCTCTCTTTTCATCTCTCCCAATCCTTTTTTCCTCCCAAGGATTTGCGAGAACGTCGTACACTTGTTGGAAGATCAGGCTCTAAGCAACGTTTCTCTTCGTCCTCTTCTCTCTCATCGCGGCGTAGTTGCTTTTAGCTTCGACTACATCGACTACCTGTGGTCTTGTATAGCCGAAGGTCGTGCAGAGCCTAACCGCGGTACCAACCGAAAACATGCCACAACTAACCACAGCCAAGGGCTACTTCTCCTTTGTACAAATCCACTCTTGCAGATTGTTCGAACAGAAGTGATGCTTCGTCAGAACAGCTCTTTCGTACATGCCAACTGTTCTTTGAGTGTACTCGAGTAGGGGAAGTCGCGGTAAGATGATACCGCTAAGGTCATGTTCAAATAAAACAATACATAAATGAGTCAGACAACTTTAATTATTTTTTAAACTAATCAACATTTATTAATCTTTTAATTTTGGAAGAAAAAGATTCAGTCTTTCTGATTTGTACCGTACAATGTATATTTTTAATTAAATTTTTGTATTTCTCATCTTACCCCGTATGCGGGGCAAGATGAAACAGCGCTGGATAATGATGGGACACGAATTATTGGCATCTTTCGCATATAAAAGTGGTTGAATTCTCAATACCATCAATTTGATAAGCCAATTGTCTAAGTTCTGTAGGATTAGTCCGAATAATCTTGCTTCCATATCATTTTGATAATTTGTAAGTTCTTTTTCTTCCCGTGGTAGAAACACCGTTTAAAGAGGAACCGAATGCTTTACTAGTTCCATTTCACCCTTTCTAACGTGAATAGTGGTACGTTGTAAAATATTCCGGGTTTGTCATAGCTTGTATTCATCTTGCCCCATTAGACGGATAACGAATTAATGAAAAATCACACAAAAACCTTGAAAATTTCTGACAAACCGTTCTAATTATATTAATAATTAGTACTTTCATTGTGTTTACCTACCTGTCTCTAATCAATATCAGCAACTCAAATAAACTGAAACGATGTTCAACTTTAACAAAAATTACATCGTTTTGTCAAAAAATCGATATTGTTTACTCACTCGAGACGCGTGCTTCCGCCACAGTTGATACTTTAATACTCATGGCTAGGCTTATAATTCATCTTACCCCGCGAATTCGTCTTGCCCCGAGCTCCCCTACGCGGTTATTATGTCAAATAAATAAAAACCCGATTTTTCTGCTCTTATTAGTCGTGGAACTCGGAAACAAAGCCAAAATCAAACTGAATGCAGGATATGTATCCCGCGGACTCCTGAAATTATAATGTACAAGATTTCTTTTCAATTGTGCATGATTTGAAAAAGAATCGCTGGTTTCCGTTCAGTAACGATTTCTGTGAATAATAATAGAAAAAGTACGTCGTTTTATCAAACCCATCAAATACTTAATAATAAAATGTGAGAAAACTGTGTGGCAGCTGTGCGCCGTTGAGTATGAGCTATGTAGAGAACTGGTAAATTGTATTTGCCTTAACAGGATATTCGAGTCTAGTGACCTACATTTTGGATGTTTTTTTCGGACTTGAAAAAAAATAAACATATTTGTACCGTCCATTTTTTTAGTCTTTTATTAATGTTTCAAGCACTGACCAAACACAATTGAGCAGCAATAATAAAAATTGAAAAGGTCCCTAAATATGGTCGTGAAAAAAAGGCTTGAGGGGTTTGACATTATTCAAAAGCTACCATTCATCTGAAACAGAAATAAAACCAATTTGTTGATCCATGAGAATTTCATTATGGCAGGCACCATAGAGAAAAAAAAGTATTAAGTGGTGTCTGTCTGAAAAAGAAGTCAATTTTTCACCATAATGCGTTTTGAGTTTTCTTTAAAATAGTAATAATAATAGTTTCACAATGCCCGAGGTAGGGACGGTAGAGGGATATATACTGAAAGTCCGTTCCAAATTTGAAGTCAATCGGTTGAATATAACTCGAGATATTATCTCAACCAGGTGGGAGAAGTAGTTTCGAGAAAAACACGTTTTAAGTTTGAGTACAATTTCAGAGAACCGCAAATATCTAAATGGTATAATGGCAGGTTATATATTATGGTCTCATTTCGAATCGCTATAACCATATAAATATTGGGAATTTCGAAATTTCCTTCGGAAGACATATTTTTAAGAGTCTGTACTTTAAGCAAATGCCAAAAAATGGATTCTTTCAAATGTCGAAAATTCAATACTTTCTAAACGGCGAAAAGGACAAAACCAGGTAGGTGGATAGTAGTCTCTTCTCTCTGTGGTCAGACAGGGGGGATAGCACAAGTTGGAAGTGCAGTGTTCCGAACTCCTCCCTTCCGTTTGTGCGCCCTTGCCCAATTTCCAATGAAAGTCTAATACCAATACCCTCATCTGAATTTATCTCATGCGATATTCCTTTAAAAAAACCAATTCGTCTCAAAGTCAAATAAAAATGTGACGAGGAAAGTCCAACAGCAGATTGTTCGCGCTCACTCGATGCACCTGTCGACTATTCCATCACAGCAAATGAAGGAAAAACATATTTTTGAAAATTCATCTGATCGTCAATCCAACTTTTCAAAATGATTTTTAGACGTACTATTCCAATACGGAAAAACACTCCCTTTGTAAAATAATGATTCTACTAGTTGTTGATTAAAAGGCAATTGAACATTTTATGACTTATTTACATACCGGATGGCATAATTCATCAATCATTTTCTCCAAACTTTGATTTCCATTAGAAATCACTTGTGCCAAGTACATAATATTTTAAGTACAATTGCGACATTTGTTTTTTCGTACGTATCAAAAGATGCGTTGAGCTTTTCTTTTTTAACATAATTCCTTCTGTAATTTATCACGAATTCCTCGTCTGCACCCTATGTGCCCTTGCCGCCACCCCAAATGTATAGGTATACGCCAGTTTGGCAACTTGGTTCTTATTAGCAGGACGCTTCTGCGTGTCTTCATAAATTCTCGGACGTGTCACGTGATATAAAATACACTTCTAAAAGATTACATTGTGAACCAGATGGCGGTAATGCTACTCGCAATTTCAGCATGCGACTCCCGTCAAAATCCGCCCCTCGACAAAATAAAAAAAGCAATTCATTTTGCTCCCTTCATCACTGATCTATAAGGTACGAAGAATTTTCACTGTTCATCATCTACCTGTCTTATCAATGACATTGCCCTTTTTCATGGCTCTGATACGTATTAGTGCCATTGACTTATGGCGATTGCATCCGACCATTCTTAATAGTATTGCTTAATAGTATTTCATATAGTACACCTTTACTCCTGACATGTATCTTCTGAAATATATTCTCATTCAAATTGTAAATAAAGTATTTTACTGAGTTAAAGTCGTCAAGGTAACCATTAATCGAATCTTTTCATCACGAATGACCGCGTACGTCGATAGATCATTTTGTACTTTATCTTTGACCTTGTGACAACTAGGTGACAAAACACATTCTCCATGCTCACAATCACGTCAGCTTTAGGTTCGTTTTCTGTTGTGATAAGGTAGTTTGCATGTGCATGAAAACTTCGAAAATTCGATCCAAGTGGACGAGTTCCCTTCAAGAAGTTGTCCTCTGCTTTACGGCTGGAAAATTTCTCAGCCATTATTGCCAGGATCTGCAAATAATTTCATTTAAGGCGGAACACGACTGTGACGGGTAAAAAGATCTATTTTTTGTTGCGTTTTCTCAAAGTTTACACATTTAAGGGTAACGTTCGGAACCCCCCCCCCCCTCCCTTCCGATCGAACTGAAATTTTGCAGAAAACTTCCTTTTATTATTTCAAGACAACCCCTAAAAGGATTTTTGGCGACGTGCAATAGTTTTTGGGTTTGAGTTTGGGTTTGTTTAGGTTTTTTTCGTTGGACAAAACGGATCGCGACATAACATATATAGACATGAACGGAGATATAGCAGATTTATAGCCAGCACGCGTTAAAAAAAACTTAAGAATTCAATATCTCGAAAACAATTGCGAGTCACCAAAAATCCCTTTAGGGGTTGTCTTAAAATATTAAAAGGAAGGTTTGTACAAAATGTCAGCTCGATCGGAGGGACAGGGTTCGGCCCCTTACCCTTTAAAAAAACTTTAAAATTCAATATCCTGAAAACTATTGCGAGTCGCCAAAAATCTCTTTAGGCATTGTCTTAAAATATTAAAAGGATGGTTTGTGCAAAATTTCAGCTCGATCAGAGGGGATTTTCAAGTTGAAATATTGAAAATTGACCAAGTTACAGACGATTTAGGGAGAGCAGTTAGCGCAACGATTTACGTATACTAAATCCTTCAATCGCGTTTTAATCGAAACTACTTTTCTCTTTTGGAGAAAATACTACATCTCCTTATAATTGTCCGATTGTCAATTTGAAAAAAAAAAAATTCCGTATTGCAGTATCTATCGTTGTGCGTAGCCGTTCCTTTTAACTTTAGTATTTTTTACGCCCTCGAATATCAGCAAAAATGTCGCCAAAATTACACTTTTATTCAGCACCTGCTATTTTGTAAATCTTTCCCTAAAAAACAGCTACGTCCGTGAGAACTACATTTATATAGATTATAAAACTTTTTCTTTTTTCTTTTTGAGATCAACCATTGTCAAGATGTCGTTCCGGCCGTTGGACCACATTTTTTATGCAGATGCTCATGTATACCTCAACAACATTTCTAATTTATAATTTTCTTAAATAAAAATCTACACGAAATAAGTTCAGTGTATGCTTAATAATGCACCGTTATCCAAATTCCAAATAAATAATCGAGTAGACATAAAATCGAAATACACGACCCTTTTCGGCCCGTTACATTGGTGTCCTCCCTTAAAAAATCGAGCGAAGTATAGCACGACATTCGAATCTGAATCTCAGATTTTTCCCACCGATCGCATCCCCCTGGCCCAATCACATTTTCCGAAAAACGAAGCTGCTGTCGCCATTTATTTACATGGTATTATCTCTCATACCTTCTTGGATTTTTTCCCCAGCTGCCTCCTCCTCAGTAGCTGCTCTTTCACAGCACTTTCAGAGTAATTTATTCGAACCCACCTAAACGATTTTTAACTCACGTGCTTGTGCATCCCCAAATCAGCGCCTTTTCTACGCCCTTACCTCGAACTTTTTTCAAGGATACAAAGTATCGTGAGATTGACCGCGATAAGAAAGATGCCACCGGCGAGTTTTTCGCGCAAAATATTATCATATAATATCGTCGTCGAATCGACGCGATTTTCAAAGCTACAACCGATACTTCCATGGACTTCGTTGAGTGTTCGAAATATTTCTGTTCGTACGTTTTAGTCGTAGGGATGTCTATAAAGGTCTTTCTCGCGTGCGGCTGGCCGACGGAAAGGGGTGGAATGGATACATGAAAAGAGGCTTAGAACACCGATCCCCAAGATAAAGGGATGAAATCGTGAGGGTGTCACGTATCTTCGTAGAAATATCCATGATAAGATCTTTTCTCTCCCTTTTCCATTCTTGTTTTACAGTCCTCGTCGTCGAAGCCCACAATACAGCTTGACTTTTACAGGCGAGAAATTGGAAAATCCACGTTAAAACCGACGTGACAAGATCCCTCGACGGCCGAGGAATGTGCTTTTTTAAATCGTCGGAGGCAAGTTCGCGAAAAAAAAGAGGAAAATGTTGTTGTCGTGGGAGAGGTAAACCCACATAAGCCGAGAAAGTATCCAGGACAACATTTTTTTTACGTCTATTGCCCTAATTTGGAGGCATGACAGCTCAGCCATCCGTTCGGGGCTTGTTGATATCTACACGGAAAGAATTTCTAAAGAAATTTTACTATGGAATCACAGTAACGGGGGGACAAACCTATAATTGTCCAGGCTTTTAGAGAATAAAACGTAAATTTTCATGGAAATAAGTCCGAATTTAGTGTCGTGTGGCGTAAATTTGAAATGTTTTCAAGAATTTTTACTGAAAAAATCAGTAAATTTTACCCGTCTACAAACATTACAGTAATAAGTTTAAGAAGTACTTGATATAAATGAAATTGTACAGTGCGTATTGGAAAATTTTCGTGTTTTTCGTGAGAATTTTAGAAAGCATGCATACATTTTTCATACGTCTACCGGAATTTTTCTGTTCTCTACAGTAAAAATCGTCAGGGCTAGGTTGCAAGTCGTATACACGCGAGCTCTGTGTGAGCGTACATATGCGTGAACGCAAGTTGTGAGTGTGCGTGCGTGTGCGTGAACGCGAGCTGCCGAGTGAGCGCGTTAACACGTCAGAATGTATCGGAATTTTTACCGAGACTATTGTAAAAATTACGCTATGCGCTTGAATTTTTACATGCCTGACGTCAAAATATACCAAATCAGTGGCAAACTATACTCCTGTGTATACTTGTCCCCACGTTCAAATTTTTACAGTTAGTTTTACCGTGATTTCACAGTAAAATTTCTTTAGAAATTCTTTCCGTGTAGCTTTCGCTACTAAAAGCCATGTTGCCTCGAATGTCCCGTCTTCTTTCTATTTTAATCAAATAAAAAAAAACCTTCGGAAAAGTGCTCCCAAAAGTTGCAGCAATAAAAAAGTTCTCTCGAACATGCGTCAATGAATCCTAATCTCCACTCCAATCAGTAATTTCCTTCCGATACTTCACAGAAACTTTAAAACTTGACACAAGTCCTAACACGAAATTTACGTGAAATTGAGAATTTTTATGAAGTTTCTAGTACTCACAAGTACTAGAAACTTCATAAAAATTCTCAATTTCACGTAAATTTCGTGAAATTTTGTGAAACGAACCCTCTCACGAGTGGGTTCGTTTCTTTTTAATCACACTACTTATCAACAGTTGCGGGAAGTCCATAATTTTTGTTAAGCTCGCGTATACACCGCTATTGTGGCCGATGGAGAAAGATTGGAGGCGTGGAGATAAAAAAAGGTGGCTGGCAGGCTCGTTTATTGGCGACAGTAATTTCTAGGGCGATAAAAAAATGGGAGCAAAGTGCTCTTATCTCAGAGCCATCGCTTTTTCTCTCCCTATGCATATATAATGGAGCTAAAATGTGACATTTTGGCGCCTTAGTTTGCCTCTAGAGCGCATAGAATGTTGGAAGAGAGCGTCAGGCGAAAAAATATGAAAGACGAAGAGAGACGAAAGGAGAGTGAACGAAACATAGCGAAAAAAGGGAGACAGTGACAAAGAGAGAACACGAAAGGGAGAAGGGGAGACCGCGAAAAAAGTGAGGACGAAAGAGAGTGAGATCGAAAAAAGGGTGAGGACAGAGAGGGTTGAAAGAGTAAGACTGAACGAAAAAGGAAAGTGGTGGTATAGAGAAACAGACAAAAGTAGCAATAAATATAGACATAGAGAGAGAGAGAGGGAGAAGAGAGAGAGAGAGGGAGAAGAGAGAGAGAGAGAGAGAGCCGAAAGCTCCGGGAGGTGCGTAACGCTCGTTATGGCTTGCGTGGTACATTTCGTGCGGGCGATAAAGCATCGCGCTTGCGCCGTAAGCACTCCAAGGAGCGCGAAGTGGGGAAGCTAGAGAGAGAGAGACGGTGAGCAGGAGAACGAACGAGCCAAGAGACGGAACATCAGGGTGTTGCGGGGTGGAAGGCATAGCCAGGAAAAGGAGTAGGGATTGTTGGAAACCTGCTCGGCCGGGCCGAGAGGAACTGCCGAGACGCCGACGGCCGTCAGAGCGGCGTCGCGACGTGAGCCTTTGCGTCCGTCGGCGGTCCCCTCCCCCGCATTCCATAATAGAACCAAAACGAAAGAAACAGTCCGAGAAACTAACACCATCGGACACAACCCTCGAGTTGACAGACTCGAGAGGATTTCGTTGTCATCCCCGGCGCAAGAAATCCGCGGTCTCGTACTCCATTCGAACTGGTCGTCTTTTTTGGAAAAACTCGGAGCGTGAAGTTGCAAAAAAAGGAGCATAATAATAATTGTGATTTAAGTAATTAACGTGTACGAAATAAAGACCTGACGGTTCGTCGCACTTTTCTAACGAGAAGGGAAATTCGTACGTCACTTTTTGACGTCGATCGAACGCAAACAAAAAGTTACTTTTTTTGTTTACGTTTGGTTTTTAAGAGAAGTGCAAAAGGGCTTGAAAGATTGTGTAATTTCGTCGGCGAAACTTTTTTCGCCGAGTTTTCGCGACACGTGCGTTGATTTTTCGTATTTCCGGCCCAACGTTAAAAATCGATTGAGCAAGTAAAAACATTTGCCAATTTGGTTTCGTTCCTTTTTTTTTTCGTTTCACCAATGTAACCAACGGTTGTTCGGGGCTGAGGGACATACGGCATTTGAGGAAGAGCCAAGAGTGCGCAACACGTAATAAGGAAGAGGGAAAACAAAAAGGGCACCAAGGAGGAGGGTTGAACGTGGGAGTGATTCCTGCGGACGTTTTTCGTGTCAATTCATGTGTAACAGGTTAGTGGCAAAACTATTTGACTCGTCTTGCACACAAATGTATAGCCGATGCCTTTGAGATTGTACGATGGTCGTTTGCGTCTATAGCTCCTTACTCCCTCGAGTTCAATGCCATCTCAGCTATACTCATGCTTGCGTTAATGACAAAACGACAATGTCAATGTCGTTGGAATTAACGTTTCGTCGGGCGGACTTCAATCGTCGATTGAAGTGACGTTTCGTGAGCTGACGTGACGTTTCGTGAACATGAAGAAATTGCAGCGCGCATTTTTTAAACGTGCACTCGATGTTACCTTGACTGGATGCTCGGTTGACCGATTAACTGTGGTGTTGAAGTGTGCATCGTTGGAACACAACGATAGTTAATTGTTTTCTATTGCTCTAGGATACGAAAATCACTTAAACGGTTTTTATTATCCTCGTAAGAGAACCTCGATCTCAATCTATTAAAGAAAAATAGATTGTAATAAAAATGAAGAACGAAAATTGAAACTTTTTCTCGTCATCTGTCATGCTTCATTCATTTGCGGCTTCTGGGCCAATAAAAAGCTTTTTTTCCGTACAAAAAGTCATCCCTTTGCGAATATTCAAAGTTCATATCCACAATTTTCCAAATGATTAAAAAGTACTGAAGTAAAAACAGGGCACAATATATTAGCTCGTGCTCAGCTTCCACATCGCTGTGAAAAAAGTAATTGCGTATTCACTGACACTCTGCTAGCAAAAATTAAATTGTCGACGATGTTGCGATGCTGAATAATCTTTTTTATACTTTTGTAATATCCGAGTACGGCAATATATCCGTGTGTCCATGGCCTCGACATATTAATGGCCTCGCGTGATCATCCTGCCCTGTCCTTACTTTTCTCTATCCGACAAAAATTAACCATCGCGATACTCATCAAGGATATCGTTTCATGGACATATTATAAATGTATACAGAGTAATTTGGTCACGATCCCGTGGAAGGGTTGTAGGACCTGTTTTCTGCTATCAACAAACCCAGTAATGCTTTATGCAAAAGTGAACCATTTTCGGGATATTATTTTTATTATAATTTTTTAAAGCGAGGGGCAAGAAACCTTAAAAATTAATTTTACAAAACTGTTGTATGGAATCTTTTTTTAAAATTCATTGTAGTTTGAGACCACAGTCACAAAGAATTATCAACAATAAAATGAGAATAATTAGTAGACTTGCAGAGTTTCGGACCCCTAATTAAAAAATGTTTGCAGATTATTCTTCTATTATTGTTGATAATTCTTTGTTAGTGTGTCCTCAAACTACAAATTATAAAACAGTTCTTGATAGTTATTTTTAAAGTTGCCTACCCCTCGGTGTAAAAAAAACTGAAAATAATAATATCTCGGAAAAGGTTCACTTTTACACAAAGCATTACTAGATTATTTGATAGCAGAAAACATGTCCTATGACCGTGACCAATAACCAGTATACGTGTGTGTACATTGCACATATTAAATTCCATTTTCCCTGACGCGATTAACCGGTCCGAAAGCGACGAGAACTACAAATAAAAAAGAACTCGACGGGAAAAGTTGTGTTTCGTTTGCTACGACGCTTCCACGTCTGGTTTTTAAATAAATTGCCCATTCATCACGCCACTCAGAACCGATTTTTCCCATTGCCTCGAAACACACAACGATCATACGAACGTATTCCAAAATTCGAATTATCTCGACGTGATATTAAAACTAATATTAATAATAAATAAATATTAATCTTGTTAATACTAAGGTTAATAACTAATATTAATCTCATTAATATTAAGATTATTCATTAATATTAATCTTGTCAATATTACGATTAATAACCAATATCAGTCTTGTTAATATTAATCTGGTTAAGTATAATATTAATCATGAAATTTTCTATTCATACTATGGCAACACTTGAACCGGCGTAAAAATGTTCCATAGCTTCGCAACATTTCATCATCCGACAGACCGATCGATATAGCGTTTGCGAAAACTATTTTTTTTTTCCATCGCGATCAAATTTTTTCACCATCGCAGAAAAAAATACACCGAGCATAGACACGTCGGGCAGTATGTAGATTCTGCAAACTGTCGTATTCAGCAGCGTTGACTCTTGCCGATACTTGAATGGGTGACCGCTCAGCTACAACCCAGCTTAGATCAGTCTTGCACGTCAACTAAAGGTTGTTCCAAAATGACCTGACATTTTTAATTGCACGAATTACACGATCGAGCAACGCATAGAAATTGTTATTTGCTGCATTGTTACTGCATAGTTACTCCACACGAAGGTTCATGATCTCGTTATCTCGCGCCGCGGCGATGTGAATTGACCACCAAGATCATGCGATTCGACGCCATTGGACTGGGGTTTTATGAAAGGAAAAGTGTATGCCACTGATCCTCAGCCCATTCCCCAGCTCAAAGAAGCAATTGGACGCACCATTAATTCAATTAGTCCGCAATTATGTCAAAATGTTATTGAAAATTTCGTCAAAAGAGTGATGAACGTTTGCAAACAGGGACGAGGCGGCCATTTATCGGATATTGTGTTCCACACATAACCTCCATGTTCGTACCTTATATTAAAATAAAAATATTCGTACTTTTCAAATAAATACTACGTTTTATCAATAAGTTGAAATGCCAGGTAACTTTGAGACACCCATTAGCAAGCAGGCGGCACTAGGACTCCAATGATAACGCAGCTAGAATTAACCCTTATTCGGCACATTGGGCTGGTTTGCACCCCACGACCATATTTCATACATTTCAAGTACCTAAACTTTTTCGCAATTTTAGTTTTTTTAACTTACTCAAGTCAAATGTTCGGCTATATAACCTACACTATTTTGAAAAAAGTGCTGTCAAGAAGTCCCAAAAAAAATTAAGTTAAAATATTAAATAGTTTATTTATAATGACGTTTTTTGTCGCTGGGGTGAAAACAACCCCAAGGTTCCGAATACGTCTCTCCACTGAAGTGTGCCGAATAAGGGTTAATCGAAAATATAGCCACATGTATAGGTCCAGTTTTTCACAATTACCCTGTGCCCTCGTGCGAGTGGCATACAACACTGCATTAGGAAAGAATAGCTGTGACACACTCTGGGGATGTTCCGAGGGACCGAAAATAGTAGTGACATTTATTTGATGGGGGTGAACGAGATGGGGTCGTAAAAGGCCGTAAGAACATAAGAAGGAACGTTAAAAAAAAGCGTACCCTATAAAATTTGATGTTCTTCGACGGTTCGTAAAATCGCACCAATATTCAGGACGTGTCGTCCTTCGTCGTGAACATCATGAGACCAGTTTCCTTCTATCAATGCTCGAAGGAATAGCGCAATTAGGCTTGGAATTGAATTGCGAAGCATGCAGAGAAAGTAAATTTCAATATACGGAACTAGAGCGAAAGGGTGAAGGGAGGTTTCGTCCTTACGTACGTAGGAAGTAGACGTCACGTAAGTCTGTCGTACACACCGATCCAGTGAAAGCTTCGCTTTTGTCCGCACCGGCGTCGCGAAAAGGTGAGATAAGGAGTAG
Source organism: Ophion obscuratus (assembly GCA_964007375.1). Taxonomy (NCBI): domain Eukaryota; kingdom Metazoa; phylum Arthropoda; class Insecta; order Hymenoptera; family Ichneumonidae; genus Ophion; species Ophion obscuratus. Next base: position 46,362,511 of record OZ023312.1, read on the forward strand.
CAGAGGGGCGGGAGGGAAGTTGTGGGAGTAACCGGTTATTATCCCCGATCAGCGTTCTTATTCTTCTTTTCTTTTCCTCGTCCTTCTTGTCTCAATGATCTCTCGTGTCTCTTTCACGTGGGTATTAGAGCGAAAGAGAGGGAGAGAGAGAGAGAGAGAGAGAGAGAGAGAGAGAGAGAGAGAGAAAAAGAGAGGGAGAGAGAGAGAGAGAAGGCGGGAGGGAGGGAGGGAGGGAGATGAAAATTGGAGGAGCTATGTGAGAAACCAAAAACATGACAACAGAACAAAGTTTTGTCCTCGAGCTCGCTAAGGGAAATCCACGCGAGACGTATATAATGTCATCCCTCGGGATAATAGTTTTACTGCGAAAATGTTACGTAATATACAGGGAGAAAAGTTGTGCACACTGAAAAACCGGTAAATTAAGTTTCTAGATGGCAAGTTTTCTTTTTTTTTTAATCAAATTTCATAGTTTATAAAAAGTTCAGGAATTACGCGTGGATTGCTTGGATTTGTTGTTGATTGTATTCGTTTTGATTTGTAATGTTCGTAGTTCAATAAAGAAACAGCTGTGAAAAATGTTTTCTCTTTAAATAATACGCCAAGCATACGCCGAGCGCCGCAAATTGCTTGTAGTTTACAATAACAAATTGTCCAGAGTATACGTAGGATAAATCGTCCAATAATCAAAGTTATTGGAGGTTGATTGAGATATGTCTACAGATTTTTGAAAATGGAGTATAAGTAACAGCTTGGCATTGCTAGAATATAGCTGGTTTTCGTGTGACAATGAATCATTATTCTTTTGTTGTGCCACGCTTTGTTATAGCGTGAAAAAAAAATTATTGTGACAGTAGAAGGTGATTAGCCGTATGAAAAGATTCTCGAAGAGCTCCTTATTCTCCGTGTCGCATGAATTCGTGCCGTCTCAACCGAATCTCAATTCCGTTTACATTTTTCTCGCAAGAGTTGAATGATACCTGTATAAACTGTACTGTATTATTCAACTGTAGCTCTCTAGCAGGACATCTATCGAATATTCGTAATGTACATGTGCAAACTATTATGAACGAAAATGATACCGTTTTTTTTTTCGAAAGATAAAATGCTGCTGTTTTGAGAACTGGGATCTGCATGCGTAGGATGCATGCAACGAGTAGAGTCGTTCGAACCCAAATTTCCCACAAATTCCATCGTTACATTTAAGGAGTTACGTGAGTTTCGAAGTCAAAAAAGCATATTTTCTCTATTAAAAAAATATAATGTATAAATTATTTTATTGAAAATGTTAAGCACCTAAAAGACCAACGTTTCAACAATATTAAAACAATTCATCCAGAAATTTAGGAAATTCGGCCGGTAGAACATGGTTCCGGAGACCTCTAAAAAAGTGTTTTCGTGGTGGTCAGGATAACTCATGATAACTTTATCTGAAATTAAAATACCAATTTTTTTCTGTCAGTAGATAAGTATAGCTCGTGATTGAACGAACGATTTGAAAAAAAAATTGAATTTTTAATTTTTGGCAGAGTTGTATGCAAAACAGTTCAATTGCCTTGCCAAATTGCCTTGCAAAATTAGTTGTAATCGAAAAAAATCTTCGTTCAATCACTAGTCAATGCTGTTTTGAAGAAGTGTGCAAAATTTCAATAAGATCGATGCATTCGTTTTTGAGAAATCGTGTCCACCGACTTAAAAAATAGTGTTTTGAGAAAAATGCGCTAGACCTGCATCGCTCCCGCTCGGTCTTTCCCAGCGGGGGGATTCCCAAAGCCTTTTTCTCCGATTGACTTGAAACTGTGGTAGATTATTCTAGACGTATTGTACTATTAGATAATAATTTTTTTTTCGAAATTTTCCACCCCAAACAAACTCCTTAAAAGCTCCTAGGTCGCGGCATCACCGTATGGAGAGGGTTGGATCTGCCTTTAAGGGGAGAGAGAGAGAGAGGTTGGCGAGAAAATGTAGAGAATAGTACGAGCAGAGACAGAAGTTGGCCCCACCACCGAGCGGATCTCAAATATTCATGCCCTTTTCTTCAACGAGGGAGCTTCCCATTGGACCCCCTTCGAAGCTCAACTTTTCTACTGTTCTATCTTTTGTCTCTCTTCCCTCATTCCTCCATGCGCCTTCCCGGTGTCAAACTTGCCTTCCCCATTTTTTTTCTTCCTCCGTCAACTGTTTCCCTTTCCAATCGATACTTTCTAACTGCGCCAGGATCAGGAGAAATTCTACTTCGTATATTAGCGGGATGAAAAGTTATCGAGCCACTAATACCGAAAAACAGCTTGCAACATGCCATGTCACTTTCCTCATAGCAATTTTTTTTTCATTCGATGAAATGAAAAAAATCAACGAGCTGAACTTGGAAACCTCGCGGCCGATTTCACCTAAGTTCATCAGAATGAAGTCATGCGGAAATGTACACGGTGCCCGTTGATGAACGTGTCTTTTCGGAAGATTGAACCCTCGCGGATGGCATCTTGACTCGAAGCAACGAGAACCGTAACTGACAGCACATCAAGCTATATCGAATAGCACTCGCTGTAATCTTCTGTTACATCCAGTCTTCATCACTTGCATTTTTGGGGGTTCGAGTTTTTTCACAGAAAGTTTGCGTCGAATGGATTTTGCTCCTTGTCCCTATTCAAGTACGATTTTCCGGGTGTTCGGGCTTTACAATCTAGTCACTTGCTCCATGTAACTAAAGTACCATATCGACCGATTTCAGCCCCCTCGGCTCTTTAAACTCCGCGCGTCCACTTTCCCCGTGATGTTTACAATGTTTTCAGCTACCTCAAAGGTAATAATCTTAAGTACCCGCGCGAGCCATTAACGCCCCAGATTTTTCATCTTTTTCGCTCCAACCGCACCGCATTCAAGCTGCGGTCTGCTGGGTCTCCCTTTTTTTCAGCTTCGCCGAGCGTGTTCGAGGCCTACACGATGCGAGGATTCAACCGCAGGATGCCATCTTTTCTGCTGGCTAGATGACAACCAGGAACCGACGAAGTAGACGAGAGACAAAGGAGAGGAGGGAAGGAAGCGAGAGTAACAAATGGGAAGATGCCGACACTGCTATTTGTTCTACTGCTTTCTTTTTTTTTCTCGTCTTCCTTCGTCTCTTTCTGCGTCTCCTTGCACGTTCACTTTGGCCCAATTTTTTCATTCACCACTCGAACCCTCGGACAACAATAACTCTGGCACAAACGTGTCTTCTCTTACCTTTTGGCGCCTTTCTACATGTGTGCCATTGAAGAATCTGGTCGTGGCTTTGAAACACGATATTTTCGCGCTTTCGTTCGTGTTTTCTTTTTTTTTCAATCTTTCCTCTCCAGCTTAGATATATCGTGGCTTTTTCTCCTGGTTCAAGTATAGAACACTTTGTACGGATTCTGGACACGTTTCGAAGAAGTTCCGATTCTGAACTTTTTTCCCCCAATATCTTCCCTCACTCCTTCTTTTCATCTAGGGGGTAGGGATACGCTCCGTACTTATCATTCCCTGTACGAAAAATGGGAGGAGAACGTAATTCACGCTCATGTGACGATAAGCACATCAAAGTGCTGTAACGACCGTTTCAAAGGTCGTTACAGAGATTATTCTTCGCTTTATCGATACGTTTCACGCGCTTTTCTACTCTGTCTTCTTCTATGGGAATAGCGCTCGCTTTATTTTTTTTCGTACACCAGATGATTTTACGAAAGATTTTCATAGCTGGTTCGATCGTCGAGGATTCGTTAGCTTCTCATTCGGCCTGTTCGATCGTGTTTATATGTTCGTTTTTGAAGGTTGGAAAGTTCAAGCCATCTCGTTTTCATTGGAATTTCACATTTTCAACATCGCTGCCCATTCAATGTGGCGTCCTATGAGCTTGTTGCGAATATATATAGAGCTAGGGGAGAGAATGCATTTTAGTGACACTTTCATTTTCCCTTAGGAGCAAATGACGGGCATTGCTGAAACTCCGAGAGTATGCGAGAAACGTGTAGGGAAATTCCACCCGAGCAGAGGGCAGGATGAACGACCTCGGGATATTTGACATTTTAGCTTAAGCCCTTTTGCTCTTTCTCTCTCATTCACCCTGCCTCTCTGTGTGGCTTTGATAGTGTCACACATACACGTATCCGCCATTTCGTTTTAAACGTGCTAATCTAGCGAAATTCTCCCTATCTCTCTCTCTCTCTCTCTCTCTCTCTCTCTCTCTCTCTCTCTCTCTCTCTCTCTCTCTCTCTCTCTCTTTCTCTCTCTCTCTCTCTCTCTTCCTCAGGTTCCGGGATACTGAATTCCTTCGACTTTGCACGAAGTGGTACGAATTTATTCGAATCCAATAGTCCTTAATTGAACAAGATCAAATTTAGTTGGCTCAAATAAAATGTACTCGATTTAAATTTCATCAATGTATCTCCACTCAAGTGAAATTCAGTATAGATGAACAATTAATTTTCCTGTCTAAACAAATTTGGAGTTTCTCCACGGTCGAGCCGAAATTACGATGTACCGTGCAAAAATTGTTTTCCTGATAGGGATCCAATAGGCCATCGCATTGGATCCCTATACTGAAACGTCACGCCCCGTGTAGGGTGATGGGTAGTGGCCAATGATTGGCCGATGCTCGACGCCAAGCTTGCCAACATTGGCACTCGAGCTTGGCCCGATCATCGACCGAGCCTTGGATGATAAGAGCGGCCCGATATTCGCAATCAATATCGGCCCTAGAATGGCTTATGAGAATCGGCCGAGCATCGCGTAGGAGTTCATTCGAGAATCGGCCAACAATAAGCCCCCTCAAGATTGCCATCATTGGCACTCGAGCTTGGCCCGATTACCGACCGAGTCTTGGCGGATAATTGTGACCCAATGTAGATCACCAAAATTGGTCCTGCACTGCAAAAAAAAATGTATTATTTTTGTATTGTAATTCTTCATTACCTGGTCTTTAGAAATGATAAGTTCGAAGAAAATATTTCACCCATATGGGAATCAAACCTTGAACTTCCCTACTCATAGCCAAACACGCTGCCTCTATGCTACCGAGTGCTTCTAACATTTGAATCGCAGATATGGCATAAGATACCAAATGGATTCTCATCATTATTTGTATCACATAAACTATATCAATTAGTTAATATCATTGTGATAATTAGAGAGTGTTATCGAATGACATGTTATAGAATTTTCAAAACTAACCTATATATATAACTCCTCTCTCTCCACCTTCTCTACCCCCACAACCCGTTAGTGTGTGTTGCAATAAAGACAGACCATTAGTTCATTAGTTGAAGTTTAATTTGAATAAATAAATATATTTAAAATGAATAATTCCAATAATGGAATGCAATAGGAAAAATTTGATATCACGAAAAATCTATTTAATTCAAATAAATAAATAGACGCGGTTAGTTAATATTAATAGAATTTTTCTGTCAATGTAGGATGGTTCATAAAAATCGGCAGAATATCGCGTATGAGCTCGTTTGAGAATCGACCAACAATGAGTGCATTGATTTGGTAGTATATTTGTTAAGAATAATGTCCAATGGACTCGTAAAAAGTATTTATCTCGTCTCTCAATGACTTCAACGCGAAACAATGAATCGTCAATATACGAATTGCGGTTCGATCATGCGTTACTCAGCCGAACATTGGCCTCGTATCGGCAAAAACATGATTGGCGAGTCTATAGTTCGCCAAACATCGGCCTCGTATCGATAAGCCAATGATTAGAGAGCCTATATTTGGCCGAATATTGGCCTCGTATTGGCAAACCAATAATTGGCCAGTCTATATTTCGCCAAACATCGACCTTGTATCGACAAGCCAATGATTAGCGAGTCTACGTTTGGCCGAACACTGGCCGCGTATCGGCAAACCAATGATTGGCGAGTCTATACTTCGCCAAACATCGGCCTCGTATCGACAAGCCAATGATTAGCGAGTCTATATTTGGCCGAACATTGGCCTCGTATCAGCAATCCAATGTTGGCTAATCAATACTCAGCCGAGCATTGGCGTACAAATGGTTAATCGATCATCGTCCCGCCAACATTGGTCCAAGTATTGGCTGTTACGGTTCGATTGGCGAAACCTACATGGGGCTCGTACATTGGGTTGCTATGGCCGAACATTGGCCTCGTATCAGCAATCCAATGTTGGCTAATCAATACTCAGCCGAGCATTGGCGTACAAATGGTTAATCGATCATCGTCCCGCCAACATTGGTCCAAGTATTGGCTGTTACGGTTCGATTGGCGAAACCTACATGGGGCTCGTACATTGGGTTGCTATCGGGATTCACCATCGGAATCCAATGTAAGAATCCAATTTGAATCGTAAACGATTCCTATATTGTCGAAAAGAATCCGATACGATTCTTGAAGTATCCCATCGCATTGTGTACACTGTAAAAAATTTCTGTATAAAAATTAATACAAAATTGTAGGAAGTTTTTATGCGGATACCGCTTATGAAATTTCAGATACGAAGTGTAGCTCCGTAATATTAATATACTTGTGCGTTTGAAAAATAATGCACGTGTAAAGAAATAATCACATCCAAGTATATTGAAGTCGAGAACCATTTGCTGATATCAAAATACGAGTGTATATTAAATTTAAGAACCATTTGCTAGTATCAGCATACGGGTGTGTATTAATTTCACGGAAACAAAGTATTACCTTTAATGTACACTGTAAAAAGCTTCTGTGTAAAAATTAATGCACAAGTGTATGATGGTTTTAAGCGGACGCCGTTTGTTAAATTTCAGATAATATTTTGAAAATCCAAAGCAGGTGATTTTAAAAATAAAAGTGTAGCTCCGTAATATTCATATACTTGTGCGTTTGAAAAATAATGCACGTGTAAAAAAATGTTCACATCCATGTATATTGAAATCAAGAACCATTTGCTGATATCAATATACGAGTGTATATTAAATTCGTTCGTATATTAAGTTCGTAAAATTCAATTCTTTTGTGCCTTAAATGTAGTGTAAATTTAATATAATTTTCACATTGTTTCATGTGATCTTCATCAGCGTTTATGAATTTTTTTCCATTCCCGTTTGGCACTTTTTAATAAATTTGTTGTGATCATGCATTGTACGTATGGGGCCGTCCATAAATTACGTCATTTTAAAATAGGGGGGGGGGGTCTGGTCGTTAGATGACGGTAACGTTAATTTGATCACAACGATATGACGGATAGGATGATTTCAGGGGGGGGGGGTCAAAAATCAGCAAAAGTCGATGACGTAATTTATGGACGGCCCCTATCGTAAAATTCAGTTTCACATATATTATATTTTTCAGGCTGCTGTAAACAAATTTCAAACTTGTTTTGTATTTTCAATACTGTGTTTATTATAGATGATTTATTATCCATCTGTAGTAATTTTCAATTGAACAGACGGGTTAATGCAATACATTTGCCACAAATTTACAAACTTGTCTTTGAAATTCCATGTTGCATCTATTAAATTCTATATCCACGTTAGAATTTCATGTACCTATTTTAAATTTACGGTACAAGTGTTTTAAATTTAATTCCATCTACTAATTTCGTAAAATTCAATTCCTTTGTATCTTAAATATACTGTACATTTCATATCATTTTTTACAGTGTACGTTGAATTTCTAAACAAAATATATAGATATACACAGTAATATCTTCCAAAAGTATGAAACTTATTTTTGAAAAGTATAAATCGCTCGACAAGAATATCTTCAAAATCGATTTGAATCACATCACTGAAAGTTCGCTGTAATTATCGTTCGTTATTTATTTTACCGCACTTTGACATGTAATATCACCACGCGCGTATACGGTCACGAAGCAGGTTATGTTTCAGCACACCGAGTTTTCTTTCGTGATTTTTCACATATTTTCTATTCGACCGTGGTTAGAATTCTCAAATGACGGTCATCGGGGAACAGTGCAGAATCCAGTTGGAACCCAATGAGGAATCATATGCGATATCCCTAACAAATCCCTATAGAGATGTGGGGGTATCTTGGGACTCGCTAACAAATTTGTGCACGGGATCTCAGAAGGATATGTTTTTGAAGAGATTCAACAAACTCCGGTTGGGAATTCCAAATAAAAAATTCTCAAAAGACGTATTTCGGGAAATAGCGGGGAAATCCACTTGGATTCCAAAATAGACTCTCTACGTGCCGCGTCCCTATCACAGCCCAGGTAGGAATTGACGATGAAAAAAGGGCTCGCCAAGCTCTGAAACAAGGCTCACATCCCAGGTAGGAAATCAAAAGGCTGACGATGGAAACGAACTTGTGCGAGCCTTGTTTCACCGAGCCTGAGTGAGACAGACCTGGGCCAGGTTTCATTGCATCGTTTGGAGCAGCTTGGAACCAAGACTGGCTGCTTAGCCTAAACTCAGGGTTATTTCAAGCTTTATTCAGCCGGTGAATTTTAAGGCTAAAAAATCAAGGCTGGATGCAGGCTTGTTTCAGGTTGTGATAAAATAAAATAAATTTGAGATAATATTTTTTCTGTACTTTTATGAAAAAAAATTTAGCAATAAATGTGTCGGGTGCGAAGGCGAAAAACGAAAGCGAAGGAGGCAGCTCAGAACACTTAAACATATTCTCTTATCGATATTTATGAGGTACACAAAAAAGTTTTTTTCTCGTCACACACACATTTGGGGCCGTCCATATATTACGTCATTCTAAATTTGGGGGGGGGGAGGTTCGTCTGTGGATGACGGTAAATGATGGATGAGGGGGGGGGGGGGGGGGGGGCGTTTCGAAATTGACGTCATTCTTGTGATACTAGTTACTTCAAAATGTACAATAGTATATTGTACAACTAGAGTGGTTTCCCCGCATGAGTGATGAAAAATATTTTGCAAGTACCTAATGGTATCAATTATTGAACTCATTATTTATTTATTTATTACATAAGGTTTGTCTACATTATATTCGAGAACTTCAAATAACAGCGTACCTATGAAAATAGTTCGATCGAGCCAAAATGAATATGGGGAGGATACGGAGATATTACCCGTGATCCAGGATTTGCAAGAATGGGAGAAAACTCCGTGGGAGCTATCCAAAGAAAACTAAAGAATAGGGAAGAATAATATTATTATATTAATGAAAATTGCCAAAGTACAAAATAATAAAAGATGATTCTATAACAAAATGTTTTAATGTTACCCAATTTTTCTCAAATCCGCAAATGTTTTAATTTTGCCAAACTGGTAATGACTTCAATTTTGCGAGAGGGGGAGGGTCATTAGGAAATGACGATAGGATGATTGTAGGGAGGGGGGTCGAAAATCAGCAAAAATCGATGACGTAATATATGGACGGCCCCTTTCATATATACTCACTCTCTGGAGTTTGCGTACACTCTGTGTATTACGTGTCCCATAAACAACAAATAAAATAAAGTATAGTTCTTTAAAATATTTTTTACATATATTGTATAGCAAATAATATGATGAATAATAAATATATATAATAAATAAAATGAATTCTTTACAAATTTATTAAATTTACCCCAATGTAAAATATAGAAAACTAAGAACAGGCCTCATATAGCCTCGTGAAGAGTTAGGGATAAGCCTGGTCATAAATGCTCGTGAAGGCTTCATTAAGGCTCGTTTTGAACCTTGTTGTTTCGTCGTTTCAGGCTTAGTACAGGCTTTTCTACCAGCCTTTGGTCAAGCCTGTGTGCAAGAGCCTGAAACCGCGTTATCATTCAGGGGTTTAGCTAGGCCTGAAATCAGGCTGGTTCTCAGCCTGAATTAAAAAATGTGAGCCTTGTTTTAGAGCTTGGCGAGCCCTTTGTTGATCGTCAATTCCTACCTGGGGCAGGCTTATCCCAAACTCTTCTCGAGGCTATATGAGGCCTGTTTTTAGTTTTCTATATTCTACAATGGGGTACATTTAATAAATTTGTAATTAATGTGATCTATTCCATTTTTTAATTTTATTTTATCCATACATTTTATCATCTATATATTTTATAAACTCGAAACGATCACATACTTGTCAATGTTTCACATTAAAGAAGTTTGTAACTAGTGCTGCATGATCTTGCTGTGCGTTCATAACATTGTATGCATAATTAATTCCAATTTCATGATTTTTTCATTTTATATCTAATTCGTAAAAATATCTAAACAAAAAAGATCGTACATTCGAGTGAAAAATTTCGATTGTTATCGCATCAAACTGACTCTCTTTTTCTCGGTTCAAATCAATACTTTGTCGAAAATATTTCACATTCAATAAGAGCGTCACTATAGTGCAACACAACTTCGCTTTGTGTGCATAACACTGTAATATTTATTTCATGGCTGTTTCGTTTCTTACTTAATTCATGAGAATGTCTAAACGAAAAAAGTTCATTTTTTCGGGTGGAAAAATGTCGATGTTTATTGCGTCAAATTGATCTAGAAAATTAAGATAGAGGATGAAGTAAAATGTCAGTAGTGTAATTTTTTTTGCAGATACACAATTTCAACATATTCTCGCATTTATTGCTATTTTTTTTCATAAAAGTACAGAAAAAATATTATTTTAAACTTATTTTATTTTATCACAACCTGAAACACGCCTGCATCCAGCCTTGATTTTTTAGGCTTAAAATTCACCGGCTGAATAAAGCTTGAAATAACCCTGAGTTTAGGCTAAGCAGCCAGTCTTGGTTCCAGGCTGCTCCAAACGATGCAATAAAGCCTGGCACAGGCCTGTCTCACTCAAGCTCGGTGAAACAAGGCTCGCACAAGCTTGTTTCAATCGTCAGCCTTTTGATTTCCTACCTGGGATGCCTTTCGGGATGTAGTAGTATCTGGGGGCTCCCCAACAAAATTCTGCGTGGGGTATTTTTTTTTAAGTTCAAACAAAATACAGCTGATAGTAATATGCCACTAATCTGTCGACTTTTTCACGGGGCCTTCGAAATACATATTGTTTCGTGTGCTCTCAATGGATTTGGCAGTCTTGATGTCTTTTATTCCTGTCGCCAAACTTGGAATAATTAATTTAAATGGGTCGAAAAATTTGACATCGATTCCCAAGTCACCTGGTTCGCAAAAGTGACTTGAAATACTGTGTACTGCGCCATCGCCAAGCTCGGGGCCGAGTTGAAATTCCAAACTTTGAATGCGCCGACGAGGTAAAATTCCTAATTTTAATGTTCCGAAATTATAAGGTTCGTCGAGATCACGCCAGCGAAAGTCTACACAATGGACTGTAAGTTTTGCATAACATATAACATTGTCAGGACAAATTTAAAAATTGACGTAAAATTACTTTTTAACCCCTTGAAGCATACATTTTTCTTTACGTGCACATTTTTTTGCACTTTCGTTATTGATGACACCCACTACGTGAAAAATAAAAATTCAATAGATATGTTTTAATAGTTATTGAAGTTCTAAGAACCTTGAAGCGCATTTACAACCGCCATATTTAATTAAAAACACTTTTGAATCGACAAAATCTGAATTGAATTAGGTGTAACACCAGTGTTACACTATGCCGCAAAGGGTTAATAAAACAAAAATTCTTGAAATAATTCGGCGATTTATTGAAAAATTTGAAACTTTAAAAACTTTCATAGCCGAATTATTTTGACGGTGTTCAGATTTTCGGAGTTTTGGTCTTTTGTGCAAAATTCTTTCGGAGTTTTGATCTTTCGGGGTAGTATTCTTTAGAAGTTTTGAGCGTTTGATCATTCAAAGTTAGCAATTTCAACCCGACCCCCACGCACGATCGACGAATGGTTATCATATGTATGTAATTATCGTTCTATACCCCTATTTTAGTATTTGACTCCGTTTCAATCCTTCCTTCTCTCCCCCCTCTCTCTCTCTCTCTCTCTCTCTCTTTCTCTCTATCTCTCTCTCTCTCTCTCTCTCTCTCTCTCTCTCTCTCTCTCTCTCTCTCTCTCTCTCTCTCTGTCCCTCTCACACATATTCAGTCGCTTGCCAGCGCGCGACCATCCTCGGTTTTATTAATCTTCGTCAGACATTACTACGTGTGACATTTTTATTGATCAATGGGCCCGCATGATCAATAGTCTATGCCCCTGGTGTGGCTTTCCCTCGAACCTTTATCATCCAATGTCCACTCCCATCCCCCACGATACAACGTGCTAGAACAATGACACGAGCCATCACCGGCTGCTCTTATATTTGCACAAACTCACGCTCTATTCGATCGTCATTTTTCTTTTTCTCTTTATTCCCATTGTTATCTGACTCCCTTCGAACATTTGTTTTCTCCTGCCTATCGGTATACGTGATTACCTCCACCCCCTCTCACTCTCTCTGCCCCTCTCTCTTTCGATTTGTACACACGAACATGCACGCACACACACACACACGCACAGAGAGAGAGAGAGAGAGAAACTTCGAATCCGTTGAATCAATGTAAAGGCTGTTGACTATTTTGGAGACCGTCCTCGAAGTTGAACACCTTCGAAATCTTTTTTCTCATGCACGCATTCACATACATACAAACGTGACATATTTTATCGGTAAAAGCCAGACGCGAAATAGGCATCGGCTAAAGTCCAAAAGAGGAACGAGAAAAAAGCCCCGATAAACTTAGGGCGAACTGAAAGGGCGATTCCGAACCGCTTAAAACGTTAATCAGGATTCGACTGTGAAGCAGCCAAGAATGCCGAAATGCTATATGCTCCGGCTACCCCTACCTTATGTACACGTACACAGTCCATTCCGTTCGTTTTTTCATCCGTCAGCTGCACTCGATGGTCAGTTTCCTATCACGATAATAATTCATTCATCTTATACATGAGAAACGGTCCAAGACCAGATGATCATGCAATCCAATGCATACCATTCTTCAACGATGCCGTACGGATGGAAAGTCACTACAGCGAAATGACAGAAAGACTGCCACTGTTGAAGTTATGAAAAACGTCAAAAAAATCGGCCTACAGAATTCGCGCGATTTGATTTTGTGCATTCGACATTTTGGGAATAAAGATGAAATTTTGGCCATGCAAAGGCTATAGCCGGGTAAGTAGGGAAAAATTGCCCCCGCATTTTTTCCAGCGAAATTTGGAGTATATTCTGAGGTGTAAAAAAAACAAATTTTCTGAAAATTTCATCCCCGTCAACGCAATGGTTTTAGAAAAATGATTTTTTTTAAATATCAAAAAAAAAGAAAAATTCCGGAAACGGTACAGTGGATCGATTTGATTTTTTTTTGGTACTTGTTCTGATCAGACGTGTTATGAAATAAAATTATAGAATATCTTGCGAAAGATTAAGGTTTGAAAAAAATATAATGTTCCTTGTTTTATTATTTTTTACTATAATCCACTTGGGGTACAATAGCGAAAATTTTTGCATATAATCTTTGGGCACCGTATTAGATTATATAATTTTTTCAAAATGATCGGTTTGGTACGCCACAGTGAACAAAAAAAGAAATGCACTTTATTGATATATTTTAGTTATATAGATATATAACTAAAATATATCAATGAAGTCTGTTTCTTTTTTTTCACTGTGGCGTACCAAACCGATCATTTTGAAAAAATTATATAATCTAATAAGGTGCCCAAAGATTATATGAAAAAAATTTCGTTATTGTACCCAAAGTGGATTATAGTAAAAAAAAAAATAAAACAAGGAACATTATTTTTTTCAAACCTTAATCTTTCGCAAGATGTTCTATAATTTTATTTCGTAACACGTTTGATCGTAACAAGTACCAAAAAAAATCGAATCGATCCACTGAAGCGTTTCCGAAAATTTTTGTTGTTGTTTTATTTTTAAAAAAAAATTAATTTTTCTAAAACCATTGCGTTCACGGGGTGAAATTTTCAGAAAATTTGTTTTTTTATACCTCAGAATATACTCCAAATTTCGCTGGTGAAAATGCGGGGTTGATTTTTCCCTACTTACCCGGCCATGGCCTTTTCGTATGAAGTGCCCCATACGCGCACGTACGTTTAAAATAGGCTTGCTCGTCTGTATCTTTCGTTCTGTATATCACTACGGCTCACCGGTCGCGACCACACGAGTGCTCTCTTCCAACATTTTACTTTTGTACATATGTTTATCCTGCACACACACACACACACACACACATATACAGGCACGTAAACATGTACACGTATCGAAATATATTTCTCTTCTGATCAATCCGAATGGCGTCCTACCTTCTACCCAAGGTTTGCCTCGTCCTTTTTTTATGTGCATTCTTTCGTACACCTTTTTTCTTCCTATTTGCGCGCGGTCGGGATTCCACCGGGATAACCCGAAATTGTGATTAAAGGCAGAAAGCGGGAAAAGAGACCGAAACGAGCCTCTCGTTCCTTCCTCATCGATTTCTCATTCCGTTTTCGAGATTGAGTTTTGCAAAAAGTAAGCAAAGGACCGAGTACAGAAAAAAAATGGTTCTGTCGAAGTTTATCGATTAAAAACTAATCGCTCGACGCCGTGATTGCTTCGCACGAATGCTTTTATAGTTTTCGGAACGATGAACGAATCAGTGAGCGCTTTCGTGGTTATTGAGCAAATTTGAGAACCGGAGAAACTAATAAAACTGTAAGGTAATTAAGGGGGTAGGGTATAGTCAAATCGGAGGTTATCGGACGCAGAATCGAATTGCGGAATCTCGCGTTGCGCTTGACATCATTCAGTGTAACACTGCGAAATGCGCGAAGTCGAGCGACTCTTCCTTCATTAGCGATAAACTTCAACTTTTACGAGAAAAGTTTCACCCAAGTACAACGATCTTGTCTTCATGTGTATTTAAGTATACAATAAGGAGTGTGTAAACATTCAGTACTGAAAGGAGACAATGCGCAGGACCAACATTTGTATCACCTTTTTGACATCATTTAGCTAAAATGTCAAAAGAACAGTTTCTTTCAAAACAAAAGGGACTTCCATTGCCAATTTATCCGGTCAGTCCCACATTCGAAAAGCACTTCGCACTTCGATTCCGTCCTAGCTTTATTAATCATGTACCCGTAATACGAAAGTGGTCGCAAAAAAGCTCTTTCTCTACATTGCCAAAATTTCCATCCCCTTTTGTAGATATTCATTCCTGATTTGCCCTTTTCTGATACATCAATTACCGTGTAATACGCGGTAATTTTAATTATATTGGTGAAATATTTATAACTACAATCATTTTATTTCTAAAGTTTCTTTACATACACTTTCGGGCTTCCAGGATCCCGTAGCATTTCTCTTATTGTTAGTCCACACTTGTCACTTTACTATTTCTAGTTACTCCGAGCCGTCCAGAGTGCTACCCGCGACTCTTCCTACCGCATGTATCGCGCCTGAAAGAGGGTTAAGGGAATGTGTATAAAACTCGTGCCGACACAGGCAGCTATACCATCACTGACAAGGAACATCACTTAAGTATCCGTCTTGGATTTTGTTCAAACTCATATATGTGATAAAGTATTAAAAACTATTAGATACGTATTTTTTTATATCGGGGGAAAAACGGATTTAAGGGGGAAAACTACCCCTCAAAGAGAGACATGTCGAGGGGTGATTTTTCAATTTCCCCCATAAGCAATCCACCGATCTGAATTAAACAAAAACTAAAATTCTCCTAATGTAAAGCGATGAAAAATCTACTATAGAAGGATCGAAGAAAAAATAAATTAAGCGGTGACCTGTCTATGTTTGAGGGGTGGTTTACCCCTTTCAAACCGTTTTTCCGCCGATAAAAAAAGAGACGTATCTAATAGTTCTCAATGCTTTATTGCATATATGAGTTTCAACAAAATCGAAGGCGGACACTAAAGAGACGTTCCTTGTGACTTTCAGTTGTGTTTAGATAATGGAAAAAGTGAAACTGCCTCCAGCTTACCGATCGACGCTCAGGCCAGTGCTAAACCTGGTGGCCAATCCAAATAATGGCCCAGATCAGCGCGGCTCAACCTGATAGAAGAAATCGCCGAAACTATACAGTGACCATGCATCTAGTACCGTTCGTCTGTATTACGGTTTAAAGTAGTGGTGTTTCTTTTTTCTTAATGCCCTTGCACGTACGAAGCCCGTGACGCTTCATCCCCTTTGCATCTATTCCCTGCTATAGGAACAATCCGCATACAGCGAAGAGAAAAATATTACTCGTGGCAATTTTTGCGCGAAATATATACGTTTGTGGTGAATCTAGGTATTTTGAAAAACCCTGTCGGATTCCCGAGAATTTTGTTTCCCGAGTTAAGGTAGTATTGTTGTCCAGAAAGCGGTAAAAATCTTTTTTTTTAATTGAATGTTATTGTTCTGCAGACCTTTTGAATTGGTCTGTGAAAACGGATTAATGATACTTATAAAATTGGCGGACATATAGAAATTATAGCGAGTACGCTCGGGGAGCGCCGTCGAAATGCAACAACTTTAAACGCGTTTTTCTCGATACTACGCTTTTCAAATCGGCAACCACGATATCTCGAAAACCAAGTTGCCGATTGAGCTCAAGTTTAGCATACACCTCCAGTAGACTATTTTTCAACGTTGATAGCAAAATTGAATCGGTATAATTTTAATATATATATATATATAACTCGTTAAATGATCAGAAAAATAGGAAAAAATGACAATCAAAATTTAGCATGCCGCCATTGAAATTTTTGTTTTTTTACGGAATCTGGTACACTTATAAAGATTAAGAATAGGTTTGGTTTTTTTTTGTTTCATGCAACGCCCATCACACTGATCGCCAATTGTGGCCGTTTTTCGCGCACTGTTGTAAACAAACGTACATGACAAAACATTTTTTAATTATGTACATATTCTTGAAGGTTCAATAAATATGTGTAAATAATTTCAGAAAGAAAACTGAAATACTTTAACGGGGCTGGGTTGAAATTCCAAACTTTGAATTATCAGAGCGCTCAAAGCTCCGAAAGAATACTACCCCGAAAGGTCAAAACTAAGAAAGAATTTTACACCAAGGACCAAAACCGAAAATCTGAACACCGTGAAAATAATTCGGCTATGGAAGTTTTCAAAGTTTCAAATTTTCAATAAATCGACGAATTTATAGATTTCTTTAACTTAGAAGTGAATTTACGTCAATTTTGAAATTTATCTAGACAATGTTATACGTTCTTCATCATTTACAGTCAAATATGTAGACTTTCGCTGGCATGATGTTGCCGAAACTTGTAATTTCGGAACATTAAAATTAGGGATTTTAAATCGTCGGAGCATTCAAAGTTTGGAATTTCCCGGCCCCACTTTAACGGTTATTCCATCTTAAAAATCACCTCCAAAACAGCGTTCTAGACAACAATACTGGCTTAATCGGTTCCATCCCGCATTTAGAATCTTTCTCGAACCTTTACCCAGAAACGCCGATGCGGTGAGGTGAAAACAGGAAGAGCAATTAAGGGAAGTGAGTCGCCATCGCAGGTGGCAAATTCATTACGAACAAAACCACTTTAAACTACCGAGCTTTCCATCGGAAACTCCAATAATATTCTTATCTTTGCCGGAAATTCGTTTATCCTCGAATTTAAACTGAGGTTAAACGGTGAGGCGTTCGTATCTCCGTTCGCGCCCGTCACACCGTAATGTCACTATGTATTCAATCTCGTCGTTCATGCACTTGTTCACCGAATTGTGTTTCCAAAATTCACCAAATTGTTTTGGCCTAGGACAATACTTGGATCGGTGACCGCTTGGCCGTGCACCAACTTGGGTGTTAGTTACAGTGAATGGGGAGCATTTTTACTGAATTTTTGATGGTGATATAACTGCAAGTCCGTAAAAATATTGCCGCATATATTTGCACAAGTTTTGTACAATTTTCCTATGCCTTTGTGCAATTCCAATACAGTAGAGCATTAGCCAACAGTGGCTGTGGGCAGTAGTCGAAGTGGGATATACAGGGACTGGGAATAGTCAGTGATAAGTCGGGGGGGTGGGGGAGGGTCAAAAGTAAAAGAGACGGGAGCACAAAAACCTGCGAGGGTATACGAAACACCATTGGATGTAGAAAAAGCGATAAACGATATCGGAACAAAATAAAAATTCACATGCATTCATCATCTTTAGGGTTCCGTACCCACAGGGCAAAACGAAACCTTACACCGAGAAAAAAAAATCAATGATGCAATATCATTGGTGTTATTGAATGAAATTTCGTTGATTCAATTGTAAAATTGTTGATGTAAATAATCGGATTTATTAGTCCAAACAAAACGCTGTTGACTTTAATAACATGATAAAATTGAAAGTTTTTTTCATTCAAAAGATTCATTGTTAGCCGGGCACAATATATCATTGAAACTATCTAAAAAATTATCGCAAACAAATTATATAGGTGTGAAAAAAAGCGTTTCAATTTATAACATGAATATTATTAATTCGACTACACAAGAAAAATTGAATTTCGCTCGTTTGATTCAGACAAAATTTCTATTGATTAAATGTATTATTTTTTTTTTTTCACCATATCCGATATTGCTTTTCAAGTACATTACGCGTTAAAATATTAACATTTTATTTGGATTGACAAATATGAAGCAAATGTCTGAACTGGTTAAAAAATCATACGAAAATAAAATTTGTTTCTTGCGAATTTGGTTGAAAAAATTCAAATAAATCATGGCCGAGCGCCACCGAAATTAAAGGTGTGTGGAAACGCGTAGTTCTCGGAGTAACCGCTAGAAGCCACACGTGCGCTCGTTTCTCGTAAGCGTAGCGCGAACCGAAAATCTACTTAAACGCCGGAGAAACTCTAAAGAGTATCGCTTCTTGGCCTGTGGTTAAGGTCAAAGTGTAGTATCTGTTCTTATCAGTTGAATATCTGATATTCTCTGCATGGATATTCCATTCGATATCTGATATTCTCTCCACTATTATCGTAGATGATCATCTTAATGCTCACTTTTTATTTAAGATTTAAAACAAATTTAAAAACTTACGTCTCATGGCATATTCGTTTCGATGTAGTAAAGAAATAATTCATTCTATTGATTATATTTTTGTACGAAATAAAAAATGTTGTAGCAACCGCTAATTATTTCATCCATACATCTACGGATTGTATATCGAATGATTGCAATAGAATATAATTATATTTTAAGAATAATGTAGATATTCAGAGAACAGAAGAGATTTTCAAATAAAATAATATGTTATTTGAATCAATCACATTTTCCAATACTTTATAGTATTTGAACAATATTATATATCGGTGGCACTTCGCGATCAGACATTTATTTGAATCAACCAATATAGTTTTTTTATGCAATTGGTTTTTTTTCTTAGTGTATTAATGACACTCTGCCGTCTGTCCATCCGTGTGTCGCGGGTCTCTAGCTCGTAAACGGAATGAGTTACAGACCTGAAATTTGGATATTACGTGTAGACTGTAGGCCAAGAACTGAATATTGAATTAGAAATTCAATCACATTATTTTCCATGGGTGTCCCATACATGAAAAAGGAGCAGGCATTTTTTTTCTTATCCCTGCATGTGGGATGGCATTTATTAAAGCTCATTGAGCAGAGTACAAATATTTTTTTCCTTTTCTATCTTTAAAAATAAAGAAATGGCGGGCCGTCAAAGTTGGCAATATTGGACAATTTTCGTTACGGAGTCTATCTCAAAAACTAAACTAGTTAGGAATTTGGAATTTCTGTATATTATGTACTATATACTGTATTTAAAGAACTGAAAAGATACGAAGCCCTAATAGTGCGAGAACAGATTCGCACTTTTTTTCCCATTAATGACGATTCACTACATCTCATGCTCTCGTTCGCGGCTTTGCCCGCGTTAATACACGCAGAAAAAGCAATTTTCCATACAAACGTTCACACCTTAGTTCACCCCCTTACGATTAGATTTCCAAAAAATCCTTTCTTAGTGGACATCTACGGAATATATCGTCCAAATTCTATGTTCCTATCTTTGGCGATTTAGGCTCTGCGATTTCTCTATGTCAGTCAGTCATCCAGTCAGTCAGCCACGGAACTGTTATATATGTATATATTTATCAACCGAAATAATAAATAATACCCGTTTACTGAACAGGTCTGTAATGGAATGAAACTAATTACTAAGCTGTAACGAATGTTCGGGTGATAAAATTTTCCAATATTACAAATTCTGTAAATTTCGATTGCCCGTACAATCTCTTGTACGAGTCCACTAATTGGTTCCGTGAGAATAGCTGATTGCTTCAAAAAAAAAACAAATACCCATTGGTAAATTATTAAAAGGACGGTCATACACTCGGCGCATCATTCTTGGTTCGAAGTTTTCATTCTCTCCGTCTTCTTCGATTCGCTTGTAAATCCGGATTTTTTCCCCACACATACATCAACGAATATGTGATATCACAGTGACTATTTTCGCTGCCACACCAGTGAGAAGGCCCTTGTTAAGAACCGGCGAGAAAGTGTAAATTGCCTATCGATCGGGGTTTTTTTTTCTATTCTCTCGTTTCCCTCTCTCACGAGATATCCAATTAAAAACGGAGCGATGGTTTCCGTTTGTCCTTGACTGAATGGAAGAACACCGCCGTTCATTTGCAGTGGTAAATTACAATGCACGTGTTGCTTTTTTCACCAGTAAGAGCAACGAAACGTGAGCACAAAAATCTACGATTGTTTTTCTCGAGCACGAGACGCGAAAGCGACCGTCTTGAATACTGCCTCAACCTTGATTAAACAGTGTCTCGATGTTTTCCGGATAATAATTGGCCAGAAGGCTGTGGGAAAAAGTGGGGCTTCTTTTGGGCAACTCGTAGAAAATGTATAGCCTGGAGCAACGCGTAGAGCATAGGGCGCCTCGTCCTAAGTAGTTTTGCGGTATCGTAGACGGTTGGAAGGCTGAGAACGAGAAAACGTCTCTCAGGTATTCTCTTCAACAGGATGTTTAAACTCCGTCGAGCCCTTTAACCACCCGCTTTTAGTTAAACTTGTTTGCTGCAAATTACTTCCCACGAACACCCACTAACAGCCAGGCAAATTCTCAACGAACGCCTTTCCCTCACCTCTCACCTCCCTACCTACGCTTCTTTTCCGTTGCGTAATACTGTGTTCACTCGCGTAATACGATTACACAACGTATTTTGAATTTATGTAATATCTCCTATTATTCTCATTATTCTCACGGAAATGTCCCGGTAAATTGCGGACAGATTATAATATTCCCAAGGTAGGGTAGCCGCAAAGCTGTTTGATCAATTTTTTAAGGGGTTACGTGGGTTGTGAAGCCAGAAAAGCATATTTCCTCTATTAAAAAAAATATAATATATAAATTATTTTATTCCAAATGTTAAGCACACAAAAGAGCAAGATTTGTACAATATTCCAAATACATTACATAAAAAAATTTGGGAAATTCAGCCGGTGGGACCTGGTTTCCGGAGACCCCTAAAAAAGTGGCCTCGTGGTGGTCAGGATAACTCATGATAGCTTTATCTGAAATTAAAAAACCAATTTCTTTCTGTTAGTACACAAGTATAGGCTGTAATTGAACGAAGGATTTTTCAAAAGATTGAAATTTGAATTTTTGGGAGAGTTGTATGCAAAATAGTTCAATTTTTGGTACAATTTACACCACGTATAGCCTTCTAAAATTAGTTGTAATTTTAAAAAAATCTTCATTCAATCACTAGTCAATGCTATTTTGAGGAAGTGTGCGAAATTTCAATAAGATCGGTGCATTAGTTTTTGAGAAATCGTGTCCACCGACTTGAAAAATAGTGTTTTGAAAAAAATGCGATATACTTGCGTCACTCTGGGCCGGTCTTTCCCAACGGGGCGAATTCTCAAAGGCTCTCTCTCCTAGAGTTTTACTCCGATTGACTTGAAACGTTGGGAGAATACTCTAGGCATATTGTACTATTGGATAACAAAATAATAAAAAAATTGATTTTTTGAAAATTTCAAACTCACTTAACCCCGTAAGGAGGTTCTTCTCGAGCAGTCTCGCGGTAGAAAAGAGTAGGTGGCTCGGATAGATTCGTAATCAAGTGGGTTAACTTGGTAAAACGTTTTGTGTAACGATTTATTGAGCACTTTCAAGGCCATGCTATACGTCAGCGATCTCTTTGAGGTCGGTGAAAATGATTAGGACCCGGGATTATGAGCAAAGACTGATTTTGCTTCGGATGCAACTAAACGTATTTCAATCGGATTCGGTACAATACTCTTGACTTCCGGTCCCTCCACCGTCCATTTTCCCAACGCTTCGTCTTTACGCTTACCTTGAGGATGTATCGGAGACTCACATAAATGCTACTATGGTGATAAAAAATGGATCCATTACTACTTCGTTTCTTCTAAGACTGTTTGAAAAATTTTGGATCGATTTACTAACCTGTTGAAGAATCTTAACACTTTCGAATTTGTAGTAGGCTTCATGCGTTTTTATGGGACGTTGTTTTATTCTCAGACATGATGAGAAAATGCACGATGAAAAAAATCGTACAGAGTTGTTTGGTGTTATTGTGTGTGTAGGATTTATGTATGGAATAAACGTTTTGAAAAATTCAATCATAACGTGGAGTTTCAGTAATTTCGCCATAATAAAATTAAATATTAAGGCAGTATTGTTGTCTAGAAATTAGAAAACAATTTTTTTTCAATTTTATTTTATTATTCTATAGGCCTTTCGGAATGCGTCTTGGAACGAGTTATAGAAACTCTAATGAGTACGCTAAGGATTGAGCTTAGATTTAGCGTAGACCTTCAGTAAATTGTTTTTCAACGTTCGCACCAGGCTTGAGTCGAAACGATTGTTGTTTTATTTTTATATAACTCGTAGAATGGTCAGAAGCGTAGGAAAAATTTATAATCAATGTTTAGCATGTCGCTATTTTATAATTTTTTTTGCCCAATCTGGTACCACACATCACAACACCCATACCGGTTCAGAATATGTTTAGTTTTTTTTTCATATGCATACAATATTCACACACTAGTTGCCAATTTGGGCGTTCTCCACGCACCATTGTAAGCAAATGTACAAAAGTACATGATAATAATTTGTTTTAACTTGTACATATCCTTGAAGGATCAATAAACATGTGTAAAATATTTCAAAAAGAAAACTAGAACACTTTAAGGGCATTGCATACACCTGTAGGTAAAAAAGATCGATTTCTCAAAAAGGTGCTCATTCCCAAGTACTATCCTTTGAGTGTCTACCCTAAAAATTTCATGAGGAAAATCGCAGTAATGACGCAGTATAGCGTTTTGTAACTGACCGGGTGAGCAATGACTAACGGTTGGGGCGCAGGTACTCAAAACTTTAAACGCGTTTTACTCGAAACCGAGTTTTCAAAATCAGTACCACAAATATCTCCGCAACTACTTGACCGATCGGGATCAAGTTTTGCACAGTTATGCTTCACACAATAATCTAGTACTTAACGAGACGTTTTTTCGATACCCGGCATACTTTTTTTTCATCACAAGTACTGAACAATTTTGAGGCGAAAAATCGCCTGTTCTATTCCGACGACTGCTATGACCCGAAAAATTAAATTTTTAAATTCCGGCTTGATAAGTATTAGTTTTATCTATTAAGAACTTTAAGAACTTTAAGAAACAATTTTTTTCTTAGATATAAATGGCAGATGCACGTCTGGTACCGCAAACGCTGTCTACAAAAACACGTCCCAGGAAAACGAGTATAACTTTTTTACCGTTCGAAATTTTTCAACCAAATTTTCATATAATGTAGATAAAATGTTATACTCGAAAATGCATATCATGGTTGTTCAATAAAATTCAGTTTTATACACAAAAAAAATTTCAAACATTACCTTACCTTTAGCCGTCTCAGGTGTATGTAAACCCTTAACGGTTATTCCATCCCAAACATTACTTCCAAAACAGCGTTGTAAACATCAATACTGCCTTAACAATTACGGGTGAAGCAATCATTGAAAGAAAAAAAACATTCTTATCACTGAAGATAAGATGGTCTATCTATCGGTCTAACTATGCTTCTTACGACTCATTGAACTTTACATCTAGGACTATATTTAAGGATTTTGGCTCGTTTGCCTGGGATTTGAGCTCAACACATCCTCAATGCTGGACAAGCATCACTTTAAAGTAGCTCGACGTAATCGGCTGTCGAAGCTGACCGCGTCGAAGAATTTCATCTCCCTTTGAAGACTCAAAATGCAGCGCGGACCGTTACACCCTTTCGAGGGCAGCTATGACGGAATCGTGAGATTTTAAGCATCGCCAGCTGGCTGTCGTACAAGCTCGCCGCATCAGAAAACGGGAGGCAGGAAATTGAGTACACTGTGCATTAGGTCAGAGGGAACGGAGGAGGAAGAGGATGGTGGGTTAAGAACCGTCGGAGTAGGAGCACAGCACTCAAGTTCCATGGCTTAACTCAAGATGGGCGGGATGGTGGTCGTCGTTGCTCGTTCCTGAATCCCACGCGAGTATGAGGATTGGGATGGGACGAACACGTAGAGACGTGACGTCGAATGGAGTAGCCGGATGAACGAGTGTCTCGATTAGTAGTCGGCGCGGATACCGCGTACCCATCGCCCAACTCTGCAAAAAGGGTGCGAAAGAAAGACTTTCTATTATGCTATACGTATGTGTGCTCTGCTCGTACACGAAGAAAAGCGTTCTCCCCCTGGCTTTCCCTAGACTCGAGTTTCCGTACTTCTCGAGCGTCTGCTCGTATCTTCTTCCTCACGAAAGGACTGAACCCTTTACCACATTATATACATTGGGTGCGTCACTTTCCTGCTTCGTTTTATACCCTCCTCCTGCTCTCTCTTTCACTCCCCCACCTAGGACGTAGAACTGGCTCACTTGCGTTTTCGTCGTCCTTTCTTGCACGATCGTAAACAAACGCAACAGAATACACCGGTTGGCACCACATATACGTTTAATCAACCCTTGGAGCTCGCAGGATCAAGAATAACCTGTAATATCTTTTTGTTCTCTTGTCTCGAGCACGTGCTATAGTGATCATGACTAAGCACGCGAATTCGTGCTTTCCAGAGACACTTGACGCACTATCAATGTACACACCCACACGGAAATAAAATATATGTAATAATATATTTTTCGATATATTAAAAATGGATGTAAAATATATTTCAGATAAATATTATCCATCTTAGATATCGATTAGATATATGCAATATATACGGGAAATGAATTAAAAATATATTCGCATACCAAACTTTTGGGCCAAAATAGATCGGTGTGTATATAAAAAATATATGTTGGATAGGCGGTTACATATATTCTAACTCTATTGAAAATAGACTTGCAATGTACTCAAATTACCCTCAAAATATACTACAAATATATTTTAAATGTGTCCGAATTATAATTGAAATATACTTTAAATGTATTTAAACTACATCTAAAATATACACGATATATGTTCATACTCCATTTAAAATATACTTGAAATATGTTCATACTACATTTTAAATATTATTCAAATATATTCAACGTGTATTTAAGATATAATTGAAACATTATTAAAAAGTTTGTTATGACCTTATTTACATCATTGCACCCTTTTACGATATTTTTCGGTGTCATTAATTACGATTATGGTGTTTGCGCTTCAAATATATTAATGGTTCAAATTTAAATTATATCAGACGCTTACACGCCGTAAGGTGATTTCGAACCGGGGACCTCTGACAAGGAACATCCCTCAGATGTCCGCCTCCGATTTTGTTGAAACTCATATATGTGATAGAGCATCGAAAACTTTGAGACACGTATTTTTTTTATCAGCGGAAAAACGGATTTAAGGGGGGAAACCGCCCCTCAAAGAAAGGCGTGTCGAGGGGTGATTTTGCAGTTTCACCCAGAAGCAATCCACCGATCTAAATGAAACAAAAACGAAAATTCTTCTAATGAAAAGCGATGAAAAATCCACTATGAAAATGTTAAGAAAAAATTAAATTAGGGGGTAAACCACCCCTCAATTTGCCTTTTATCATCCCACACTTAAGAGGGTTGTATGCAAATTAATAAAACAGGTATCATTTTGAAGGGCAATTAAAATTAAAGTTGACGGGTTTTTGCGTTTTGGCGGCATAGCAAATTTAAGGGGGTAAATCACCCCCAAATATAAATTTATTTATCATGGTCGTATTTTCTGTGTTTAAAGTATATCCGTTGATTTTAAATATTTCTATAAGCTACAATTTAATGTTTTATCATATTTCAAAATTATTACATTCGTCTTAAGGGGTAACTACCCCTCTGACGAGAAACATCATTGAAGTATCCGCTTTCGATTTCGTTGAAACTCATATATATGGTAAAGCATTGCAAATTATTAAACATGTTTTTTTTTGTATCGGCAGAAAAACGGTGTTAGGGCATGAAACCAACCCTCAAAGTTTCTCCCACAAGCAGTCCACCGATCTGAATGAAACAAAATCGAAAATTCCTCTAATATTAAGCGATGAAAAATCCACTACAAGAGTGTTGATTAGAAATATAATTAAGGGGTAAATCACCTCTCCATTTGCCGTTTTTCACCCCACGCTTAAGAGGGTTGTATGAAAATTCATAAAACAGGTATCATTTTGAAGGGGAATCAAAATTCAAGTTGACGCGTTGTTGCGTTTCAGCGGGACAGCAAATTTAAGGCGGTAAACGACCCCTAACATAAATTTGTTCATTTCCATTCATTTAAAAAACCAGAAGATTTTAAAAATCCTGTTATATTTGGTTTCGGTGAATCGAACACACATTGTGAAATATCCGGCTGCAATAATTTGGCCATTATCAGATGTGCATGGTGCAAAAAGTCGTTGTGTTTAAAGCATTTTTTGACAAGTACTATTAATTAAATCAGCTGATATGATTCCCAAATGAAATTATATTAAAATATATTAAAAACATGTTCGTTAACCTACTGTTAAACCCTCAATTTCATTAATATGTTTAATTAAATAAACGGTAAAATAAAAAAAATATACATACCTCCACAAAACTGCGTCGCTGGCTAAATTATCGAAGTGAGCCTTATAACTTATTCTGGAAATTATTATAATTAATGATATAGTAGAAGTGTATGTTTATTCCTATGGAGATGCTTAATAGAAGTGCATATTAAAATCGGAAGCGTTTCGACACGAAAATATGACTCTTATGAGTAAAGGGTAGCCCCACTTCCCTACTCTCAAAGTAGCGCTCATAAAGCTCAAAACGAATATGCGGCACACACACAAATATAAAATTGATATTACCGATGAAATGAAAACAGTTTTAATGAAATTCGTGAAACTTTTCGCGCAACTTCAAACAAAAAGCAATTAGAGGGGGTAGGTTACCCTTAAAATGTAAAAATTCAAAAACGTAATAATTTAAAAACGCGGCAGAATATTTTGAATCCGCGGATACATGTTAAACACAGAAAACACGACGGTGATGAACAAATTTATGTTAGGGGTGGTTTGTCCCCTTAAATTTGCTGTCCCGCTGAAACTCAAAAACGCGTCAACTTGAATTTTGATTCCCCTTCAAAATGATACCTGTTTTATGAATTTTCATACAACCCTCTTAAGCGTGGGGTGAAAAACGGCAAATGGGGGGGGGGGTTGTTTACCCCTTAATTATATTTATAATCAACACTCTTATAGTGGATTTTTCATCGCTTAATATTAGAGGAATTTTCGATTTTGTTTCATTCAGATCGGTGGACTGCTTGTGGGAGAAACTTTGAGGGGTGGTTTCATCCCCTAACACCGTTTTTCTGCCGATACATGAAACAAAACATGTTTAATAGTTTGCAATGCTTTACCACATATATGAGTTTCAACGAAATCGAAAGCAGATACTTCAATGATGTTTCTCGTCAGAGGGGCAGTTACCCCTTAAGACGAATGTAATAATTTTGAAATATGATAAAACATTAAATTGTACTTTATAGAAATATTTAAAATCAGCGGATATACTTTAAACACAGAAAAAACTACCATCATAAATAAATTTATGTTAGGGGTGGTTTACCCCTTTAAATTTGCTATGCCGCCAAAACGCGAAAACCCGTCAACTTTAATTTTAATTGCCCGTCAAAAGGATACCCGTGCAGAAATTTTGGCAGGGATACAGGTGGATTCTGACTTGTATCCCGGGCTCCCAGTCGGGATCTAGTCCGATATCGGATCAGATTCGAAGACTAAATGTAAGATCCGTAAACTGGATTCCATTAGGGATCCAAAAACTCTAAATAGATTCCCCATGGAATCATTGAGGAATCTGGGAAGGATCACGGGTGAATACAGGCTGAAATAAAATGTCAAAAATGGAATTATGACATGTTAAATTTATTATAAAAATAAATAACATTTATAAAGTTTTGGTGCATTAAACTATCAGTAAAAAAAAAATTTGTCCAAAGATTCAAATGGCAGATCACGCTCATCGCGAGATTTTGATGTGAATTAAAAAAAATTCACATCAAAATCTGTGAATGCAAATGTATTGACAAGAAATTATAAATACAAAAAAAATCACAAAATTAGTTGTGAATTTTTTCGTATTTAAGACAAATTAAAATAAAATTCAAAATGATTAGATTAAAATTTGCGCCAAAAGTGAGTTCGTACGTATTTTGAGAGAAAACATTGCCTCGAGGCAAAGAAATTTTTGCACATAACTTTTTGTGCGAACATTTCTTTGCCTCAACACAATGTTTTCTCTCAAAATACGTTTACACTTGTGGTGTAAATTTTAATATAACTGTCGTGAATTCGATTTTTATTTTCTTCAACTTGAGGAAATTCACAACTCATTTTGTGATTTTTTGGCTACGTCACATCTGACCCGACGACAAAATATCCGCGACAAAATATCCGCGACAAAATATCCGAGGACAAAATATCCGAAAGACAAAATATCCGAAAGATAAAATATCCGAAAGACAAAATATTCTCATAACAAAACATCCACGAGACAAAATCCTAAATCTCGTCCACCACATCAACGGGGTCGCGCGCAAAACACCTTTGTGGGGTGTGTGAGATAGTGGGGTGGGGGCATAATACGAGCTTCTTCATTGCACTTATTTCTTTATTGTAAAGTTTTTGTACACTTTAAACTGTAGCACTACTGACACTACAAACTGACAGCACTACAAACTGACAGAATAAATTTCAACGGCATGACTGTACACTTTAAACTGTACAGTGTTACAGTGTGGGGTGTGTGAGATAGTTTGTACTGTGTAATTTGTTGTACAGTAATGTAATGTCTGTACAGTTGACACTGTAATGTCTGTACAGTTTAAAGTGTACACCTTTGTGGGGTGTGTGAGATAGTGGGGTGGGGGCATAATACGAGCTTCTTCATTGCACTTATTTCTTTATTGTAAAGTTTTTGTACACTTTAAACTGTAGCACTACTGACACTACAAACTGACAGCACTACTGACACTACAAACTGACAGCACTATTGACACTACAAACTGACAGCACTACAAACTGACAGCACTACAAACTGACAGCACTACAAACTGACAGAATAAATTTCAACGGCATGACTGTACACTTTAAACTGTAGCACTACATACACAGCAGAGAGAAAAACATTGACTGTCTCATGAAGCCAGTTGTCCTAGTTTAAGAGTAATAACGTTAATCATAGATTTAATTACCGACAGCGGATATAATATCGGCAGATATTTTGTCTTGCGGATATTTTGTCATGAGGATATTTTATCCTGCGGATATTGTGTCGTCGGATATTTTGTCGAGGATATTTTGTCGTCGGGTCAAAACGCGTGTTACCGATTTTTTTCATATTTATAATGTAATATTTGAAACTCACAACTTTTTTTGCGAAAATTTCTTTGCGTCGACGAAATGTTTTCTCTCGAAATACGTAAGAACTCACGGTTGGTGTAAATTTTAATCTAATCATTGTGAATTTGATTTTAATTTGTCTTAAATACATGTTTATACCCACCGACATGTCGGTGGGTATAAACAGAGACTTATTCCCCAAAACCGGTATCCCGGTTAGAATCCAACTTGCATCAGTATCGGAATATGTACGACGACGATGGCATAATTTCGAAAATTTTGGCATCACGTGTGTTTTCGGTATTACTATGTAATTCCCATATATAGATAGGAATTTTATAGATAGGAATCTATAGACAGAAATTCCTATCTATAGATAGGAATTCCATAGTAATACAGAAAATACACGTGACGCCAAAATTTTTAATATGATGCCATCGTCGTCGTACATATGCCGATACTGATGCAATTTGGATTCTAACCGGGATCCGGTTTTGGGGAATCCATGACAAATCCTGATCGGGATTTGATCGGACATAGGGTATCCCGGTCAAAATTTCTGCACGGGTAAGTGTGGGGTGAAAAAAGGCAAATTGAGGGGTGGTTTACCCCCTAATTTAATTTTTTCTTAACATTTTGATAGTGGATTTTTCACCGCTTTTCATTAGAAGAATTTTCGTTTTTGTTTCATTCAGATCGGTGGATTGCTTCTGGGTGAAACTGCAAAATCACCCCTCGACATGCCTTTGTTTGAGGGCCAGTTTCCCCCCTTAAACCCGTTTTTCCGCCGCTAAAAAAAAATACGTGTCTCAAAGTTTTCGATGCTCTATCACATATATCAGTTTCAACAAAATCGGAGGCGAACACCTGTGGAATGTTCCTTGTGAGTGATGAGCTGGGACGTTCCCCACTGAGCTAGTTCTACTTGTTAAATTCACTTTCGCATCGTCTACATATCGTACAATACACAATGTTAGTTTATTGAGAAATGTGTGGATTTACAAGAGTAACTAACATTATTGGATCAATTACTTAAGTGCGTTCGCATAGAGAGCGATAATCGAATAGAATTACGAGATTACATAACCGTCAATTTTTTTGTCCGATCATTTATTCCGGCTAGTGCGGCTAGGTCTTCGCGAGATACCGTCTTGAAGATGTTTTTCATTTGCAACGTCATCTGTTACTCAAGTTGCTTAACCAATCAAATTTAAAATACATAAATCATACATTCAGTTTGTATGTTTGATATATTTAAGATGTATCTTAAATGGATTGATATTTATATATCGTATAGGTTTTACTCTTACCCAAAAATATAATTGGCATATCCAACTTTTCGAACCAATTATATTTAATACATGTTTTAAATATTTTTCGATATATTTTTTATATATTTTATTTTCATGTGGGGCAGGTAGTCAGAATAACTGTTTCAAGCGGTACAGAGCGGGAAAAATCGTGGGCAAAACCTAATGTGTGTGTGTGTGTGTGTGTTTGCGTGTGCGTGCGTGCGTGCGTGCGTGGGTGCGTGCGTGCGGGCGTGCGTGCGTGCGTGCGTGCGTGCGTGCGTGCGTGTGCGTGTGTGTGTGTGTGTGTGTGTGTGTGTGTGTGTGTGTGTGTGTGTTCTTAGTGTATATATACACTAAATTAATCGAAGGTGTATCATTTATGAGCATTTTATATGATTCAAATGGATCTTGAGATTGGTATATTAGTAAATATATACATATAAATATATAGTAATATATATTCAGATATACATATAGCATACCTTAAATATATTCAGATATCCTATTAAAAATGTATACAGCGTACGTTAGTCATGCAATTTCAATATATTTTATATGCATCTTGAACGCACCTTTTTCAAGATGTCAGCATACATTCTGCGTTATGTTCCCCAGTATATGAAACATTTATTCAGTATGCATATCTAATATATTTAATGTACATCTTAGAAGCTATTTATATTTATATATCGCATAGGTTTTTAATCATATCCAAAATTATACTTGACATATCCAACTTTTCGTACAAAATGTATTTAATATATGTTTGATGTATCTTTCGATATATTTTTTATATATTTTATTTCCATGTGGGTGTCCACTGAGCTAGTTCTACTTGCCAAATTATTGAACTTTCGTATCGTCTGCATTTCGTACAATACACAATGTTAGTTTATTGAGAAATGTGTGGATTAACAAGAGTAACTAACATTATCGGATCAATGATTTAATTGCGTTCGCATAGAGAGCGACAATCGCATAGAATTACATAACCTTCAATTTTTTGTCCGATCATTTATTCGGGCTGGTGTGGCTAGGTCATCGCGAGATACCGACTTAAAGATGTTTTTCATTCGCAACGTCATCTGTTACTCAAGTTGCTTAAGCAACCATATTCAAAATATATAAAACATACATTCAGTGTGTATGTTAGACATATTTAAGATGTATCTTAAATGGATTTATATTTATATATCGCATAGGTTTTAGTCTTACCCAAAAATATAATTGGCATATCCAACTTTTGGAACCAATTATATTCAATACATGTTTTATATATTTTTTATATATTTTATTTTCATATGGGCAATGGTCTTCAATTTTGTCCAGAACGGTTTGTTGTCTCGTCGCGCCCCATAACTTTGCATACGTGGAAAAAATTATGGTAATATGACTCACAACAAACATCACTTAAGGGTCCGCCTTCGATGTTGTTGAAACTCATGTGTGATAAAGCATTCAAAACTATTAGGCACGTATTTTTATTTGTTGCCGGAAAACGGTTTCAAGAGAGCGTGTAACCCCTCAACGCGGCGTGTAACCCCTTGATGTAATTTTTTTTCGATACTTCTATAGTGGACTTGGCATTGCTTTACAAAAAAAGAATTTTGGTTTTTGTTTCGTTCAGATCGGTGGACTGCTCGTAGGTGAAAGTGCAAAATCATTCCTCCACACCGCTCTTTGACGGGTGGTTCGTAGGTGAAACTGCAAAATCATTTTTCCACGCCGCTGGTGGCCACGAGGTGGCTCGTAGGTGAAACTGCAAAATGATTCCTCCACGCCGCTCTTTGACGGGTGGTTTTCAACCTTAAACCCGTTTGCCGCCAATAAAAAAAATACGTAGTTTTCAATGCTTTATCACATTTACACCACCGGCGAAAAGTTTCCGGACTAAAATACAAAAAACTTCCGGAACGATTTTTTATGCCATTTTGCCAATAGTTGACATAAATAAATTTAATAAACGGCATTTTGAAAGGGAGGAATTCACTTTCATACCGCTTTTTAAAACATTTTTTACTATTTTTTTTACATCTAGTATCCTTTTTCGAAAACGACCACTTTCCGCCTTTTTCGTTCCTTTCTGGTGGACTCCGTTTACCGACAAATTTCTTTTATGCATTTCTTTGACTTTGACTTTCTTTAAAAAGTTGAATCAGTTTTCGTTGAGTTGACGAAAAAAAATTCAGATTTTTTTTTTCGAAATTTTTTTCGTCACCCGTTTTCGGTAAAAAATCAGATGATTTAATCACCGTAACTCGAGAACTGAGGGGTTTGTGGTAACATTTCACGACACGAAAATATTGTATCTTTCTATTTTCAACGCAATACAATTTCTTAAGATTTTTTTCGACATGTTTTTCCCCGTTAAAATTGTATTGTTTTCTAGTCACGTCAATCAATTTATTTCAACCGATTGTTAACAATCAATTATGTCAAAGTTATTTTTACAGGAAGTGATTATTTTTTGTTAATTTAAAATCAATGTATGTTAAAGTAACTTAAATTGATTGAAACTTTAATTTAAGCGAAAACTTGCATAAATTCAATTCGTCTCGTCGTATCTGAAAAAATGTAACATTAATTTTGCCACAAGAGAAAGAGAGCGGAGGAAGGGAGAGACGAGATACCCAAGATGCCAACTGACTTTCAGATATACAAAAAAAGCAAACACAATCTCTGACTGCAGCGTTGAGTTTCACTACTGACGGTGACCCGACCAAATTGTGTTCGACCAAGAACGACCGTATCCACTGCTCTCTGTGCTGCCAGATGTTCTTTACATCTGCTCGCGCCTCGCTCCATGAGCACGGACGACGTCGGACTATCGCATCTGGCCAATTTCAACCTGCAACGAGACTGCTCATTCCAGTTGACAAACTTCTCGAATACTTATAGTTTACGGTGTTATCATTATGCTTGCTTCATGTGTACCTTCGATATTTCAGGCACAATGGATAGACTCGTCATTCGCACCCACGTAGGGCCTGCCACTGACGGAAAAACTCTGAAACGCCACAGCGCGTGTAACATAAAAAAAACAGCCAACACACTAACAGATATCTTACACTAGGGCGCCTCGGTTATCATGCCGAGCGAAAAAAGTTCTTGACCTGAATAAATGAATGCAAGATCAGCGCCCGCGGGAGATTAATTCTG
The DNA here is from genome assembly GCA_964007375.1 of Ophion obscuratus. Classification (NCBI taxonomy): domain Eukaryota; kingdom Metazoa; phylum Arthropoda; class Insecta; order Hymenoptera; family Ichneumonidae; genus Ophion; species Ophion obscuratus. The sequence goes on from OZ023312.1 coordinate 46,396,721, forward strand.
TATTGTCGTTCAACTCAGAAAATGCCCGCTTCTTTTTCCAACTTTTATTCTAGATGCTATGAAGTGATAATCAGTTGGAAAACATAAAACAAAGTACAGAAACCAACTTTGAAAGGTTTACAATAAATAGCAATTCAATAAAATCATAAATATCCCGCGTAGGACTTACATGCCTAAAGGTTATCGATGTATTATTCAATGGCCTGCTCGCGTGACTTTTTTACTTTGTGAATAACATGTTGCACAATAATGCTGGGTTTCCGTTTCATCAAATGCTATAGATACTTCTGACGAACTACGAATCGAATATCAGAAAACCATTTTTGTATGTTTTATTCCCTCAAAATCGTACCAATCAAGGTTTTGAACAGTTCCCTGGTCCTAGTAACAAAAAAACTTGATTTTATCGTTTTTCGTCAAAAAAGACCTTACCCCCTTCCCCCCTTAAGGCAGAGGTTTTGAAACTGGACGTCGCGGAGAGAGATCAGGGGCGTCGGGCCGCTGTCCGAAAGATTTCGGAACGCAGACCGAAACAGTTTGTAAACCTCTGGGTTAAGGGGCCATGCCTACTTGTAAAAACCGAAAAATCGCTTATTCAAAACCAATTTATTTTGACAGTATATCATGTGAATATTCCCTGAAAATTTCATGGTGATCGGATCAAAATTAACAGATTTATAGGCTGTTACGTTGACGCCCGTCGGAACGCTCGGAGCGTCGTTCGGAACTTCAAACTTTTTTTTCTACAAAGTACGTTTTCAAAGTCGGTGAGCATAATATCTCAAAAACTACTCTATCGATCTTTCTGACATTTTCGGGACATTTTTTTACAAGATGTAAAAATATAGTAATTGATCGCATGATCTTTTTCCCGATGTATACTTTCGATTTGATGAACGAAAAATTCTCATTTTTTCGCAAAAATCAAGCCTCACTTTGAACACGCGCAATTTTTTTTATTTGTTATTTCAAAAATTATTTCGACTAATCATAGAATGAACTAATATATTAACGAAATCTGTTTGATTTTTTAATATCAGATAACCCGGTTCAAAAGGGTATCGCTCGCCGCAAAATACGTTTTCGAGATGTGCTTCCCGGACATCGGCTGTAAATCGATCACAATTATATATTTTTACTGAAAAAAATCACAGAGTATTCTTCAGATGATACTTTTTCGAATACTTAATTTTTGTAGCAATGTATCATTATGATTTTTTATTAAAAGTCCCAAAAATGATCTGTCTTCGGCTGTTACAACTCGGCATAACCCGTTAAAGGGGGCACTATAGAACGCCAAAACTTAGTCGATTTTCATGACTTTTTTGGAGCGTAAGGAACATATATATCTTTTCAGGGTGATAGGTACTTTTTATTACATAATTCTAGTTTTCAAAACGATTTTTGTTGCTTAAAAAAAGTGAAAAATGGTGGTGACAACCCCAGTCGCCGTGAAGCCGTCCGGAAGGGAGGCCGAATGCGGTGTACACTCCAGCACCTCGTAGGATCATCTGAATCAGGCTGCGCAATAAAATTAATTGGTATATAAATACAATCACTCGATGAACCAACAATATTGGAATAATAATGATAATTGGCTAAAGCGGAGACCTTAAAACAAACAAAAATTGATTTTATCGGAAAAAAAATGCGTACTTTGACCCCGCCAAAAACATGTTTATATTGATAATTTTTAGTCGGTCTTAGATTCATCAATTGGACATAAGTATCATAATAACGTCTGCCAAATATGAGCTTGATCGGTCAAATAGTTTTTGAGTAATCATGTACACTGATTTTCAACTCATGGAAAAAGATAGTTTCGCGATAATCGTTGTTAAAGTTTCAGCAAGGGAAAAACGTATGATTCTTTGATTTACCGTCTAGTCAGCTATTCCAGCACCATATAATAGTCCTTCAGCCTCATTTTCAGCTGAATATTTCTATCGGTTTAGAAGCGTTTCTAACAGCTATTACTGAATAAACGACTCGCCTCTCCACGTGATGCCTATACCCGCGCGCAGGGCTTCAAACGGAGCAGAAGTGAGTCACGCTCAAAGGCTCTCGGAACGTCATTTTTGAGAATCGACCAAAATCACTAACTGAATCGTATTCCACAGGTTTCAAAGTATAAATTTAAGCAATAAAAAAATTCCTTTTCTGAACCTCTATACTCCCTTTAACTCATTGCATATTAAGGCGTTATCCCCACTTGTAGCGCAAAAAAAGGCCTTATTCATGAATTTTTTAAAAGAAAACTACAAAACTTTTTTAATCAATCAATATACCATCTTAAAGAACACATCTTGAAGAATTTTCAATATTTTTTTTATCGAAAAATATTACATTGTTTAGTGGCAAATGGCCGTTAATGAAATAATGTTTTTATATACACGGTTTGCGGTGACCGACATTGCGGCGAAGTGGATCATCTGAAAAAAAAATGCGGATGGATTTAGTCAAATATAAGTATCAACTAGTCTTTAATCAGAGGATTTTAAAAAATATTCATTTTTCACAAAATGGCGGACAGTCAAAGTTAATGGTTCGATTTTAACGAAAAAAACGGGCGTTTTTGGGCTATAAAACGGCCATTTTTTCAAAAAAAAAATCGAACGATTAAAGACTACATTTTTATGTATTAATTAAGCCTGCAAAATTTCAAGAAGATCGGTTCATTAGTGTTCGAGTAATCTTGGTCACCGACTTTAGAAATGCCATTTTGAGAAAAACGCGTTTAGAGTTTCAATTTCCGGTCGTTTACACAATGGATTCTTCTCTTTCAACGCTCATATCTCAGTCAATTTTGTTCGGATCGACTTGAAATTTTCAGGACATATTCTCAGATACTTACACTTCAAAAAAAATGCAATAAAAAAAATCGATTTTTTCAAAGTCGCAAGTGGGGGTAACCCCTAAAATACCGCAGACCTATTGATTTTCGAATGCATCAATAATAGTAAGGAAATGTTCTCGCGTATAACTTATGTTCTTTTTTTCGTTCTCATTTCTTTACGCCTTCCTCATTCATCTTCCAACTTGTCGATGGCTATTGTGTGAGTTGAGTCTGACGTATTCGTATCCGATAGACAGGAAAAGAAGGTAGAGGGTTTTGGGGCTTGATGGCAAAAGAATCTTGGTCTATCGTGCTTGTGTATGTGCGTGTGTGATTCGAAGGCGAGGAAAGGGTCTGTTTTGTCCTCTCGCATATAAACGCGCTGAAAAGCTGCCCCCGTTGGTGATAAGAAGCACACCTGATAAGAGATATTCTTGCGCGATGTATGGCACATCGTCCTGACGGACAAAAGATCCCCGCTTGTCTTGGTTCACGTGTTGAAGAGGTCGACTTACGACCGTTTGCTGGCAAGTCGTATGCGTGCAAAATCTGAGATATTCACGGCGCCGCCGCCTGTCTTCGTGACAGTCCCATTTACAAATTTCCACTGGGAATTCACCGTCATTACGGGCATTACCCTCGTGCAAACCCACCCACACGGTTCCTCGATCCCTCTTAACTCGGTGACAGATTCTCCTCGAGGCAGAGCCTGAATACTACGCGTAGAAAATCAGGGAGGTGCTGAAATATCTTGAGACGGTACAGCGTGCCCTGTACTCTCAAGTACTTCTTCCACGTCTTTTATTCGCCGCAATTCTGTGGCGAAAACTCAACGATCGCATGGATGTTTTTATTTTTGAAGAAATCTATGAAAGACGTTTTTCTCATAGAGGGTAGTATTGAAGAGTCTGCTAATTCTTAGAAATCTTTATTGATACGTAGAAAAGCACTTTCGTAAAGATATTTTACGACCATCTGTGTGCTTAAGGGAGGACACCACTCTGACGGGCCGAGAAAAGGTAGTTTTTTGTCTACTGGATTATCTATTTGGGATTTGAAAAAAGTTATGTTATTGAGCATACATTGAACTCATTTCGTGTACATGTTTATAAGAAAAATAAAAAATTGACAATGTCATTCAGGTACAACAGAGCCTCTGCATAAAAAATGTGGTCCAACGACTGGATCCATAACTTGACAATGATTGGTCTGAACAATAGGAATAAGCAGTTATATAATCTATAGAAATGTAGTTCACGGTGTACGTAGACGTTTCTCGACTTAAAAAAATCACAAAATGGTGGGTGTCCAAAAAAAACTTTGATTTTGGTGAAACTTTTACAAATATTCGGGGCCTGAAAAAGTAGTCTTTTTTAATGGCTATCGATAGCTACTACAATAACGTAAATTGGGTTTTTTTTAAATTGAATATCGGACAATTATAGCGAAAGTTATGATACTGGCCAGGTCGATAAAAGTCGTTTCGAGAAACACGCGATTAAAAGTTTTAGCATACGTAAACCGTTGCGCTACGTGCTCTCACTGAATCGCCTGTATAGTGAATTTTCCATATTTTAACTTGATTGTTTTTTCACGTATTCTGCAATATGTATACTTTGAGAAAATGAAAAAAAAAAACGTTTTTTTCACCTGTTAACAAAGCAACGTTTGCGATTTTTATTTTGAACGATCGTGCGAATAAAAGTTTCAGTATTCACAAGATACAAGCAGCCACACGTTGTTCTTCAGTTCCAACACCCTGTATATATGGCGCTAGAGAAAGACAGTGGGCTTCCTGTGCCACCCGCAAGTTCGGATAAGATGCGCGTCGATGATGAATCCATGAAAGCCAGATAGAATTGTTTCGACGCTGGAAGACTCTTCGCCGAGTATTGCGGTTCCCTTCGGGCGGAAACCTTTGCAGATAGCGTCGACGCTTTTCTTGAGATCGACCGCTTCGCCACCAATATCACTTCTGGTGATGCGGCGAAATATACAGAAGCGAAACCTCACGTAGAAATCTGATAGTAGCATTTTCTACGCGCTTTACATTGAGAGAAAAGAGCAGAGACGAAAAAAATTGTGAAGGTGCATGCGCGATGATATATCTACGAGCATAATAGAGCTAAATATAATATTCGAGGCGAGAATGAAGGCGTATACTTTTCGATAGTATAATCGATAGTATACACGGTTTTTTTTCGTTCTTCAAGCATTTATTTTATGATTACTTGTTGGATTAAATTAAGGGATCATCACAGTGTAACAGGTCGAAAAATAGCTGATATTCGCGATTTTTTTCCATGGTTAAAGTACGCTATTCAGTCTGATTTTTTAAATGTCAAATCAAAGCACTCATTAAGAACAAAAAATGCATTATTAAACACCGGTGCGATGGTCTAGTGGTTAGCGTGCTCGCCACTAAACCAGCGGACCGGAAGGTCCCGGGTTCGAATCCCGGTCGCGTACATTTCGTCGTGAAATGTTTTTCTTCGGCATTTCGCGGCGAAATAAGACTAGTTCCACGACCGGGGGGGGGGGGGGGGTGGGGCGAATTCGACGACCGGCTGTATTGGTATAGGTTTTCCGCAGTCTCCCTATACCCATGACAGAAAATGTCATGATGAATATAATACGGAGGGGGAAGTCGGCTGCGGCCGCAAGAGGGGGGAACAGAGAGAAAGATGGAGAAAAAAGAGGAGTAAACAGTAGAGGAAAGAACGGTCATAATGTGGGGAAGAATAGGTAACAAACGCGAAAAGCGTGTGTACCTAAGGAAAAAACTAATAAAAAAAATACATTATTAAACGTTTATTTTTATTTTTTTTACATTTTTTTAACGATTAAAAATGTCTCCAAAAAAAGGAGTCCTCACGGTGTACACGGTTAGGGTCGTAAATATTATCCGAAACAAAATTGGAAAACGATGATAAATCTATGGAGGTTTTTTAAAAATCAAAATTGACAAAATGCTGGTAGTTTGAAAAAAAAGTAACGAATTTAGCGGATTTTTCGACATTTTTTCGTTAAAAAAAATATGCAGAAAAAAATATGCAGAGAAAAGTTTTCATGGCAAGATAAAGAATGGCGTGAAGAATGTTGTGTCAAAATTCGAGACGAATAGCTTGAAAAATCTACCTTTGAGAGTGTACATCGTTTCGAAAAACGACATTTCGAGAAAAACGTGTCCGCCAGGTCTCACGCAGCTGATCGATTCCCTTTTTCTGAGAAAGGCAACCGGAATAATTCAAATTGCGCCCCCAAAATTGAACGACATGTTTATAACCGTTTATACTATCGGACAATGCAACGAAAAATCGATTTTTTTGAACATTTTACACTGTGATGATCCCTTAATCGAAGTATTTTCCCTCGGGGGAACGTTCACCCACATCTCTGGCAAAAACTGACTTCCACGTCGGAAGAATGTCCTGTCTTTTGACGCCATCCACTCATCTGCCTATTTGTTTCCTTCCTCGTAATTACGGAAGTGTATATCTTCTAAGGCGCATTGCATCGACTGGAACAAGCGACAGTCATCTGAAGCAAGTTGCGGAGGATTGGGGGAGGATGGACCTTCCATTCCAGTTCCATCAGTGCTTTTTCCCCGCAAATGCAAAGTGGAGCCAGGCGCTGTTGTAGAACAGAATCGCCTTACGACTATTTGATTCTACTGACGGCCTTTATCAATTAAGGGGTCTTCTCGCTTTGGACGTTTAAAAAAGGCTATTTTCGTGCATTTTTTTGATAGGTTTATATTATAGATATTGATATAAAAGTTGTTACGTTTAACAAATACACTGTCAAAATACATTTAAAACAAAAATTACTTATTTAAGTCACTATTTATAGACGAAAATGGTAGTTAAAAAAATTTCGTAAATAAATCGTAGGCCTGCGCTATTGATGAAATCTCGGAGATGGATCATCCCTAAGAAAAAAATCAAACGGTTTTAGGTTGTTAATGGCCATAGCGCATATCATACGATTCTGATATATGCAAGAATAACAAAATGGCGGAAATTTTTCAAAAAATAACAAAAAACGTGTTTTTTCACCGTTTTTGGCAAATAAAGTATCAACATCTTGAAAAATCCTTGATATGCGCTATAGCTATAGTTGTAAAGAATATGTGCTTCAAATTTCATAAGGATCGGTTCAGTAGTTTCGAAGATTTTATCAACAAGCCGTCGAAAAACGTTGTTTCGAGAAAAACGCGTTTAAAGTTTGTTTGGGTTACACAAATACGTTCTTTTTAAATTTCAATGTATTTCGAAAGTCTATTTATTAAGTGTAACAACTTTTACATCAATATCTACAATATAAACCTATCAAAAAAATGCATGAAAATAGCCTTTTTGAGATTAAATAGCCTTTCGAAGATGTTATCAACAAGCCGTCGAAAAACGTTGTTTCGAGAAAAACGCGTTTAAAGTTTCTTTGGTTAACATAATTACATTTTTTTATTTCAAAGTATTTTGAAAGTGTATTTATCAAGTGTCACAACTTTTATATCAATATCTATAATATAAACCTATCAAAAAATGCATGAAAATAGCCTTTGTAGCGTCTAAAGTGAGAAGACCTCTTAAATCGTGGGTCAAACGCTCCAGTTGCTGTTGGTAACGTTCGGGAGTGACAGTTTCCTTGAGTTTTAAAAGCTTATAAAGCACTACCTCTCCATATCCCACCAGGTACGCAACATGGCTTTGTGAACATGGATATTCCGTTTTGGAATCGATCTTGGTGGTTCGCTAACATCGAACCATGCTTTTATGGGTTTAGGGCTTTCGAAATAAATCCTTTTTTCATTCCCAGTTACAATACGCCACTGGAAACTTTTTTCTGTGTCTCGGAAGCAAAGAAATGGTGATGTTTCATCGATTCGCAATGCCTTCTTCCCCAGCTCGTGTTTCCAGAAATTTTGGGTCTTTCTTCATCGTCCCCATAGCATAAAAACGTCGAGATGCTGATTAAATGTAAACATTGAGCTGTTCAGCTCAATGTTCACATGTAAGTCTGTAAGTGGTTGAAAAGAGTTTTCATGCATCAAACTTTGCAATTCGCCATCTTGAGTTTTCTCGACTGATCTGGTCGTTACTTGTCATAGAGGTCACAATCGCCGCTTTTGATTCGCTGAAATTAATCTCCAAACAAAGCTTATTTGTATGGCGCTTACTCGCCATAAGTCTGTGTAAGCGGTCAGTGAGTTTTAGCTGCACTTTTTTACAAATCGTAACAGGGCAGAATTTCACATCGGAAAAACAGCCTGTCCCGGTCAAATTTTGTATGGCTTCTTCGAGGCACATGACTCAACTAAATATAGCGTCTTTTGGCGCCAATTTATTAGCACATGGGCACCGTTTAGGGAGACATAAGCACCGTCTGCCCGTACTAAAGTATAAAACACCTGGACCTACAGCCAAACAGCGGGTTCTAATGGAACCACCTGATATTAAGTGATATGGTTTACTATGCATTGAACAATAACTCGCTTTTATATAGTTGTAAAAACCTCTTCCCCATACAGTTTAGTATTGGGTGTACAACTTAATTCGGTTCGTTTTTTGCTTAAAATACGCACTTATTTGAATGATAAAATGAATTAATACATTAATCAAAATATTGTCCATCGCTAGCCACTACTTTTCCCCATCTTTCTGGTAATTTATGAATTCCGTCGCGGAAGAAGCGTTCATCTTTTGAAGCCAAGAATGAATCGAGCCAATTTTTGATACCCTGTTATGACGTGAAGCGTATTCCAGTCAAAGCGCTCTGCATCGATCGAAACAAATGATAGTTGGAAGGGGCAAGGTCTGGGCTATAAAGCGGGTGAGCCAGAATTTCCCAGCCGCTATTTTCCAAATAGTTTTTAACCAAAATAGCAACGTGAAGCCGAGTCGTTATGTTGAAAGATTATGGACTCGTGTCTGGTCGCATATTTTGAACGTTTTTCGGCTATAGATCGCTTTAAACGGATCAATTGTTGCCTGTAGCTGTACACCATAAACTTCCACAAGCATTCGGTGGGCTTCAGCAGCACTTGTGTGGGTGGGCTTCAGCAGCACTTTTCTTCCAATTGAAACAGAAAATCAACACTTCCCGCAAATGGTGCTTATTTGGGACGAAATTCGACATTTTCACCGCAGTGGAAATGCAGACATGATGCACAAAACTCAAAGGTCTGTAGACGATATTTGGTTAAGAGATGTTGATACTTCATGATACAGCAAAAACCAGCTGTTGCCGTCAACTATTTATAGCACCTAGAGCCATCTTTTGAAAACGGACCGAACTAACATAAGTTGTACACCTAATACATACTCACTGATCGTGTCAGCAGAAAAAAAAATTGCGTCATTTACGAAGAAGTTTAAGGGGTTTCTCACATTGGAAAAAGAAGGTTATTTGCATGATTTTTTAACATAGGTTTATATTATAAATATTGATATAAGAATTGTTACACTTAATAAATGCACTTTCGAAATACATTTTTAAAAATTGTTATGTATTTATGTAACCCAAACAAACTTTAAACGCGTTTTTCTCGAAACAACGTTTTTTCGACGGTTTGTTGATAAAATCTTCGAAACTACTGAACCGATCCTTATGAAGTTTTAACAACATATTCTTTACAACTATAGTTTTAGCGCATATCAAAGATTTTTTTAAATTTTGATGTTTACTATATTTTTTTGTTGCCAAAAACGGGGAAAAAACACGTTTTTTTTTCGAAAAATGTCTGCCATTTTGGTATTTTTGCATATATCAAAAATCGTGTCATATGCGCTATAGCCATTAACATACTGAATTTAACACCGTTTGATTTTTTCGTTTCGGACGATCGATCTCCGAGATTTTATCAACAGCGCAGACCTACATTTTTTTAGGAAATTGTTTATCTATCATCTTCGTCTATAAATAGTAACTCAAATAAATGATTTTTTTAAATGTTTTTCGAAAGTGTATTTATTAGGTTAACAACTTTGATGTCAATATCTATAATATAAACCTATCAAAAAAATGCATGAAAATAGTCTTTTTTAGCGTCTAAATTTAGAAGACCCCTTAATGATAATGTGTTACATTGAGTATTTGCTAAAGAGATATACGTGCTAAAAGTGCTCTAAAAGGAAAATCGCATTTTCTCGGGTACTGTTTGGCAGGCTCGGATAAAACGAATTGCAGAAAATCTCTGGAAGCGCTTATTTTCGTATACCAACTTCGGTCAAGCAGAAAAAAGTGCATAGATATCGTCCCAACATCGTACTATATAGCCTTACGAGCTTGCTGTCAATACAGTCTGAACAAAACAAATGAATAGATGGACACTACAATTTTATATTATGATTGAAATATTTATGTAATTTTCATTATTATTTCATTATATTATTATTATACTGTATACTGTATAAGAAGTTTAATAATAATTGCCCATATCTTGATTATTATTGTATAATGTATAAGTACGTGGTGCATGATTCAATAATTAATGTGAGCAATGCATTGCTTCATAAAAAAAAACATTATAATCTGATTTGTGTAAAAAATCACCGAAACGTATTGATATGTTATATACATTATTTTAAAAAAACAGACACTATAAAAACATAGCTACTTTCCGCCTTCGCAGTACCTACTCGTTTAAAATGAGATAAAAATAACTGCATTATAAGTGCATTATTTGACGCCCACGATTTCTCGAGAATTCCATATACTTTGTTGCATCGCCGACGTAGCCTCTTATTCAGTTTATTCTTGAACGTATGTATATACACTTCAGCTGAAAAATCGGGAAAACTTATATATAGATTCTTCCGATTTCTCAGTTGGAGTGTTTTACACGATGGCGAACATTTTTCTCGGTTCCAGTGTATATTCTTTAAGCACCAGTTCACTTTCTGCACTTCGTTTCGAGTGCACCCGGTGCGACAGTACCCGAGAATGCTGCTGCAACGTATGCGGAATCGTTTGATTTTTTCGGTCTCGTTCGTATGTGCGATTTATTTGTTCGCATCACTGAGAGAGAATGATTGAGAAGAATCGGGGGTATTTTCTCGCAGGATATTGCATTTTTGTACGGCGTGCAGGCATATCAAGCCTTATCGAAGAGAGAGAGAGAGAGAGAGAGAGAGAGAGAGAGAGAGAGAGAGAGAGAGAGAGAGTTCAGTTCATTTTCCACATCATCATGCATTTTTAGAAATCCAATTTTTTATATTAATTTTCTTTTGAATATATTATCATTGTAATTTATTCTCAATTGATCGATTTATTTTGTCGATCAAAATATTTAGTAGATTATTTATTAGCAGTGTTTCGTTTTTCCTGATAAGAAAAAAATAAAAATTCTCGAATAATCGTGACTCTCTCCTACGAATCTTGCTCGAAATTGGACCAACACCGATACCAATATGTATTCGTCCGGCTTGGTTTCCTCGAGGTATAACACACTAATATACGGTTTAGGGTCCATTCTTGAGCTCCGTAGGAACGCAATTCGGTGGTTTGCCAACGTTCGCCAGCAACGCGTTGCATTTCACATACATACGACCGAGAGTATTCCATCTCCGTTATGTAGCGGGCTTTTCCTCCTCACGAAGCCGTCACAGTCCTCACGTTACTGTCACTCGAATGTCTGCATATGTCACGCTTCTGTCGCCCATTCAACGAATCCACCGAATAACTGCATACATTCGTGTATTTTACGAACAACGATGCTTTTTCTGTGCGGAATAATACGCGGCTTTTTGGAAATAAGGTCGATCAAAAGTAGATTAACAAAAATTATGACTGTAGTAAATTCTTTTTTACTGTCGGAAAAATTGATATCTGCTGTTTTTGTGTATCTGCTTACTTTTCAATTAAAATAATCGATTTAAACACACTTGAGATAAAATCGGCAACTGATCAAGCTGGGCGATGTTTGCGCTACCTACCTATCCCTTCTGGCCTTTTTATCACTACGCATGGTTCAATTGCGATAATCGATTATTCGTAAATTCATTGCAGATACGTAATTGGGACAAATGAAATTTCGAACGTTTTGTAATTAAATGACGACCGTGAGGTCAACTGGCATACCTGTTGATTGCAATTCATTTATTTATCCAGGGCGAAATTGATTGCGAATGTGATAATCGTATTGGGAAATGAAGTAATTAAACTTGGACAGTATTGACATGATCGAATAATTTATTCATGCCGTTGACAAAAAATTTTAGTTTACGAACGAGCAATGTGTACGATACTACGAAATAATAGCTTTGCTTTCGTTGAAAATCATTTCACCCCCTTAACATTATGTTTTTGCGATAAAATATTTGTCAGGAGGGATAACGGTGACAGACGAAGGCACCATTGCTTAGAATAATTGCGACGAAACTTGAGTCAATTAGGTATTTTCATCCACCATGCAGGGCGCGAGAGTATTTTAACAGAGATAACTATCGGTAGAGGACAATTTACCCCCTCCGTCTCGCGTTTCCGTCTCTGGCTCTCTCTTTTTTCCCCTTCCTCCTTTCTCCACCCCCCTCTCTCTCACTCTTTTGCTCTCTCTCTCTCTCTCTCTCTCTCTCTCTCTCTCTCTCTCTCTCTCTCTCTCTCTCTCTCTCTCTCTCTCTCTCTCTCTCTCTCTCTCTCTCTCTCTCTCTCTCTCTTGGTAACGAATTTCCACAGCGTCAGCAGGGGCAAACAGCACTGTACCACGGGAAAAGCTCATGCGTGGATGCTGGGAAAATTGCCGGAAGCTGGGCTACCGTGGTCGAAATATATAGAGCATATAGACACAGGGGAGGAATATGATCATGAATTCAACTCCCATAAGTTCGCAATCACAGATATGAGTGTGCACGAACATTTCCAAGAAAATATTCAACTTCGCTTCGCGTTTAAGACGAGAGAAGCAACGGAAGATTTGATTTCATATCGCAGACGTATAGGAAATCGCGCTTGAGAGCAGCCCTTGGTCTTTTCTATCCCTCGGGACCATCAATACCGTCGTATAATTTGTTTAAAAAGAGCTGATGCATATTCACCCATATAAGTGTGTATATACATAAATGTGGGAAGATTTAAAGGACATTCAACTTCAATCATCGTTTTGATGGCAGTCAATTGTCTTCAGTCAAATATCCTGATAGTCAATATTGCTCACGTACATAGAAAAGGTCCGAACAATATTTTCTGCATAATTCGTGCATATTGCCTATAAAATATTGTATGGAATGTATTTTTCTTTTTGTAGTCCATCTGGATCCAGTACGTTCATTCGTTTTGAAATACATTTTAATTAATAAAGTTACCATTTTCATGCCGAATCTTGATATACTTAGCGGCATGTGCGTTGATGATGACATTCTTTTAACCGATGGTTTGACAAGCAGAAAATTGAAATGTCGCTGAGCACGAGCGGAAATGAAAGTATAGCAAGTACTTGCAGCATCCAACCCGCGGAGCGTTTGTTTGACAAAAAAAAATATATATATATATATATATTCAAGAGAACACTTCTGGAAAGAATAAAATTAATGGATGAGATGAGCTGTGTTTTGAACGAGAGAATTGTTCGGCAACCTCCTGTTGTGTTTTCTCCAATGGCGTTCCTGCTCGCTTGAGAGAATCTTGGCAGAGCAACTTTTCGTCCCTAGTTCTCACTAGATTTTTCAACGATGTACCACAATGGGATTCGCCTATTCTCTTGCTAGCACGAGAGACTGTTCTTTTTTGACGAAGTACCTCTCAACTATATTTATAAATACTTATATATATATATATGTAAGTGTGCGTGTGTGTGTGTGTGTGTGTGTGTGTGTGTGTGTGTGTGTGTGTGTGTGTGTGTGTGTGTGTGTGTGTGTGTGTGTGTGTGTGTGTGTGTGTGTGTGTGTGTGTGTGTGTGTGTGTGTGTGTGTGTGTGTGCGTGCGTGTGTGCGTGTGTGTGTGTGTGTGTGTGTGTGTGTGTGTGTGTGTGTGTGTGTGTGTGTGTGTGTGTGTGTGTGTGTGTGTGTGTGTGTGTGTGTGTGTGTGTGTGTGTGTGTGTGTGTGTGTGTGTGTGTGTGTGTGTGTGTGTGTGTGTGTGTGTGTATACATATAAAAGATGGACACGAGGGTAATGGACCGTAGTCCTTACAATCAATGGAAAAGAAGCTCGGAAGTTTTTTTTCCACTTTTACTCTTTCTTTCTGTTTTTTTCATTCTTTTCTACTCTATTTCATTTGACCTCGTCGAAGAAAGAATAGTCTCTCGATAGATATGGGAGCACCTTAGATGGGAACTCATGCAGGCTTGAGGCACATAATATCTTTCGAGCGAAATTCAGCAGCTAATAATCTCCGATTATAGTTTCTTCGAATGCTGGACTCAAAAAGTGAATCGTTCGAATATGCAATAACTTTAGACGCTAAAAAGGCTATTTTCATGAATTTTTCGATAGGTTTATATTATAGATATTGATATAAAAGTTGTTACACTTAATAAATACACTTTCGAAATACATGTTAAATGATATTTATTCATTTGAATCACTATTTATAGAAAAAAATGGTAGTTCAAAAAATGTCCAAAAAAATGTTAGGTCTGTGCTTTTGATGAAATATCGGAGATGGATCATTCGAAACGAAAAATTTAACGGTTTTAGATTCAGTATGTTAATGATTTTTATACATGCTGATATGTGATGATTTTTTATATATTCAAAAATAACAAAATGATGGAAATTTTTCGAAAAAAAAACCAACAAAAAAACGTGTTTTGTCATCGTTTTTGGCAAAAAAATATAGCAGATATCAAAATTTAGAAAAATCCTTGATATGCGCTATAGCTAGAGTTATAAAGGATATATGATTGAAATTTCATAAGGATCGGTTCAGTAGTTTCGAAGATTCTATCAACAAGCCGTCTAAAAACGTTGTTTCGAGAAAAAACGCCTATAAAGTTTGTTTGGGTTACATAAATATACAAAAAAAATTTGTTATATATTTCGAAAGTGTATTTATTAAGTGTAACAACTTTTATATCTATATCTATAATATAAACCTATAAAAAGAGTTCATGAAAATAGCCTTTTTTAGGGTCTAAAGTGAGAAGACCCCTTAACCATTTTGACTTAAAATGGTGATGGATTGATGATTTTTATTTACTGGGATATTTTGATTACTATTATCATTGTCATCATCATCATCATTGTCATTATTATTATTATTCTGAGAAAAAGGAAATAGGTATTTTCACTTTAGACTAAATAATCATCAATACGTGCATGATATGGGGAATTTTTCATACTCTCTCCTTAAATTTACTCGTCACTAATTTACTTAACGCATCGATATTATAGTTATTGTAGCATTGAACTGGCTCTAGTGATAATATTCTGCAGTCGAACAATTTTCGCATATTGAGATTAATTGAACGCCTGGTTTTTTTTCTCAGGGACATTTATTACGATTACGTACATGCTACATATAATTATACTTAGCAGAGTGGGTAGCAGATTCCCCTCTTTATAAATATCTCTTGCTGTTCGCTCCGTCTCCTCTCACGCTCTCGAAGAAGGGCGCGTTTCGCCCTCACGAGCGAAGAGACGTGGCGGCTGTCGGTGAAGGGCGGGAAATGGATTTTTCCAGGTAAGTAGGTCGGAGGTCACAGTATTGGAGAAGAGATTTCCCGCAAAAAAAAGGAGAAATAATGTGCGGGAAAAATAGGCTGCGAGAGCGATAGGGAACGGAAAGTAGTCGATCGTGATTCGATGATGACGACTGTTTCTATTGCCTAGGAGCTCCTCATACCATTTAGATAATTATTAAATGTTTTCTTTCATTATTAATCAAAGATAAAATTTGATTACGTATGAGGCAGGCAAAACTGCTCTAACGAATCAGAGATATACTTAATTTTTGCTTTGATATTTACAATTCTATGTTAACGCATATCGTTCGATGATTCCTTTGCAAGGGGTATGCCTAGTTGTAGCAGTCGACTGCGGCGCATTTTTGGGATTTGTTTTAAGAAAACCGTTTTATGAATTTCCACAAAAATTGGGTATTTGAAAAAGTATCATGTGAAGACTCGTTTTTTTTTATGTACAAAAATTTAATTATAATCGATTTACAGCCAATGTCCGGGAAATACCTCTCGAAAACGTCTTTTTCGGTGAGCAATGCCCGTCTGAACCGGGTTATCTGAACTCGAAAAACCAAACAGATCTCGTTAGTATTTTCGTTTATCCTATGATGAGTCGATGAAATTTTCAAAATAACAATTAAAAACGAAATGGCGCGTGTCCAACCCTAGGACCCCACACAGGGTACCCCAAACTCCACACATTTAGAGGGAAATGCTAGAATCACTTTTCTTGCTTTATTCAATCGCATTTTTAATGGCGAAAAATTCATATTACGTTGTTCTCGCATATCATATTCCACTCTTCAGTCTTTCAGCGTTCGAATAAAGAAAAAAAAGCTTCACGAAAAACGGTCGTTAGCAGCCTTGATTTGAAGTGCTGAGGTGCGCGTAACCCCTGTGTAGGTTTTCTGTTTCGTACAGATAGTGTACGGTCCTAGGGTTAAAGTGACGATCATGATTTTTCAGCATTAATGGGCATTTTTCGTAGATAAAATCGAACGTATACATCGGAAAATAAATTTTTCGATCAAAAACTATATTTTTACATCTAGAATTCAATTCAACGCAGTATTTTTCTTAGATATTTTGTTCACTGACTTTAAAAACGTTTTTTTCTTTTTTTGAGGAAACAGCGTTTAAAGTTTTGAACAACGCTCTGAGCGTTTCGACGGGCGTCAACATAACAGCCTATAAATTTGTCAATTTGGTCCTACCACCTTGACATTTTCGGGGAAAATGTATACGATGTTATACTGTCAAAGTATATTGGTTTTGAAAAAAATGGGATTTTGCGAATTTTTAAACTCAACATAACCCCTTAACACTTCTTTATTATTTGAATGTACTTGTTCTTTATTTGCATACAGACGAATAGCACTTTTTTTTCATGGAAATTTATTTGAACTCATTTTCGATTCTTTATTCCAAGAGACCTTCGAGTATTGCTTGCTGTAACTCTGATTCCCGACAGACGATCTTTGGTTATTGATGCACCTCGGAGTGTCGAGTTCCTGACCCGTGAAAAATACAATGCTATCAGTTCGTTAAGCCAAACGAGATTATATCGTAATATATATACAGGGTGTCCTGCGATAAATGGATAATTTTGCAACTGTTGGTAGGTTAGATCATGTCCTATATTAGTTCAGTAAAAGAGACGAAAACCCAGCACTTTTTAGTGTAGAATATGATTTTTGTCTGAAGGTAAATGGTTGCATACTGAAAGTAACCCGACTAAAATGTTGTCTCTCAACTCGCCCTAACGGTTAGAAATAGGGGTTGAAAACTTAAAAATCGCTGTATCGCGATAATTAATAGCCCGATCAAAAAATATTTCAAACAAAAGTTGTTTGGAATAAAAAAAAATACGTATAAATTGATCCTACAGCCAATCCCCTATCTATGAAAATAGCGGCACAAAAACACGAGAGCACCACTGACCCAGAAAAAGACGCAGCGATATGTCTACTCCGTTCGCACACTCATCAACCCCGAATTTTCGAATCGTTTTTGTGCCGCCATTTTCAAAGATAGGGGGTTGGACGTCACATAACTTTATACGATTATTATTATTTCAAACAACTTTTGTTTGAAACCTTTCTTGATCAGGCTATTCATTAACGAGGTACAGCGCTTTTTAGGTTTTCAACCCCCATTTCTCAGAGTTGAGGCGAGTTGAGGGGCAACATTTTATTAGGGTTACTTTTAGTATGCAACCATCTACCTTCAGTAAAAAAAAATCCTATTCCACGCTAAAAATGCTGGGTTTTCGTCTTTTTTTACTGGACTATATGCCTAAATTTCAGTTAAGGAGGTACGGTGATTGGAGCGAGTCCAAGATAAAAGCCCGATTTTTTAAAATAACATTGTCGAGAGCTTCGTCCATGCATATGCGGAGTTTCCACAAGATTTACCGTACAGTTTCCGAGTTATTAATTTTAAAAGTTGGTCAATTAGTCACACGTAGACGACAAAATGTGCCTGTCCTCTCATATATCGATTTTTTTGTGCTACTTGGAGCCAAGACACACGTAAAAAAAACTGACGGTTGCGTTCGTTGGTTCGTTGTGATCAATAAGGCAACTTGAATTGGAAAGCTCACCGCAGAAATAGGCAATAAATTTAGAAATAAAGTCGCGAAAAACCGAAGTTTTCGGCGAGAGAGACGTCTCGTGACGTAACCGCAGCCATCTTCCTCGAAGTGTGGCAACGCCGAATACCCGCGCAAACTTGATTCTTCTATCGGATATTTTCAACGCGAATTTAAAACATGGTTGTGTGAAGCCGTACGTTTTTTAATCGATTATAAAAGGCCTTTCGTCGATATTTACTCAAAGTTCTTTTATGTATAGCTAAGGCATCTCAATCTTTCTGGTGACATGTATACAACGCATTTATATGTAAATTCAGCATGGAAAAACCGTCATATAAAATGAACGTTCGTTTTTATATCTGCAAATATTGTGAAAATTAGGAAAGGGAAAAATAACATAACAATCGATGAAATATGTTTTGACTTCGGACAGATTGGACATTGGATATTGAGGTTAACGTCAACGCGACGTTTTTCATTTGCATTCGCAATATCATCATTTCACTCTCTAATTCTTGTCCGACAGAATCTACCTTTGTCTCTAAACTGGACTTCAGGTACAATTCTGTTACTCTCTTGATAAACTTTTACAGTACTTATTTTCATTCTCCATGTGTACCGGCTACCAAACATAATAAGCCGAGCGCGTGGGACCGATGACAGCTATCGAAAATGCAACGATGCTAAACGTCGACGATATGGCGTACTACTGAAGTCGAGTAGTAGATTATTACGTTTGTTTTCATATTATAAAAATAATAAGTAGCTTGAAATTCAATACTTAAAAAATATTTCTCGAAATATAGGCCACACACATATATCTAAAACGTAGCGGTATTATGGCGAAAAATAGACTCTTAGTTTACTAGCGTGGTCATCACCGTACCTCCTTAAGTAAAAGTTCCATGGCTTTCGAGATAAAAATAATCTGCTTTTCTTTTTTGCATGCCATTTCTACGAAAGATAACATTTTTTACCCGGTTTTGTAAAAAATACTCGTCGTTATTTGTTTCATCTAGAAAGGTTTTCTTTTTAACCTAAAATTTTACGGAAACTTTATGAAAAAAGATGTTCTGCATAATTTTCATACAAACCAATTCGAACATCTGACTGTGATAGGCTGCGGTGTAATAAAAATGTACTACGAATATCGTGCCAATTACTTTAAAAAGTGGCTTAGTTATTGTCGATTCACATCATTTGTAGAAATCGTATGCGAAAAACCAAAAGCACATGATTTTTTGTTAAAAAAAATTACATAAAGCCCAAAATCTCGAAAACCGTGGAGCTTATCCATTTATAACAGGACACCCTGTATATGTGTGTGTGTGTGTGTGTGTGTGTGTGTGTGTGTGTGTGTGTGTGTGTGTGTGCGCGCGTGTGCGTGTGCGTGTGTGTGCGTGTGCGTGCGTGCGTGCGTGCGTGCGTGCGTGCGTGCGCGCGTGTGTGTGTGTGTGTGTGTGTGTGTGTGTGTGTGTGTGTGTGTGTGTGTGTGTGTGTGTGTGTGTGTGTGTGTGTGTGTGTGTGTGTGTGTGTGTGTGTGTGTGTGTGTGTGTGTGTGTGTGTAGGCTAGGTGAAATAAAGACAGTACACAACCAGCGAGTCCTCTCGAAACGTATGACACTATTACCATTCCCCCTGTATACTCGTCGAGAGTTGGATTGAGGCCAAGCTCAGCGGCCAGAAGTTATCCGATATCAACATTGGGGAAGAATGTAACCATTACGAACGTTTGCCTGGCCTTCATTATATCATGACCGTTTGTACCTTAAGAATTTTCATCGAGTGAGAAAAATGTCTCTTTCAAGATGAAAGATTACGCTCAAAATGCATTTCAACGGAGGAGCATCTTTTTGTGCTCTAAAATGACGAATAAATTAATGCTTTTATTTTATCGTGCAACGTCCAAAGCTTGTGGCTCACTGATTCCTTAATCTATTCATCATTCACTTAGGAGGCTGGGATTTTGTTAACCGGTATTACCATTTGGTTTCCAATTAACTCGGGAATATTTTTCATCGCGGGAACTTTTCCGAGCAATGGCGAATTCAAGCTCAATGGTCTCGGAGTTCCATGGAAAAGTTCTTCAACCTTGCTATTGACTCAATTTTAAAAGAGTTCAGGTCTCGTGGGGTAAAACTTGATCGGACATATCTGGGAAACATTGCTGATACGAGCGTACAAAAAAGGCCACGTTACTCGTGACTAGTAAACAGTTTAGAGTCCTTCAGAAGTTAAAATCAAATATGAAAAGTTACGTCCTTATCGTTCGCGACAAACACACGACGAACGGACGTGTCGGCTTGGCAAGGTCGCGGTCGATTGTTTGCCCAGCCCTCCTTATATACTACGATATAACAAAAAAAAGAGAGCCTTTCCGTAACGGTATATAGCGAGCGAGCGAATCCAGCACACCGTAACGATGAATATTTAAAAAGTCCACAGACGTTTGACCCCACCGAGGCAACGCATATTATTGCGAACCCTGAACAGACGCAGGCGTAATCGGCTCGTCATAAACGCACGTTTGTGTCGTTTTGGGTGTGGCGCTCGATTTTGTTGTGATGCGAAAATTTCAGGACTCTGCTAAATTTTAGAGCATTTAGCAATAGTAAGAGAAAATGGTTTTATTTTTATTATTAACAACCTTCTCCTATTTAACGGGTTTTTACCAGTTGTAACAGTCGAAAACGACCTTTTTTTTAACAGATAACCGTGATGATAAATTTCTTTAAAAGTTAGATGTATGAAAAGTATAATCTAAAAAACACTCTGTAATTGTTTTGTGTAAAAATATTTAATTATAATTGATTTACAGATGATGTCCGGGAAGCAGCTCTCGAAAACGGTTTTTGCGGTGAACAATGCCCTTCTGAACCTGGTCATCTAATATAAAAAAAAGCAAACTGATCTCGTTCATATATCAGGTTATGCTATGATTAATCGGAGGAATTTCAGTAACCTCAAATTTAAAAAAAGCCGCGTATTCCAAGTGAATCATGATTTTTGGGGAAAAATACAGTAGAACTTCGATTATCCGAACCTCGATTGTCCGAATTTCCGGTTATCCGAACGCTTTGGCGCTTTATCCGAACGTTCGATTAACTGAACTCAATGATCGTCTTTTTCTCAGTTAACGTATCGCTCTAAGGTTTCCCTCGTTTTTCTCTAATAAAGCTGTTTCCTAAAACTGAGAGATATTTTCAAAATATATTATCGCCTATGTGTAACTTCATACATCAGAGGGTATATATATTGTATGTATATACGAGAGATCGCCCTGGAATCGTTTGAAATCCAACCAGAAAATAGTTTCACACAGCTGCTGTTCTTGAAACGAATTCGAGACTTAGCGGCCAAGGAACGGGCAACTAATATGAGAAAGCCAAACATTATTTCAAGCCGCAATTGGGATTTAACTGCATAAGTAGTGGTGGTGTGAGAATTGAAACTTTATACATTGTTAATTGCTATCAAATAAAGAATCTAGGGTCGTTGGATTAATAAGGAATTTTCGTCAGGATTTACATTATATGAGTTAATTTTCCCGGAAATCCGAGATATATTGTCGATTAACCGATTTTTTTGTTATCCTAACGATGTCCGGTCCCAATTAGTTCGGATAATCGAAGTTCTACTGTAGGTACCTTCGTCCATAAAATCAGAAGTGTGGACCGAAATAAAAGTCCTTCGATGCAATGTTATTTTTACATCTAAAAAAAAGCTCTACAAATTTCAGATAGATCGATGCAGTAGTTTTTGAGATATTTTGCTCACCGACATTGAAAACGTACTTTCGAGAAAAAAAAGCGCTTAAAGTTTTGAACGACGCTACGAGCGTTCCGACGGGCGCCAACATAATAGCCTATAAATCTGTCAATTTTGATCCGATCACCTTGACATTTTCAGGGAACATTTACAATATGATGTACTGTCATATATTTTGACAATATGTACATCATCTTGTAAATGTTCCCTGCAAATTTGATTTTGAACAGGTGATTTTTTTACTTTCATAACTAGGCATTTGATTTCAACTTGATTTCACCTCACTGCATGCAAAGAGAAATGAGACCCGCATTCAGAACTTCCAAGCTATTGTGTTGATGCAAATTTTCATCCCGTTTTGGGCCTAGATGACGTTGCAAAAATGAGACAAACTTTAGCATCAAAAGAATACTATTTATCATTAAGTTTATTAAGTTAATTTTGAAAGAATTGTTAAGTTTTTATTGATTCATAACATTTTCTATGCATACCTATGAATATCACACACTCGTTGGTCCATTTCCAATAATAGTAATGATTATGCGAAATAATTGTATTCCAATAAGAAATTAATCTTTTTTTATGTTGATCCAATTTTTATGGAATATCCAATTCATAATAATACATGTGCGGTAGGTAATAAACGGATGATAAAATTCCAATAAACTTGCTCCTCGTGTCAGATGAGAATGATTCGAGTAGCAATCTTGCCGGGCGCTGAAAAATGCGGTAGATATGAGCGCACTCCAAAATGCACGCTGCTTCTATCGCCTCTGCCGAGTGTATTGTATTATCGACATGTGACAAAATATACTAGCGTAAAGTTTCGGAGGGAGTAAATGTGAAACGGAACAAACAAGGTTGCTCCCGATCGACAATAACCCGATTGAAGAATTTATTCTTCGGTAACAAGGTTGGACAAACGACGTTAAATCGCGTTTTAACTATTCCCGTATACGCAATAATATCCGTAGCCAATTTTGCGAAGTATGTTCAGATCGCCTCTTCGTTAGATACGCTTAAAAAATACTCGAGTACACATGCTATCGCCTACGCTGAATTTATTCATTTTGTTTGGCGAAAAAATAACATTCTTTTATTTAAAACTCGCTACATTGGTTACTTTCAATTTACTGCGTGGGCGAATTGGTAGCGTCGAAGAAATTATTTTTGGATTATTAGTCCGAAATATTTGTCATTCGAGTGAAAGTTTTGAGGGCTTACGTGGGTTTGAAAGTTTCAAAAAGCCAATTTTTATAATTTTATTATCTAATAGTACAATATGTCTAGAGTTTTCTCCCAAAGTTTTAAGTCAATCGAAGTAAAAGTCTAGGAAAGAGAGCCTTTGGGAATTCCCCCGCTGGGAAAGACCGGCCGGGAACGACACAGGTATTTCGCATTTTTCTCGAAACACTATTTTTGAATTTATTGGACACGATTTCTCAAAAACGAATGCACCAATCTTATTGAAATTATTGAATGTCCAACATTTGTGATGAATTTTGTTTTTAAATATTGTAGAAATGTTGCGCTTTTATGTGCTTAACAATTTGAATAAAAGAATTTATATATTATTTTTTTTTAATAAAGAAAACATGCTTTTTTGGCTTCGAAACCCACGTATGTCCTTAACAAATAATTGACATTGCATTTAATATTGAGTGTCTCGTAAAAATCATAATTTCTTAAGTAAAATGAGACTGCAATAGCAATAGCCCAACTATCAACTACGGCGAAACATAATAGGCACTATTGCATAAGTGTATGTATTTAAAAACTGTGTCTTGTAAGCGAATCTAAAAATGTCCATCGAATCAAGTGAATCGTCTACTCTTAGCAACCGTATAATTGTAAATTTTATTTCGAAAATGGGCCTAAAGATTATGATTATCTACTACTAAAAGAAATATCTACTACTAAAAAGAGCAATTATCTACTACTAAAAGCAATTTTCTGATTCTTCGGGCTCTTGACGATTTTTACTCAGTGTCGCAAGCTTTGAAAATAACTGCAAAATCTGGGAGCAGATTAAAAAGCTTCCGATCTAAGTAAGTAAAAGTCTTTTAGCCAAAAGATATTTATTTTTCAAGGTAGGCCTTCATTTAAGGCGTTACTTCTGAGTGGAAAAAAAATTGATCCTTTTTTTGGCTTAAACTGTGTTTAAGGGATCACAGGAATAATATACATCACAGGAATAATATACAAAAGGAATATAGGCGAAATGTAAAAAAAAATGTTTAGAGCTCATTTTCCGAAGCGCTTTCGAGTGCTTCAAAACGCCCGAAACAGTCTAGACGGTGAAAGTAGCAATTTGAAGTCCATCAATCCAGTAGTTGTACAAAAAAATATACAACGACCTAACAACTGAAGACCCACTATCAAAATGCCTGTGTAGGTACACGCAGAATGCCAATGAGAGCTTTAATTCCGTCGTGTGGTCGACAGCTCCGAAATCAGTCTTGAAACTTGAAACGCGTTTTTTACACTATTTTAACGATGCTTTGGACAAAAAGATGCCTGTCCATGCTATGAATCTTCGACGATGAGCCTTACGTGAATGAGAAATTGAAGAAATGCCACCCGTAGAATTCAATGCATCCGCCTCTTGGGTAGAATCATTCAAAAACTAACATCGAATTGCGTCAAGGAAGATTACCAAATATGTAACAAAACAGCAATTAAGTTGTTTGTTAATAATTAAATTAAAGTTAATAATTAATTAATAAATAATTAAGTTGTTTTTAATAATTAAACGCGGATACACGTCAAAAGGAAGCTAAAAAACTTATAGAAACGGTGAAAGTCAACATAGCCAACGTTGGGGCTGAAAACACATATAATTCTGATCAAAGTGGATTCAATTTAGAGCTACATACAGGCGCCCATTGACGAAAGAAAGTCATAAATCCGTTGAAACAGTAGTGCAATCAAAAACATCGACAACACACAGTTATACTATACAGCCTTTGATTTCTGCGAGAGGCAAGCTTTTGGCACCTATGTTGGTCGTTTAAAATAAACATACTGGAAAATTTGGACCTCGAGTGGAACGAACTATGTTCAGAGCCGAAAATATATATCTATTGGCTTCGAAGTCTGGAAAATTGACGACTGATCGTTTCAAGCGTTGGTTCCAAAAAGTCTACATTCCCAATACGGGTCCAAAATCGATAATACTTCTGGATTCTTGGAGCGGTCAATGTCCAACTGCATTTAAAGAAATTGATATGCAAGGGAAAGATATTAAACTTTTAACCATTCCTGCAGGTAAATATATTGCACCAGTTTCATTAGTTCTGTGACAAGTAGTACATATGAAAATTAGTCATTCCTGCAGGTACAACTGGAATGATACAGCCCCTTGATGTTTATGGCTTCCGTGTATGAAAAAACTTCGTCAATTACTTTCCTGACGCAGTAATATTATACAATTACGACGCCAATCTGCATTTGAGAGACAATATTGTTAAGGTACAATATCTTACACACAACCAGTTTTCTTCCCCACGGTTTACAAACCTTCCTAAATATGCTTGGTACAAAAGCGGTTACTCAGAAAAAGACCACCCAACTTCGAAAATTCTGTAAAATTTTGCTTTTCACAAAATGCACTGACATGTGATATATGCGGCGAAGCAGCTATTATCACTTGTGCGTGGTGTGAAATCTCTTTGTTTCAAACACTTTTATCATGACTATCATTATTGTAATAAGTATGATCCATAAAAAATATTAGTACAGTCGTGCTGTACATTAGAATCGAAAAAAAATTAGAAGAAGCCTAGTTTTTTGATAGGTGACCTTGTAGGTGTCGCGGGTGCTAAATCCAAGTTTGCCTAAAAATCGGGGTGGACGATTTTTTTAAAGGATGAACCGGGTATGGGGTGGATTAATGCCAAACTACAACCCCCATGAGGTCGGCGCCGGAAGACAAAATGTTTAGAAAAATCCGGATTTTATTTTTCTCCACAGCGCCGAAGTCGTGGAAGTTCATTTTGGGGGTGAAAAGTGGGTTGTAATTTTGAAAAATCATTTTTGATTCGATAACTTTTTTGGAAAAAATTCATACAATTTTTGTTCAAATGAGAGCATTGTAGCTCTTGAAAATGCGCGTCGATTTGCTCATCTCTCTACAATAATATATTCACCCCCAAAAAAAATTGTGAGGTATCGAAGAAAAAATTGTTTATTGAATAAGTAAAAAACAATCGATTTTTCGGGGATGGTTTACATGTATGAAATGTAGAGAATAATTTTCTCTATATTTCGTTTCCATGGACCACCCTTGAATGTGTCTTTTTCCAACCCCTCTCGAGGGTTGAAAATTCAAATCGAAATTTTTGGAAAACTATTGACCGAAAATAAAGAGATACGAGTATGGCGCTTTGGACAAAATGTAGCTGAGGGTTCAAGCTACAAATTGTTTCACGCGGGCAAATTCGCGCGGCCAATAGTTTTCCCACAGTTTCACTTCGAATTTTCAACCCCCAAGAGGGGTCGGAAACTCAAAATTCAAAGGAGGTCCATAGAAAATAAAATATAGAGAAAAATATGCTCTACATTTCGTACATTGAAACCATACCCGAAAAATCGATTGTTTTTTTAGTTATTCAATAAACGTTTTTTTTTGTATTTCAAGAATTTTTTCGAGGCGAAGATTTTATCAGAAAGTGATGATTAAATACTCGATCGACGTGTCCTTTTAAGGGCTAGAACGTTCCCATTTGAACAAAAAGTATACGAATTTTTCCTAAAGAGTTATGGAATTAAAACTGATTTTTCAAAATTACACCCCACTTTTTCACCCCCAAAATGAACTTCCACGACTTCGGCGCTGTGGACAAAACCAAAGCCCGGATTTTTCTAAACATTTCGTCTCACGACGCCCTCCTCGTAAGGGTTGTAGTTTGGCATAAATTCACACTCATCCCCTAAAAAAGCCCTGCACCCCGATTTTTAGGCAAACTTGGATATAGCACCCGCAGCACCTACAGAATCACGTGTCAAAATCTGGCCTTCTTCCATTTTTTTTCGATTACGGGGTTTTTCAGCGACAGCACGACTGTACTGTATAGAGTTGAAACGTTTATTAAATAAGTAGGTTAGCGGTAGAGCATTTCTCCGATTACGTTGTAATCTACAAAGGCAGTACGTGTCGTGGGAGAATTCCTTCGTATATATACAATAATAATTCAGTTGCTTCCCGAAGCACGAAGTTATTCCGCGATTGCGAGCCTTACCTGTACCCATATTAGCGGAAAGTCGAAGAGTGATTTTCACCAGTTATTCACGAATTATGGCAATTACGAACACGCCATTTGTTGTTGTATTCATCATTATCATCATGAACGTCTAGTAGTCGAAGAAATAACATTATTCCCTTTAAACTTAATTTTCATCTCGGCCCGTTCACGATTTATGAAAAGAACGATGTTTTTAAGGGTGCGTTGACCCCTCAAGAGTGGTGTTCCGCTGAAGCAAGAACATTTTAATCGAATATTTTTATTGATTGTACTTTTATTGTAACCAATTTTCATTTCTACAATTTTCGTCCATGCTGCACGGGAAAAACCTTAAACGTTTCACTTTTGATACCGGGCCATTGGGGGGGGGGGGGGGGGGAGCAGTGGAATCTACAAATATTCAATCGCGTCATAAATCGAACTTATATTCGCGTGAATTTAACCCAAAATGCCAAAAGGCTAGCTGATTGTACGATGCTCTTGGGCAATAAATCGAATGGCAGTTTGAACCCCTTAATTATGAGATATCGGAGAACGAAAAAAAACGTAACCGCTACTATTCCATCCTCTACATGTATGCAAATTTACATCCGAAGCGATTAAAAATTCTCAGCGATACGTATAAAAAAATTGCAATTGTGTAGTAAACAATATGAAATTTGTTGTTATCTGCATTGTTGTCATCTCCAATGTATAGTACACAGAAATATAAACGTTGTTGCAATTTGATTTTTTTTCATATCTAGTACCGTTAAAACGTTATTGACAAAAAACGAAAAACACCCCTATTTTCGAGGGTGCCTTACATCCCTTAAAAATTGGGTTCGAGGGTGCCTTACATCCCGTAAAAATTCCCAAAAAAGGTCTCGTTCTTCGATGAGCCATATAGATGTAACGGCTTAACTCAATCCCCTTGGACGAGCCTTTCTCAAGACCCTCCAGTCCCTCAGAATAATAGTTAGTGTCTAAACAAAAAATAATCATTAACAGCAGTTATAACTTCAATAGTCAATGGTAATTTCTTTCGAGATAGCCATTTTCTATTGGGAGTACAAATACGTCTCCGCCATTTGACAAAAGATGGCCTAACCGAGGATTATGGTTGAAATGTCCAGATGTAAAATGTCATATCGTAAGGATGGACATCAGTCAAGACCATAACCTTGAAATATTAGCGATTTTGTATAAGTAACACATAATTTTTTTCGTGCAAAAAAGTCGAGTTTTCGAGCCGAATATAGACACCTTCGTAGCTGCCCCCATCAATAACACGCTTATTCGAACACGCATAAAGCGTGTAGAATCACAATACAAGATGCATATTTACACACATTGGACTAAACAACACACGAGCAAAAGTAACACGGGAAAAAACAACACAGTTTAAGTGTGTTAATGGCGAGTTATTGATGATATGTTTTAAAAATCACCTTTGTGACGGCATCACGTGAAGCTCATTAGTTGATTTGACATCGATTTATTAACCGGTTATTTGAAGACCACATTTGGTCTTAACTTTCTGTTTCATTGATAGATCATTTTTGAGTTTGTCACGTGGAAGAACCTGAAATTGCAATCTATCTTCCAAAACCTCGATAGCTGCATTGAATCTTTAGCGACGTATTTTGTCATCGGCCGTCATCGTGAAGCTGTATGAGAACCCAGCCTATGCGAAGACAAGAAACACAATGACACCTCTCATACATACTACAGAGTAATATATAAGTACTGTTGAGTTCGGTTCAATAAATGCATATATTTTGACGATAAAAAGTTTATTTTTAAATAAATTTCGTTATAAGTGTGTTGTTTTTACACACGTTGAGTGTGTAAACGGTTATAGACACTTTTTACACGTTTTAACGTGTGCAAGAAAATAACACACGTAAGTGTGTTGTTCGAACACACATATGCGTGTAATTTTTACACCGTTATTTTTTCACACACGTTAAAACGTGTAAAAAGTGTCTACAGCCATTCGTTTTTGCAGTCTAAGCGTCATTTGCGGGAACTCTTGCGTTTGGCACCAATCTCCCTCAAATAATGCTTCCAATTCCGCGTCTTCGTTTCGGCCTTCCACTACGTTCTTTATCTTCGACGTGAAACTCACCGTTCTTAAACTTTTGAAACCACTCACGACAACTTCTCTCACTTAAAGTAGCCTCACCACATGCTTCTACAAGCAATCGATGCGCCTCAGCTGCAGATTTCTTCAAATTAAAGAAGTAAAGAGGAGTTATAAAGTTCCCGCAAATGACGCTTGTTCGGCTCAAAACTCGACATTTCGGCACGATAAAAATGATTCGATGCTGACATCAAATCGCTAATATTTCAAGGTTATGGCCTTGCCAGATGTCCAACCTTACGATATGACGTTTCACATCTGACAATTTCAACCACAACCTCCTGGTGGGGCCATCTTTTGTCAAACGGCGGAGGCTTATTTGTACTTCAAATGGATTTGGGAAGAGAAAGAAGGCACACGGAGCCAAGTCTGGAGAGACCAGTGAATGAGAAATGAATTCGTACTTGAGCTCGTACTATCTCGCCATCGCAAGTGCCGTTTTGTGTGCCGGGGCAGTGTGTAAATGCGGCACCCAATGCGCTTTCAGCTTCCTCGCACCCAGTTTCCCGTGTAAAGGGTTGTTCGCCCGTTCATGTAAGATGCCAGTAGCCTTCGCTATCTCTCTTAAACTTAATCGACGATCGTCCATCATGATTCGGTGAATGTAATCGAGCACCTCCTCCGTCGTAGCGATTCCTGGCCGTACAGAGCGTTCCTCTTTGGACATGCTCGATGTGGCACATTTGACCTCGGCAGGAGAGATTTTCACAGTCCTAAAGAGGAAGGAGCGGCATCCCTCTACACTAAATCTAATTTAGCCTCAATATCCGTCGAAGTTGTCGCTTTCAAATAAAGGGAATTCATCACCGCGCCATAGTCCAATTAATCCATTGCTGACAAAGTGCCACTTTCGAAAGCCGTCAGGCAAAACTAATGGCGCGATTAATATCCCACTTAGCCCTTTGTGTATTTCCCCTGCCATTTATTGAAAGATCATCAAAATTTGATTGAAATCTTGCTTCTTCTTTCAAAGGTCGGATACTTCCCAAGTCGCCTCCGTGTTACATATTCGCCATGGCTCACCTAACGGAAAACCGCTCGGTCTTCCACTTACTGAATATTTGATTGAATTCCTCTTCAATGGGACGGAACCGTCTCTTTTTTCTCGCATACCCTCGTCCCCGTGCGCGTGCGGGTTCCCAGTAATAGGAAAGCCACGCGTGCGAAAACGGACGAGACCAGGGAGATCGGTGGAACATCATTAAATTACAAACCACGTAAAAGGCATTTGCGGCCTGTCAGGCTTGATGAATAAGAGAAGACGAATCTCTGAATATTGGAGCTATTCCCCTAACCCCTGTTTATATGCGCCTGGACCAGATACGCGTGGAAATCCTGTGGTATCGTCGTTGCAAACATTTCAAACGGACTAAGCTCTTCGCCCATCCTGGAGCGAGGTGAATTCCCTGCGAGTATCGGTTCAACTGTAATATATACGCTACGTGTGTCGGTCCACGTGTGCGGATGTGCGTATACGGAAGCATGAAGGAATACGGTTCACGCGTTAAAGTGCCGATCGTGCCATTTCTGTTAATGCCGTCACTACTGTTCCCCAGACTGAACTATCTTTACCTAGGGACGTCGCGCATTCTATGTAATTCCGATCCGTACTATGACGCAGCCTAAGGCGGTGCAAATCTCGATTAGACCTACGTGGATGCGAGTATACACGATAAAGGGGTTTCCATGTCAATCGGTGTGGTGTCGTGATCGGACAAAGGTGGGAATCCCGATCGCCGTTGCGTCGAATAGCCCATGGACACTCGCTACGCCCAGGGACGATGGCCAAATACCTCAGATATTAATAGCATTTAATCTCGCTTAGACAGTATATATATGTTCGAGCGAGCCCGCCAGGTACGGAGGATCAAGGAGTATTACATGCTACGTATATACGCATTCGTGTATACAGATGTATATATGTTCAAGTGGATGGTTCAAGTCTAGCGAGCTGCATCACTCCACGGTAAGTATCAACGATTCGCCCTTCTGACTATGGCTCATTGATATACGTGTGTATATGTACATACACATGGACACACATGGCGGAAACATCCGTAACGTAGTCAGGAGCTTAAAGAGGCCCCTTCACATCAGGTACCACAATCTATCTATCTTTAGGCTGCCACGTTTGCCTCTCATGTATAACTTTGTGACACGTGTGTGTGTGTGTGTGTGTGTGTGTGTGTGTGTGTGTGTGTGTGTGTGTGTGTGTGTGTGTGTGTGTGTGTGTGTGTGTGTGTGTGTGTGTGTGTGTGTGTGTGTGTGTGTGTGTGTGTGTGTGTGTGTGTATTTGTACATCGAGCCACGGTGCAACACGAAAAGACGACCTAGACGCTATTTGCATAAGGTTTTGTTACTTTATTAAGAAAAATATCACTTTCTGGTGAAAAAAGCAAGCAGAACACTTTAAAACCATATTTGAATTACCTGACCACTCGGATTCATAAGAACCTTCCACAAAATCATTCGTCTGTCAACGACATGACACATTTGTAAGTCGAATGAATATATTTTTTTTTCAATTTTTAGCTGCTTTACATTTGTGTACACGAAGTGCTTTGAATGAACATGAGACATAATGAACTAGCATGATGTAGAATGAACCGAAAGTTTTCGTTTGCACCCTCGTCCAACTTTGTTTGGATGCATCTGACTATTCAGAAGTTTTAAATAATACTTAGTCAACTTAAATCAAAGCATCATTAGATTTGTCGGTTCGAGCATTTATTTGCGAAATCAAGATTGAAGAGGAATTAATGAGGCCTGGAAGAGCTTCCGTTCCATCAATCCTCCTGTATACGATGGGGAAAAAGAAAAAGTCTCATATGAAAATTATATTTATGTATATATAACGCTTTGCTCGATCAGCATTCAGTTATTTGCCATATAGGGTGATCTGTCTCAAAGTGCTCACAAATAAGAACAAAAGCATGTATTTCAAAAAATGTTAGGAAAACGTTCACCACAGCCTGCAATTCAAACGTTGTAAAGCGCAAATGAATTAAAAGCTAAATCCAATTTTTTATTATTTTATTTTATTTCGATTAAAAATTATAGTCAATCAAAAAAATCATGACGCTTGTGCTTAATAAAAATTTATATCTCGCAATGAATTTGGGGGAAAACCCCCAGAGATCGGTTTCATTTGGGTGAATATGATATAAAGGAGGCAATGAGATTGAAAAACCAGCGGGGCTGTCATTCATGATCATTGATTTCTTTCATAATGTCCTATGGATACACGATCGTACCGCAGGTTGTGTATTACGTGTGGTATTGTGTATATATATATATATATATATATATATATAATGTTTAGTGAAACTGAAAGCAAGCCTTTATTGGACTCGATTCCAATTCATTCCGTCCCACTTGAAGCGATACGTATATATTGCCTCTTCATTTTCCTCGTGTATGCTATATATTGGAGCATATATAACACCCCATACATGCTCTTCGCATTGCTGCTTTAGACTAGAGTGTAATCTTCAACATCGCTTTCTTTTTCTATGTGAATATAATTTGGCAACATGTAATGAATAATAGAAAAAATGCGAATTAGAAATCTGAACATTATCTTCTCATCATTTTCGGTAGGTCAATAATTCTTACCGAATAGAAACCTCCATTGAGCCATAGAGGGTAATGGGAAAACACGAGCCACTGTTTTTATTTCCAGTTGATTCGATACTAAATTCGATTTTATTAAGGCCTTAAGCCACAGTACCGGGGACAAAATCATGTGCGAATTTAACAATTTTATTTCGCATGAACAAGTGATTCACTCATAAAATTAAATACACATCTATTTAGTATGAATATCAACATGTTAGAACAAATATATATATAGACAGGGTGTCCTAGAACTCAACGTCAAGCCGAAACGGGGTGACAGGATTGATTGTAACCATCATGAGAAAAATCCGAAAAAAAATCTATCCCATGCAGTTTGAAAATTATGGGCATTTAAGAAAAACCTAGAAATTTGGTCAAACTGTAACCATTTTTCGGTTATTGTGAAACAAACCCAAACAAACCCAAACGAACCCAAGTTTCCTAGAATTATGGCTATTTGTTAAACTATGAATTTAAAATTTTCAAAATTTGTCTACTTTGAAAGGCCCTGCTTTATTTTTTTTCTGCTTTATTTTTTTCTCCTTTATTTTTTTTCTGATTTTTCTCATGATGGTTACAATCAATCCTGTCACCCCATTTCGGCTTGACGTTGAGTTCTGGGACACCCTGTACATATATATATATATTTTTCGACGTACAAAATGACCGACTACTAATATTTTCTTTTGTTGTCTTTTTTTAGGCGCTCCGCGGCGTGACATTTAACATCCACAATTTGTTACCTAGAACAAAAATCAAAAATTCTCGTCGATCTACATACTTAGAGGCGTACGTACGGAATTTAAAAAATATTGTTTTATTCAAAAGTTGCAGGTTTTTGAACTTAAAAAATGAATTTTCCGTGAAAAATTACGTTATAACTACTCATAAACTGCTCATAAAATAAAAAGTTTTCGATTAATCAGACATTTCGTACGCACTTCTCTGCGAAATGCAATTAGGAACATAACTTTTAAATTTGAAGTAAATCAATTGAAAATTGTTGAAGTTATTTGTCACGCCATTTGGAAAAAGCTGTTTCGAGAAGTTTCGAGTAATCGACCATTTTGTACATCGAAAAAAAAAAATTCTAGCAGCTTGATATTCATACTAAATAGATGTGTAATTAATTTTATGAGTGAGTCACTTTTTCATACGAAAAAAAATTGTTACATTCCCACATGGCCTAAGGCCTTAAGTTGTTGCATTAAAGCCGGCTGTTTGGCTGTAGGTTTCACTAGGCGTCTTGTACGTTATTTACGATAGATGTTACGTGTATCAAGTTAGATGGTGCGAAGCAAGCAAAACATGGACCGTGACGAATTGTTCCACCGATGTATACTTCTGCACTATTTCAGTTCCAAAAAAGGGCAGCTGAAGCTCATCGATTGCTTGCACAAGGTTATGGCGAGCCTGCACCATCCGAATCATGTGTCAAGATTGATTTCGACGACTCAAAAGTGGCGATTGTAAACCTTATGATACGCAACGACCAGGTCACACGAAAAAGTTTTACGGTGCCGGATTGCAAAGTTGGCTGGATGAAAACTCTTTTCAAAGATTTAAGGGGGGATTGTCTTTTTTTCGCAAAATTTACCGCTTTTTGGGAATTTTTTTGTGAAGAAAGTATACAACGGAAAACTTATGAAACTTGGCATATAGTTTTATTGATCTGTTTACTACATACAAAATTTTTTTTAAACAATTTCATCAAAAAATCCGCCTCCCACCCCCCTCGACGCGCGATGGTCCTTTTTTGATGGTGTGCACGATTACAGCCTTCACGTTCATCCTGCAACAAAACCCAAAAAGCATTTTACTTTAGACACATATAGCTATCGTTCGATGCAGGGAAAAAAAATTGACGATTTGGTGACGTTTTGAACTTGAAGTATCGATTTTTCGAAAAAAATTGATCGATTTTTTGTTATAAATAAAAAACTATTAAACGTATTGCTTTTTTGCTTCATCAAACGATAAAAGGATGTCAGCTGAGCATTCTGTCCAAATTTGAAGGCAATCGGTTGAATAGTTTTTGAGAAATCGTGCACACCATCAAAAAAGGACCATCGCGCGTCGAGGGGGGTGGGAGGCGGATTTTTTGATGAAATTGTTTAAAATTTTTTTTGTATGTAGTAAACAGATCAATAAAACTATATGCCAAGTTTCACAAGTTTTCCGTTGTATACTTTCTTCACAAAAAAATTCCCAAAAAGCGGTAAATTTTGCGAAAAAAAAAGACAATCCCTCCTTAAGGAACTGGCTGAACAGCTCAATATTGACTAGTCAATAGTAATCCGACGTTTGCATGCCGTGGGAAGGATATAGAAAGAAGCAAATGGCTGCCATATGAGCTGAGCGAGGATGTCATTTCGTATCGACCAAATATCACTTTGCTTGCAAGACACAACAAAGTTTCATGTGGCGTATTGTAACTGGCGATGAAAACGGGGTTCAGACAACAAACTCAAACGCAGAAAATCATGAGTTGATCCTGGCGAACCATGAAAATCGACACGAAAACGGAGTATCCATGGTCACAAAGACATCCTGTGTTTCTGGTGGGATATAGAGAGGCTATTGCTCCATGAGCTCTTGAAACTTAAAGGAAACGGTCACTGCCCAGAAATAATTTAATTGCAAAAAAGCCATCAGCAGCAGCAAATCACTGAACAGTGATTCTGCTGCATGGCCACATCGCTCCCACGTTGAATTGGCAGTGAAATAAACACTGATGGAAGTCTAAAAATGGGCACATAAGTGGATAGCGTAAAAAACAACAGGGCAATCTTCCGACGTGAGATTCAGCTTCTGCCAGGGGTAGGAGAAAATAGTAACGTCTGAGGAAAAATACTGTGATCAATGTAATCCAAAAAGTTTCGACACAGTGAATCCTCCAAAATAATGGAAAAAACGCTAAATCAATGACACCATTTCCTGATTATATGAAATTGGACATTTTGATCAACTCTGTTTGCATTGTTATCAATCATCAAATTGTCAGAGTGATGACTTGACAGATTTATTGTTCGCGATATTCTTAGTCCTCGCGGCACTATTTGACCAGTGCTGTAGTTATTTACTCACACAGTTCGTAAACCGAAATCAAACATGCCTCGCCGATATTACTTATCGTCTCTCTATCTTCTTGTAACTCGTTGAATCTATGGCCAATATCTACTGGTATGGAAACTTCTCACTTAACCTTTCTCTTTGATTATATGTATATATGTCAGATATCAAGAATATAGAGAGAGCCAGGAATTCCGTTCATGAATTAGAGAACAATGTCTATCTCACTGACTGCCGCAGTGACACGGCTTACACGATTTATTGGTGTCTCGATACAATAAAATATTCGGTACAAAGTATAATCACCGGATAGCAGTGCTAGTGAGGTGTGTTACACAGAGCCTTTTCGAAAATTAGTCCTTTCGACCCAATGACCCGAGAAGGAGTGACTTCGTGACCCGAAACGCATACGTCTCCCACTCCACTTCTTCTAGGCCTCTATGCAACACAACACACTCGTGGATCATACACCACGCACTACCACCGGGGTAGGTTCTTCTCCGAACGCCTTGACGCCTTTTCGTCACTCGATGCCCACCACTTGACTCTCCATAAACATCGTCAAGAAATCGAAAGCGCTGTTGAAAAAGCCATTCCCATGGCGATGCGACACGGCCATACTGACTAGCACGCGTCTCGAGTGCCCAGCATCTATCCGTCTAGTTTACTTCTGAAATAAAACAGGCATCGAACAAACAAGCGTTAGTTTACGTTCGGCTTTCCTGACTTTACAAGTCTGTTATTGCCCTACAGGCTTTTACTGTCTCCATTCACGTGTGCAACCATGTGTATCGTTTCCCATTTTTTTTGCCATCAGTATTGTACAGTCAGACTGCAACTTTTTTTTTTTTTTAAATGTCAAAACGAATTCCTCACAAATTCGATCTCCAAGGCACCAATAGCTCTGTAGGCATGTCTTACACATCCATACAATTTCTAACTATTATCATTTACTCATAATAGCTCTGTAGGCATGTGTTACACATCCGTACATTTTCTAACTATTATTTTTTATTCATAATAGCTCTGTAGGCATGACTCACACATCCGTACATTTTCTAACTATTATATTTTACTCATAATAGCTCTGTAGGCATGTCTCACACATCCGTACATTTTCTAACTATTATATTTTACTCATAATAGCTCTGCAGGCATGTGTTACACATCCGTACATTTTCTAACTATTATCTTCTGTTCATAATAGCTCTGTAGGCATGCCTTATGCATCCGTACATTTTCTAACTATTATCTTCTATTCATAATAGCTCTGTAGGCATGCCTTGCGCATCCGTACATTTTCTAACTATTATCTTCTGTTCATAATAGCTCTGTAGGCATACCTTATGCATCCGTACATTTTCTAACTATTATCTTCTATTCATAATAGCTCTGTAGGCATGCCTTGCGCATCCGTACATTTTCTAACTATTATCTTCTATTCATAATAGCTCTGTAGGCATGCCTTGCGCATCCGTACATTTTCTAACTATTATCTTCTATTCATAATAGCTCTGTAGGCATGCCTTGTGCATCCGTACATTTTCTAACTATTATAATGCCCACAAGTTTACATTGAATCATTCTTAAGTTACTCTTAGGCTTTGGGTTCGAGGGTTCTGGGTGATCAAGTCCAGCGAACATCGAGAGCCAAAGTCGCACTCTTAAATTGAAACAATGGAAACCAACAGTCTCATGCACCCTGCGGATTTCTACATATAAATCCGCCTCAATTAGAACCAGAAGTTCTATGCGAATCCTCAACAGCATTCAACAACCAATAAAACCAGACTGCGTCTGTTTCATAATTCATAGTCTTGATTCTCTTTGCCAAACACCATGTTTGCACTCACGATCAAGCACTGAAATAATTCTACAAATCACATCAAACAGATTGTTGTACAATTTTGTTCTCACCTTTTTCTTTCTCTCCGACATAGCTATCCTGACTCGCCTCGTTTCCTGGAGCTGCGATCAGTTTGTCATGAGATACTTTGATACTATTTCGGCCTCGTAATCCAGGGCCTACCTTCTTGACAAGGTATCTATCGTTCGGTAACACCGCAACAACTTCAACTGAACCGCGATATTTGGCATCCAGTTTTGTCTTTATTCTATCATTATTTCTAACCATCACAGAATCTCCAATTTTAAATGGGCTTAGCGGTTTATTCTTCTTATCAAACCTTGCCTTTTCTTTTGCCCCTTCGGCTCTCATTCTATCTGTAGCTGCAGTTCTAATCTCGCTCAAGTCAACGCTATGAGTTATCACGCTGTCGTGTTTCACGCGTTCGATTTCTATCGAGTTTACTTTTGTACCAAACAAAATCTCAGCGGGACTTTTCCCCAACGTTTTATGAACTGTTGAATTTATTGCAAGCTGAACTCTTCCTAATTCGTTCTGCCATTGCTTTCCTTGAGCTTTGCTTATGGATAACATATTCCTCATCGTGGACATAATTCTTTCAACCTGACCATTAGCTCTCGGTGTTCCCGAAGCTATTAAATGAAGCAAAATATTATTTTCGTTGCAGAATTCTTTAAATCGCGCATTTGTAAACCCTGCACCTTGGTCACAAATAATTCGTTTCGGCGCCCCAAACGTAAACGCATGTTTTTCAATCTGGTTGATTGCTGTTTCCGCGTCTAAACGGTTTATCCAATTCAACGTTACAAATTTCGTGAATGCGTCTATGATCACGAAAACGTATTCTTTTTTTTCTCAGAAGGACCTGATAATTTTCCCGAGATGTCTATGTGAATCGTACACCACGGAATGCTGTCTTTTTCTATTGGATGCAGCTGTGCTTGCGTCGGTCTCGATACTGATTTACAAGTTTGACACATAATACAATTTGCTACAAATTTCTTTACTTGCTTTGACATATGAGGGAACCAATAAAGTTCGTATAATTTGTCCAAAGTCTTTTCCCAGCCTAAATGGCAAATATTTTCGTGTACGTGATGGATGAGTGACCATGCCATCATCCTCGGCACTACAGGTAGTGTGA
This sequence comes from Ophion obscuratus, assembly GCA_964007375.1. NCBI lineage: Eukaryota > Metazoa > Arthropoda > Insecta > Hymenoptera > Ichneumonidae > Ophion > Ophion obscuratus. The sequence continues at coordinate 46,435,602 of OZ023312.1, forward strand.
TTTGTTTACCTTTTCTTTCTATTGTTCGCATTAAGATTTTGTCTTTTATCGAGTAAGTCTTTGTGGTTTCTGATCCGTCCAATACTTCGCGGTATAATGTTTTTATTCCGTCGTCTTTCTGCTGAGCTACGATTAACCAGTCATCTGCCAATTCTGTTATTTTGTTCATGTCTTTTTTAACTACTTTCAATACTTTGTCTTCAAGAACGGGGTTACGCGATAGAAAGTCCGCGTGTTTCATTCTTTCACCCGCACGATATTCAATTTCAAAGTCAAAAGATTGTAGGAATGCCCACCATCGATACACTCGTGGCGTTAAATCTTTCTTAAGGCTTGCAGCCTTTAGTGAGTTACAGTCCGTGACCACCAAAAATTTCCGGCCAACCAAATATTGTCGAAAGTGTTTTATCGCGTTTACGACTGCAAGGGTCTCGAGTTCGTATGAGTGGTAACGAGTTTCAGCGTCTACGGTGCGTTTGCTGTAGTATGCGATTGGATGTTTATTTTTTTCGATGCGTTGAAGGAGCACAGCGCCGTATCCAAGGGCGCTAGCGTCAGTATGTAATTCGATCGGTAGGCTAGGGTCAAATATACGGAGACACGGTTCTGACGTTAAACACTCGACGAGCTTAGTCCTAGCTTCATTGTGTTCGTTTGTCCATTTTATTGTCTTTGCATTCCCTGCCGTCAGTCTATACAGAGGAGCTGCTGTTTGTGAGAATTTTGGTACAAATCTACGAAAATAAGATGCTAACCCTAACAACTGCCTTACCTGGGTCTGCGTTCGAGGGATGGGCGATTGCACCAGGGCTTCGATCTTTCGAAGGTTGGGCCTCAGCTCTCCTTTCGATACAGTGTATCCCAGATAATCAATTTGTGTTTTCAAAAATTTACACTTATTTAAGTTAAACGAAAATCCGTTAGCGGCGAGTCTTTCCATTACAACTTTCAGTCGATCTAAGGCCTCTTGTTCAGTTTTTCCAGGTATGAGCACATCATCCAAATAAACAATCGCGTAAGAATATCTCAAATCTCCCAACGCGTTATTAATTGCCCTCTGATACACGGAAGGAGCATTCGTCAGCCCAAATGGCATCGTTAAATATTCATAATGTCCGTCAGGTGTAATAAACGCGAGTTTCTCTATCGAATTTTCTTCGACGGGTATTTGATGGAACCCGGCTACCATGTCTAACGACGAAAAATATTGTGCTCCACTTAAGCGATCTAATTGATCTTGAATCAACGGCAACGGATAACGATCTGCTACCGTGTTAGAATTTAATTCTCGAAAGTCCACACACAATCTATCTGAACCATCTTTTTTTTTAACCAAAATGATTGGACTGGAGAACGGACTTTTACTTTCCCGAACGATTCCGGCCTCGAGCATTTTGTCAACCAAACCTCTTACAGTTTCTCGCTCTACAGTACCTAACTTGTAAGGGCCTCTCTGCACGAGTTTGTTTACGTCTTTCAATCTTATCTCAAGCCTGCCCGAAGTTACTCGAATCTTAGGAGCCTCCGCACTCATATGTTGAGAATACAGTTTCAACAATTCGATCAATGGTTTTCTCATTTCGACTGAGTCACAATCGACAGCATTGACGTCGATCTCCAAGCTGCACGAGCCAACAAATCTATTTAATTTTGAAAATTTAATCGTGATTCCGTCCAACTTGACTGAGACTTTTGCTAACAATTCTTTACCCAAAAGTAAATCTGTAGACAAATTTTCATCCGGTACCACATATAAGTCAATCTCAACATTTATGCCATCAAGATCGACCCACACAGAGATTAGCTTACAGCAATCAACGTATCCATTTCCGATACCTCTCAGCCGCGTAGAGACGCATCGTCTGCTACCGGGCAATCTTTCTTCCAATGTCTCTCCCACAAGAGAGCAATCCGAACCAGAATCAAAGGTAAATGTCAACACCTTACCTTCTGCCAGCTTCAAAGTACCTTCAGTAGAGGTTGAGCTGCAAAGCTTCACGATTTTCTCGTCCTTCTTTGGACAATTCGGGGAGATATGACCCTCTTCCTTGCAGTTATAACAAGTCACCACCTTTCTGGAATACGACCCCTTGCTGTCCCGTGGCTGACTGCTGTGCGACTTCGAGGATGATTTACAATCAGCCTTACGATGTCCCTTTTTTCCGCAATTGTAGCACTCGATTTCCGAACGGTGCGACTTCCCATCTCGCGGCGTCGAAGGTTTAGTATGTGGACCAAGGGCTCCGAAGGATGCACGCGGTCGATGGTGATCGGTCGTTCGTCCATCGAGGTACGACATTGCTTCTTGCAAATTACGAGGCGATTCGCGTACGAAGATGTTCCGCACAAATCGGTTCTGGAAAGAGTATGACAACCCGGCCAGTTGGGTAGCGGTCTCGTCCACCGATTTCCGTTCCTTGAGCCACGCTTTGATCTTCCTTCCCCTCTTCATAAAATTTTCGAGCGTGAACTCGGCGTCGTCCGTCCAAATGGTATGAAGTTCTGAAGCGACGTTTTTATTCTTCGCATACGCGCTCATGAATTCAGCACGAATTTCGGTCCAGGTTTTCCCGGAAGGATCCATACCGGTGAACCACTGAGCTGCTTCGTCCTTAAAGGCTTTAGCCAGATGCTGGACGACTTCCCAATCGTCCGGTTTATAACGTCGAATCCATTCATCGACCATTTTTGCCCAGCCAGTTGCGTCGGTATTTTTCGGGTCAAATTTTACAAGATCCATAGGAGCTCGATCTCGTTGATTAAGCAATGTAATCAATCGCTTGTTCTCCTTCTTCAGTTTTGAAGCACGTTTCCTCCGTTTATTTGCCTTTTGCACGGACTCATCAGCATTGTACTCCGATTCCGATGACGTTGGACAATAATCTCTCTTCCGATTCTCAGATAACACACTGCTTGTCTCACTCACACTTTTTTCACCGTCTTTCGTCACAGTCGTATTCAAACTTTTCACCGACACAATTTTCACGTGAACTCTATCGCCCGAAACTCTGGATTAAACGTTCTTTATCCCACTTCTGATGTCAGATATCAAGAATATAGAGAGAGCCAGGAATTCCGTTCATGAATTAGAGAACAATGTCTATCTCACTGACTGCCGCAGTGACACGGCTTACACGATTTATTGGTGTCTCGATACAATAAAATATTCGGTACAAAGTATAATCACCGGATAGCAGTGCTAGTGAGGTGTGTTACACAGAGCCTTTTCGAAAATTAGTCCTTTCGACCCAATGACCCGAGAAGGAGTGACTTCGTGACCCGAAACGCATACGTCTCCCACTCCACTTCTTCTAGGCCTCTATGCAACACAACACACTCGTGGATCATACACCACGCACTACCACCGGGGTAGGTTCTTCTCCGAACGCCTTGACGCCTTTTCGTCACTCGATGCCCACCACTTGACTCTCCATAAACATCGTCAAGAAATCGAAAGCGCTGTTGAAAAAGCCATTCCCATGGCGATGCGACATATATACATAGATGGGTACATAAACCCTCTAGCAAAGGGCGCGTTATTCCAATCCATTTGATTCATTGCTATCACGCAAGTATCTCGCTATATACTGTGCTCCAGCCTTCCATATCGCACATAGTTCTATGACACTCTTCCCCTTTAAATCCGATTCTCCTTATTCCCAGCAGAATTTCTCGGTCTCCATGGAATATACTTTCCTTTGTAGAAGAAAACCCACTACAACCTCATAACTCCCCATGACTCTTTTGTCATTCCCCTCGATATGGCTTATCTTTATTAATCCATTAAGTAAATCATATTTCAATTGAGCAAATCTCGCGTGATTCGAATGTATCCTTTTTTCGTTTGTAATACGACGTACGGTCTTATTGCGCATACACACGCTCATCGCACAGACTTACTTGTTCTGGATATGTTCGCTCTCGAGGTATTTAAAATATATTTCGGGAAAATGGGGACACATTTTGATAAACGTAATCTTACGAAATAGAAATAAGCGAAAACGTAGGGAACGTGTGAATTTCTCACCTTCCCGCATATGAAAGCCCACAACGAGATTTTCGAAAAAACCTCATCACTGAGGATTCACTTTGTAAAAAATTGCTCAACAATTGCATCGAACTGTGAACCCGTGAAGTAAAAGAAATAATTGCGTATTTATTGAGCTTTCACTGTTGTTTTTGTGGCGTTTAAGGATCACGGCCTTCACGGAAGGCCGTATTTTTTGGGCGCATAAGCAGGGCCCTTCTGAATCATTGGTTAATTACAGTGGCGCTTAATAAAAATAAAAGTTAGCATCAATTATTATACCCAACGATAAATTGGAGTAAAAGATAAATTTTGTAGATTTAAACATTTTTACTTTTTCCCTGAAAAGTCACGGTTACGAAAATTCTTTTGCTAGTCACATTTTTCTCAGTTTTATCGTTAATATTTTCTTCAAACATTCTATGACCCGTTGTAAAAAAGGGGATTGTCGTCACGGAACCGTTAGAACTTCGTACATCCGTAGAGCAGTTTATATCAGCCATCTAGAGTTATATATAGTATATAAATTATTAGATAGAAATCTGGACACACGTCATCTCCATAAAGTGCCGTGTATATTAGACGATTTTCTAAGACGGAATTTCTTGTTAAAAGCTCGGTAGCTTGGCCTACAATTTCACCAGTATACTGGCATGTATTTTCACCTTATTGTAGACGAAAATCAGTTACTTATTAAATATTCGGCTTCGTGAAATGAATACGTAATAAGAATCGTAAATTCACCTATATTTTTTTCACAACGATAGAATATCTCTACAAATTCTATAAATCAAGTCGATTCGAAGCTAGTCGGGTTTGTCAAAGTGCCACTCGGCATTCTTTTTCCTTCTTTGCATTACTTCTCTATTTTTCCCCGCTTCTCTCTCTCTCTCTCTCTCTCTCTCTCTCTCTCTCTCTCTCTCTCTCTCCCTTTCTCCTTTCTTTGAACTTCTGGAATTTCGCGTTTCTCCTTCGGTGTATCTTTTTCACCAACTCACAAGTCGTCGCGAGTGCACGAATTTATTTTGCAGTTACGAGAGTTTTTCCACGGAGTACGTTCACGGACTGCCTTTTTTCTTTGGCCCATGCACGCTGCGGGACACCATAAATCTGTCCTCGAACATTATGATCTACGTTTTTTCAGCCTTCCCGCCTTGTCCTGTTCTTTATGTTGCAACACTTCTCCTCTTCACCCCTTCGCGCATCGTTGACACCAATAACTTTGCCCTCATATGGTTTACACTTTACTTGTATTTATTGCTCAACGAATCCATAACCATATACCGTAAAACATAAACGGTTATTATTAAGCTTTTTTCAGTTATTACAAGCCCAGAAAACGGAGCTACATGTAGGGTGGTGTTTTTTTCAAGTCGTAATTAAGGGATCTTCTCACTTTAAACGCTTTAAAAAAGGCTATTTTCATGATTTTTTAAAAGGTTTATATTATAGATATTGATATAAAAGTTGTTACACTTAATAAATACACTTTCAAAATATATTACTAAATTTTTTATTTATTTACACCACTATTTATAGACGAAAATGGTAGTTAAAAAAATGTCCTAAAAAAATTGTAGGCCTGCGCTGTTCATGAAATCTCGGAGAAGGATCGTCCGAAATAAAAAAAATCAAGCTATTTTAGATTCAGTATGTTAATGGCTATAGCGCATATCATACGATTTTTTATATATGCAAAAATAACAAGACGGCGGACATTTTTCGAAAAAAAAACGTGTTTTTTCACCGTTTTTGGCAAAAAAATAGTAATGATTTTTAAAAAATGTAATCTTTGATATGCGCTATAGCTATAGTTGTAAAGAATTTGTGGTTAACATTTCATAAGGATCGGTTCAGTAGTTTCGAAGATTTCATCAACAAGTCGTCGAAAAACGTTGTTTTGAGAAAAACGCGTTTAAAGTTTGTTTGGGTTACATAAATACATTAAAAAAATGTTTAATGTATTTCGAAAGTGTATTTATTAAGTGTAACAACTTTTATATCAATCTCTATAATATAAACCTATCAGAAAATGCATGAAAATAGCCTTTTTTAGCGTCTTAAGTGAGAAGGCCCCTTAAGGCCTTATATGCCTTAAAATGGTTGGCAAATCAGGCTTTTTTCGGAATTTTTCTTTTTAATACTAATAAAGCAATAACCATGAGGTTTGGAGGGTTTACTTTAAATATGTGTAGGTAGTCATAGATTTTTCAGTTTCCAAACAGATACGAAATGGCAAAATGATACAAAATGGCCGGTAAAAAAAGAACGCCTTTTTAGGCTCTCCACGGGCGGACTCGTTGGAGACGCACATGAGCACCTAGAACAATTTTTTTTCGTCATCTACATGAGTTTTGCTAGCGGAGTACACACGAGTATTGATACACACGAGTATTGACACACAATACAAAAATATTGATACTTGCAAATTAGGTACCATTCTGAAAAAAAGTTGCATTTTACTCTGAAACAAGGGTTTTAAATTGTCCATAAAAACCGCAATTGTTAATTAATCGTAGAAATCGTGTGTACTTCACTAGGAAATCTACATGAGAAGCGACAGCTGAAATTTGAAGTCAATCGGTTGAAAAGTGTGGGATGTACGAGTCGATGAAAACATGAGTCGATGAAAACAATGAGTCGATGAAAACCATTGAAAACATGGTTTTAAGAAAAACGCGTTTAAAGTTTCAAACCCATTTTTCTCCGGACCATATCGTTCTTGGGATGTTTATACATATCAACCATTTCATTGATCCATCATCATAAATTTATTTTCATAGCCTTAAAAATGGGAACCGACAGTAGCAACCACGCCTGGGCTAATATACTCGTATGGTTAATAAGCGAGAGAGAACAGTATCGTACAAACCCGAAATGGAATGGAAAGGAACATAAACAAATTGAAATGGACGAAACTTTCCAATGAAATTCCTTCCTTTCCAATCCTTCCTCTGCTACTTCGGAATCAATTAGCCTTAAATAATCGCGAATTTTACTAATTAATACGTTATAACATTTGCGAATCGGACTGAAAGCAAATTCCAAACTGTCCGACCATAACTCAACAGCTGCGCTCACTCGGCACTGTGTCACTTTATGGGATCAAAGTTTGCACCATTGGAATGCAAGGAAAATGTTTCTTTTTTCATTGCGCCCAATTTTTTGGCACATTTGACCACAATAATTTCGCTGAAATTTGTTTGAAGATTTGTATCAGGGATCCATATCATAAAACTGCTAAAGGAGGGTTTAAATAGTAATACGAATAAAGAAGGATTTTCCTTGCGGTCCAACGATTCGACACCATCCAACTTTTTTGCTTGCTCGCAGAGCATTAAACTGTCGTTTTTTATTTTTTCCCGTACTAGTTGATAATGTGGCATACGAAGGACTAATCGTATTATTTCGCGCTTAAAATTTATATCGATGTTTTAGGACTCTGCGATGAAAAAACAATAATAAACGTAACAGTCGACTTTTGAGTGAGGCGAGTTTCCGAGCGGTCGGAGAAGAACTCTGCAAACTGCAGGGACCATTTCCCCGCAATTCGTACTACAGTGAATTCCGTTTTGTTGGAAAAAATTTAACCTGAGATTTTTCATACACCAACGCGAACTTTTACGTTTAATGTTGTTTCAAAGAAAAATCGATCCCTTCGTAATTACTGGGCTGTTTTTTTAAAGGACAGGCACCTAATTGGATTCGTTAAAAATAAGTTACACATCTTTTATTTTTTTTCTTCGCATTATTCCAGTACAAATATTAACCATGGCATTTTTTTAATTCGATGATATTTAAATATTATTTATATGAATAAAAGAGTTAATTACTCCCACCGTCTGACTGACCGTACCCGCCACCTCTTAATACGGACGAAAGGAGCTCTGGTCCGCAACGCAACGTAATAACCGTATGTGTCTCCAAAAGGTCCTACAGTCGCTGGTACGTGCCAAATCCTAACGAAGCACTTGACACCACAGTCGTCCCAGTTATAACGGCAAACGCGTTTAATATCCCATTATTTTTTAGATCCTGTTTCTTGGATAAGTCGGCGCTCAGTAGAAGAGTCGACTCATATGGACCCTACACATCCACATCTCCATTGTTCATATGGTGACATTGCCTAAATTACAATGCCACTGCCGCAGCAATGCAACATGCAGTTTTCTCACAACGAATATTGACCGAAATGAATCAGGCATTCTTTTCCGATTTTCGCGTTCGACATAGACCCTGTAATGATTTTTGGTACACCAGGTATAAAAACACGTACATTTAATGTGCCCAATTTCATATGCGTATAGTCACTATAATATATGCTCACATCGTTGCCTGCAGGTATTTCTGCATGAAAACCATCCGTACATGCGTAACGGGTCCAACAAATTTAACCACGAGAAGGCTTACACCCGGACACACCTGTGCTGTGTATTTTCAGTACTCTGCCTCTGTTTCACTCGCTCTCTTCCCACAGTTTATTTTAGGGCCACATAAGCCGCGATTGCCTAACTATGCAGTTACAGCTTGCCTGTGAAATATTTTGAAGGTAACCACACAATTCTAACTGTGTACATTTTAATCCTGCAGTGCTTGCTGTCAAAGTCTGTTTTGTTGAATTCATTTTTTCATCCCGTTTCACGTGTTTCCGCACCATACTTATTTACATTTTGTGGCGTTCCCTTTTCTTTTTGCCAGATAATTACGGGGGCGGACGATTTGAAAGTAACATTAAATCAACCAGAGACCTGACGTTTTTAACATTTTTATCTATTGTAGAATGGTATCTAATACCATCAAATTTATTTTCCTATCAGAATATCAGTGAATATTTTTATACATTGATTCAATCAAATACATGAAATTGTATCGTGGTTATGTCTATCCAAAAGTGCAAGCCCATTTATACAACTTTTCAGTGTGTTGATAGATATTCGTAGATTCTCCTTACGCGACTTTTCAGGATGATCATTTATTGAACAGTGATTTAAGGGCTTACACATAGTGGAACTTTTTGAAAATGTCGATTTTTGGGTTTCGACGGATTCTCAAAATACAGCTTTTGAAGAATATTCTCTGAGAATTTCACGTCGACTCGTTTAAAATTAAGAAAGTTGTGGGCGTTTATAGGTCGATCTCGCGAACGGGCGAACTTTAATTGTTTTTTTTTTCAAAATCACTTTTTCAAGATCGTGAATCTATATCTCAAAAATCACTGCACCAATCAACTTCAAATTTTACAAGTTTTTTTTCATAGATAAAAAGTAGTGCTTGAACGAAGGCATCGTTTTTTCGATTCATAGTTTCTATTTATCAACGAAAATAGAGCTTGATTGTCACAGAAAATCGACACTTACACTTTGGAGAGCGGCCATTTTTTCAAAAGTCGATGTTCTATTAAATCCTTTGTCCAGACACTAGATAATTTCATGCAAAAATTAAATGCGTTTGATTTTCTTATTTCGGATGACTAGTTTCCAGGACGATTTTCAAACAGCGCTTTGCACAAACCATTGTATCTACAGCATTCAAAATATTTGCCCCATACAAAAATTGCAAAAGATACTTAAAATCATAGGGGACACTAGCCCAAAGCGGTCAAACTAAGGTTGGAGACAAAAAACCAGGTTCTTTGTGCATTTCGAACTTTTATTTAAGCCCTTACAGTTCGTTACTTATCGAACTTTAATAAATCAGTCACAAACTTAAGAAAAATCTTCATTAATGGCAATAAAAAAAACACAAAACTAAACCCTACGAAAAAAACCCGTTTTGCCCGACGAGGTGCCTAAAGCGGGTAGGGCTTTTGGGACCAGCGGGTAGTGATAGTACACTCATAAAAACGTTTGGTACCGCCAAAACAAAATTGTTTGAATCAACCAAATCCTGCAGTTGCGGGTGGCGAACGATATGAACGATTCAATTGACTGCGAGATTTGGTTGAATTACAAATAATCATTTATTGCCGGCAACCAAACTTCTTCTTGAGCCAAAAACGCACAGAGTACTTTGAATTCTAATTCCGGTGCCCTGAAACCAAACTTTATTTGAACATACTGAATGGTTGGGTCGGTAATCTCTCCCTTAAAAGCATTTTCAAAATATATAGTTCAACGAAAAACATATACAGTAGAATGAAACATGTGTGCATTGAATGAATAGCAGAGCATATTTCAGTCAATACATAATATTTTTGATAAAAGTTCATGTATAGTCCGTACCACTGAAGATATATTTTAAAAGAAAACCCCCCATTGCTGCGCTGCTATAGTCGATCCAACTATATGTTGGTTTGCCCTGAATGACGGAGTATGTTCTGACAACTGATATTATAACATAGTTGAAGCTGCATACAGTAAGTTTAATCAAAATTGGTTTTACACCAATCGAATAAATGGCAGATGGAGCATCAGCTTAATATGAACCAAATAAACATCGAGTCACTCTAATAAAATTTCGATGTAAGAAAACGAAGACGAAGACGAAAACAACAAGGTAAATAGATCCACTAAATTATGAGACAAGATGATTAGTAATTTTTCCTTAATGCCTGTTTATTAAAGTACATATTAAAAATACTGCGATAATACAGAACAAACATTATTGATTAATCTACGTCGATGTACGATTGTACGGTGTCAATTATAAGATAATTTACAAAGCGCTCTGAGAAAATTACATAGTTGAACTTAAAAGCAATCTGCGTGTCGAAAAAAAACAAAAGAGAAATCAATTAAAATAATGCGTACAGATAAATAATATTTTTTTCTGATGTAAAGAGAATTTATCTGCAGGCCACATAACAGAAACCATCAGATTTTGTGTGTTCTCGAAGTGGAATTGGCGCAATCAAGTCTTTTTTGCTTTACGCAACGCCAGGTCTCACAAGAAAACGCTGCGAGGTCGATGTCTCCGATTTCGATGAAATTTGGCATGCTTGTAGAATAAGTAAAAATAGGCGACACGTATTTTTTTATATCGCCGGAACCCGATTTTTAAGGGTTGAAAAGCACCCTCGAAAATTGGGGTGTTTTTCGTTTTTCGTCGATAACGTTTTAACCGTACGAGATATGAAAAAACATCAAATTGTAACAATGTTTATTTTTTCGTGTACTATACATTGGAGATGAGAACGATGCAGATAACAACAAATTTCATATTGTTTATTGCAAAAATGCAATTTTTCAACCGTATCTCCGAAAAATTTTAATCGATTGGGATGTAAATTTGCATACAGGTAGAGAATGGAAAAGTGTGGATACGGATTTTTTCTTTTTCCGATATCTCACAAGTAAGGGGTTGAAACTGCCCGTCGATTTGTTTGCCGAAAGCATCGTATAATCAGCTAGCCTTTTGCCATTTCGGTCTAAATTCACGTCAATATATGTTCGTGTTATGATGCAATTGCATATTTGTAACACTCCAGCCCTCCGGTCCCCCTCTCGAAAGGCAAACGTTCAAAGTTCTTACCGTGCGGCATGGACGAAAATTTGTAGAAATAAAAATGGGTTACAAAGAAAGTACTATCAGTTAAAATAGTCGATACGCATTTTCTCGTTTTGGCGGAACGACAGTCTTAAGGGGTCAACGCACCCTTAAAAACTTCGTTCCTTCTATAGGTCGTGAACGGGCCGAAATAAAAATAAAGTTGATAATGATGATAATAATGAGTACAGCAATAAATGGCGTGTTGTTTATTGCAATAATTCGTGAATTATTTGTGACAAATCACTCTTCAGTTTTCTACTAATATGGGCAGAGGCAAGGATCGCAATCACGGATTGACTTCGTGCTTCGGGAAGCAACTGGATTACAATTGTATATTTATGAAAAAATTCTGCCCCGCCACGTACTGCCTTTGAAGATTACAACATAATCGCAAAAGTGTTCTCACGCTTACTCATTTAGGAAACGTTTCAACTCTATGTTTTTTATGGATTATACTTATTACAATAATGATAGTCATGATAAAAGTGTTTGAAACAAAGAGATTTCTTACACCATGCACAAGTGATAATAGCTGCTTCGCCGCATATCTCGCATGTCGGTACATTTTGTGAAAAGCAAAATTCTACTGGATTTTCGAAGTTTGTTGGTCTTTCTTCTTCGTGACCGCTTTTGTACCACGCATATTTGAAAAGGTTCGTAAACCGTGGATAAGAAAACTGGTTGTGTGTAAGAGATTGTAATTTAACAATATTGTCTCTCAAATGCAGATTGGCGTTGTAATTGTATAATATTACTGGGTCAGAAAAGTGTTTGACGAAGTTTTTCCACACCCGGAAGCCATAAACATCAAAGGGCTGTATCATTCCAGTCGTACCTGCAGGAATTACTTATTATCATATGGTTGAGAGCCGCTCTTTGCACCGTAGTCGCTCTTTGCGAAGATTCATTTCTTTCGTCCATTGGTTCTGCTGTTTATTAAATTAAAGGTAAAGATAAAGATTAAATTATGCTGCGTTATAAGCTAATAAAAATGTTCGCCGTCATTCTGTTCATGGGTTGCAGCGGCAACCCAAAAACGCTGTAATCTCTGCAGATAATGCCTTCGATGCGGTGAACGGAGTGGAATTTCTTCGTAAATATACAATTGTAATCCCGTTGCTTTCCGAAGCACGAAGTCAGTCCGTGATTGCGAGCCTTGCCTCTGCCCATATGAATGGGAAAGTGAACAGTGATTTTTCACAAGTAATTCACGAATTATTACAATAAACAACATGCCATTTGTTGCTGTACTTATCATTATCATCATGAACGTCTAGTAGTCGAAGAATACAACATTTTTTCTTTTCGAACTTTATTTTTCTTTCGAAAACGAGAAAATGTGTATTGACTATTTTGATTGATTGTACTTTCTTTGTAACCCATTTTTATTTCTACAAATTTTCGTCCATGCCGCACGGTAAGAAGTTTGAACGTTTGCCTTTCGAGAGGAGGACCGTTGGGGCGGGGGATTGGAATGTTACAAATATGCAATTGCATCATAACACGAACAAATATTGACGTTAAATTAGACCGAAATGCCAAAAGGCTAGCTGATTGTACGATCGGCAAAAAAGTCGACGGGCAGTTTCAACCCCTTAATTGTGAGATATCGGAAAAAGAAAAAAAAATCCGTATCCGCACTGTTCCATTCTCTACATGTATGTAAATTTACATCCCGATCGATTAAAAATTCTCGGAGATTCGGTTGGAAAAAATGCATTTTTGCAATAAACAATATGAAATTTGTTGGTATCTGCATCGTTCTCATCTCCAATGTATAGTACACGAAAAAATAACCATTGTTGCTATTTGAAGTTTTTTCATATCTCGTACGGTTAAAACGTTATCGACGAAAAACGAAAAACACCCCAATTTTCGAGGGTGCTTTTCAACCCTTAAAAATCGGGTTCCGCCGATATAAAAAAATACGTGTCGCCTATTTTTACCCATTCTACAAGCATGCCAAATTTCATCGAAATCGGAGACATCGACCTCGCAACGTTTCCTTGTCAGACTACAGCGTGGTTGCGACGAACTATTAGCGGCTTAAACCGAGTGTCCACGTTGTTGGATTTACCGAATTTAATCGATATCTAAAATTACGGGAGAACAATGGCTCGTGCTCGCAAAAAAATCTCAATCACAATTCCCTTAGCAATCCTTCAATACTTATGCACCTCGTGAACACGCAACGTTAAATGAAACTCACCGGCTTCCACTAAATTTACTATCAACACCCGAGAGACGCCGTACAATGTTTTTCTCGAAGGATAGTACGCAGCGTGACAACAATGGCGGACAAAAAGAAATGACGATCGTACACCTACCTCGAAATGTAGAAACAAGCGATTGAAGTCCCCAATCTATCAAGATGTCTTCTACTTTGCACATTTTTATGTTTTCGATGTAAATCGTCTCAACTTATCACAATGAATATTGTAGTTTTCTACACGCTCACAGGGGAGATGCACGTCAACAGCCAGAAGAGAAGACGTGAACAGCCGGGAGTCGAAAGGGCAATCGTAGCGCTGTTCGTGCGAGCATCTGAAACTACAATGATTCGCGATTTTCACTATATAACTAATCGGTCACAGCGATCGAACAGAGCGCGCCCGTGGTCAGATTTGCCAAATAAAGTCGTTATCTAGAAATCGTGCCGGGAAAAACGTGATCGATTGCATCCACAAGAACTCAAGTAGCAATAGCAATCAATAGCTGAAAAATATGCACATCGTAGAAAAAAGAAAACACGGTCGTACCTCGAAGGAACTTTAATTAAATCATTTGTTTCAATTAACTTATTCAATTGTAGAACCAACCATCATTCGCTTTATGCGTAATAATTAATTCAGTTGCAAAATGTAGTTTATTGGCCAATATAACGACCAAATATAAAGTTCAAATAAAATGCGGATTACTTGTATGAACTCCGATGTAGTTAATCCAACCCATTATATGGTCAGGGAGATATTGCTATTTTGACATGATAATTTGGTTGTTTTAACTAAACTGGCTTTGTCACTTGAATCGAATTGTATTTAAAGCGTGTAAAATTAGGTTGCTTTAAGCAAAATTGCTTCAACTAAATATACATAGTTGGTATTACCAAACGTTTTTCTGAGTGTAAATAGGAGATTTATTCAAGATTTCAAAATTGCCCTTCAATTGACTGAGCAATCATTCGTTGCTGAGATATCGATGATCAAAGGGAAATGGATCTTTTTTCATTCAAAGTCGGCTATCTCTGCAAAAAATTACCGAGGAGCGACAAAAAAATTGAAGCTGAATAAATAAGCTAACATGTACATGGATTTAACTGAAAAAAAAAATTCCCGAGCCCGTGGACCCTTGAAGTTTGGAATTTTTTCTCCCGCTATTTCTTATGATTGCGCGATAACCGTAGCTCACAAAAATGTTTTACCAAAAAATCTCGAAACTAGAATCTTGAAGCTTCAAAATGCATTTTTTTATCTCTATGCGACCATTTTTCACATAGATACAGCGTTTCAAAAAACACTGAATTGAAGAATTTGTCTGTTCCTTTACTCGTTTGATGTAGTTTATCTATCACAACCATAAAATCAGCCTATAAATTATTATAGACGAAAATCATACTTATCCTAGGGTGAGATCAAATTTCACGTAATTGTTCTCGATACATGTCGCAGTACTACCCGAGCAGAAATCTAATCAGGCTGCCTGAGGATCCATCAGGCCCGGATCAGGGATCAATAAGGAGCCCTGATCAGGCACGCCTGATTTGAGCCAGACAGGGGCCTGAGCAGGGATCAATAAGGCGCCCTGACCAGGCACGCCTGATTTGCGCCAGACAGGGGCCTAAGCAGGGATCAATAAGGCGCCCTGATCAGGCACGCCTGATTTGCGCCGGATAGGAGCCTGATCAGGCATTAATAAGGCGCCCTGATCAGGCACGCCTGATTTGCGCCGGATAGGAGCCTTATCAGGCATCAATAAGGCACGCATGATTTGAGCCGGATAGGAGCCTTATCAGGCATCGATAAGGCACCCTAGTCAGGCACGCCTGATTTGCGCCGGATAGAAGCCTTATCTCGCATGAAGCTCGTCACTCCGTAACCTCTCCTCTCTAGGACTAGACAGCGCCTCTGTCGGCGAAGCCTCACGAAATATTTTGACAGCTGCACACGCAGGCACGCGAAATATATGAAAACAATGGTTATCAACCGAAAGTGCGTGTCGTCAAAATTTGTTTCAAAATCTTTTTTATTATAAATAAATATTTATGTTAATTTTTTTGTATTATTGTTATATGGAATCAAAACTTTTGTATATAATACGGGCAGCCAGTCCCGTATTATATATGTAGAAGAAAGCGCAACATCCACGCCGTAGCTACATCGACACATCTCGTTCGGTTCATCAATTTCTCCTGAAGAAAGGCAAGCCCTTCAATAAAGTGCAGTGCATACAAAATCTCAGGTAAAGTATATTTGCGATTATACTGTGAATTATCTACACATGAACAGTGATAATATATAAAATACGACTTGATGGGCGAAGACTATGCGGCGCAGCTTAACCTCACTTTGTCACTTTCGCACCATTTGTATATATATAGTGTGATATATTTCGTATCAAGAAAAAATGTTCAACAGTACAAACATACGTATATGTACATAAATGTACTCATACATACGTGCAAGGACCAGATGATGAGAAATAATTGCGCAAATTGCATTTTGTACTTCGAAAAAGTGGTTTAGAGAAAAACGCGGCACCGGCTTGTTTGTGGATATTTTCGCGTACAAATTTCACGGAATGTTCTTGAAATGACACTTAACGCTGTACAAAAGGTTTCAATAAATTTACTATATCCACATAGATGAAAAAAAATCGCAAAAAAGTGTTTTTTTTCACGCTGAAACCCCTACCCTCCCCTTAATAATATTCGTTCGAAAACCACCTCTCTTACTTCCTTCTTGTCTATCTTTCCCCTGGGCTCACGCAACATCTCCCTTCCATTTTTTGACCTCTCTGCTTTCATATCCTTTGCAATTTTCGCATGGTGAATTTGATTCCGAGCTGAGTTCTCTTTCCGAATTTGCTATCGGTGCTAAATTTGATGTATGGTACCTCTGGAATGGGCTTGGATTGAATACCAAATTTCCATGGAGTGAATTGAATACGAGAAGCGGTTCGATCCGTATATCGGTATGCGTAATACACCGAATGAGGTTTACGTGCAAACGAGCAAGGAGGCTGTATTTTCAGCGGCGGATACAGGCGAGACATCAATGTAGGCCCCACGTCTTCGTTTGGATATATTTCACATTCCCTCCGCCTCCCTTGGTGCTATTGCCGATAGTTTTTTTTTCCCGACTTAACGAAAATGCAATACGAACAAGGGGACAATATATTCGGCGCTTAATCCTAGATCTTGCGAACAGTCTTTCGTTCGCCACGCTGCCATCCACCCCCTCGCTCGCCCGGGCTACCGTACAGGGGATGAAAAGCATCGCGCGATAAGCTTGCAGGGTTAGAAAGACGCGATAGTGAGGGAGAACAGATTGGGAAAGCACGAGATTTCTCGAGGAAACGGCGACGTAATCTCGACAACTCAGCTAACTAGACGTTTCCCCGTACACATCAATGTGGCACACTTTCGGCTTTTTTTATTATTCTTCCACCCTGACCACAGCCGCTCGCAATCTTACCGGAACTTTTCCTTCTCAATTTTTCACGAGCTCCCGCACCGTAGTCACTTTTTCCTCTCATTTATTCTTGGCTTTTCGTCCCAACGAGGAGATCCCTCACAGTGCTCATTCTGCTGGCAAATCTGTGTTTAACCACATTTTCTCGCTATTCGGAAACGGGAGGAAGAAATGTTTGTCCTCCTCTATACACCTGAAATCCGTCAAAGAGCGCCAATTAAAGTTACAACAGCCCACGAGGTGGAAATTTATTTGCGAATGGCACCGTTCCGCAAGTCGAAGACTACTTGCGTTAAATTCTCGATCAGTCGTTGGGCCACGGCAATGAGGATGGATCCACGGCGAATCTTTTGATAACTGGTATTGTCTGTGAAAAATAAAAACCTGAGATTTCAGGTGACAGTTAATAAAAATCCAAATCAAAGTTGTATTAGACTCGGCGATTTCCATTTCGATTAACACTAATGATCGGAAAAATTAAATTCTATACTCTAACAATTGAATAATCTAACAATATTCTGATAATTGAACCATAAATAATAATAATAATAATATATTATATAATTGAACCATAAATAATAAATAGAGATAAACAAATAATCATTTTTTTTTGTCTCTCTGATTACATATTCTACACAGGAGAAAAAGGAAGGGGCAATCCTTTGATGTGATATTACGTGCGATGGTCAAATGCATAACACGTTAAATGAAAATTAACAACTCTAACGTGTCAATGTGGGATTTTTTCCTTTGACTTGAAGCGTTGCATTTGAATAGAACAAAATGTTTGACCTTTTTTATTGCTTTAAATGATTTATAAACGTCACAAGAATGGTGTACAAAACGAATCATACCCAATTTTTTTTCAAGTTCCAGGACTCATATTACAAAGCTTCATAGCTAGAAATCAGCAATTTCGAGTCGTTTAGTCCAATTGTTGTGCAAAAAATATACAACGACCTAATAACTGAAGACCTACTATCAAAATGCCTCAGTGAATACACGAAGAATTGAAAGAGCTTGAATTCCCTCGTGTGGACTATAGGTCCTAAATCAGTTTTGAAACTTGAAATGCGTTTTTCTCGAAACCACGTTTTTGAAATCGGGCGAAGGCATAGTTCAAGCAGTTTCCATCCGATTAACGTGAAATTTCGACTGTAGCTTCTTAGAAATATTCTCTAAAGAAAGACAAACGATTTTCACGATCCATCAACGAATCTCGTTTTTATAAACAATTTAAAGCCGATTTTGTAGCATAACAATTTTTTTATTCAAAATGATGCCATTTTGTGAGAAAATCATATTTTTCAAATATCGTGTGTACGTTTTTAGTAAAATAAATATTGGTGACCGATTTTGTTTTCGCTCTGCTTGCTAATCCATATAAGTACTGCGTCCTCCTGCAAAGCGCCGAAAAAAACACTCTTAGTAAAGTTACGACTGAACCGCCATTTGGCATTTAAAAAAATCGTATACGTCAACGCATGTAGAATAAACCCTCCAATCCTTATTTTGATTACTTTTTTTAGTATTAACGAGAAAAAAAACCCAAAAACGTGTCATTTTTCGTCGAGCCACATAGAGTAATGCCTCAAGTAATTTATGAATCCAGAAATGATCAGCAGTGCAACCGATGAATAAATAAAAAATCGACCGCCAGGATACCCGTTTCTCGAGCTCTGCGATACGCAGCTCGGTGAACATCGCGAGACATTTCAAAATGCTCGAATAGCCATGAGACTTCGAAAATAGAGGTTCGGGATTCACAAATGCTTGAAAATACTCTAGAACTCCTCAAAGTTTCATGTTCCAATATTCTATGACAAGAATGTGTGTGTGTGGGTGTGTGTCGTTCGTAAAGTAGCCCTCGGGTTCTCGTAGTACTCCAACCTCCTTCCTATACATGATCCCGAATGCTGAAAGACAAAACAACGTAGGACACATTTATTCGCTTCGTCGACGATGCAATTTGCGCCCTTTTGCTTGTCACAAAACTATATGTGCGCGTACGTTCTGGTCTTCATCCCTCGTCTCCTTCAACTCCAATGAGTTTCACGATAGTGTTATACACATCGTTCGAGAAGCAATTTCTCGGCTAATCCCTTTTCGCGTCATCTCGCGAGATCTTTCATGTCTTCTCCTCCTCGCGGAGACCAGCGGGGCGGCAGGGAGGGGGGGGGGGAATCTTCCGTGTACATGTTGCACGTTTGCACTCGAGAGTCCAAGTTTTTCGCTAAACTTTTTCACTTGACGACGAAGGCGAAAAAAAACAAACCGTCGGATGAAAACTTCCGAATCGCGAGAAACTCGTTCGACCCTTCTCGCTTTACACCCGATGTTTCTTGACACATGATACGCCATTGCTTGGCCCAAAAACCACTCTAACTTTTACTCACATTTTCGATTCTTTTTGGAGAAGCGCGAAACCCGATTAACCGATGAAAGTAGCGTATTCGTTGTACCAGTTAAAGAGCTATAAACTATGAAACTTTGAAAATACTCCGTTCCCATTCGACAGGACCTCCGGCACCCTCTTTTATGAGATATTTGCCTCCGTATTTGTGTCTCTCTGGTAGATGAAACTGCGAAAAAGGTCAGTCCATCAGACACAATATGCAGCTGCAATTGACTGCTCCTGCCTCTTCAGTTTATTCTGATGTAACTTCATATTTCTCATAAATAATTCAAGATGTCAGGATAATTCAAGATTTCAAAATCCCTGTCTTGATGCGATGACCGAAGTTATGATAGTTTTCTAAAATGTCCTACCTACTTATGAACCCACCACATTTATGTCTAGGGCTATGCCTAGCTGTAAACCACAGCTGTAGACCACGGGGTCTACAGCTAGCTATGCCTAGCTATAAAAGAAGAAAAATCATTTTTACCAAACCAATATGTTTTAACAGTTTATCTTCTCATAAATTCTTGTAAATGTTTCCTGAACATTTCAAGGTGCTCGGATCAACATTGACAGATTTATAGGCTGTTGTGTTGACGCCCTTCGGAACGCACGGAACCTTATTAAAAACTTCAAACGCTTTTTTCTCGAAAGTACGTTTTTTCAAAGTCGGTGAGCAAAATACCGCAAAAACTGCATTGATTTTTCTAAAGTCTTCAGGGCTTTTTCTAGGTGTAAAAATATAGTATTTGATCAAAGGATTTTCTTTCCGACGTATACTTTCGATTTGATGAACGAAAAATCCCAATTCCTTTCGCAATAATCAGGACTCTCACTCTAAAAAGGCGCCTTTTTTAAAATTGGATATTTCAGAAAGTCCTCCGATTAATCGTAGGATAAACTAATATACCAACGATATTTGTTTGATTCTTTAATATTAGGTGACCTGGTTCAGAAAGGAATTTGCTCACAGCAAAAGACGTTTTCGACCGGTGCTTCCGGAACATCGGCTGCGAATCGATAATTTTTTTTTTAAAAGCAGTTTTGATACAAAGGATTAACTTCATTCTGCGTATCCGCCATCAGATTCTGAATAGAATTCGATGGTGGATACATAGAATAAAATGAATCGTTGCTTTTTTATTTAATTTTTGGTGATATTTTATTTCATTTTTGGGGATAAAACGCAAAGATTTTCTTGCCAACCTAATAATTGAATATTTTTACGAAAAAAAAGAGTGTTCACCGGATGACACTTTTTCAAATATCTAATTTTTGTGTAAATATATTATCACGATTTTCTAAAATAAATCCCCAAAATAAGCTGTTTTCGACTGTTACGAGTAGGCATAACTCGTTAATCTCGTCCTCTCTATGCAGCGTTAAAAAAAAATATCGAAAATTCGATGCGAGCTCTTTCTAGACTAAAATCGCGCTCTATGCCATCCTTGATTTCGTCAATAATTTTGGACCGTCACCACGGTTGAAATGTTTTTCGTGATCGCCGGATTTCTCTTTCGAAGAGGGCGAGAGAAACGGGGTGATTTTTTTCGTGTTGCCCCGCAATATACCGACAAAATAAATTACATGTTATTTGGGTCACAGTTGGGTCGATTGAACGTAAAACGGCTCAATTATACGAATACCTATATGTATATAGATATATATATATATATATATATATATATATATATATATATATATATATAGAAATTATTTCATATGTATATATCGATTGACCAGTTTATACAGCTATTAGGGGTGGATTCTTCGGGAGTAGTAGTTCGTGACGCAGCGATAAACTCGCGTAGAGCTCGCAGCACTGCCTGTTGCTCCAGTTTTGTCGGGTCACTGTCAGGGATTGTCCATGCTTTGGTCATTACGCGTGTTTCGTTTCAAACACGAAGGCCACATTAACCCCCTCCCGGTATTGCCCTCGTGGGATTTCTAAATAGCGAACAGATCCGTACTATGCTAACAAATGCTATGTATACATTGTACTGTAACTCATTTCTTCCAAAAATTAAAAGCCTTCCATGAACATAATAATTTTTCCGATACTATCTGAAATTATTCGATAAATTACCGAGTAAGAAGCCTTACAATGTCTATGGAGAATTCCCATCAGGGCCGAATTTAAAGGTGTGGCCGCCCTCGGGCAGCGAAGAAGAGGAAGGCCCCTAATTATTTTTTAAACGAGATCACATTTTTCTCATAGTGTGCAAATAATTTATCAAGGAAAAAAACGATCCTTCCAAACAACGTACGTTGCTTGAAGTTTAGGAAGGAGACGTTTTCTAACATCAACTAAATTCGATTAGAATTGTTTAAAAAATTTTTCATGTGAAAAAATTAATTTTTTTTAGTGTGTAACTGTATCTTGCATAGTGTAATATAGTTAAATCATATATTATACACTACATTTGAGTTGAACTTGCCAATTAAAAACTTTCTTTCTTTTTGCATTTATACAATTTTGAAGCGAATTATTTTTAGATAAACAGCATATACTGGCCGATGTGAGCGTCTGACGCTAAGTACTAAAACTTTTATAGGCGTTTTTCAGTGGTTATAAAATACAATATAGATAAACAGTAGAGTAGCACAAACTTGGGTTCTATTTTTTCCCTTTTTCCGACCATTGAACTATCTTCTTTAAAAAAATGGTCAGCGAAGCTGCGAGCAGCTAAAAAAAATTTCGAAGTCGCTCAATTCCCCCAATAATTCAAATTTTCATGGAAAAAAAAATGATTTTTTTTTTCGTTGACTTCTCCCCCATGATTTATAATTTTTAAATTAACCTCGCGAAAACTCTAGCCGGCCAATAAATATTTAGTGGTCGCTCAAGGTTTTCGAAATTCCGAATTCCCACCAAAAAATAAATATTGCATGCACTATAATTCCTTGTAGCAAAAAAAAATAAACAGTGAAGTGCTACATTTTCTGAATAATTTATTATAATAATTTGTAACAAACACCAATTGGATGATAGGTGTTATTATGTATTATTATGTATTATTGTTTTATAGCGTCGGTCCTCACCGAATAAAGCTACTATTGGTCCACAGTTTGACTAACGAGACCAACTGTGGGATGCATTACGATGTGCGGAAAACTGTTTCTTACGAAAAAAGGATTGATTGTTTTGAAAATTTTACAAAACAATTTAAACAAATTTATGAGTGAGAAGAGTAAAAAAGAATAGGCAAAGATTGGAAATTTCGAAGCTCTTGAGCGATCACTAAATATGCATTGGCCGGCTAGAGCTATCGCGAGTTTAATTTAAAAATTATAAAACGTAACATTCATGGGTGTCAGAAGTGGAGGAAAAAAAACGATGTTTTAATGAAAATTTGAATATTTGGGAGGCTTGAGCGACCTCTAAATATTTTTGCATCGTTCGCACCTTTCGCGACAATTTTTTTTTTTTCTTCAAAGAAGATAATTGGATGGTGAGAAAAAGAAAAAAATAGAGCTGAAATTTGTGCCACCCTAGTAAACAAATATTTCTTTTTTTCCGGATACACCGCGAAATTTTAAGAAATAAATTGTTGGCTCTATCCAATGTGACTTTTGTTAAATTGTAATCTACGAAATATATTCCCTTCTAGAGAATTCATCGTGTTTGCGTTTTTTAAATTATTTTTTACATAAATAGGCTTTGAAATGTTATTTTGAAATGTGCTTCATAAAAGTGTGACAACTTTATTTTTCTTGTCAGATCTCTGGAGTAATTTTTTCGTCCACTACGTGTTGTATGCGATTCGTCAGCAAATTTTACCAAAATAATTGAAACGTGGAGGCGCCCGCCTTGTTTCGTATCTTTGATTACAACAAAATCTTGAAGGATATTGAATAAAATAAACGGTGCAGTGACGTTCGAATTTTGGTTACCGGAGTGAAAAACTCTTTGCACAAATGTGTTTATGTTAGGTGAATGCACAGGCAAACACGAGACTAGAACTTGTTCGTTTCGAGAGAGTGCTCGATGTGCCTGTTGCTCCATTTGGCACACGATTTCTCAACAGCATAATGCTTCTTCACCATTCTACCCATATATATATATATATATATATATATATATATATATATATATATATATATATATATCGACGTTGAAGCAACATTAGTGAAAGAACAGATGCTTATGTCTACATGCTAACCCGAAAGGTATAGATGGACAGAAAAATGCATAGCACGCCATATATGCTGTGGAGAGGTAATGCTCTAATGAGGAATGAATTAATAAAGTCTAAGGAGCAATGGAGCGAAAGGGGGGATAGGGGAGAGGGAGAGAGAGAGAGAGAGAGAGAGAGTAAATCTACATAGATATTGTTTGTGCATTGTGAGTATCCGACGTGGACACCATTCCATCTGTCACTTTCTGGAGCTCTTTCGTCGGGGTTTGAGTGCAACAGTTGGGCACGATAACGATTCACTCACTGAATATCCGAGCGATTCTTATTCATTCACCGGAATCTACTACTATGCGCTCATACACAGACATATATATGTAACTTCAAGTTCAACCCTTTCATTTCATCCCCTTTCTTCTCTCGTTTTCCTCTTATTTTTCATCATTCCCAGGACTATAGTTTTTTTATGGAAAAATAGGACGTTCCGGCGCTCTGGTTCTTCTTTTTTTCTCTTCTTTATTCGTCTTTGTCCCGTTCGACGGTAGCTGGTGCACCGGGAAAAAAAGGACTTGTCAGTTGGGAGATGCGATTTTCTCGCTCTCCGGTATCCCACCGTCGGTGCCCTCTCGTTCGTTCTGGTTCCCTGGGCTCTCCCGTGGGTTCTCTCTCTCCTACAGGGTCGCTGTGCTATCGTGCTCGGCTGCCCTGCACACGCGACCGATCAATACTCACCTGCCGAGGTGAAAGTCTAGAGAGAGCAAGAGAGAGAGAGAGAGAAATATCCGAACGTAGAGAAAACAATATGCCAAAGTAGTAAAAACGTTTTAGTCGACCATTCATCGTGTCGGCCACATCCCCTTCCAGCTTTCAATTCGATTTCACTACCTCACCTAACGATAAACAAAGAACGATGAAATATTCAGGAGCATCGATGGTAACGCTGACTCATAAAATTACAACAAAATTGTCGCACTTTTACAATAAAAAGTCTTGTGAAATATAAGTCATTTCGATCGAACCGCAGTCACGAATAATGACCGAAGTTACAAAATGAATAAAAAAAGGCAATGTCGTTGAAGTTTGCATCGTTTCAAAACTCGGTCAAGTGCGAGTCGGGCCTCGCTCTATTAGGGTTCTGTACATATGACCAATTAGCCTTTTTTAAACTGGATATTTAATTAGGGAATGTTTTTTTTCTGTCTTAGTCCTGAGGCAGTACTAAAGTGAAACCACATGGGGTGATAGCTTAAAAAAAGCTTGACCTACTCCTACTGTAAGCTAACAATGGAAATATATAAAATTATTGTTATTTGAATATTTACAATACCAAATTACTTATTTTTCTAGTTGGTATCAGTCAATTGTCAATATTGTCATATTTTTTGCAGAAAAATTAAGTAAAAAATCTAGTCTTTTTTTAATTTGAAATCTCGTTTCTTTCGTGACGTCATTCTCCCTTTCTTGGCTGGCACCGACTCGAAAAATCAGTCAATTGGTATTGTAAATATTTAACGGGTTACGTGGGTTTCGAAGTAAAAAAAAGTACGTTTTCTCTCATTTTTGAAAAAAATATAATATATAAATTATTTCATTCAAAATGTTAAGCACATAAAACAGCAACGATACAAAAAAAAAATTATCCAAAAATCTGGAAAATTCAGCCGGTTGTGCTGATTTCCGGAGACCCCTAAAAAAGTGTCCTTGTGGTGGTCAGGATAACTCATATAGCTTTATCTGAAATGAAAAAACAATTTTTTTTCTGTTAGTAGATAAGTATAGCTCTTTATTGAACGAAGGATTTTTTAGAAATTGAAATTTGAATTTTTGCCAGATTTGTATGCAAAATAATTCAATTTTTGGTACAATTTACACTACGTATAGCTTTGTAAAATTAGTTGTAGTCGTACAAAAAAATCTTCGTTCAATCACTAGTCAATGCTATTTTGAAGACGTGTGCAGAATTTTAATAAAATCGATGCATTAGTTATTTAGAAATCGTTTCCACCGACTTCAAAAACAGTGTTTTGAGAAAAATGCGATATACCTGTGTCGCTCCCGGCCGGTCTTTCCTAACGGGGGGAATTCCCAAAGGCTCTCCCTCTTAGACTTTTACTCCGATTGAGTAAAAACTTTGGGAGAATATTCTAGACATATTGTACTATTAGATAATAAAATTTAAAAAAAAAGATTTTTTTGAAATGTTCACACCCACGTAAGCCCCTAAATAACATTAATTTTATACATTCTAATGATAAATTGATTGTGTAATGTATGCAATAAATTATTGAATATACTACATCGTGAATCGGCGTTTATATTACGTATGCAATAAATTATTATATTTACTACATTGTAAATAGGCGTTTTCAGCATTTGTTGTTTAAATGCAATATATGGTACATAATATACAGAAATGCCAAATTCCTAACTAGTTTAGTTTTTGAGATAGATCCCATAAAAAATAGTCTATAACTAACAACTTTGACGGCCCGCCATTTCATTATTTTTGAAGATAAAACAGAAAAAAATTACTTTGTGCTCAACCCAATGAGCTTCAAAAAACGACACCCCCCAGGGTAGACATTTTCAAGTAAAATAATTTAACGAAATGAAAAATTATTTAATTGAATTGAACCCAATGAAAAATAATTTAATTGAATTTCGAATTCCATATACGGTTTTGGGTCAGCATTCTACACAAAATATTCAAATTTCAGGTCTGTAACTAATTCCGATCACAAGCTAGATACCCGTGACATACGGACGGACAGACAGCAGAGTGGCATTAATACGGTTCCTTTAACCCCATGGGTACGGACCCCTAATAATCAAATATTTTCTAGGATTCTTATTTAGCGATCTACAATCTAAATCTACTGAATGTGATTTTGGATAATAATCGAAATATCAAATCCAAACGGATTTTCGTTGAATTCCAACGATGTAAACTTCAATACTATAAATAGCAAGCAATTCGAACGTCAAAATTCTTTCGTCTGCTGACGAGGCATCAGAAACTTGCTTTTCTTTGATAGGTAAAGGAAATCAAAAGATAAAGCTGTGACCGTGACTTGCATTT
This sequence comes from Ophion obscuratus, assembly GCA_964007375.1. NCBI lineage: Eukaryota > Metazoa > Arthropoda > Insecta > Hymenoptera > Ichneumonidae > Ophion > Ophion obscuratus. The sequence goes on from OZ023312.1 coordinate 46,462,423, forward strand.
CGTCTTGCAAAACTCTCATCCAGACCTGTTTGATGATCACGTGTCCCAGCGCGTGTCAAACCCGAGTTAAATGTTAATTCGCCGAGTCCCTACGAACTCATCCATATTTCATATCGTCTATGCTACTCACAGTTCCTGTACATACGCACAGTCACCCAGATACACACACTAACACACATGTATAAATGAAGCGGCACGTAATGCGAACATGGTCGTGGCCAGAGAGAAGTTGGTCTCGCAAAGAGAAAGCTTCGTACGCTTGTGGAAACTGGAGAGTGACCGCCAGAGCTTGGTGCTCGGAGGGCTTCCGCGTTCTCTGTGTTACCCCAGAGCATACAGTAACTACCCCCGGGGCCTTGTAACGTATAAGGAGTCGAGAAACGAGGGGCCGAGAAAGTACGCGGGTAAATAGTCAGCGTTTCCGTAGAATTGTCATTCGTAATTTACCCGGGCAATATAAAATACGAGACATTTCAGGTCTAATCGACGATACCCATGGGTTACAGCTGTTCCGAATATTTTTCCCATTGGTGTATCTTCATGGCGCTGAAGTTTACATCGTTGGCATGCAACGAAAGTTCTTTTTTATTTTTATTATTTTTATTATTAAACAAAATCTTTTTTCGTAGCTTTATATTGTAGATCGCTAAATAAGTATCTTAAGGGGTTAGGTCACAGTAACGGGTATAAAATCATGTGCGAATTTAACCATTTTTTTCTTATGAAAAAGTGATTCACTCATAAAATTAATTACGTATCTATTTAGTATGAATATAAAGCTGTTAGATTTTTGTTTTCGATGTACTAAATGGCCGACTGCTAATATTTTCTTTCATTATCTTTTTCGGCGCTTCGTGGCGTGACATTTAGTATCTACAATCTTTTACCTAGAACAAAAAACCAAAATTCCCGTCAATCTACATTAGAATACCTAGGGAAGTACGTACGGAATTTAAAAAATATTGTTTTATTCAAAAGTTGTAGGTATTTGAATTGAGTTGTAGGTATTTGAATGAATTTTCAGCGAAAAATTTCGTATAAAACTGTTCATAAAATGAAAAGTTTTCGAATAATCGGAAATTCCGTACGTACTTCTCTGCGAAATACAATTAGGAACATAACTTTTATATTTGAAGTAAATCTAGTGAAAATTGTTGAAGTTATTTGTCACACCAATTGGATAACGCTATTTCGAGAAAAACGCGTTTAAAGTTTTAGGTACTCTATGGCCGTGCCAGAGGTGAGCTTACGTTATACGCTCAAAGTCAGTGAAAAAAAAATGTTCTTGCTATAAATCGAATAGTAACTTATTCTTATGATGCTAAAGCACTGTGGTAGTGGAAAAAAATTGATTTTTTTCAAATTCGACTGTAGCCTTACCCCTTAAGGTAGTACGAGCGCGCGCTTTTGATTCCTATAGATTTTGTTCAAATCTTAACCAGACATTTTTCATATCCTCATGCATGTTTGAGTGAAATTTCAAAATAGTCGATTATTTAGATTGGGAGATAATCGGTTTTAAAGTTGCAACTTTTAACACTGCAGGGTCTGCATTGAAATTTATACAGAATAATTTTCCGTAAAAAATATTCCTCCCCTGCAATAAGAAGACATATGACAACACCGCATCGTTCCACGTATCCAATGACGTGAGTTTGCGCGGCATATTTAAAATAATACTGCAACACAAATTTTTATTTGGAAGTAAATTTAATCGAACAAAGTTCTTAATTGTATATGAATGAACGAACACTTTTATTTGTTAATAAAGATAACATAATCAATATAAAATATTAATGTTCATAATGCAAATTTTTGTTATGACAAACGTTTTTAAATTTAGGAACACGATAATTTTTTTTCTCGAAATATTGAAAAATATTGTTCTGCGTGGTTGCCATATGTCTTCTTATTATAGGGGACAAATATTTTTTTATGAATAATTATTCTGTCGTCACTGAACGTTTTTAGCAAAACTGTATAGCAAAGGCAATCAAACTTCTTTCACTCTTTTCCTAACTAGCTTGCTATCTGAACATAATTTTTTTTCAATATTCATAAACACAATAGAATGGTACGACGAATTATGTGACCTGACTTTCGGTCAATGCGGACGCTGCACTGTTAAAAGTTGCAATTTAAAAACCCATTATCTCCCAATTTAAATAGTGTACTGTTCTGAAATTTCACTCAAACATGCATAATGATATGAACAATGTCTGGTTAAAATTTGAACAAAATCTATTGAAACCAAGAGCGCACGCTCGTTCTGTCTTAAAAAATTATTGTGGATTTTTGAAAGGCGAAATATGCCATAATAAATCAAAGGAATTCATAAGTATTCATTTTCAGTGCATTCCCACGATGAAAACATCATCCTCAGGTACATTTAATGAATTATTTGCTGTTCCGATTTTTAAATTGCTTCAATCGTTTTTCACGAAGATTTTCATTGACACGGATGAACGGGCTCGAGTGTTTGGATACGTCAATATTTATCGTTGATGAGGAACATACGAAGACCCCTTCGGCAATTCTAAAAATTAAATTTACACCATTGTGATTATCGTCACTTTCAATGTGTTTCCGTAGTAAAGGAAAGTATACATGTGCTTGTATCTATTGTTTATGTGTATGACACATAGACATACATATCTATTCTTTCCGCCTCAATACAGGGAGGCTATGTATTTTATATGGATATGTATATATTTGTATTTCCTATGTATTACATAGCGAGCACATACATGTTTTGTCGTGTATCACCGTTATAACGTTAAAGCCTTGAGATCCCGGAATTTCTCCGGGTCAAGGATGCCAGAAAGTACCGAAGAACAGCAATACGGCAACCGAGAAAAAGTCGGGACAGCATGCATAAAAGAAGCAAAACAGGCATATGGGGTCTCCAACTGCGGCAATAGGAACACAACGGTGTACTGTCTAATACTCCATTCTGCTAACCTTTCACAAAAGCAATTTCTTTTCCCATGGAATTCACCCGATATTGGCGTTTACCTTTACCACTGCATGTATATGTATAGCATGTATGACAATTTTTTTTTTCAAAGTAGATAATTCGATGCTGCGAAGAAGGAAAAAATAGAGCCCAATTATCTTCCTTGAAGAAAAAAAGAATTGTCGCAAAAGCTGCGAGCGATCAAAAGATATTGCGAGGTAATATGCAAATATGCAAGTATTTTTTAAATATTCCATTTAGAAAATGGATTTTTTAAATATTCCATTTAAAAAATAGATTTTTCCGTTCACTTCTCACCCATGAATTTTACGCTTTATAATTTTTCAATTAACCTCGCGAAAGCTCTAGCCGTTCAATGAATATTTAGCAGTCGCTCAAGATTTTCAAAATTCAGAATTTCCGCTAAAAATAAATCTCGCATGCACTATAACTCCTTGAAGCATCAAAACAAAATAAACAGCGAAGTGGTACATTTTGCGATTAATTTGTTATAATAATTTAAAACAAACACCAATTAGATAATAAGTGTTACTATGTATTATTATGCATTATTAGATTACGGCGTCGCTCGCCACAGAGTACAGCTACGATTGGTCCGCAGCTTGACTAACGAGACCAACTGTGGGACGCATTGAGATGTGCGGAAAACAGCTGCCATTTCGGTTTTACGAATAAAACGACCTATAATTTTGTTTACGGAGAAGAGCTTTAAAGGATCATTTTATGAGATAAAGATTACATTTCTTGGGTTAGAAAGGTGAGGTAAATTCGAAAAATCTGTTTCCAAAGAAAATAGGGTTAATTGTTTTTAAAATTTTGCAAAGCGTCGAATTTATGAGTGAGAACTGTAAAAAAAAAAAAAATTGCAAACATCGGAAATTTGAGAGCTTTTGAGCGACCACTAAATATTTATTGGCCGGGTAGAGCTTTCGCGAGGTTAATTTAAAAAATACAAATCGTAAAATTCATGGGTGGGAAGTGGACGAAAAAAAATCGATTTCTTAATAAACATTTGCATTTTTGGGAGCTTTGAGCGACCTCTAATTAGTCTTTGACGGCCCGCAGCTTTCACGACAGTTTTTTTGTTCTTTAGCGAAGATAATTGGATCGTAAGGAAAAGGTAAAAAAATAGTGCTCAAAATCGTGCCACTCTTGGCCAAGAGTATAAAGCACCCTGTAATTTTTCTAGCATGACAAAAAATCGAAAATCTCGGCGAAAAAAATCGAAAACTTATTTACCAAACGGCATTTTGAAAAGAATAAAACCAGGTTTATTTTTCTTGTTTCTAGGAATCTCACAATTTAGTGATAAGATCTTTGAAAAGGAAACCGTATATATACTCTGTATATATACAGAGAAAGAGAGGGGGGGAGAGCGGGTGCATTTCGGATGAGAGCCCAAATAGAGCCGAACGATCCGAAATCAAGTGGTTTCCACAATCAAAACTACATGAAATATCAAAGCGACATTTTTTCATACTATAGAAATATAACCGATGCCCCGTTTCTTCTGAGATATTCTTGGCCAAGCATGAATGACGTACAGAAACCATACATTTTTTATACGTGACGGACAAGTTTTCCTCGTATACGAAAGAAAGTTGAAGAATTATTGGAGTTGCAGAAGTCTTGATTCTACGCAAAACGTCGCATTATTCCGCAGTCGTAAATGTTTTACGGCTGCATCACACAGCCGATTTTTCTTCTTTTCCGGTTCAGGTGTTCTGCGACCTCCGGCAAGAACGTGAGATCTATGTCGACAGGTGTTTCAGTCAGCAAAACGGAGAAATTTGTACGTGAGAGCGATGGTTCGTGTTTAACGAGTCTGCGTAAGCTTGGGACCGGAAAAAAGTATTTTCAAGTTTGAAGTTTTTTATCGAAAAATATTGTTGAACAATGAATTTATTATATAAACAATATGGCGCTGTTTGGTATAAACAATATGACGCTGCATGGCTGATCGGTGTTAGCGGTTCTGGCAATTAGGATGATCTTGTGATTGAAAAAAAATTTAATGCACTTTTCGTATCATAGAAAACATCTGTCGTATGACCGAATACTTTTTTGAAATTTTAAAATTCCGCATACCGCAAGTTGTCGAAAAAAATGTTCGACTTTGGAGAAGAAAAAACTACTGCAAGAATGTGTTATAAACAAGTGGATAGATGTGTATAAAAAAAATCCGGCCACACGATGGAATATTATAAACTATGCTCTGTTTGAATTTGAAGCGAGTGGAACGAATCGATTTTGAAAGACGACATTTTACAAAACACAGTTTCGAGAAAAACGAGAAAAAGAGGATAGTAAAGGAAACGATCAGTTATGGCCGTAGCCTAGTGGACAAACCACCCTTCTCAAAGATCGAGATAGCTTGGTCAAATTGTTTAATTTTTTTCAAAATCTTTGTTGCAAATAAAAAATAAAACTTCAGGCTCCACAACTATGCCATACAGAAACCGTATGTTTAACATCCCAAGCTTACGCAGACCCTTCAAGAACGAACGTTAATCGAACCGAAGATGTTTTTTTTTCTCCTCGTACCCTCGTGCAGCCCTCGCCTGGAATATTTCCTGTCAGTCCTTTAACATAATAGGGAACACGAGTCATGCCAAACTTCGAATATGCCTGCGGGCTTATTGGATTTACTGCGATACCACCCCTATTGAACTACACCTATAAAAGATCTTTCTCAACTTTCGCGAGTAACTCGATGCTAGCTAATAGGTCGACGTAGGAAGAAAAAACGGTCATATATCTCGTGTAATCCGAGTGCTCCGGCTGTGGGTTGTCCGGTGCAATGGCTACATTACTAGTTGCAGTTTGGCGCGCGATATATTGGCAACTAGAAGAAAAAAATTCTCAATGTAGAAGAACGGTATTTTTGGGTTCCGAGGTATTTTGGGTTTGGATTTGAGAACATTTTAATGATTAGGGGGACTCGGGGCAAGACGAATACGCGGGGTAAGATGAATCCTAAGCCTAGCTACTAAACAGTGTGTGCGAGCACAATGCTCCCGTTTGAGTTTGGTAGGGTGGTGGGAAGGGGAATGAGTGTGGAAGTGCTAAGGGGCCAGTCCACTTCGGAGCCACGGAAAAAGTCTATTTTCGCGATTTTTTGACGATTTTATAAAAGATATGAATATAAAAGTTGTTGGGCTTAATAAATAAAATATTGAAATACATTTTTAAAAAATTCATTCATTTTTAAGTACAAAAACTATAGTTTAACGTAACGCCTCAAAAATAGGTGGACTAAGTAGCTCCATCACAACTCGGCAACGGCTTATCTGAAACGAAAAAATCAAAGTCCATTAGATTCAGTATGACACCAGCTACAAAATGACCCTCGGATATAAAGTTTTATCAAAAAAATCAAAAATGGCAGATGAAAAACGTAAAAAGTTTAAAAACGCGTTTTTTCGCAGTTTTCGCAGAGAAAAAATCAAAATTGTAAAACCATCGAGAGTCATCTTGTTGCGAATCATGTTTACAATATGTGGTTCAAATTTTAAGAGAATCGGTTTATTAGTTTTAGAGATACGGTGGAGCTAGATTTTGGAAACGTTGTTTCGAGAAAAACGCGTATGAAGTTTATTCGTTTCAGTTCTTTGAATTGCCGATATCAATTAGAGACATCGATAATTATTAATACAATAAGAACGGTTTGTCAGAAATTTTCAAGGTTATTGCGCGATTTTTTGTTAATTTCGCTAACCGTCTAATCGGACAAGATGAATACAAGCTATCGCAGAGCCGCAATATTTTACAACGTACCACTATTTGCGTTAGAAAGGTTGAAACGAAAGTAGTAAAACCCTTGGTTCCTCTTCAACCGGCGTTTCTACAAGGGGAAGAAAAAAACTCACGAATGATTAAAATGATATGGAAGCAAGATTATTCGCCCTAAATACTACAGAAATTAGACGATTGGCTTATCAAATTGCCGGTATTGAGAATGAAACCACTTTTATATGCGAAAGATGCCAATAATTCGTGTCCAATTATTCTCCTAGCGCTGTTCCATCTTGCCCCGCATACGGCGTAAGATGGGAAAAATAAAAGTTTAATTAAAATTATATATTGTATAGTAACAATCAGAAAGACTAATTTTTTTGCTTCTAAAATTGAAAGATTAATAAATGTTGATCAGTTTTAAAAAATCATTAAAGTTGAATGACTCATGTATTGTTTTATTTGAACATCATTTTGCCTCTACTTCCCCTATTCATAGTTCTAAAAAAACGACTACCTGCCGCTATCAAAGCTATCCATTCGAACTGTGGCTAATCGAGACTGTTAGTCTTGTACTACTCCGAATGATCGTTTGCGATTTTTTAGCTGTATAGTTTTTCCAGCGCTCGTCGTTGAAAAGAAAGGAACTAGGACTAGGAAATCAAGATATTTTTGTCAATGACGCGCGTGCCGATTGATTAACGCCTGATATATCTTTGGATGGTCGATCACAAAACAACTCGAGTCGAAATTTAGACCCTCCTTTAAACCTCCTTTCGATCCCAATTTGTCATTCAATGGAGGTTCAAGAGGTTCAAATGGAAATCTCAAAAACATGTATATCAGAACCTACTGAACCTCCAAAAGTGGCAGAAATTGGACTTTTTCACTCAAAGGAGGTTTAGTAGGTTCATCTGAACCTCCTTTAAACCCTAGTGAGCCTGATTTAATGCTTACGCAAACCTACAGACCCTCTTTTAAACCTCCTTTCGCCCTACTAACTCTCCTTTGACTCCTTTCACTGGTGGCTCGCAGAGCCCTCCTTTAAATCTCTTCTGACCCTACTAACCCTCCTTTAAGCCTACTTCAATATGCTGCCCTCCGCTCCCCCCCCCCTTCTCTCCCATCCGCAGTTCACCGATATTCCAAAGAAGGGATAATTATAATTAAAAAATATTTTCAAATAAACTATATATCATTTATTTATAATAATGAAATAAATTTGAAAACACACAAACAAATGTAGTACCAGCGTACTTTACTGGACTACTAACGTATACTATATTTGTACTATACTATAGTGCATATATAGTATAGTACATTAGTATAGTACGTTTAATGTAACGTTTTTTTAAGTTACACGAAATAATTTATAATTGTGACAATGTATGTATATGTTTCGAATTAATAAATCAATCTTATAATAAATAATCAAACATCATATTTTTAATTCACAAATATAATTTATTTTTCAGATATAGCTTGACCCTACAGAACCTCCTTTGGATCCAATCTTTCATTTTCCTTCTGCTTTGGATTCAAAGGAGGTTCTGTAGGATACAGATAGGACTTTAGGCCAAAACGAGGTTGTGTAGGTTCACGCAAGCCGAGCCCATAGGCCTAAAGGAGGCTCAGGAGGTTGAATAGAAGGTTCAGTAGGGCTAAAGAAGGGTCGCCAACGGTGCAAATTTCTCCATATAGGTTCAATGGGAGTCAAAGGAGGGCGGCGGCCTGTGCGTTACAAAGGAAATAGGTTCTCGAGCATTCAAAGGAGAGTCTAAATTTCGACTCGGGAAGCCTTTTTCGGGATTTTGATTTGAAAACGCTAATGAAACAATCAAAATGAGGTTTGAAGGGTTTATTTTACATATCTGAGGGTACTCAAATAATTTTTTTATTGTCCAACCAAATACAATATGGCGTCTTAGTGGCCGGTAGAAAGAAAACGCCTTTTTTAGGCTCTCCACGGGCGGACTCGTTGGAGACGCACATGAGCCCCTAGAACAAAAAAGAAATTTTTGTTCGTCCTCTACGCGCGTTTCGATGGCGAAGTACACACAATTATTAAAAAATATTGATTTTTGCCAATCTGGCAAATCTATCTGAGAAGCGAAAGTTGGAAATTCTAACCCGATAGGTTGTAAATTGTAGTAGCTACGGGGCCGTCCGATTTTGAAAACATGCTTTCAAGAAAAACGTGCGTAAAATTTTAAAACCCTTTTTTTATCGGTCCATATCTTTTTAGGATGTTTATACATATCATCATTTAAGCCAATTTGATCAAAAGGATCCTTTTTTTAAGGGTCTACACAAGGCCTCTAAAAGCTACAAAAGAGTCGAAAAACGTATCGATAGTTTCACGTGCTTGGGGACATGCATCGCCAAAGACGAAGACACGATAGAAAACTCGTTTTTTTCCCACGCTATAACTCATCTTGATAGCCATGTGGTTTGAATCCTGAGGATTGCGGCGCCTCCGCAATCCATCTTCATTAATAGTTTGCAAAGTTTACCACCGTACTCTCTCGCCTATCTTTCATATCTGATACACGGTCTGTCCATTCTCCTTCCCTTCCAATTTCCGTCTCTCTTTCTCTCTCGCTTGCGGATATAACACTGAAAATTGGAGAAAAAAAACGAACAAAAGACCGTCCTTCATCCGCATTCAGCTGGCAAAACGCTTACTTATACCTCACTTTATATCTCGGCTCCTTTTTTTCTCTTTTTGATTCTGATGAGACCTTTCTTGGTATGATTGATTGCATCGTGTTTAAACTGCAGTTATGTTCCTTAATCGCGTCATCGTGTGCATTTGCGAAAATTCACGCCGACGAAGGTTCCCGCGGTGCCTGCCGTGGCTCCTTGTACTACAGAAGAAAATTTAATAAATCGCACCTCCGAAGGGTGATCAATTGATTTTCCAATAATTACCATGTTTCTTGCACCAAATAGACTTTCGACATATACATATACACTGGCGGAATTAGGTCTGAAAACTTAATTTTTTTTAAATTCGCATTAATAGATCATTTTTACGTTATAATCACTTATATTTTGTATCCTTATCAAAGTAGGCTTATGCAAGCAAATATAGAGTCGAAACATTATTGATTGAAGTAAAAAATTACGATATCATGTCGGCGTAGCAAAATATACATTTTCTGCATAAATATAAAAAAAGCTAATTTCTATTAAAAGCGTCTAGAATGAATTCCACTGGTGTATACATAATTTTAATATGTTTGCATTATATACCAAATAATAGGTAGATAATAAGTCTTCGATACATGTGAGGAAAGAAGACTTTGAACCCGTATAACTATATATGTTCGCTACTATTATGCTTGACTGTTGTGAGCACTCTTCAAAACATTTTCTATTAAGGGGTCAGTCCACTTTGGAGCCACGAAAAAAGGCTATTTTCGCGATTTTTTTTTTAGGATATTATTAAAGATATGAACATAAAAGTTGTTGGGCGTGATAAATAAAGTCTTGAAATACATTTAAAACAATGTTTTATTCATTTTTATTCATTTCTAAGAACAAAAACTATAGTTTAACGTAACGCCTCAAAAATAGGTGGCTAGGTAGCGCCATCACAACTCGGCAACGGCTTGTCTGAACCAAAAAATCAAAATCCATTAGATTCAGTATGACACCAGCTACAAAATGACCCTCGGATATAAAGTTTTACCAAAAAATAAAAATATGGCAGATGAAAAACGAAAAAAACGCGTTCTTTCCGCAGTTTTTCGCAAAAAAAAAAGAGTAAAAATCAAAATTTTAAAACCATCGAGGGTCATCGTGTTGCGAATCATGTTTACAATATGTGATTCAAATTTCAAGAGAATCGGTTTATTAGTTTTAGAGACACGATGGAGCTAGATTTTGAAAACGTTGTTTCGAGAAAAACGGGTTTGAAGTTTATACTATGAATAACTCTTACCTAAACTCAATCGGCAATTCCTGCACCGTACAAAATTCCTTCTGATTGCTCATCATCGTCGATTTGTTCGAGTTTTGCTTGCTTTCGATTTTTTGAAATTTTCAAAGTGGACTGGCCCCTAAGCTGTTTGTCATCACCTCGACATCATCTTAACATCACATTGACATCTACTTAATATAAACGCGCTTAATGTGATTTAAAATTGATTTTGAAAACATTGTGGTTTACATTATTTGCACGGAAACAATGGGCTACTATGATCCGTGCAAAAATTGTCGTCGGGATTCGATTCGATGCCCATACTTGTTTCTTCTTGCTGATAGGGATCCAATGGGTCATCGCATTGGATCCCTACACTAAAACATCATGCTCGTACATTGCATTTCAGTCGGGATTCCCCATTGGAATCCAATGTACCTACAAATGCCATTTGAATCCTCAAGGATTTCCACATTATCGAACAGAATACGATACGATTCTTGATGGATCCGATCGCATTCTGTATGTAAAATTTTCTAAACAAAATATATAGATATGCAACATGAGTGCATCTTAACACAGTACACGGAGAGAATTAAAAAGTAATTTTTGTCGTGAATTTCACGGTAAAAATTACCGTGATATATTTCAATGTAGTGACAAGTGGGAAAAACATAATAATTCGTATGCGACAAGTTTTTTTTAACTCACGTTACAGAAAATTTCAAGTATGTAGCTAAAATTTTACCTACCGTCGGTTAAAAATTACCAGTCGCACCGTACAATATTTTTACGGTACTGCACAGTAAAATTTACCTGCGTCAACCCTCAGCAGAAAAAATTCCTATAAGGCTGGTAAAATATGTCTCCCCCCCCACCTCATTGCGACCGATTCTTTCCTTTACTGTTTTTGTTTACCTTTTTTCTCCGCCTTTCTCTCCCTGACCCCCCCCCCCCCCCCGCTCTTGCGGCCCAACCTACTTCTCCCACTGTCATATTTCGCCGCGAAATGCCGAAGAAAAACATTTCACGACGACGAATGTACGCAACTGGGTTTCGAACCCGAGACCTCGCGGTCCGCAGTTTCAGAGGCGAGCACGCTAACCACTCGACCATCGCACCAATTCATTAATGAAATGTATTTATTCTTCAAAGACTGGTGCGATAATAATCATAATAATAACCAACCTGTTTATTTTTTGTTGGGAATTTTTTTTTCTTTCATATAAATTGGTATCCCATGTAGGTTTCGCCAATCGAACCGTAACGGCCAATACTTGGACCAATGTTGGCGGGACGATGATCGATTAACCAATTGTACGCCAATGCTCGGCTGAGTATTGACTAGCCAACATCGGTTTGCTGATACGAGGCCAATGTTCGGCCAAATATAGACTCGCTAATCATTGGCTTGTCGATACGAGGCCGATGTTTGACGAAGTATAGACCCGCCAATCATTGGTTTGCCGATACGCGGCCAATGTTCGGCCAAACGTAGACTCGCTAATCATTGGCTTGTTGATACGAGGTCGATGTTTGGCGAAGTATAGACTGGCCAATCATTGGTTTGCCAATACGAGGCCAATATTCGGCCAAGTATAGACTTGTTCATTATTGGTTTATCGATATGAGGCCGATGGTTGGCGAAGTATAGACTCGCCAATCATTGGTTTTCCGATACGAGGACAATGTTCGGCCAAATATAGGCTCTCTAATCATTGGCTTATCGATACGAGGTCGATGTTTGGCGAAGTATAGACTCGCCAATCATGTTTTTGCCGATACGAGGCCAATGTTCGACCGAGTAACGCATGATCGAACCGCAATTCGTATATTGACGATTCATTGTTTCGCGTTGAAGTCATTGAGAGACGAGATAAATACTTTTTACGAGTCCATTGGACATTATTCTTAACATATATACTACCAAATCAATGCACTCATTGTTGGCCGATTCTCGAACGAGCTCATACGCGATATTCTGCCGATTTTTATGAACCATCCTACACTGACAGAAAAATTCTATTAATATTAACTAACCGCGTCTATTTATTTATTTTTTATTTGAATTAACTAGATTTTTCGTGAAATATATTTTTTCCTATTGCATTCCATTATTGGAATTATTCATTTTAAATATATTTATTTATTCAAATTAAACTTGAACTAATGAACTAATGGTCTGTCTTTATTGCAACACACATATTAACGGGTTGTGGGGGTACAGAAGGTGGAGAGAGAGGAATTATATATATAGGTTAGGTTTGAAAATTCTATAACATGTCATTCGATAACACTCTCTAATTATCACAATGATATTAACTAATTGATATAGTTTATGTGATACAAATAATGATGAGAATCCATTTGGTATCTTATGCCATATCTGCAATTCAAATGTTACAAGCACTCAGTAGCATAGGGGCAGCGTGTTTGGCTATGTGTAGAGAAGTTCAAGGTTCGAGCCCCATTTAGGTGAAATATTTTCTTCGAACTAATCATTTCGATAGACCAGGTAATGACAAATTACAATACAAAAATAATTAATTTTTTTTTTTGGCAGTGCAGGACCAATTTTGGTGATCTATATTGGGTCACAATTATCCGCCAAGACTCGGTCGATAATCGGGCCAAGCTCGAGTGCCAATGATGGCAATCTTGAGGGGGCTTATTATTGGCCGATTCTCGAATGAACTCCTACGCGATGCTCGGCCGTTTCTCATAAGCCATTCTAGGGCCAATATATTGATTGCGAATATCGAGCCGCTCTTATCATCCAAGGCTCGGTCGATGATCGGACCAAGCTCGAGTGCCAATGTTGGCAAGCTTGGGGGATACTTAACAAACGGATAAAGAGAGAAATTTAATTATTAGAATTTATTTTTCATTTAATACTACCATTTTTTTTACAATACATTTCGTACCATCGTAAGCTCGAGTGAAGTGACTAATTTGCACACGTATTATTTTGTCATAATTTAAAATCGTGAAATCGTATTCACTCTTAAACATTTCATAAGCCGTTGATGTACGTAGTTTAGACGAATTTTTTTTGGGAACTCCCATCGCGCCTTATAAGGAATAGATAGACCACTGAAACGAGACCGCGCACCCCTACTTAGCCCCACCACCATACGATTCTGAAGTGAAAGGTATGAGGGGAATTTTTACCATGCAGTGCCTCAAAATTTCCGTACCGTACCGCACGATAATTTTAACCAAGCGCGGACGATAATTTTTACCGAGAGCACAATACATTTTCCTATAACATTCATCAAATTTTATAATAAATCTTAAAACAACTGTTATAAAGACGATACTTTTTTATAGACATTTTTGAAAGGCATAAAATAATAAAATGCACAGTAAAATTTCGCTGATATTATATATTTTTTAAATTTAAGTTTTGCGTATTTGTTACACATCAAAATTTACTAGAAAATCTGGTAAAATTTTCTATCTGAAGAAGAAATTTTATTTTATTTTCGTGAAAATCTGTGTTCTACCCAACAATAATAAGCGAAGTTTCAGGGTTGTCATCTGGTTACCGTTACTGCACGGTAATTTTTAACCTTTAATTCTCTCCGTGTATAAATACCTTCAAAGTATATCTTAAAAATCGATTTGAATCACATCACGGAAAATCCACTGTAATCATCGTTTGTTATTTATTTTACTGCACTTTGAAATAATAACACTACACACGTACGCGCTCACGAAGTATGCAGGTTATGTTTCAACCCGCCGAGGTTTTTCTCGCGACTTTTCACACATTTTCGATTCGGACGCGGTGAGAATTCTCAAACGGCGTTCATCGGGGAACAGTGCAGAAACCAATTGAATCCCAATGTGGACTCCCTATGTGTGGTGTCCCTAATAGTCCAGTAAAAGAGACGAAAACCCAGCACTTTTTAGAGTAGAGTATGAATTTTTGACTGAAGGTAGATGGTTGCATTACTGAAACTAACCCCAATAAAATGTTGCCCCTCAACTCGCCCCAACCCTAAGAAATAGGGGTTGAAAACTTAAAAATCGCCGTATCTCCATAATTAATAGCCCAATCGAAAAAGGTTTTAAACAAAAGTTGTTTGGAATAATAAAATTCGTATAAAGTTATCTGACGTTCAACCCCCTATCTTTAAAAATAGCGGCACAAAAACGATTCGAATATTCGGGGTTGATGCTCAGTGGTGCTCTCATGTTTTTGTGCCGCTATTTTCAAAGATAGGACGTCAGATAACCTTATAGGTATTTTACTATTCCACACAGCTTTTGTTTGAAAGATTTTTTGATCGGGCTATTGATTATCGAGATACGGCACTTTTTAAGTTTTCAACCCCTTTCTCTCAGGGTTGGGGCGAGTCAAGTGGCAACATTTTATTGGGGTTACTTTCAGTATGCAACCATCTACCCTCAGTTAAAAATTCGTATTCTACGCCAAAAATTGCTGGGTTTTCGTCTCTTTTACTGGACTATAACAAATTCCTATATGAAGATGTGGGTGTAGTTTGCGACTCCCTAAGAAATTTGTGCCTGGAATCACGAAAGGATATTTTTTTTGGGAGACCCAAAAATCTCCGGATGACAATTTCAAATAATAATTTCTCAAACGTCAATCGGGAAAGAGCACGGCACCCACGTGGATTCCAATCTGAGCTGCCTACGTGCGGCGTTCCTATCGAATCCCTATAGGGATGTGGTGGGACCTAGGGATTCCCCAACAAATTTCTGCACCGGGAGGACAGTCCTCGTAGTCAAAAGTCTTTAAAATCACCTTTACCCACATATATGTTTTCGCGGTAGACAGAAAGATCGTAATATGAGTAAGAAAAGTTTTGCCACAACTTCGCATCCCTGACTATTATTTTAAAACCATGCCTGCAGTGCGAAACTGCAGAATACGTTCGTAATAGCAGAAAAAAGCAAACATCCGAACTCCGAGCGCGTACGAGAATCGAAAACAATACGAAGCCCGCTCCAACGTTTCGAATAGGCTGTGAATCACTGTGTCGGCGCGAAACTCGAGTCGCACTACTGCGCTGCAACGCTTTCAACGTTTTTTTTTTCGCTCTCCGTCACTCTGTCAACGATCAGAACGGTTGGGGGAGGCGTAGCTTTTTGTACGCGTTTAAATAACAACATTTATTGAGTTGAAAATTATTCAAGCTTTTTTTTGGAGATTCTATGTATTTTATTGTTTATTAGCGCAGTTTTTATTATCAAAGTTTTCAAGATGCAGGCACATTTTTGGTCGTGCTAAAAACATATGCGAACAAACGCCTACTCGAGTAACATCGCCTCAACTAAAGTCCGACCCATTTGTATCGAAGGAATCTTGCCAGGCTACCAATTTGAAAATGTGAAGGGAAAATAAATCGAACGAAAATAAAACGAATGCGATCCAGCGTATTGAGAAGGAATACATTGTTTTACGATTGGGAAAAAAAATTTTCCTGTCTCGTGGAGATAAACTCATTTTTCTCGTCGGTCGAGCGACTACTTTTTGCCATCCCACAGGGAGAAAAGAATTTTTATATTATTGCGTGCGATAAATTTATCATGCTTTTTCGTCTGTTATACTATCGTAGGCAAACCTGTTTCGTTATACATGGGCAAGAAACAATTTCACGTTTCGCAGTTTAGGGCGACGAGGACCAGATCGATGGAGAAAGAAAAACTTCCGAAGCATTACGATGGATCCATATTTCAACCTTCTTTTTTCTTTAATAAAAAAAAAAGAAGCGAGGGGCTTTAGCTGTGGGCCATACGCGGATGTCTCACTTCCGCGATCTCAGTGGCTGCAACCTGAATAACGAATTTCAGCAATTTTATTATATCTTCGAGGGCAGGGGCGCCAGGGTAAGCGCGAACGTAGGGCGCGAGTTTCGAAGGGTGAGAGTGGAAGCGTAAGGAAAAAATGACGAAGGTTGAAAATGAAGCGAGGTGACGAGACCAATCTCGCCTGATTATTCTCACCCCTCGATCCTTCGCTTTCCTGGCTTCATAACACTTTTTCTCCGCTTCTTGAACAAGTAAAGAAAGATTTTGTGTTACGCGTCACTGTATATAAACTTGGCTTCGTGCTCGTTCGAAACTCGAGAACTTCTTATCAAATCTTTCATGATTATTTTTCCATTAAACTAATCGTCTTTAAGTGCTTCGGCAAAAAATCGGCTAACTACTAACGCTTCGCACTATGTCGGTACAATAATTACGGGATGATACCACTGTGGCGGGCAAAAAAAAGTCGCTTTTTCGGAATATTTTTGTCTACTAGATTATTTATTTGGGGTTTAGAAAAAAGTATGTTATTAGATATACATTGAACTTATTTAATGTACATTTTTATTTGAAAAAATTAACAACCTTTTGTGAGGTATAATGGAGCCCGTGTATAAAAAATGTAGTCCAACAGCCGGAGCCATAACTTGACAATGGTTGGTCTGAAAAATAAAAATAAAAAGTTTTATACTTTACTAGCTTTCTGCCCGCGGCTTCGCTCGCGCTGATTTGTTTCGAATGCTCCTTAATTAAATGGGCTGCTGTAATGTTCATTAAGGAACACGTAGAATTGTGTCGAACAGCATTCATACTAAGTTTCAAGTAAATATTCTGATTAGATTTTGTTTATTCTACATAAAAATTTTGCTACCCCTTTTCTTCCCTTAGGGGTTGAATTTCTAAAAACGCTGAAATAAGTGTTTCATTAATTGTGTCGAGAAGCACGAATACCAAATTTCAAGTAAATCCAACCAGATTTTTTTTTAATTGCCATACAAACTTCGCCACCCCTTTTCTCCTCTTGATATGATGAGTTCTCGTTGTACGTAGCTGTTTTTCGAACAAAAAGAGAGCCACAAAACTGCGAGTGTTCAAAAAAAGTGTAATTTTGGCGAATTCTTTATGTATATTCGTTAAAAATCCTAAATTTCAAAAATACTAAAAATACTAAATTTCAAAAAGCTTTAAAAATACTAAATTTCAAAAAGAAAAAAAACTACGTACAACGATAGCTAGTGCAATTACTGGTTTTTTTTCAATTGGAAATGGGACACATAGCTAGAGTTATTATTCCGACCAGGTCGAGAAAAGTTGATTCAAGAAAAACGCGATGAAAAGTTTTAGTATACGTAATTGTTTTCACAAATTCTTGAATATGTATACTCTAAGAAAATGCTAAAAAATCGATCTGTTTGACCCGTCGCAGTGGTGGTCCGCCTCGAGAACATGTGATAAATATTTCACACGGACGGAGTTGTCAAAAAAAAAAGACAAATTATTCAAACGTCTATATAAACCCAATGGCAAAATGATTCCTCACCATATCGTGCCTTCCTTTTGTGCCTATAAAATACCTAACTTTATTTCCAAACCCAAGTCAGATCTACGATCAATCTTTTTTTTTACAAACCATGAAACAGTGTCGTCGATCAACTCGATACGACAGTGATCCCACCTGCATCGTGCGAGTCACGTTCTCGAACGCAAGGAGCTCTGAGGCGTTCAAACAAGCAGTTGTGTGCTAATGCGACTTATACCTCGGTCGAAAAAAAAAACAATTTCGCTTGATATTAAATCGGGGTCACACAAACCAATTTGCTTGGCAAGTCCTCCCTCGATCCCTCTCAGTTCCTCTCATCTGTTAATAACCCAAGCACCCGAATACGCAGAGCCCTGCCTCTGTGCTCATATATATATATATAGCCGAATGAAAATAATGTAGGGTGTCGACGGTTAATATGGGAAAAGGACATCTCGTGTACCGGAGGGATAGATCGGGGAACGAGCCTCGTAACATTATGTATCGAGGCCTCCCCTGGCCCGCATTTGAACCGCACGCACACAAGTAGGGGAAGTAGGGGCAGGATGATAACGGTCATGTTCAAATAAAACAATACATATATGAGTCAATCAACTCTAATTATCCTTTTGAATTAATAAATATTTATCAATCATTTAATTTTCGAAGCAAAAAAATCATTCATCCTGATTTTTACCATACAATTTATATTTTTAATTAAACCTTTATTTTTCCCATCTTACCCCATATGTGGGCCAAGGTGAAACAGCGCTGAAAGAACGATGACAATACCAGCAATTTGATAAGCCAATCGTCTAACTTCTGTAGTATTTAGTCCGAATAATCTTGTGTCCATATCATTTTAATCATTTGTAAGACATTTTCTTCCCCTGGTAGAAACACCGGTCGAAGCGGACACCAAATGCTTTACTACTTTCGTTTCACCCTTTCTAACGTAAATAGTGATACGTTCTAAAATATTGCTGCTTTGCAATAGCTTGTATTCATCTTGCCCCATTAGACGGTTAACGAATTAACAAAAAATCACGCAATGACCTTGAAAATTTCTGGCAAACCGTTCTTATTATATGAATAATAAGTACTTTCATTGTGTTTACCTATTACCTCTCTCTAATCAGTATCAGCAACTCTAATGAACTGAAACGATGGTAAACTTGACCAAAAATTAGATCCTTTTGTCAAAAAATCGATATTGTTTTTTCACTTTAGACGCGTGCTTCCGCCACAGTTGATACTTTCACACTCACTCACCTCCCCGCCGCCCACCAAACTCCAACGGGAGCACTGTGCTCGTGCACACTATTTTATTACTCTGATGTTTTATGACACTGATTCATTTTGCCCCGCGTATTCGTCTTGCCCCGAGTTCCCCTACCGTAATTCCCGCCTCGCTTGTACTCTCGGGCAATCAAAGCTTAAGGTTCGATCTGCGTGTAACACGGACCGACGATTTCATCTCGTGGGGTTGCTGTACAAATAGATCGTGTGGGGTACGTTTTCGACTCGTCTCATATACGTGTACACGTACACGCCACGATGCTCAGGATCAAAGGGCCGTAATGTCGAGCCCATAATCGCCCAAAGTTCACGAGATTTGCACCCGTCCGCTTTCCTGGAAGTTGCGACAAGGACGTAGGGAAACACGCGGCAGAGAGCGAGAAAAAAGAAGAAATGTCGCACACACGAGCCTTTTTTTTATAGTGTCGATCCCCCATGGCCCGAGAGTCGTATAGATCCCTCGGATAGGAACCGCTTCGCCACCCGATCTCAACGACGAGGTATCAATAATGCGTTCGACAGTTCTTGTACCGTGAGCTATCCAATCCCGTGTAGACGAAGCGCCAAGAAATTACTCGCGAAAGGGCGCAAGGAGGCCCCGAACCCTTCGGGATAACGGATCTCCGATATCTCCCGGGTTATGTTCAAGTATGGGTGGTTACTTATACCCAGGTAGAACATGCACTAGTGTACAGGGTGGACGGAAAGCAGCGGCCGCGATGAACCCCGGGACGAGATTGACATCAACGAGGTCTGGTAAACGTGCACGTGCGCTTCTCGTTCATTTTTTGTACACTGCTGCTTTCATTGCACTTCACTTTTCTCTCTTGAGAATACATGATGGATACAATCCCGGGGAAGGGTGGACGATGTTTGAAATGCTCGAGTGTGTGTCCCGGATGTACAGTAGTATCAGTCGTGAGTGGCATAATATGCAGACCAAGCTTTCTAGTTGGAAGTTTTTTTTTCAATTTGTGCTTCACCTGCTTTTCCTAACGCGCTACACCTAGCTCGTGGTCGGAGGGACAGAGGAATTTTCGTGTATTTTTCTGGGAAAACGTGTGCAGGATTTTTAACATTTCTTTTTTGGTCATTAAAGAGTATGGTTTTGAGCATCATTTACAGTTTTTTTGCAAGATATTGATCAATGCGGTCGTCTCAAAATGACCTGACATTTTAAATATTTTTCGTGGCGAACATATGGTATCGATCTTTGACAACTGGCATCAGGAAGTATTGAGGTTTAGTCATAGAGAATTACACGATCGAGCACCATAGAAATTGTTATTTGCTGCTTTGTTACCGCATAGTTATTGCAGATGAAGTTTCATGGTCGTGTTATGTCGCGCTGCGGTGATGTGGATTGGCCACCAAGATCGTATGATTTGACGCTATTGGACTTATTTCTTTGGAGTTTTTTTAAAGGAAAAGTGTATGCCAATGATCCACAGACCATTGCGAAGCTTAAGGGGGGCACTCCGTATAAAACGCCAAATTTTACTTGCTTTTCATGATTTTTTTAGGGTTAGGAATGTATGGATATCTTCCCACGGGCATAGGTACTTTTTACTACATAATTCTAGCTTTCAAAACGATTTTTGTTGCTTGAAAAAAGTTAAAAATGGTGGAGATATAACCAGTCCCCGTGAAGCTGTCCGAAAGCGAGGCCGAATGCGGTATACACTCCAGCACCTCGTAGGATTATCTGAGACAGTCTGCGCAAAAGAATCGATTAGCATATACAGGTTGTCTCTCTTATCTCTGCCACCCGAAATAACTCGGTAATTATCCATGTCACAAAAAAATGTTCCAGACAAAAGTTGTACGGTGTGAAAGGGGCCATCAAATGCGACCAATTTTTATTATTTCGGCGGAGATGCTGATGCACAGTGAAGGTCAACTCCACTTTTCTAAATCAAATGGTACATTTTTTTCAACCATTTTGTGGAGCACCTCAAGCCGCATAAAAAACATTAGGCGGTCAAAGTCGTTCAAGGTCATTCAAGGTCACCTATCAAAATGAAATACAAATCCAAATATCTCGGATCACTACCAAATATTTGGTAGTAATCCGAGATATTTAGATTTGTATCATCGCTACTGACCTTGAATCATTTCGGGTGGCAGAGAAAAAAGGCACGTCCTGTATATGTGCTCACTTGATGAAGCACTAAAAGTGGATCAATAATGATAATTGGCTGAAGGCTGGGCAGGCCTTAGAACAAATAAGTTGATTTTTTCGGAAAAAATGTCATTCTTTGACCCAGCCAAAAGATGTTTATTTTGATAATTTTTAGTCGGGTTTAGGTACATCAGTGGCGCATAAGTATCATAAAAACGTGTGCCAAATATGAGCTTCATCGGTCAAATACTTTTTGAGTAATCGTATACACCGATTTTCAACGAATTGAAGAAAAAAAATTCGAGACAATCGGGTTTAAAATTTCGGCAAGGGAAAAATGTATGATTCTGTGACTTACCGACTAGTCAGCTATTCCAGCAACATATAATAATCCTTCAGCTTCCTCGTAATATTATATTTATATGGGTATAGAAGCGTTTCTCACCGCTATTATTGAATAGAAGACTCACCTCTCCACTGGTGCCTATACTTGCGCGCAGGGCTCCAAACGGAGCAGAGGTGAGTCACGCTCAAAGACTTGCGGGACGTCATTTTTGAGAATTGACCAAAATCACTAACTGCATCGTATTCTACAGGTTCGAACTGTGTTTTTAGGCTATCAAAAAATCTGTTCTCTGTATCGAGTGCCCCCTTCAAGGAAGCAATTGGACGCACCATTAATGATATTAGTCCGCAATTATTCCAAAACGTTATTGAAAATTTCGTCAAAACAGAGAACGCTTGCAAACAGGGACGAGACGGCTATTTATCGGATATTGTGTTCCACACATAACCTCCATGTTTGTATCGTACATTAAAATAAAATTATTCCTACTTTTCA
Organism: Ophion obscuratus; assembly: GCA_964007375.1. Classification (NCBI taxonomy): domain Eukaryota; kingdom Metazoa; phylum Arthropoda; class Insecta; order Hymenoptera; family Ichneumonidae; genus Ophion; species Ophion obscuratus. The sequence continues at coordinate 46,484,622 of OZ023312.1, forward strand.
AATAAATAATACGTTTCGTTGAAAACGTGAAGTGGAATATGGTGTAATAAGTGGTGTATAAGGGGAATGTAATAAGGGGAAATATCTCGGACAATGGAAGCTAGAATAAAAATAATAAATAATAAATGAAAATGTCAAGTCATTTTGAGATACACTAAACAATGGTTTGCGCAGGCCGCTGTTTGGAAAAAATCCTTCACGGTGACCACTGCTGCCCGGAAACGAAACATCCGAAATAAAAAAATCCAACGCATTTAGATTTTGCATAAAATGATATAGTGCTTGGAAAAAGAATTCAACAAAATATCGATTTTTTTAAATACCTGCAGTCCAAAGTAAAAGTATCGATATCCGGTGAAAAAAAAACCTTTTATTTTCGATGATAAAAAAACGATGCATCAAAAAAAAAAATTCCTCGTTCAAGCACTGCTTCTTGATATGTAGAAGAAGCTTGTAAAAATTGAGATTTATTTTTGAGATAACGTGGCCACTGATCTTGAAAAAGTCATTATGAGAAAACGCGTTGAAAGTTCGCTGGTTTGCGGAACCTACCTAACCTATAAACGCCCATAACTCCCACAATTTCGAACGATTCGACTAGACATTTTTAGAGAATATTTTTTAAATGTTATATTTTGAGTCCGTCGAACACCAATAATCGATATTTTCAAACAGTTCAACTAGGGGTGAGCCCTTAATATTTAACTTTATCGGAGCACAAAACGATCGAATCTGCCGCGTCTCACCACGATCACGATTTTCGAGGGGCTCAACTGCTTGCTGCGTCGCCAGACGGTTTAGAACAGATCAGCAAAGAATCGACCGAGAGAATGAGTTGAATTTCGATACTTTACAATTAATTACACCAGAAGTGTGCTGTGACAGATTGTGATATTTTCCAAAAAGTTTCTTCGATACACAAATTAACTACAGAGCATATCGAAAAAAAAATTCTGTGGCCATTTTTCGTTTCGCTTTTTCTCCTGACTAGAGTAAGTAGAGTGAGAGAGTGAGTAGAGGAGCATATCCTAAGAACGTATGCAGAGGAACTGCAAATAAAAGTGTTACAATCATCCAAGGTTATGTTTCAACTTAATTATTCAACGAACTACTGGATCAATACCAAATTTCGCATACAGCCTTAGAAGAAACGAAACAGTAATTCATCCAAGTTTCATTTCCATGTTCACACTTCAGTAAGACACCTGTACATCGTTGACTCGAATTCGCACATACAGTCACATCGTTTCTGGGAACAAAAGTTTACTTTGTTAAGCATTTTTTTATACTAGTTTTATATTTGGGCAAGCCAAAACTAATTTCAGTTCGACAATCATTACCCGATCTGTTTATAATATACAAAAAAATAAAAAAATGATCGTAATAATGGAGATAACCATCGAACCGTTATGTTGGATAAAAAGTGGAAGAAGAGTGATGGTCGCGAATGATGTGCGGCAGCCTGTCGAGATGAACAGTCCTGTTTGTTCAAAAAAGAAAACGGTACCGCGGATTGGCGTTACTTGGATCAATTTTGAAATGAAAATCAATATATTTCTTCAAATAATATCGCAAAAATGGGTTTTAATGAGAACATCAACTTTTATTAGTATTTTTATCTTCCAAATTACAATTTAAAATATTTACAAATAAATTAAAAAACAAAGAATTAGTCGTGATCAAGGTTATACGAAGATTGGGGTTACTTTGATACCCCCCTTTTTCTTAATGAAAATCGGAAGTAACCCCATAAAGAAGCATTTTTTCCTAACGAAGAAAGAAAACGGTCAACGGGATGGAAAGTTACAACGATTTTTATTGTTTTGGGGTTACTTTGATCGAACAAATATTACACCTTTACTTTTCAAAATCACCTTTATTGATAAGCAACTGATATTTTATATTTATTTATGCGGTAACACATGCATAAACTTCGAAACATTAAAATACTAACACAAACAAGTTGTAATGCTTATGTCGACCTAGGTATCTAAATCACAAAACGAGATCACATTGGTTTCTCTAGGAACATGTTTCACTTAAACTAGGTCACGTACCAAATCACATTAATTGTGAGACAAAAAATATCAAATAACAATTTGATATTTTTTGACTTACAATTAGTGTGATTGGTACAGAATTGCAGAATTGTCGGTTAAGAAATGTTCCTACCGAACACATTAGGAACATGTCTTAACGGACAATTGAAACCTACAATTTTAAAAATTAACAAAAGACGAAAATCTATTATTTTTGAAGTTATTTGAGCATAAATAATAGTTTAAATACATTGCTTACGTTTTTTATATTCACGGTCACTTAAACCCGTTCGTTCGTGCTGCATCTGAGTGATAATATAGAGACATTCAGGCTTGCCAACCGTAAAAAAAACTTTCGGTCGCGTTCCGGAACTTCGTAATTTGAATTTAAAAACAAACCAAAGTTTTTATCTAAGTAACCCCACGAATCAAAGTAACCCCAATCCACGGTATGTTTTATGACACAGTGTGTCATTCCTCAAAATCTATTTGTCCGATTCACTTCAAATTTGGAGAGTGCTTAATTTATAACATTTACTTTTTTATATGTTTATCGATTTGTTAATAACATATTATGTTTTTTTTGTCAAAAATCGAACTTTTTCCACAGCGCCATGTTCGTAATTGTCTAAATTTCAAAAAAGTATCCAGTCATTCAAAAATACATTTCATTATTTTTAAGTGGTTTCCTCTTTAAGTTGTTTCAAAAATACATTTCATTATTTTTCTATAAGAAAAATAATGAAATGTATTTTTGAATGACTGGATATTTTTTTATTATTGCGGCGAAAAAAATTAATTCCAGTCGTGTTACACACGACTTTAATTAATTTTGGACACTTTTGATAAAAATGAGTTTTTTTTTAAATTTATGCGGAAAATGGGCGTAACAGAAAATATTCTGCTACGCCGAAATAATTTTCTCTTTGATCTATAATATTTAAAAAATGCAACTACAAAGTTTTTCATTTAATCTATGATGTTCCTACCTAATATTTGCCTTAATCAGCCTACTTCGATAAGAATGTAAAATACAAATGATTATAACGTAAAAATGATCAGTAAGATCGAAATTTAAGAAAAATTGATAAGCGTCCACACTTAATTCTCTAGTGTATATAAAAGTTATATAAGTAATTTTTTTGCTATTTATTTAAGATCACCCTAGTTTCCACCTACGCCGATTAACGATGCAGCAACCGCGCCTTTTACAATAATAATAACTTTAAACAATAATAACTTAATTGTTTATTAAACAAAGTTTATTTGTGAAAACTCAAACTCGTCTCGACTATGAATTGATTGTTCAAAGTCAAACCTCGTCATCCCAAAACTCTCATCAGAAAAAATATTTTAAACCGGCCTATTTTCTTAGGGCGTCAAGGTAATGCAGACGCGTTAACAAATTCATCCAAACTATGTAATCATGCGCCATGGTTAATAGGACTGATACGTGTCTTCAAGTAAGTTTGGAAATCTCTGACAACGCTGCTGTAACTCATGGGAAAGTTTCGTTACGATGTATATTAATTTTCGACTGGTAGACTGGTCAGAAATGTCCCGTATCCGTGGCTGAAACTCGAGCGAGAGAAAGGGGCTTAAATCGGTCACCCATTAGGAGTCTGAAAGGTCGATATACCGGCACTATCGGCCGGCTGTACACGTGTATATATATATTCACCCAGTATATGCATAAACTAGCGATATTATATGGATTAAGTGGGCTCCATGAAGCTCGTATATTCCAGCAGTGTCCACGCCACATTTGGTGGCGATTCTGCTGCCAACTGCTCCAAGCTCGGTTACCCAGCTTGAATTTTAATACTAATGGCTTCATTTCAAAATGGCAAGGTCGTGGATGGCAAAGATTGTAGACCCCACGCTGTGCTGGTGTTCCGATAATTGATATTCTGCTGTGCTTCGGCATAACCACAAATTGCAGCTACCCTAAGTACATGGATGTACTTATATGGCGAATGGATCTGCACCTATGGTAACCTGTTGACCGGTCAACGTCCTCCATGGGCTATCACCGGTTATTTCTCGGAGAAACGTCTGGTCCATGTATCTATGTGATGTATTGCCCGTTTGGGTGCGTGCAGTAGGAAAAAAAAGAGGGAGAAGTGAAAGAAGCCTGGACGAGAGGGTTTTTATTCTCTTACGTACCCTCTTTTTCCCGTTCACGTTACTTACAAGCTTGACTTTTTTCACCTCTTTTTTCTTCCGTCGTGTTTCCCCTTTCCCTCTCAATTTCGCTTCTTTTCTTCGTCCATCACTCCTGCCCATTCTCTTTTTTCCCCTTTCTCTCCTTGGTTTCATTCTGCACTCCAATTTTCCAGACTCGACGGGCTCTCCAGGGTCTCTTGAGTGACGTGTCAGCCCTGCACATGTTACAGGCATGCCATTGCTTCTCTCTCTCTCTCTCTCTCTCTCTCTCTCTCTCTCTCTCTCTCTCTCTCTCTCTCTCTCTCTCTCTCTCTCTCTTTCTTTCTTTCTTTCTTTACCTCCTGCCATATTTCTTTCCCTGTTACTCTCTTCTTTCTTTGTCCCACCATCGTTCCTTCGCTGCTCCAACTCAACGGAGGCAAGTCGAGTACCGGCGTAGTTTCCATAGAATGCATAGTGTGCATGTGCTCACGCGATAAGCGGAGTACTACAAAGTCTTGTTGTGTAACCGGAAACGTTGCTCTCGTTGGGTACGCAAGACCAAGTAATTTCCGTGCGAATTCTCGATTAAACGAGCTCTATCTCTCTGCTCCGTGGCATTGTTGAGCCTAGAGACGAACCCTCCGTGAATTCTAACGAGGAAGAGAAAGAGGGTTGAAAGGTCGCATACGTGGGGTTGATGATCCGCCAGCTCTTTCTCTCTATTCTTTCATCTCCCTCTTTCTCTGTTCACCTCTCTCGTTCTCTTTTTGCTCAACAGGTAGTTTTTGCACCGCGAACTTAACGGCCGTGTTTCACTATGAGGCCTGAGAAATTTTGATACTGGAGGACTTTTGTTATACGCGACCCCGACTCTTGGTAATGACCTAGCCATCCGTTCCACTCGAGTTAGTTCCCCGGAAATATTTTTCAACAAATATGAACCCTCTGACATTTGAAAATCCGGGTTGCAAGGGTAATCGAACTTTTCGGGATGGCGACGGATCGTCCTGAGGGGAGAAATGACATTCAATGAGGACTTTTATTGAGGACTGAGGACAATGAGGACTATTGTGGTTAGAGGAAAGGGCGCCAGTTAGAAAATTCTAGTATGTCAATTTGAATTTAGATTCCCGACTGAAAATCTGGATTTCCGACTGGACATGTTGTTCCGGCAGCCGGATCACTGATCAGCCAGGTTTCAAGATACGGTCCGGCATACCGTAGAAGCCTGATATTTGCTGGATATCCACTGGATCAGTGAATCGGGAGAACGGGTGTAATAAAGACAAACTGATCAGTCCTGAATCAGACGATCTTGCGAGGGCCTTGTCAGGGCGCCGAAGTCCGTGCCTGATCGGCGCCGTATGTCTGCCGTATGAGTAGTTCCCAGATACCAATGTGAGAAGGCTGCATTAATGAGGCCCGTAACGCGACCCTCACATGGCTCTGTTAAGGTCACCTGTCCAAGGCCTGAGCGATTTGCCTTCTCCCATCCGTGCTCCGAGGTTGGCTTATCCAGTAAACATGCGGCGCTGATCCGCCATGCACTTCGAAGTGCATGTCTGATATGCGCCGGGTGTCTACCGGATAACCTTATTCGGGGCCATTAGGGGTTACCCCCACTTGCAATTTTGAAAAAATCGATTTTTTTATTGCATTTTTTTGAAGCATAAGTATCTGAGAATATGTCCTGAAAATTTCAAGTCGATCCGAACAAAATTGACTGAGATATGAGCGTTGAAAGAGAAGAATCCGTTGTGTAAACGACCGGAAATTGAAACTTTAAACGCGTTTTTCTCAAAATGGCATTTCTGAAGTCGGTGACCAAGATTACTCGAACACTAATAAGCCGATGTTCTTGAAATTTTGCAGGCTTATTTAATACATAAAAATGTAGTCTTTAATCGTTCGATTTTTTTTCGAAAAAAATGGCCGTTTTATAGCCAAAAAACGGCCGTTTTTTTTCGTTAAAATCGGACCATTAAATTTGACGGTCCGCCATTTTGTGAAAAATGAATATTTTTTAAAATCCTTCGATTAAAGACTAGTTTATACTTATATTTGACTAAATCCATCCGCATTTTTTTTCAGATGATCCACTTCGCCGCAATGTTGGTCACCGCAAACTGTGTATATAAAAACATTATTTCATTGACGGCCATTTTCCACTAAACAATGTAATATTTTTAATAAAAAAATTACTGAAAGTTCTTCAAGATGTGTTCTTTAAGATGGTATATTGATCGATTAAAAATGTTTTGTAGTTTTCTTTGAAAAAATTCATGAAAAAAGCCTTTTTTGCGATACAAGTGGGGGAGTGATTACCTTAAAGTAAACAACTGAGTTGCTGCGCGCATAATTTCGGCAAGATTCTAATAAAAGTAATGTGGCGTCCATGCAGACACCGTCATCATCAAATCAAGATACAAAGAACGAATGAAAATAAATTTGAAGCTTGCATCGTGGAAATGTAACCCTTTTTTCTTTACTTTCCATTCGTTTATTTATAACATCATCAAAAGGTAATCAATCAAATCAATAAAATAAAATTTTATTGGCATAACTTGAACATTTTTTTTTTTACAAAATCGTCATCAGAAGCCTTTTTCGCAAATTGCGGTCGTAACACTCTAATGAGAATACGTAAAAACGTGTGAGTCATTTTCACAGCCCAAATGGGCAAAAAAATCGGTAAAAAAGTAATTATTGTTGCATTGCAACAATGCAAACTTCAACGCCACAAATAAAATTATTGACATTCTTTAGAATAGAATTAGAATGACAAAAATATGCAAAGATAAAAAGAAAGTTCACACAAGCAGAATGCCTAAATAGGTAGCGCGCCCAGCTCTAGAATCAGAAGACATAGGTTCAATCCCAAGGGTATGTGAAAAACTTTAACGAGGCACGATACGTTTTATTCTAATCATCATATAGGCAGGATCATATCAGGAAACAAAGAAATACTACCAGATTTTTTTTAGTCGTAATTTTTTGATTTTTTGTTTTTCATTTCAGGCATAGATACGGCAACCGGATCAGGGCGTGAAAAGGTATACTGATCAGTTATGTTACCGGCATCCAAAAAAGCGATTCACGCCCGGCAAAGCCTTGATCCGGCGGCCTGTACCGTGCCGTGGTACGGAATACGGTATGCCGGATCCACCCCCAGTCTGCCCCGTAACAACATTTCTAATCGGGTTGATACTTTCTCGATCATGGAGGAATTGTCAATTTAATTTTTCAAGTAATTAATACTTTTTAATTAATTAGATAACCCTCGCTGGGGACATTATCGTGAAAGATCGTGGAGGAATTATCAATGTAATTTTTAAAGTAATTAATACCTTTCAAATGATTAGACGCGCCTCACTATATAAAAATCATATATTTCGATTATGTACATCATTTCAAAATAACCAAGTAAACCGCCATAACTTTTTTTATTTTTTGTGAACCGCCGAATTAATCTCTAGAGATGGCTAATTTTAGGATAATGTGAAAATCTTTATATTGCCTCGACGTTTGAATTAGCGAGAAAATATAGAAGTTCCATTTAAATACAAATTGGCGTACGCCTCACGTGCCAATAGCACGTTCAAATACACCGATGACAGCTGTCTGCGTCACATCTTGAGGAGAACATCCGTGCAACAAAGTTCTCCACGTTGTTCGAGTTGAAGGTACGACGTGCGACGCTTACGCGCGCATTACCATGGAGCGTGAAAGTGCAAGCAAAGGGGGTTGAAGCACGGTTGTCATTTCTGTAAGGGACGGTGACGACGATGAAAGTTGGAATGTCTTGGGAAAATCTATTTCTCGAACTCCCATAGAGCAAAGATGCCGAGTATGCGTTACAGTGAATTCTAATGTACCACTACGATAAGTCTATTCCGTTATTCGTTTTCATCAGCCATAACCCAGAATAAACTTGCTGAATAACGGAGCGGAAGAATTTTTGCAACGGGCACAAAATAATATTACGAAATTTCGTATTTTAAAGAGAGACGTATTTTAAAAGTAAATTCGTTGTCAGGAGAAATGTGTACCGGAAATATGATGTAACGTGGAGTTCATACCATTGCTGTATCGTTTTCCCATACGTACATAAGTGCGGAATTGTTTTTCTCGTGTTTTTTCAACTTTCTGTGAAAACAGTGACTGATAATTCAATCACGATGACATTACACCTGGACACGTCGCGAGAATCGATAAACATTTCGCCCGCTCTCGATGTGCTTGATTCGTAAAAAAAAAGGACAAAAAAGATATCGCTTTCCAGAGACGAAGTTGCAATTGAAGTAAATTATATGAGAGTGAAGAGAACGTAGGTGGGATCCCTTTCTCGCTGAGGGTGAGTGTCGATACAGTGAATACAGTCCGATCATGCGGCTACGTGGCCGTACACTTTCTCGATGCAGGGGTTGATTAATCGTCCGTAGACAGATAAGTCGACCATATATATATATATATATATATATATATATATATATATATATATATATATATATATATACACCGCGCGTCCGCGGATCTCTAGCAAGAGCTCTCGAGACGACGTTCATCTAAGGAACTCGATCGTTTCAGACTCCGGGAGCTATTGAATTTGTCTTCAATCTCTCCGACTCTTTCGTCTCAGCATTACATCTACGAAACTTCTCATCCTCCCCACCGACTCTCCCATTTTTCAAATAAGAACCCGTTTTTTGCCTCGTTTCGCCACCTCTAGCGAACGCGTTTCTATGTTTAGTCTGACCAAAAACTGCTACACGTGTGGGAAAAAAATAGAGCTTCAGAAATGCACAGTTCGTTGAATCCGATAAATTTATTTTCGATTATTGTCGCAATTTGTTACACCTGACTTTAACGTCAATCGCGCGACTTAAATAATGCCAAACTTTCAAATGTTACATCCTTTGGTCAAATCAGTATAGTACAGTCGTGCTGTATATTGGAATCGGAAAAAATTGAAGAAGGCTAGTTTTTTGACAGGTGATTTTGTAGGTGCCGCGGGTGCTAAATCCAAGTTTGCCTAAAAATCGGCGTGTAGGGTTTTTTCAGGGATGAAGGGGGATGGGGGCGGATTAATGCCAAAGTACAACCCCTACGGAGTCGGCGCCGGGAGACAACATGTTCAGAAAAGTCCGGTCTTTATTTTTGTCCACAGCGCCGAAGGCATGGAAGTTCATTTTGGGGGTGAAAAAGTGGGGTGAAATTTTGAAAAATCAGCTTTAATTCGATAACTTTTTAGGAAAAATTCATAAAATTTATGTTCACATAGGAACGTTGTAACCCTTGAAAATACGCGTCGATCGAGTATTTGATCATCCCTCTCCGATAATATCTTCACCCCAAAAAAATTGTTGAAATGTAAAAAAAAATTGTTTATTGAATAACTCAAAAACAATCGATTTTCTGGGTCTGGTTTTAATGTACGAAATAAAGAGAATAATTTTCTAGATATATTCGTTTCTATAGACCACCCTTGAATGTTGCTTTTCCAACACCTCTCAGAGGTTGAAAATTTACAATGAAATTCTGGGAAAATTATTGACCGAAAATAAAGAGATACGACTTTGGCGCTGTAGACAAAAATGTAGCTGATGGTTCAAGCGAAAAATTGTTCCCCAGCGGCGAATTCGTACGGTCAATAGTTTTCCCAGAATTTCATGTTTTATTTTCAACCCCCGAGAGACGTTGGAAATAGCAAATCTCAAGGGTGGTCCATAGAAACGAAAATATAGAGAAAATTTTTCCTTACATTTCGTACATTTAAACACTACCCAGAAAATCGATTGTTTTTTAGTTATTTAATGAACAATTTTTTTTTTTTTGTATTTCAACAATGTTCTTGGGGGTGAAGACATTATCGGAGAGTAATGATCAAATACTCGATCGATGCGTCTTTTCAAGGGCGACGCCGTTCCCATTTGAACGTACATTGTACAAATTTATCCTAAGAAGTTATTGAATTAAAACTGATTTTTCAAAATGTCACCCCACTTTTTCACCCCCAAAATGAAGTACCACGACTTCGGCGCTGTGGACAAAACTAAAGCCCGGATGTTTCTGAACATTTTGTCTCACGGCGCAGACCTCGTAGGGGTTGTAGTTTGGCATCAATCCGACCCTCATCCCCCTTCATCCCCTATAAAGGAGCCCTGCACCCTGATTTTTAGGCAATCTTGAATTTAGCACCCGCGGCACCTACATAATCACCTGTCAACAAACTGGCCTTCTTCTAATTTTTTCCGTCTACGGGGTTTTTCAGCGACAGCACGATTGTACTTGATTTTTACGTACGTGATTTTTTTTTTCGTTGACCCTTTTACGTTTTTGCATCGGAAAAAAGTTGTACAATAAATCAGGTGGACTGATCGAGTTTCCTGTTACGTTTGTTCGTATTTGTCTCAGTCCCTGAAAATTCACAGGGCCTCATCGAGGACGTAAGTTCTTCCGCTGCGATTCGAAGTTCCGCCATCCCCGGAGGACTGTTCAATGTCGATAGAGTGTTTATTCACTATCAAAAGTTCCTCGATCAAAATTTCGCTCGGGCTCCGTCTCTTTTCTATTACCCGCGTTCTAGAGGTCAACACTTCATCCTGAGCTTCGTCCGAATCGTCCGAAGGTGCAACATTATCGGCCTGCAAAACGTGATCGTCAGACACGTCCGATCCGTCATTGCTCGTTGACGACAAAACCGAACTTTTGGCGACCTTGATCAATAGTTTGTGTCTCGTTTTATTCGTCAGTATTCTCGAGTGTCTTCGTCCCAAAATATTCTTCGAGGATTTGATTATTCGGCCACGAGATTTCGATAGCTTGGATCTCAGTCTCGACAAAGTTACGAGATTTCCGCTATTTTGCACCGACGTATCGAGTTTCTTGGGTTCCTCGGATTTTCGCACATCCTCGGACTTGGCACGGAAAATTTTTTTATCCCCGAAGTTGTCATCATTTTGGCCACTCTCGTCAAGTGTTTGATCCAAAGGAACATCTCTTCTGAGAGTGTCGACGATACGATCGATCAATTCGGAAACGTAGTCGCGAGTCTCGACATCTTTTTGGTTATCCGCCATTGTTCTGACTTTCTTCAATGCGATTACGGCTTCGCCCAATCGCCCGAGCTCAACGAGCGCCTGACCACTCAACAATTTCCCGTGAAGCAGCCACTTTTGGGACTTTCCCTTTGTTGCATATTCGAGACAACGGCGTGACGTATTCAGGGCTTCGCCGTAACGCTTCAGCTCAAAGTAACATCTACCGATCTCGTGCAAAAGCCACGCTTTTGGCACAGCATCGTCGACGTCAATGACCAATCTTTCCCAGGCTCTCGCGGCTGCATCGAGATGTCTGAAGGTCAAGTGAACTCTGCCGAGGGTCATGTACGAGCGCGATCTCAAGGACGAGTTGGCCGATTTTTTCGCCGATTCGACCATCCGCGTGACTTGATCGATAGCACGGTCGTGTCGTCCCAACGATACGTGAGACATCGCTAGATAATGACGGGCCGCAACCTCGTAACGATAACGATCGATGAGTGGCTCGGCGATCGCCAACAACTCGTTACCGATTTGCAAACTCGCCCCAAAGTCACCCGCCGCAAATGCCACTTGAAGATTCTCCAGTGCCAAACTCGCCATGCTACCCAATTGTCGCAACATTGTTCGCGATCTTGAGACCAGTTTCGATCGGCGACGATCCCGCGCGATCGTTGGATCTCGGTATAAATCCTTGCGAGAGTCGAAGTACCTGACAATAGACAGCAACGGCATTGATTTTTTCCTCGTGCTATATAGCAATTGAGATATTCCTTTCGCGCAAATTTAGTATGTTTCGACATTTTTATATTTTCTCTGAAAAATCGCAGCTATCAAAACTTTTCTGCTAATCACATTTTTTGAAGTTTCGTTATTAATATTTTTTTTAAACATCGAGTAAACCTCTGTTTTTATTGTCGTTACGGAATATTTAGAATTTTTTCATGCCTTGAGTAGTTTATACCAGGCATCTACACTACTCTAAAAAATTAAAGGCACAGTGAATTTATTATTTTTTTTAGTGTTTTCTTAAGTGCTGTGTCTGTATGGAAAATTGTCGTATCGAGATAAAAAAAAAGCGTTTTGAAGCTTCCAGTATGTAGCTTTAAAATTTTTGGCAAAAAAATTTCGTGAGCTACGGTTATTGCGCAATCTTAAGGAATACCGTGAAACAAATTAAATTTTTTTTTTTTTGTTTTTCTTGAGGATCGACGGTTTCAGGATTTTTTTCATTTAACTCAATGCATGTGTCAGTTAGCTTGTTTATTCAGCTTCAATTTAGTTCTTTTTCGGTCTCTCTACGTCAATTTGTTGCTGAGATATCCGACTTCGAATGAAAAACGATCCTTTCGTCTTTCATCATCGATATCTCAACAACCAATGATCGCACAGGCAGCTTTTAAATAAATTTCCTCGAAGACCCTTTGATTGAATTTGAAAAAAAAATGTGTTCACCTTTGACATTAATTTTCCAAAAAGTACAAAAACGTACTCTTGATGGTTTTTCAGTAATATACCACTACTTTACAAATATTGATGGAAAGACCAGGTTGCCAGGTTTTTTCAGCTTAATGTACCTCCGATAACCCTGTAGATTTTCGAATTAGTCCAACGTATCGTTTTTCTGGGCCGATTGATCGAAGGAACAAGTGTATTGTTCCTAAACATCGCGTAATCATCATCAAAATGAAAAGACCAATTTTTTCACATCTATGCACTAGTTACTTGTTAAATTTGAGAAAAAAAATCGAAAAATTTAAACAAAAAAATTGATATTTTTTTCAATTTGTAAAACATTTCAGGAAACAAACTCAAGTCATTCGTCGGCGACTTCTCGCTCAGGTGAATGCCGCCTACGCATGATCGAAAATTAAAAAAAAAAGTTTAAGTTTACAAAAACTTTTGATTGATTTTTTTTACCAAAACTTAGAAAAAATTTATGTCAAAAACACTTAGTTTGGAAAAAAATTGTTAATTGTTTTTTTCTTCTGAAAAAAGATAAGTTTTGAAAAAACCTGTTTTTTGTAACCCTAATAACCTTCACAGAAAATATGGATTATTAATCGCATAAATGTCCTCAGATCGAATAGTGAATACAGCTTGGAAGTATCGACTTTTAATTAATGCAATTAAAGATCAGTGAAATTATGGTACGCAAAAACTGCATCCCGTCTAATATAAGTCAGTATTGTTTTCTGAAATGTTTTACATATTAAAAAAAAATACAATTAAAAAAAAAGTTTTTCGAAGAAAAAATTTCTTTCTCAAATTTAACAAGTAACTAGTGCAAAATGGTGAAACAAAGTCAAAAAGAATGGATCTTTACATTTTGATGCTGATTACACGATGTTTAGAAACAATATACTTGTTCCTTTAATTGTTTTGTAAAACTGATCAATAGATCCGGAAAAACGGTTCAATGGATCAATTTGAAAATTTGCAGGGCTATTGGGGGTACATTCAGCTGAAAAAAAAACCCTAGCAACATTAGTATTTCCACCAATATTTGTAGAGTAGTGGTAGATTTACTGAAAAACCATAAAAACTATTTTTTGTACTTTTTTCAAATTAATGCTAAGGGTGGGAAAAAAATTCTTAAAAATCAATGAAATTGTCTTTTAGAAAGTGTATTCAAGCTTTCAAAGCTACCCTTCAATTCCCTGTGCGATCGTTGGTTGCTGAGATATCGATATTCAAAGACAAAAGGATCCGTTTTCATTCAAAGTCGGTTATCTCAGTAAAAAATCGACGTAGAGACACTAAAAAACCCAAATTGAAGCTGAATAAACAAGCTAACTGTCCTATGGATTGCTTTAACTGAAAAAAACAATTCCCGAGCTCGTGGACGCTTGAAAAAAAAAAAGTTGGACAATTCCTTCGCGCTATTTCTTATGATGCGCGATAACCGTAGCTCACAATTTTTTTTTCGCTGAATGATCTCAAAACTAGAAACTTGAAGCTTCGATATGCTTTTTTTCATATCGATATGACGATTTTTTACACAGATACAGCGCTTCAAAAAAACACTTAAAAAATTAAACAATTTTTCTGTTCCGTCAATTTTTTGGAGTAGTGACACCCATCCCTCAGGTTCGACCCTTCGATTTTGTTGAAATTTGGATATGTTATAAAGCACCGAAATGTAAGCGATACGTATTTTTTTTAGCGGCGGAAAAACGTGTTTAAGGGGTGAAACCACCCCTTAATGTAGGGGTGGTTCACCCCTTAATTATTTTTTTGCAATATCACTATAGTGGATTTTTCATTGCTTCATATTAGAAGAATTTTCGTTTTTGTTTCATTAAAATCGGTGAACTCCTTGTGTGTGAAACTGCTATATTACCCCTAGAGATGCCTTTTTCGAGGGGAGGTTTCACCCCTTAAAACCGTTTTTCCGCCGATAAAAAAATACGTATCGCTTACTTTTCGGTGCTTTATAACATATCCAAATTTCAACAAAATCGAAGGGTGTTACCTGTGGGATGTTCCTTGTTAGTATGATCGTTGGTTTCTCGGTAGATAATAACGATATTATTACTTGAGGATTTCATCGATCGCCAATATCGGATCGTCCGATTCTTCGACAATTTTTTGCGCCCTCTTAGCAGCCGTCTCGGGACAAGACATTTCCGCAAGTTGAGCAACATTTTGAGCTCCCGTTAGGATCTTCCTGACAGACTTCGAGGGATTTGTAAGGGAGCTTATTAAAGCCGCTGTTCTTCTCGCCGCTATAGCATGACACGAGTCGCGAGGACAAGCGCTCGCTGCACGATTATACATGACCAAAGCCATCTCGTAATCCCCTCTGTACATGCGAAAGTGCAAAAAAGAAAGAATCGAAAAACTGTTTACCTGCAATTAATTAAAAGATTGGTCAACATTAAAAAATTGCTAATTAATGATACTCTAACAAGGAACATCCCTCAGGTGTCCGCCTCCGATTTTGTTGAAACTCATATATTTGATAGAGCATCGAAAACTTGGAGACACGTATTTTTTTTTATCGGCGGAAAAACGGATTTAAGGGGGGAAACCGCCCCTCAAAGAAAGGCGTGTCGAGGGGTGATTTTGCAGTTTCACCCAGAAGCAATCCACCGATCTGAATTAAACAAAAACGAAAATTCTTCTAATGAAAAGTAATGAAAAATCCACTATCAAAATATGACGAAAACATTAAATTAGGGGGTAAACCACCCCTCAATTTGCCTTTTTTCACCCCACACTTGAGAGGGTTGTATGCAAATTAATAAAACAGGTATCATTTTGAAGGGCAAATAAAATTAAAGTTGACGGGTTTTTGCGTTTTGGCGGCATAACAAATTTAAGGGGGCAAACCACCCCTAACATAAATTTATTTATCATGGTCGTTTTCTCTGTGTTTAAAGTATATCCGCTGATTTTAAATATTTCTATAAGCTACAATTTAATGTTTTACCATGTCAAAATTATTACATTCGTCTTAAGGGGTAACTACCCCTCTGACGAGAAACATCATTGAAGTATCCGCTTTCGATTTCGTTGAAACTCATATATGTGGTAAAGCATTGCAAATTATTAAACATGATTTTTTGTATAGGCAGAAAAACGGTGTTAGGGGATGAAACCACCCCTCAAAGTTTCTCCCACAAGCAGTCCACCGATCTGAATGAAACAAAATCGAAAATTCCTCTAATATTAAGCGATGAAAAATCCACTACAAGAGTCTTGATTAGAAATATAATTAAGGGGTAAACCACCCCTCCATTTGCCGTTTTTCACCCCAAGCTTAAGAGGGTTGTATGAACATTAATAAAACATGTATCACTTTGAAGGGGAATCTCAAATTCAAGTTAACGCGTTTTTGCGTTTCAGCGGGACAGCAAATTTAAGGGGGTAAACCACCCCTAACAAAAATTTGTTCATCACCGTCGTGTTTTCTGTATTTAACATGTATCCGCGGATTCAAATTATTCTCCCGCGTTTTTAAATTATTACGTTTTTGAATTTTTACATTTTAAGGGTAAACTACCCCCTCTAATTGCTTTTCATTTGAAGTTTCGCGAAAGGTTTCACAAATTTCGTTAAAACTGTTTTCATTCCATCGGTATATCATAAGACTTCCATAAGACTCATATTTTCGTGTCGAAACGCTTCCGATTTTAATATGCACGTCCATTAAGCATCTCCATAGGAATAAACATACACTTCTACTATATCATTAATTATAATAATTTCCAGAATAAGTTATAAGGCTCACTTCGTATATTTCGGAACGATGATGCGCCTGGATCAAGCGATAATTTAGCCGGCGACGTAGTTTTGTGGAGGAATGTATATTTTTATTATTTTATCGTTAATTTAATTAAACATATTAATGGAACCGAGGGTTTTACAGTAGGTTAACGAACATGTTTTTAATATATTTTGACATATTTTATTTGGTAATCATATTAGCTGATTTAATTAATAGTACTTGTGAACAGTATTGCAGTCATATGCCATCAAATCATTTTCTTGTGATATATACTTTTTTTCTAGTCTATCAACTATCAACCATCAACAATCATGGCTCATAATTCCTGCAATAATGATAATCGTCAAAAAAATGCTTTAAACACAACGACTTTTTGCACCATGCACATCTGATAATGGCCAAATTATTGCAACCGGGTATTTCACAATGTGTGTTCGATTCACCAAAACCAAAGGTAACTGGATTTTCAAATTCTTCTGATTTTTTAAATGAATGGAAATGAACAAATTTATGTTAGGGGTGGTTTACCCCCTTAAATTTGCTGCCCCGCTAAAATGCAACAACGCGTCAATTTGAATTTTGATTCCCCTTCAAAATGATACCTGTTTTATTAATTTTCATAAAACCCTCTTAAGCGTGGGGTGAAAAACGGCAAATGGAGGGGTGGTTTACCCCTTAATTATATTTCTAATCAACACTCTTATGGTGGATTTTTCATCGCTTAATATTAGAGGAATTTTCAATTTTGTTTCATTCAGATCGGTGGACTGCTTGTGGGAGAAACTTTGAGGGGTGGTTTCATCCCCTAACACCGTTTTTCTGCCGATACAAAAAAAACATGTTTAATAGTTTGCAATGCTTTACCACATATATGAGTTTCAACGATATCGAAAGCGGATACTTCAATCATGTTTCTCGTCAGAGGGGTAGTTACCCCTTAAGACGAATGTAATAATTTTGACACATGAGAAACATTAAATTGTAGCTTATAGAAATATTTAAAATCAGCGGATATACTTTAAACACAGAAAAACGACCATGATAAATAAATTTATGTTAGGGGTGGTTTACCCCCTTAAATTTGCTATGCCGCCATAACGCAAAAACCCGTCAACTTTAATTTTAATTGCCCTTCAAAATGATACCTGTTTTATTAATTTGCATACAACCCTCTTAAGTGTGGGGTGAAAAAAGGCAAATTGAGGGGTGGTTTACCCCCTAATTTAATTTTTTCTTAACATTTTCATAGTGGATTTTTCATCGCTTTTCACTAGAAGAATTTTTGTTTTTGTTTCATTCAGATCGGTGGAATGCTTCTGGGTGAAACTGCAAAATCACCCCTCGACACGCCTTTCTTTGAGGGGCGGTTTCCCCCCTTAAATCCGTTTTTCCGCCGATAAAAAAAAATACGTGTCTCAAAGTTTTCGATGCTCTATCAAATATATGAGTTTCAACAAAATCGGAGGCGGACACCTGAGGGATGTTCCTTGTAAGAACGGCTAATCCTTCATCGATAGATGATGAAGGATATTGTTTTTTTCTAGACGCAGATATGTTCAACAAGAGTTGAAGTACAGGGTTGTCATAAGTAATCACTCTTTTGAGAGAAAAAATATTCACAACTAGACAATTTAACACAATTTTGCACGAAGAATCGTTAGTTCGACTGAACTTTTATTATCAATGAGCGCAATGAATGTACCATCGAGAGATATCAACTGCGGCTAAATTCACGACTTTTCATAAGCAACTTTGCTAAATTGCTTACATTTCAACATTTCTATTTTTTTTAACGCAGTAGCGGCAACTATTGAAGATCCGACGCTGAACTCACATTAGACGAGGCAAGGTTTAGAAAAAATCAGTATTAAGGCGAGATATACATTTAGACGGGGAAAAATAAAGCAATTTTGAGGGATTTTTTAAACTAAAAGATAATTATTGTACATTGATCAAACGATAGGTATACTTTAATAGTATATTCCATCAAAACAAAGTTTAATAGTATACAAAACAATTTTTTTAAATTCATTTATCATAAAAATGGCGGTGTAGCAGAGTGTTGAAGCTTGCAGCTTCCCGTAGACTTTGATTTGCAAAACTTTTTTTTTTATTCAGTTAGGACATGTATAGTTTCTATTTGACAGTAATTAAAATGAATAAAATTCAAATTTAAGAGAATGGCACGCATATACGAAAAAAATCAACATATCACGCAATTTTTTTTTGCAAAGGTTGTATTAACAATGTAGTTGTCTTTCTAATTTGTCGAAAACGATTTTCGTCAAGTAGAAGGTAGCATTATCATCAATATTTCTACCAAGTTTTAACTCAATGGGCTTAATAATTTTTGAATAATTCTGCATGGCACTTTCGAAAATGCAGTTTTGAGAAAAACGCGATTGAAGTCATGCCCACTCCGAATCCGAACATTGAGGCACAGCGTTGACGGGCTGTAACTTATGAGGTTTTTTTAATCTCGCTTTGAAACTTTGTGAAAATATTCTACATATATAGTTCTATGGTTTGAAGAAAAAATACAAACCCATTTTTTATTGTTGTCAATGTAAATCCCGCCTTAAGATCGGTCGGCAAAACACTCGATCCGTCTGAATGAAATTACTTTAATTTTTTTGTTTAAAAACGGAATAATTTACAAAAATGCTATTGCATAGGAATATTCCTGCAGAAATTTGTTGGAAAGTCCCAAGATCCTCTCACGTCCCTATAGGGATTTGATAGAGATGCCGCGCGTGGTGAGTTGACATTGGAATCCAAAGCAATTCCGCGCTATTTCCCAAGCCACGTCGTTTGAGAATTTGTTATTAAAAATTCTCAATCGACATTCGTTGGATCTCCCAAAAAAAATATCCTTTCGTGTACCCGTGCACAAATTTGTTGGGGACTCCAAAGATGCACCCATATCTATACGGGGATTTTTTAGGAACACCGCACATAGGTAGTCCTCATTGGGATCCAATTAGATTCTGTACTGTTCCCCGATGAACGCCGTTTGAAACAAAACCTGCACGCGTTGTGGACGTGTATATGTGTAGTAGGGTGGCCGTTATTTTGGCTTTGGCAAAAAAATTTAACGTCTAGCAAAAAAAAGAATCAAGATATGAAAAAAAAATTCTGTGTAAAATTTGGACGCGCTGGGATAAGGAGAACACGTGCCACCGAGCAGTTTAATTTTCAAAAATACATGCATTTTTTTAATGCCGCACTAAACTATTCATTAGTCTCATAATATTAATTTTAAAATCTGGAATTGGGTACATTGATTATACATATTAAGAGGTACAAAATATATTATTTACTGATTTTTTTCCATCAATTATGTACAGTCGTGAGTAGATTGAAAAATTAATAGAAAATTTGAAAACGGACGTGGCGGTTTGGCCTCATTGTGGCGGGAAATCGAAGCAGTGAATTAATTATCGGAGCGGACTTTTTATGCAAATAATAATATAATAATCGTGTATTGAATGCTTCAAAATGATATTTGTTTCTTGAGCCTGCGAGAAGATTTTCCAACTGTAGTGGCGATAATACAAAATATAGTGCAGACAAATAGTTCGAAATGTGGTCGTGGCGCTTCGTCCGCTCATTTTTACCTCCCGAATATTACCGACCGAGTTGGTTTGCCATTGTTGGACATAGAAAAAAAATATAACACGTGAAATCTTTACGTTTCTGCAAATTTATTTCGATTTTGTGATTCGGTTCCAAACGGTATCAGGTTTTCCAGTCAGACTTTACTTTTCCGCTCGATAAAGACATTGATTTCTTTATTAGCGCCGAATCTATGGCGTTTTTTGAACGATTTAAAATTGATTGTACTTTTCTCGACACCGATGTATCTGTTTGGACTCGAACGAAAGTTATCAAATGAGCGCGCTATTGATTAAAAAATAAGTCTGTAATGATATAGCGGAGCAAGGTATCAAACGTATCACCGATTACAACAATCGATTGACTTATGATGAAGATTAAAAACAATTTGTTCTTCAAGTTGTCGCCGAATATAAAAAAAAAAAATTCCGAACGTAAACAAATGTACTCTACTTCAATCATTTCATAAATAAACTGCTATTCCTTATGTAATATTTCATGTAAAGGTACGAATTTGCGGTACGTGATTGATGGAAAAAATCAGTAAATAATATGTTTTGTAACTCTTAATATGTATAATCAATGTACCCAATTCCAGATTTTTTAATTAATATTATGAGACTAATAAATATTTCAATGCGGCCTTTAAAAAAATGCACGTATTTTCGAAATTTAAACTGCTCGGTGGCACGTGTTCTCCTTATCCCAGTGCGTCCAAATTTTACACAGATTTTTTTTCATATCTTGATTAGTTTTTTTGCTAGACGTTAAAATTTTTTACCGAAGCCAAAATAACCGCCACCCTAATGTGTAGTAATGTTATGTCGAAGTGGAGTAAAATAAATAACAAACGATAATAAAAGTGAATTTTCAGTGATGTGATTCCAATCGATTTATGAAACATACTTTTCCAAGCGATATATACTTTGAAAAAATTAAATTTATACTGTTTTAAGATCTACTTATTTCATATATCTATATATTTTATTTAGAAAATTCAACGTACAGAACGCGATGGGATCCATCAAGAATTGTATCGGATTCTGTCCGATAATGTGGAAATCCTGTACGATTCAAATTAAGATTTCTACATTGCATTCCAATGGGGTATAATGATTAGAATCCAATCTATGAGCATGACCTTTTACTATAGTGAACCAATGCTATGACCCATTGGATCCATATTGGATGACCCATTGGATAACTATCGGGAAGTAAGGACAAGTATGAGAATCCAATTCGATCCCTACGACAATTTCCGCACGGATATAGTAGTAGTGAGTCCGTCTCTCATCCAAATCCATAAACCCAATTATGGTGACGACAGTATTTAGTCCATCCACTGAATCGATTATCATAACCCCCTCTGGAGGAGGAGGTTATGATAATCTGGACACATCTCTCCACACATCTGTCTGGAGACATCTCTCCACAACCTCAAAGAGTTGATCGCACCGCACGACGCCTTACTAAATAATATATATTCCAATTAATGCTTAAAAATAAATTTTAAAAGATGCGAATACTGATTTTGAAGAAGATCGGCCTGCCGATGTAGGGACTGCGCATAATCACGTTTGTTCACTCGTGTCTTCGCATCTCCCTTTCCACTATTAATCGGTTTTTCATTTTTTCGCGCGTTAGCCTCCACTCTCCCCATCGTTTCCTTCGAATTTTCCGATTCATCGTTACTTTCGATCGCAGGATTTCCGCGGGAAGATCCGTTCCCAAGGGTTACCGATTCGTGGCACTTTCGAACATCGTTTCTCGAGCTGTCACCCAACAGAATTCTCGAAGTTGACATGCTCTGACGGTCTGTCGGTCACGCCATCATGCACATCGTTTATCCAAGATTGAAAAGCCGAAAAAAAAGAAAATCGTCGCGGATGTCAATCAATCGGTTTACTATTGTGAAACTCGAGGAAGAAAAAATGAAGGTAATAACAAAAAAGGAGCGCTGAACGTATTATACACATATATGTGCGCGCGCGCGTGTGTGTGTGTGTGCGAAAGAGAGAGAGAGAGAGAGAGAGAGAGAGAGAGAGAGAGAGAGAGAGAGAGAGAGAGAAATTACCTGCAGTATTATTGATCACCACGATCGATATCATTATCGAATAATGATAATACTGCCAGACTGTTTCTTTTTAGTTTACTTATAGCTTATTTATTGTGATATATGTATATATGCGTGTATAATATTTCACACTATTTAAAAGAAACCTTTTTGAAAAAGTGCAATTTCGGATCCGCGTACCGTTTATCGATACGCTGGAGCGCATATCGTAAATGCACCTGCCAAACTATCAGACCCGCTATCATCAAAGTGAAATTATCATTCGCCGATTTATTTTCGTGTGTATCATAAACCGAAGATGACTATATTATGTACAGAAGGAAAAATCTGAGGTATCCTGTCGAATACACAGGAAAAACTGTTTCTCAACGTTCAGATTGGGAAGCATTTAAAGACAGATTTGGGATGCTGAATTCTCTTGGAAGATCAACATAAGGCCAATGAATTTGCATTGGAATGCGCAGTATACCTAACTACAAAAAGGGCACAGTAGCATTGAAGAAGAAAAACTATGACGGGATGACGAGGTTGGGAATTTATACACAATACATAGTCTTGCCAAGCTAGAGTTTTTTTATTGGAGAATATTGATATACTATGAAGTTATTATTTAAACAATGTGCCGCTGTCGCTGCATGGCCTATCGGTGTAGGTGGTTGTGACAACTACGGTGATTTGAAATGAAAAATAAAATAATGTACTTTTACTATACTAATAAAATTTTCGTAAGAGCGGATACTTTTTTGAAATTTAGTATATTGCAGAAATGACTAGCTGTAGAAAAAAATCGATTTTAGACACAAAAAAACAAATGGATAAACATTTTTTAAATCATCCGGTCATACGATAGAAAATATGATAAACTATGCTCTGTTCGAATTTGAAGTGAATCCCAGGACTAGATTTTGAGAGACAACGCACACCATTTCATAAAACAGTTTCGAGAAAAAAGCATAAGAAATAAGGGTAGTAAAGGCACCGAGGCCGAGCAAAGGCGCAGTGATCTGATCCTTTACAAAAATCGTCATAGCTCGGTGAATTTTTGGAATTTTCATTAAATCTTCGTTGCAAATTGAAGTTAAGACCGAAGGCTATAAAAGTACGAATTAAAGAAATCGTATTTTTGACACTTTAAACTTATGCAGGCGCCGCAGAATGCTGTCAGTTTTCCGAAATAAATCTGCGATACGTATTATGGTATAGGTGTACAACTATAACATAAACCATACGAGTGATGTATTATGATGTATTGCGTCTCCAATGCGCTCTTAGGGGAAGAATGAATGATGCATCATACCCAACTTTAATGTTAGTGCGATCCATTTTAATTAATTTCTAAATTGATTAATGCTTTGTTAAAGTTGCAATATTCTTAGTATCGAATTTGTAAAAAATTGTTAAAGTATAACAACGATCATTTGTATTAGTTTGAGAAGCAAGTATAGTAACATTAAATCGAAGTTAAATTAAGCTGTAGTATTTTTTCGAGCATATCGCAAAGAATAGCGGTACACCCTGTACGCTTATATGCGGGTAACGTCTGTCTGATTGGTTTTTTTTTTAAATCGATTGCATCGAGTTTGCAACATCGCGGGGTCCGTCGGGAAGACACGAGCCAGTGTATATGAATTATTCGTCTCGTACGATCGGCTTTTCTGTGTCCTCTCTTTCTCTCCCTCTCCCTCTCTTCCTCTCTATCTTTGTCCGTCTTCAAAACGTGCTTCGTTTCACGTGATGAAACACGCAAAATATTGAAGCTAACGAAACTGCGCGAGATAGGAATTGCAAACGACAAAGTGACACATGAATTGCTGATTATATGAATATGCATATGTAACCGTACATGGGGTACGAAATATGAGGGAGAAATAATTCAAGAAATGATTGGTAATCGAAAGAGTCGATATATCAAAGCGAGCGACGAAGAACCAAGACGACCTTGATGGTGGAGCCGTCCAGCTGAGTCAAATGTCGGTTTATGAATTAAAATAGAAATGAAACTCAAAAAAATGCATGCGAGGTATAGATTTATTCTGCAGATGCTAATTTTTCGTAAAATATATAATTGAAAGGCGAAATTATGCATTTTTATATTTTTATTGCGTAAATAGGAAAAACTTTTGTATTACTACCAGCTTGTAAAAGTATAATTATCGATTATTATTATGAAAAAACTGCGTCAGCGACGGTTTAACATTTTTTATAAAAAAGAATATTGATTTTGGCAAAAAAACAATATCTTTAATTTAAAAAAAAAATGAATAAAAAATGCAAAAAAAATGTTTTATTTAAAAAGATGAATAAATTATGCAAAATTTTTCCCTGAAGTGACTTTTAGCAAAAGTGAGAATTGCAATCATTCAGATCACAATGAAAAAAAAAATCGTAGCAGTTTAAATTCTTGAGAGTTTTATTGGGATACTTTGAGGTTAGAAAAAAACGTGAATATCCTTGGTCTATCCATTGTTTGTAAAGTTGTCTCACGTTTAGCAAAAAACCTTAGAAACGCAATTTTTACCTATTTTGCGATGAAGGTTCTTGCATCGAAAAATAATTGTTCATAAAATAATTGTTCACCTTATAGAGGATACTTTGAAGTTTTCAAAACCCTCCTTTTATTTTCTGTACGATCATTAGTTCCCGAGTAATGAATTATTCAAGCCAAAAAGGTAATTTTTGCTTTAAACGACGATAACTCAGCGAAAAATCATCGTACAAGGCTCATAAACCGCTCAAACTAAAAAGGAAGAATCAAACTAAAAAAGCTTTGAGATGAAATTGATGAGAAAAATTATTCCAGCCCACGGAATTCTTGAGAAACGGTCAACAGAAAACGGTCAATAGAAACGGTCAACGATAAAAATATTTTTCCTCCGGGTCTCAAAACTAGACACTTTAAGCGGGAATTTGCTTTTTTTAATGCTCTACGACCATTTTTCGCCAAGTTATAGCCTTTTGAAAATCGCCTATAATTTAGAAATTTGTTTGTATTTTTCAATTTTTGTCACTAGTGTATTTATGTCATGAGATTATTTATTATTATTCATTTGTTCAAAATTCATATATTTAGATTTGGGGCCGTTAACGTATAGTTGCCGCGACTATCCTGTGTTGAACATGATAGTCGTGATGAACATGTCACAAGAATTAACTAATCTTCATTCAAAACGACTTTCTTGGCCGCATTTGAGCCAAGAGTCACCCAGTTCACTCGACAACTTCTCTATTTAACGCAAAAAAGGAGTTATTAACTATTAATGAATCTGTATTTAGGATGATGGCCCAGTAGTTCTTCGAGATAACAGTCGTACACTTATTACGAAATGAATAGTTAGTAATAATTAAAAACTCTTCAATTGAATCAAACATAGCCCTGTAAATAGTTAGTAAATGACTGTTAAAAAATCGACGACTCGTCTCAAATAATGATTTGTTAATAGTCAACAAATCTGTACTTGAGATAAGCATCGTAAATTTGGCATACTTTGTACGCTACCATGCCCTTCGTCCCACAAGCTTGTTCGTGCGCAGACGCGACGTAGATGCAATCGAGGTACACTGGAGACTATGCGTGACCGCACGTCCACTCACCTAAAGCATATCAATTTGCAACCGTGAAAATATGGATTTATTCTCTACACCGATGGCATCAATAAACGATTTGTTTGTTATCCGGGATCTGCCAAATCTTTAGAAAACTTTCGAAAGTATGTATAGAGAGTATTAAATTATGCATTAGAGCAGGAGTCAAAGGAGCCAAAACGTCGACCGCGGGACCGATCGACCGCCTATTTTATATGAGAGTTGTTCCTTGCTCTACGACGCATTGATGCTACAATTTTTGTTGTCCTCCGATTAACGGACTTGCTACTTGTAGAGGACAAATCGTTGGACAACGATTTGTCCTCAACAAGGAGCAAGGAATATCTCTCATTTTCTATAAGAGTCGTTCCTTGTACACCTGCCCACTAGCACTATAGTGCTACATTGATTCAACTGCACATTCATCTGCCGACAATCAATGGATGACTTTGGCCAAATATTCATATGGTAACGATACATGAATCTTGATTTGTGCGAATATAAAATATCGTTCACTCAACTATTCTTTAAATCTGGTACAACTTTTCCACTGATCTCATTGCATAAACGCCTCAGTTATAGGAAACAAGTATTCATAGTATATTAATACAAAGCATTGGGTTAGACCAACTTTGTATCCATTGGCTGTTAAGGGCTGTTACCCCCACTTGCGATTTTGAAAAAATCGATTTTTTTATTGCATTTTTTTGAAATATAAGTATCTGAGAATATGTCCTGAAAATTTCAAGTCGATCCGAACAAAATTGACTGAGATATGAGCGTTGAAAGAGAAGAATCCGTTGTGTAAACGACCGGAAATTGAAACTTTAAACGCGTTTTTCTCAAAATGGCATTTCTGAAGTCGGTGACCAAGATTACTCGAACAATAATAAACCGATCTTCTCGAAATTTTGCAGGCTTGTTTAATCCATAAAAATGTAGTCTTTAATCGTTCGATTTTTTTTTTTTTTTTTTTTTTTTTCGAAAAAAATGGCCGTCATACAGCCAAAAAACGGCCGTTTTTTTTCGTTAAAATCGAACCATTAACTTTGACTGTCCGCCATTTTGTGAAAAATGAATATTTTTCAAAATCCTTCGATTAAATACTAGTTTATACTTATATTTGACTAAATCGATCCGCATTTTTTTTTCAGATGATCCACTTCGCCGCAATGTTGGTCACCGCAAACCGTGTATATAAAAACATTATTTCATTGACGGCCATTTGCCACTAAACAATGTAATATTTTTCAATAAAAAAATTACTGAAAGTTCTTCAAGATGTGTTCCTTAAGATGGTATATTGATCGATTAAAAAAGTTTTGTAGTTTTTTTTTTTAAATTCATGAAAAAGGCCTTTTTTGCGCTACAAGTAGGGGTAACGCCTTAAGAACGGGTATGTTCCATTAAGGTACCCATTTCTTAACTATTGCCAAATCTTTATTTGTGACAATTCAGAGGCCCAAATGAATGATTTATTTCGCCGTATCCAACTGTACCATTTGTTAAGGGGTAAGGCCACTGTAAATTTTTTGAAAAATCGATTTTTTTTTATTGGCTTAAAAAATAGTTTAAACCCTCTAGAATAAGAAAAAAAAAGGTCCTGTGCGAAAAAAAATTTGTTGTCCTTAGGAAATGAAGGTCGCCGCCAAGCGTGTCAAAACCCAAACAAACTTTAAACGCGTTTTTCTCGAAACATGGTTTTTCAAAATGGCACGCAGCATAACTCGAACAATTTTAATTTTTTTTACTTGAAATTTTAACCAGATGTGAACATTTACATTATCTTGAGAATGTCGATCGGAATTTTCAAGAACTTTATTTATTGATTTTTTATTAACAAAAAACTTGCCGTTTTTTTCGTCAAAAATCAATTTTTTTTTTCAAACGCACGCCAAATCCACAAAAATTGATACTTTTTAAAATCCGATCGACATTCTCTAGCTATAGCCCTCTAGATTAATGGTTTTTTTTTTTTTTTTGTAGATTCAAAAGTGCACCAGTGGTGCTGCGTGCCGCGGAGCCCTGGAAGCAAAACATGTCCCGGGAAGATAGCTGTGGAACCGCCATTTTGTTTTTTTTTACTGTAAAAAAATTTTATAATAAAGTTTAATGTATGCCCGATAACACCATTAAAAGTTTTTTTTCAAATACCTTCAATTTCGGGAGCAAACAATTAGTGAAAAAACCTTTTTTTTGGGCCGTTACAGTGGCCTTACCCCTTAATAGTTAACAAATCCTGGTACATGGAAATATATTGTTTTCACAGTCTAGTCATAAATAAAATATCATTGATGACTGCTTGCTAACAAATTTTACTACAATCACTTGATAAGAAAATCCGATATACCGAGCTTTTTCCATAAATGACGTACAACAACAAAACCAAGGCTGTCAGAAAAAAAAACATCATGTGTATTAGATTCCCGCACGTTGTTTTCCAATCATTTTGTTCTGCTGGCGAGGCGAAAAAAAAACAAATCGCTCGTCGGGGGAATCGTAGCAAGCGAAATAAAATGATGAGCAAGCAACGTGCAAGCCCGGTGTTCGTCGGATTAATCTTTTTTATTGCAAGCGATTCAGAACTCGGGATACTTCAGAAAATTACTGACTGAAATCTTGCGAAGTTGAACACTTCTTTGCAAGCTGCTTCGTAAAGTTGGCCGCACTCTTACGCGTCGAAACAAGTAAACGAAAAAACGAGTGTTCGAAACGAGCATCATTCGTAATCTTCGAAGTCGATCCATCCGAGGATTTTCTTGGAGGGTGCATATTGTTGAAGCAATGCGCGTCTGGCCTCGCGACTGGGATCTCTCGATGTGGCAGGCAGGATGGTGTTCCTCTTAGACGCGAAGTTGAGCTCGTGATCGACTGGTTTGCAGCCGGGCATAACGGAGAATCTCCTCGGTGCCGGTACCGATCGCATGTTTCTGATCAAAAAGTTCGTCTCGTTCTTCAATTCTTCGGGCATGAGATCGACTATCAAACGTTCCCTGGCTGTGACACTGTCGGTGCCCAAGATCGTAGCGAGATCCAGGCTGTTGACGAGTTTCACTAGCCGCCGATAAAAGTCAAGACAGCAAGGTGAGCCTAATCTCCGAGCGCCTAGATAAGCTAGAACAGCGGCTTCGCGTGCCTCGTTCCTGTTGTTCTGATGAATCTCGATCCGTATCATCAGATGATGAGCGTTCAGTGTCCACGGATCGTTTCGCGCCTCGTAGCTCGAATCCCGTGACTTTTTCGCGTAGAAACGCGCCATATCGTAGCGTCCCGTCTCGACGAAGTACTTGGCCAACTCGTGAAAGAGCCACGCCAGCTCGAGCGGTTGCGACGCAAGTGCCAGACGCCTGCGAAACGTCGCCAGTGACCTCTTCCCGTTTGTCGTCGGGATCCAAGCGAGATCGGAGTCGCGCGGCAATTCCGCAGCTCTTATGCCCAGATGATGCTTAAGGTGACGCAACTTCATTTCCGGATCGGCAATATTCGTCACGTCACGCGAATCGACGTATGTCCAACCGATCATCTCGTAGAGCACCCGCAGACAGGATTCTCTCATCGGGAAAATATTTTTCTGCCAACTGTCAAACTTGTCCTTGGCTCGGTCGACCAGACGGAAAAAGAGCGCGTAATCGCGACTTTTACGTGCCTTGTCGAGTCGCCGCAGAAATATGTCCGCGTATATCGTAACGTTGTTGCGTTTCGCACGTTTCCTCGCGAGATCGCTCGATTCGCTGGCCGTTCGTCTATTGCGCTCGGAACCGAAGTGATAAAGGGGCTTTCGCGTTCGTAACACTTCCTGCCTGTAACTCGTACGTTTCACGCAAGCTTTCGCGAGCTCGCGCAATGCCCGACCACCAGCCATATTTGTTGAGCCCAGTGACGGATCGTCGAGTATGCTTTCGACGAAGTGCTTGTCCACCGCAAGAATACCGAGATATCGCGAGGCCAATACCCTATCTAGCTTTCTCAAATGGACTTCGAGCTTGTAGTCGACGTCGTTGATCTTGAATCTCGAGTGGTCCTCGTCTATGCCTTCGGGAATAGGAAAGAAAGGTATATCGATCGGGAAACCGTCATATTTTACGTGAAAAACGGACTGGTTGAGACCTCATAAACTTTATATTGAAATTTTACTTTTTCTTATAACCTCTTGTCAAATATTTACACTGCTGGCCAATAGTTTCCCCTCCCCATCCCCTTATTATTTGTGTACTCTAAGTATAGGAAATTTCACATAGAAAGTATTGTTCGTTTTTTATCGGAAGAGGGGTGGGGGTAGGGGAGTGGAAACCTTTGGTCAGCAGTGTATTATTGTTGCATTTTCGTAATTGTTATCTGCCATATAGTACAGTCGTGCTGTATATTGGAATCGGAAAAAATTGGAAGAAAGCTAGTTTTTTGACTGGTGATTTTGTATGTGCCACGGGTGCTAAAACCAAGTTTGCCTAAAAATCGGGGGGTAGAGTTTTTTTTAGGGAATGCCAAACTACAACCCCCACGAGATCCGCGCCGGGAGACAAAATGTTCAGAAAAATCCGGGTTTCATTTTTGTCCCTAGCGCCAAAGTCGTGGAAGTTCATTTTGGGGGTGAAAAAGTGGGGTGAATTTTGAAAAACCAGTTTTCATTCGATAACTCTTTAGGACAAATTCATACAATTTTTGTTGAAATGGAAACGTTGTAGCCCTTGAAAAGACGCGTCGATCAAGTATTCGATCAACCCTCTCCAATAATATCTTCACACCCAAAAGAATTGTCGAAGAATCAAAAAAAAAAAATTGTTTATTGAATAACTCAAAAACAATCGGTTTTTCGGGGATTATTCAAATGTACGAAATGTAGAGAATAATTTTCTGTATATTTTTGTTCCTATGGACAACCCTTGAAGTTTGCTTTTTCGAACCCCTCTCAGGGGTTGAAAATTCAAAATGAAATTCTGGGAAAACTATTGATCGAAACTAAACAGATACGAGTTTGGCGCTGTGGACAAAAATGTAGCTGAGGGTTCAAGCTACAAATTCTTCCACGGCGGCGAATTCGTGCGGTCAATAGTTTTCCCAGAATTTCATTTTGAATGTTCAACCCCCAAGAGGAGTTGGAAAATCAAAATTCAAGAGTGGTCCATAGCAACGAAAATATGAAAAAAATTATTCTCTACATTTCGTACATTTAAACCATACCCGAAAAACCGATTGTTTTTGAGTTACTCAATAAACTATTTTTTTGTTTGTTTTTTAACCATTTTTTGGGGGTGAAGATATTATCGGAGAGGGATGATCGAATACTCGATCGACGCATCTTTTGAAGGGCTACAACGTTCCCATTTGAACAAAAAGTGTACGATTTTTTTAAAAAGAGTTATTGAATTAAAACTGATTTTTCAAAATTTCACCCCACTTTTTCACCCTCAAAATGAACTTCCACGACTTCGGCGCTGTGGACAAAAATAAAACCCGGATTTTTCTGAACATTTTATCTCCCGGCGCCGACTTCGTGGGGGTTGTAGTTTGTCATTAATCTACCCCCATCTCCTTTCATCCCCTAAAAAAAAACTCTACACCCCGATTTTTAGGCAAACTTGGATTTAGCACCCGTGGCACCTACAAAATCACCTGTCAAAAAATTAGCCTTCTAATTTTCTCCGATTCCGGGTTTTTTTCAGCGACAGCACGACTGTACTAATAGAGAATCACGGAGTTACGAGTACGACACCATTTAACATGGTAAAAGTTTTGTTTGCCGCTTCTCAGCTTTACAACTCGCCTACGGCTAAACACACAGGAATGCCCAAAACTCTGTTTTATAGGAAATTTAATGCACTACAAAAAAGGTCCTTAGCCTTCATACGATAAATTCACTCGTTCAAATTTTATTCAACGTCAAAGTTAAATCTATGATACATTTCATGATTTTGTGAGATTTTTGGATTTTTACAATGAAATTATTTTTTTTTGTTTTTTTTTAATGATTCATCTTAAAAAGTATTGTATCCTTTTAAATTATTCCCTAAATAGGTTTTAAACTTCCTAATAGATTTAAATTTATTGTTATTTAAAAGTACACTAGTACAAAAATCTGTTCTTAAACCGAATTCAATTCCCATATCAGGATAAATAAATATCTAGGAAATAATTTAAAAAGGATACAATACTCTTCAAGATAAATCACAAAAAACAACAACAAAAAATCAATCATTTTGTCACAAAAGTCCAAAAATCTCACAAAATCATGAAATTTATCATGAATTCAACTTTAATGTTGAATAAAATTTGAACGAGTGAATTTATCGTATAAAGGCTAAGGATCTTTTTTGTCGAGCGTTAAAATTTCTATAAATAATATTTCTTGGCGTTTCCGTGTGTTTACCCGTAGGCGAGTTATAAAGCTGAGAAGCGGCAAGCAAAACTTTTACCATGTTAAATGAATGGGAAAAAAATCGGGATGAGGGACCTCTAAATATTAATATAAAGGTCTAATATTTGGTCAGCACTCATTTTTTGTTATTCTCAACAACATTCTCAACAAGAATTTAAAAAAATAATATTTCAATTTTTTTTGGGCCAGTCTAGTACCCGTGCAGCAATTGTTGTAAGGATCCAAGCTGTTTCCCACACTTGTCCCAATACTAAAACGTCACGCTCGCAAATTGGATTCTAATCGGGATTTTCCATTGGAATCAAATGAACAAATCCAGTTTGAATCCTACAGGATTTCCACATTATCGAACAAAATCTGATACGATTCTTGATGGATCCCTTGGCACTTTGTACATTAAATTTTCTAAACAACATATATAGATATACAAAATAAGAGGATCTTGAAAAAGGATAAATTTTATCTCAAAAAAGTATAAACTGCTTAAAAAAGTGTATCCTGGAAAACGATTTGAATCACATCACTGAAATTCCGCTGTAATTATCGTTTGTTATTTATTTCACTGCACATTGACATCCCGGGAAAAAAAGTGCATGTCTGAGTGGTATGTTCATATATGTTTCAGATATTGTCATACATGTATCAGATATATTTATATCTGACATTTTACAGTATCATATATGATTAGGTCTGATCATATTCCACATCACATATGCATATAGAAGATCATATCTGATCAAATACAGTTTCTGGCCTGAGCATATATGAACTCATATCTGTTTATATCTGGTTAAGTATCAAGGCGAGTTGGTACCGTAAATTCGTATCTGAACATACGTGATGTGATATGTGAACGTATCTGTTCGTATAAGATCATATCCGATCAAATACGGTACCAGACTCCGCTATATAGATCTCATATATATTTTTATCTGGTCAGGTACCAAGGCGAGTTGGCAGCGTGAAACCATATCTGAACATGTATGATGTGATATATGAGTAGGCACGTTCATATAAAATTTTATCCCATCAGATACGATACCAAACCTGGAAAACATACGAATTCTTGTACACTCATACCTTGTTGTATATGCAGTTCAGTTGATCACACATGAAAACATCTGAATATATGAAACGATATATGAGGATATGAGACGATATCCGATCAGATATGGCACCTCACCTGACTGTATTATATGTGATCATGTGAGTTACTATAATATTATTAATTATTAACACGTCAAGTGATTACGTGTTAGTAACCCCGCTCTATATATGTCAACATTTTAATATCTTCATGACTGCACTAACAAGATTTGATCTGTCTCAGCAGGGTAAGATTTGCTCTGATATAGTCGGAGTCATACCTGGTATGATGGTTCAGATAAACTATGATTCGTCTATCATATGGGCAGTTCTATTGTTCATAGATGTCCAGGTCTACTGGGATCCACGGTATTTTATTCTTATACAGACAGACATATCTGGTCCAATAAGATTAGATTTGCCTGACATGATCAGATTTGGCCCAATAAAATCAGATCTACCTGACATGATCAGATCTGGCCCAATAAATTTAGATCTGGTCCAACAAGATCAGATCTTGCCTGGGGATTGGATCTGGTCAGACCTGCTGCGATATGGACGGGTCTGCTCTCAAAATTATCAAAATGTTTCTCTCAAAATGTCTGCTCTCAAAATTATCAAAATTATTACATGATCTGTCACGACACTGCATGAACAGATATTGCCAATTTTCTTGTCTGATCATATCTGATTCTATAGATGTGATTCAGATATATTCAGATATGAACTTTTTTCCCGGGATAATATCACCACATACCAGAGATGGGAAAAAAGTAATTAAATTTACAACTGACAATTACAATTACTGCTGTTATTGATAATTTCATTACTTTGTAACAGATTACTGAAGTAAATAGTTATCAAAAGAACCCAGTGTAATTAGATTCTGTGTAATCATTCAAAGCTAATCTGACCCGGGAAAAAAAGTTCATATCTGAATACATCTGAATCATATCTGTAGTATGAGATATGATCAGACAAGAAAATTGGCAATATCTGTTCATGTAGTGTCATGACAGACCATGTATCCTTATATCTGAGCATGTATGATCATATCAGAGCCATTTTGATAATTTTGAGAGCAGACCCGTCCATATCGCAGCAGGTCTGACCAGATCCAATCCCCAGGCAAGATCTGGTCTTGTTGGACCAGATCTGATTTTATTGGGTCAGATCTGATCATGTCAGGTAGATCTGATTTTATTGGGCCAGATCTGATCATGTCAGGTAGATCTGATTTTATTGGGCCAGAACTGATCATGTCAGGCAAATCTAATCTTATTGGACCAGATCTGTCTGTCCGTATAAGAATAAAATACTGTGGATCCCAGTAGACCTCTATGAACAATAGACCTGCCCATATGATAGAATCATAGTTTATCTGAACCATCAGACCAGGTATGACTCCGACTATATCATAGCAAATCTTACCCTGTTGAGACAGATCAAATCTTGTTAGTGCAGTCATGAAGATATTAAAATGTTTACATATATAGATTGGGGTTATTAACACGTCATCACTTGACGTGTTAATAATTAATAATATTATAGTAACTCACATGATCACATATAATACAGTCCGATGAGGTGCCATATCTGATCGAATATCGTCTCATATCCTCATATATCGTTTCATATATTCAAATGTTTTCATGTGTGAACAACTGAACTGCATATACGACAAGGTATGAGTGTATAAGACTTCGTATATTTTCCAGGTTTGGTATCGTACCTGATGGGATAAAATTTTATATGAACATGCCTGCTCATATATCACATCATGTATGTTCAGATATCGTTTCACGCTGCCAACTCGCCTTGGTACCTGACCAGATAAAAACATATATAAGATCCATATAGCGGAGTCTGGTATCGTATTTGATCGGATATAATCTTATACGAATAGATACGTTCACGTATCACATCATGTATGTTCAGATACGAATTTACGGTACCAACTCGCCTTGGTACTTAGCGAGATATAAACAGATATGAGTTCATATATGGTCAGGCCCGATACTGTATTTGATCAGATATGATCTTCTATATGCATACGTGATGTGGAATATGATCAGACCTAATCATATATGATACTGTAAAATGTCAGATATAAATATATCTGATACATGTATGACAATATCTGAAACATATATGACAATATCTGAAACATATATGAACATATCCACTCAGACATGAACTTTTTTCCCGGGGATACAAATCAATCGAGTACATATTAATTCAAATAATGTAATTGTGCGTGTTACGAAAATCCGAGTTACAGTTCTTGCAATTCACGAGCGCGAATGGACCTTACATGTGGCAATTCGTGTAATTGCACGTTACAGTAGTGCGCGCTGTTTGTGTGTCTGCCAGGCACAAAAGATGTCTGTTTCTAAAGTTGACAGTCACGCACACACCACCCTTGATCCAGTTGTAGAGGTTAAGATGATATTGTCTCCTATATTATGCCATAAATAATAACAACGTAATTAGATTACAAAGTATTTGAGTACATTCTAATCAGATTACTTTGCAATTAAAAACATTATAACAGATTACATAATATGTACTGAGTAATTTAATTACAATTTAATGAAACGCAGTTCAACGAGATTACTCTGTAAATAAATTACTTAATAACCAGATTAATTATCAAATTACAATGTAATTTAGTTATGCCCATCACTGTCAAATACATAAGCGCTCGCGAACTGTGCAGGTACTGTTTCAACAAGCCGAGTTTTTTCTCGTGACTTTTCACATATTTTCGATTCAAACGTAGTGAGAATTCTCAAACGGCGCTCATCGGGGAACAGTGCAGAATCCTTGTATTTGTACTTGCACTTGTACAATGTGGATTCGATACGTGCGGTGTTCCTATGGAATCCCTATAGGGATATTGTAGGATCTGGGGACTCTGGTTATAGTACAGTTACAGTACTGTGACTGTTAGTAATTATACGAGTACATACGGGCAGTGTGTGCAATTACTTTTTGATTTTTTTTTCATTTATAATGAACTATAACACTGATACAATATTAATATAAACAATAATAATCACCATACTAATAATAACTGTAATCATAATTTTTACAGTAATGATAATATTAATGATCATAAAAATAAGTGAAAAGATACTGTGAATAAAGACAAGCGAATCCTTCGTTAACGGTTATCTAAATTTGAGCCCGATATTGTGAAATTTTTAACAGTTGGAACAGTTATAGCAATTTTTTGGTGGTCTTGATCAACATAATTATCAACTCAACACTTTTGATTATCAAAATATAGCGAGTATTAAAGAATTGCGTCTAATCTGAATCCTTTTGATTTTTTTCAAATGTGTGGTGTTTTTTTTTGAGATCTCTGTTTCACGTCCACAGATTTTTTGTTTCCTCGAAAATCTCGAACTTTGATGCTATCCCTACAGAATTAAGGGTTTAGGCCACAGTAACGGGTTTAAAATCATGTGCGAAATTAACAATTTTTTTCGTATGAAAAAGTGATTCACTCATAGAATTAATTACACATCTATTTAGTATGAATATCAAGCTGTTAGAATTTTTTTTTTTTTTTCGATGTACAAAATGGCTGACTACTAATATTTTCTTTTATTATCTTTTTTTTAGGCGCTCCGGGGCGTGACATTTCGCATCCGCAATTTCTTACCCAGAACAAAAAACAAAAATTCTCGTCAATCTACATTAGAATAGCTAGAGAAGTACGCACGGAATTTAAAAAATATTGTTTTATTCAAAAGTTGTAGGTATTTGAATGAATTTTTAGTGAAAAATTTCGTATAAAACTGCTCATAAAATGAAAAGTTTTCGATTAAGGAGGTACGGTGATTAGAGCGAGTCCAAGATAAAAGCCCGATTTTTTTTAATAACATTGTCGAGAGCTTCGTCCATGCGTATGCGGAGTTTCCGCGAGATTTACCGTACAGTTTCCGAGTTATTAATTGTTAAAGTTGGTCAATTAGTCACACGTAGACGACAAAATGTGCCTGTCCTCTCATATATCGATTTTTTTTGTGCTACTTGGAGCCAAGACACGCGTAAAAAAAACTGACGGTTGCGTTCGTTGGTTCGTTGTGATCAATAAGGCAACTTGAATTGGAAAGCTCACCGCAGAAATAAGCAATAAATTTAGAAATAAAGTCGCGAAAAACCGAAGTATTCGGCGAGAGAGACGTCTCGTGACGTAACCGCAGCCATCTTGCTCGAAGTGTGGCAACGCCGGATACCCGCGCAAATTTGATTCTTCTATCGGATATTTTCAACGCGAATTAAAAATATGTTTGTGTGAAGCCGTACGTTTTTTAATCGATTATAAAAGGCCTTTCGTCGATATTTACTCAAAGTTCTTTTATGTATAGCTAAGGCATCTCAATCTTTCTGGCGACATGCATACAACGCATTTATATGTAAAGTCAGCATGGAAAAACCGTCATATAAAATGAACGTTCGTTTTTATATCTGCAAATATTGTGAAAATTAGGAAAGGGAAAAATAACATAACAATCGATGAAATATGTTTTGACTTCGGACAGATTGGACATTGGATATTGAGGTTAACGTCAACGCGACGTTTTTTATTTGCACTCGCAATATCATCTTTTCACTCTCTAATTCTTGTCCGACAGAATCTACCTTTGTCTCTAAACTGGACTTCAGGTACAATCCTGTTACTCTCTTGATAAACTTCTACACTACTTATTTTCATTCTCCATGTTTACCGGCTACCAAAAATAATAAGCCGAGCGCGTGGGACCGATGACAGCTATCGAAAATGCAACGATGCTAAACGTCAAAGATATGGCGTACTACTGAAGTCGAGTAGTAGATTATTACGTTTGTTTTCATATTATAAAAATAATAAGTAGCTTGAAATTCAATACTTAAAAAATATTTCTCGAAATATAGGCCACACACATATGTCTAAAACGTAGCGGTATTATGGCGAAAAAAAGACTCTTAGTTTACTAGCGTGGTCATCACCGTACCTCCTTAATCAGAAATTCGCGACATCAGATTATCAGAGTTTTCAATTAATCAGAAATTCGCGAAATCAGATTAATCATAAATCCACGAAACGATACTGCGAAAAAAGACAAGCGAATCCTTCGTTAACGGTTATCTAAATGTAAGCCCGATATTGTGAAATTTTCAACGGTTGGAACAGTCATAGCAATTTTTTTGGTGGTCTTGATCAACATAATTATCAACTCAACACTTTTGATTATCAAAATATAGCGAGTATTAAAGAATTGCGTCTAATCTGAATCCTTTTGATTTTTTTTCAGATGTGTGGTGTTTTTTATGAGATCGCTGTTTCAAAAATATTGTTTTATTCAAAAGTTGTAGGTATTTGAATGAATTTTCAGTGAAAAATTTCGTATAAAACTGCTCATAAAATGAAAAGTTTTCGATTAATCAGAAATTCTGTACGTACTTCTCTGCGAAATGCAATTAGGAGCATAACTTTTAAATTTGAAGTACATCAAGTGAAAATTGATGAAGTTATTTGTCACGCCAATTGCAAGTAAGCTGTTTCGAAAAAAACGCGTTTAAAGTTTTAGGTACTCTATGGCCGTGCCAGAGGTGGGCTTACGTTATACGCTCAAAGTCAGGGAAAAAAAATGTTCTTGCTATAAATCGAATAGTAACTTATTCTTACGATGATAAAGCACCGTTTTAGCGAAAAAGAAAATCGGTTTTTTTGAAAATCCTA
Organism: Ophion obscuratus; assembly: GCA_964007375.1. Classification (NCBI taxonomy): domain Eukaryota; kingdom Metazoa; phylum Arthropoda; class Insecta; order Hymenoptera; family Ichneumonidae; genus Ophion; species Ophion obscuratus. The sequence continues at coordinate 46,523,546 of OZ023312.1, forward strand.
CTATGGCCTTACCCCTTAAAGATATAATTAGCAATTTTCAAGCACGAAAGTAATACTTTCGAGCTCTCGTTCGAAATCATTGAAAACTTGTCGATTACAGCACGATGGATTTACCTTCGAGTTCGTCCACCTCCTCGTTCAATTTCGCAATGAGATTTCGGCGGTGATCCTCGAGTCTCTTTATCCAAGGAAACAATTCTACGAGGACATTAGGTGAGGTGTTACGTCCCACGCAGTCCTCGATTGTCTCGTTCGCCTGGTAAATGGCCCATTCGAATGGCAATTTCGTTTTTCTGTAGCCCCGATGTGCGTGCACGAGGCTCTTTCCGAATTCGCCGATCTTGAACAGTGTCTTTACCCACATCCATTTGACCAAAAAATGTTGCGGATCTGCGCGACGCGAATTTAAGTATGGCGTATTATTGCGGAATGCGATAAATAAACGAGAAGGTTGAGGGAAAACTTTTAATGGGAAAAGTCGAAAACTTATCCAGACTGATTTATTCGAGATAATAATTGTAAATTTTATCAACACGACAACAAAGGTCAAATGATCGTTGAATGTTTATACTTATCATAATCTTCGATAATTAAATGGAATTGTTAAAATTGCAATACTATGAAAATAATTTTTCAACTGCTCGAATTTCTCGTGGCTAATCTTTATTACGAAAAGCCGTCGATCATTCTTTAAGTCGCTTGTTTAGAGATATTGAATGTGAATCTGAAGAAAAAAAAAACATTTTGTGTAAAATAATAAACACTGAAAAAAATATTAAAAACAAATTTCGTTGCATTGCAACAATACAAACTTATGACGCAGAAGCTTACACCGTTGAAACGCAAGGGTTTTTTTCTTCTAATTTCATAATTTTTCGAAACCATTTTTGGCAACTTTTGGCAAACCTGTACTACAAATACGTCAGAATGGCGGAACGATTTTCAGAATGATTTTCAGAACGTCAGACTGATTTTCATAGCCAAAATCGGCCAAAAAGAAATGTAACCAATGGAAAAAAAAATTCGTTGCATTCCAACGATGCAAACTTCAAGATCATACAAACTTCACGACCATCCATAAACATCCTATTTCAGAAATTTGAGATTGTTATGGGGTTTAGCCGTCGGTGGTGAAGTACGAGGGGAGCGCCCTATGCTTATGCACGGAGCTGATTGACTGTTACCAACTGTTAGCTTTCAAATAATGGTCATATTAAACGTGCGTTTTGGAGCTATTTTCCTAAGTATATCTGTAAAAATATGTATTTTTGAACATTCGGTGATTACATTAAGTGTTTTAATTACTTTGTATAATAATTTTCTATAACTTATTCACGCTCAATTAACGCGAAACGAATTGGCAACGACGTAAATCGTGGTATATCATAATGCCCAGGTTGGTAGAAGTGTCGCGAAGTTAGAGACATATGCGCCCCGTTCGTAACCTCAATATCAGCCCAAGGAGCTGTCAAAAATGAATATCGGTCAGAGTGCAAAAAATTCCACTGGAAAGAAAAAGTCTGTACTAAAGCTGTCTATAATGCCGAAGAAATCAGAACATTTAATCATTTTTCGATATACCGAAAAAAATGTATGTATGAAAAAAAATCCGCGTTATTTTGTCTTTGCCTATAAATATCTAGAGTTGTACAATTTCTGAATATAGTTATCAAATTAATATTAAGTAATTATTACTAATTAAGGGAATGAATACCAATAATATTCGTTGTTAATTATCCTGACCGAGTAGTTTGACGTTCCCGGGCATAATTACCGAATACCGATAAAATAGGTAGCATATGTGCCGTCTACAACGTTGCCATCATTGCTCAATCTAATATTTTGTGCGCCTGGTTTGCGCACAAATTCGCTATCAAAAACATTATTAATTTTATAACGGTACTGTAAATCCTCATTTTCACGGTACCAAGGCTTACATTAGTCCGATAATTAGTCGAACCGTACCTATTTTTTCAGCCTCGTGGTAACATTCACTTAGCATATATTAATAATATACTGAAAAATGATCGGGAGCTCTCCATAAGCGTAATGTATTAGGAGTACAACTTTGCAGTGACCATTTTACTTAGAGAGCCACTGCGGCCGAAGTAGTGGCCCTAGCTCAATAAAAAAAGTGGCATTTTAAACTAGAGGCTCTGCCAATGTAAACAATGTAAAAAAGCTAACGGATACGTGTATGCATTATAAAGTTATTGGCACTCAAACATGGCAACCTACGAGCCGAATTCTCAGCATTTGCGGGAACTTCTCCAAAGACAACAAAGGAAGGGATTTTTGCACCGGATTGTGACTGGAGATGAAAAGTGGGTTTACTACGATAATCCTAAACGCCGAAAATCATGGGGACTGCCTGACTGCATGACTGGTCATATTCCGTCATCGACGCCCAAACCGAATATTCACGGATCCAAAGTGATGCTGTGTATCTGGTGGGACCAGCTGGGCGTTATGTACTATGAGCTACTCAAACCATCCGAAACCATCACAGGGGAACTCTACCGACGTCAGTTGATGCGCTTGAGTAAGGCACTCAAAGAGAAACGGCCACAATTCAACGAAAGACATGACAAGGTGATACTGCAGCATGACGATGCCCGACCCCATGTTGCAAATGTCGTGAAAAAGTACTTGGAAACGCTGAAATGGGAGGTTTTATCCCACCCGCCGTACTCTCCAGACATTGCCCCTTCCGACTATCACTTGTTCCGGTCAATGGCACACGATTTGGCTGACCAGCACTTCGGTACTTACGAAGAAGTCAAAAATTGGGTCGATTCCTGGATTGCCTCCAAGGACCAAGACTTTTATCGACGCGGGATTCGAATGCTACCTGAAAGATGGGCCGAGGTCGTAGCTAGCGACAGGCAGTACTTTGATTAAAAAATATGTAGCCACTTTTTTATAATAAAGCCTTAAACTTTTGAAAAAAACGGTCACTGCAAAGTTGTACTCCCAATAATTAGCCCACGAAATACGTCAAGTTGCCGATTTTTATTCTTCTAAAAAACGGTACTGCGAATCGTATTCAAATAGCACAGGATGATCACCAAAGAGGTTTAAAAGATCTAGAAATAATTTCAGCTCAGTGATAACATGTTGACTTAACCCCATAAAAACCTTCATTCTGAACGTTCGAGTCGATAAAAAAAAGTACAATTTGGTCAAAACTCATGACAAATTCGTGATAGACAAAAAGACTTGTTTTTTTTTCACTGAAAAACTCGGTGAGATGATTATTGCCCCGCAGCCCGTAAGGATGTCGTAACTTTTAATCGCTTTGTAACGTTTGAGCTCTCTTGGAACTCCGCATCACGCATTTCCACAATAAAGCAGAGTCTCTCGCCGTGAGCCATTGATTTCCGACTCGAAAGCTTTCTCTGACTACTTGGCCGCGTGGCATATATCAAATCGCCGTCGGAGGCTTTACATAGTACGACCTATACGAGGGGTTTCACTTCAAAATTCCAGGCACGTGTTCTTTCTACTTTGGATCCAACGATTTATCGCGGAAATGCCGAAAAAGACTTGGAATTAATCGTTTTTTTTTTTTTTCATTCCTCAGCCATTTTCTGTCCCCTTCGTGTGAACGCTTTGGGGTAAATTTGACTCGAAATGGCCCATGTATTGAAGTATCGCGGAGATAGAAGATTTCGTGGTTTATGTAAAGGGACGAGGGAAGATCCGTGTCGTTTACCTATCTTGGTGCACTTCAATGCGACATCCGAGGCCTCCTGATATCTCGTGAAATTGGTGAGTGCCTGGCAAAGTCCGAGGAGAGTTCTCAGATCGTCAGTCCCGGCCTCTCGCATCGATTTCTCAAAGGCGTCTATCGCCATATCGTAATTCTCGATCTTGTTGAAACGCAAGCCCCACTCGCGATAGAGCACCGGAGCACGAAACATCGATACGTTTTCTTTGCCAGCCATGTTGATTTTTTTTCTTTATTTTCCCGAATGCCAACAATTTCTTGGATAGTCTTTCTATTTACAACTTTTGCAATTTTTATTCATTCCGACTATAATTTTCTAGTCATGTTTTGCTTGTTTCCCGTTTTTTTTGTCACGATCTCGAGTCTCTTGCGACTCGAGACCTCTCATATTCCTGCAAGTTTTACGGTGGCCGAGCTTTGAGAGACGTCAGAGGGATTGGGATGAATCGATTAATCGATCATTCAAACGGACACGATCGTCTCGTGTCGTCAAGCCCGTGCAGAAACTGTCGTGGGGATCCGATCGGATTCCCATACTTCCTGATAGGGATCCAATAGGTCATCGCATTGGATCCCCATTGGAATGTACCAATGCAATTTCAATCCTGAAGGCTTCATCGAATCCCATCATCAGAATCCCACCGCATTCTGTACGTTGAATTTTCTAAACAAAATGTATAGATATACAAAATGAGTGAATCTTTAAAAAAGTATAAAGCTTTTCTTGAAAAAGCATAAATCGCTCAAAACAGTATATCTTAAAAATCGATTTGAATCCCATAATTGAAAATCCACCGTAATTATCGTTTGTTATTTATTTTACTGCACTTTGGCATAAAATGACCACCCACGTGCACGCCCACGAAGCGTGCCGGTTATGTTCCAACGCGTCCAGTCTTTCCTCGTGGTCTTTCACATATTTTCGATTCGAAGGTGGTAAGAATTCTCAAACGGCGTTCATTGGAGAACAGATTTCGATTGGATCTCAATGAGGACTCTCTATGTGCGGTGTCCCTAAAAAATCCCCATAAAGATGCGGGTACATCTGGGACTCCCCAACGAATTTGTGCACGGGAGCACTAAAGGATTTTTTTTTTTGGGAAATCGAACAAATTCGGGTTGAGAATTTTAAGCAAACAATTCTCAAACGACCGCAATCGAGAAATAGCGCGGAATTCACTTGGATTCCAACGTGGGCTCCCCACGTGCGGCTTCCCTATTAAATTCCTATAGGGATGTGGAAGGATCTAAGGATTCCCAAACAAATTTCTGCACTGAAGGATAGTTTCCTCCTCTCCTTTTTCTCTCGAATATTACTAATTATAGTATTCTTAAGGCCGAAAAAATGATACACATTGATGTCGAGCTCAGCAAATTAATTTTTACCACGATTTTGAATGCGAATGAAAATAATATTGTTCACTCGCGGACCAGCAATGTTGTGTAATGTTAAAAAATAGGAAACATGTACAACCCATTTGAAGGTGGAACACGTTTACCGCATGAGCACCTTCTCTTCTCACGTTAGTTGCTCGCCCCCTTGTCCAAGATATTGGGCGATGCATCGCAGTCTATTTGGAACTCGGCCAGCAGAACGCAACAATCGTAAAGTACTCGGAAAGGGGATGAGAGTACGGTGCGGCCGCGATTGAGGGGGGGGGGGCGTAATGATAGACCGATCGTCTATCAAGACTGAATTACAGCTTTTAAGGTAGAACAATTGGGGCTACGAACATGAACCGCCTTGCATTTCAAATGTCCAAGATCGTGATTGCTAAATGGTACATTTCTTTCGTGGTAAATGGTAAGATTGCGCGAAATTGCCACGCAGTAATTCAAAAACGTAGTAACTCGGAAAGTTCCATCCAATACATAATTACACCTCGGCATGGAAATATCGGCTGAGAACGGTGGTGTTGTCGGTTTTTATGTGAACGAGGCTGCGCACTGTAGTACGCGCATCTGCGCTCGATGTTAGCGCTGTCGCGATTGGCGCAGCGCTTCCCCCACTACCGAAGTCGCGTGTCCGGTGGGCGGCGCTTGTCGGGCGAGCGGAACTTCGTACGCTCCTAAACCAAACTCCTACTGTAGTTTGTCCCTTGAGGCGATTTTCTCGCACGCGAGCAATCTCTCGAATGGCAGTTTTTAAATGTAGTCTCTTGTGTTCCAGTTTCGATTACTCAGCGATCAAGGAATAATAAAAAGAAGAGGAAGAGGTGGTGAAGGAGGAGGAGGGAGAAGAAGGGACGAAATATCGGTAAAACTCCGCGTAGATCTCGTGATGCGGTGATGGCTCTGCTGTACAGATTCGCGCAGCTACCGGATCGCGGTGGCACGCGAGTCTTCTCATTCGTCGTGACCAGAAGCGTCGTCCGGGATCCCGAAAGAGACGTCACGAGCAAAGAGCTCGTTTGTGGCTTTCAAAAATGGGCCGTCGCGTTTTCACGTGGCGACAAGGTACGCGCAGATCTTATTTCGTTCAAGGCCTTAGGCCACTCTAGAGGCCGAAAAAATAGGCTTTTTGAGGATTTTTTTTCTTCAGAAAAACTACGAAATAAATCGAGATTACAAAAAAGGATGTTTATCATACATATCAGTGACTGTATACAATCATTTTTTTGAAGCGAGTAATTTCAAAATGGATGCTTTACAACGTTTATCTCAAAACTGCGTTTTTTAAGTTGGCCGGAAACATAAATCAGACAATTGTCAACCGATTCACTTGAAATGTCTAGAAAAATACATCCTGAAAAATACATTATCTATGGAAGCACACAGGATTTTTTTTCATATTGCATAGTTCATTTGTTATTAACAATTATCTGACCATTTTTTAGGGAAATTTTTGGAAAGTGAAAAATTTGCCCAAAAAATCGTCAGATAATTGTAAATAACAAATGTGCTATGCTATATAAAAAAAAATCCTACGTACTTCCATAGACAATGTATTTTTCAAGATATATTCAACATTTCAAGTGAATCGGTTGAAAATTGTCTGAGTTCTGTGTCCGGCCAACTTAAAAAATGCAGCTTAATCTTTCCAAATTCCATTGATGTTGTGTTAAGATTTCAACACCGTTTAGTCCAGGTTCATTGCTATATATGCATGTGTGTTCAAGGTTCCACTAAACTGTCTATAAAATCCGCCGCTCCGTGAAAGTGATACCTCAACGTGGTCAACCCATGTGACAGCTATTTTTTTTGTTGCTTTTATGGGAATTTTGTTTTAATGAACCATTGAAAATGCATTATTTTTTAATTGTTGACATATTTATTAACATTTTAACAGCCCCCCCCCCGGAATTTTATCGAACAAAAATAACGAGTTGAATCGACTTTACACCGTTCGGAAGACACTCATGTATAAAAAGAAGTTGGTCGACGGCTGCCATGATCTGAAGGTTTTGCTCATCGGAAATTTAAAAGTCAGACGGCATTTTAATTTGCAGACCTGAGGTAATCGCCGGAACGAAAGT
>OZ023312.1:46538251-47058251 GCA_964007375.1 Ophion obscuratus
GATGATGATGATGATGATGATGATGATGATGATGATGATGATGATGATGATGATGATGATGATGATGATGATGATGAGATGATGATGATGATGATGATGATGATGATGATGATGATGATGATGATGATGATGATGATGATGATGATGATGATGATGATGATGATGATGATGATGATGATGATGATGATGATGATGATGATGATGATGATGATGATGATGATGATGATGATGATGATGATGATGATGATGATGATGATGATGATGATGATGATGATGATGATGATGATGATGATGATGATGATGATGATGATGATGATGATGATGATGATGATGATGATGATGATGATGATGATGATGATGATGATGATGATGATGATGATGATGATGATGATGATGATGATGATGATGATGATGATGATGATGATGATGATGATGATGATGATGATGATGATGATGATGATGATGATGATGTGATGATGATGATGATGATGATGATGATGATGATGATGATGATGATGATGATGATGATGATGATGATGATGATGATGATGATGATATGATGATGATGATGATGATGATGATGATGATGATGATGATGATGATGATGATGATGATGATGATGATGATGATGATGATGATGATGTGATGATGATGATGATGATGATGATGATGATGATGATGATGATGATGATGATGATGATGATGATGATGATGATGATGATGATGATGATGATGATGATGATGATGATGATGATGATGATGATGATGATGATGATGATGATGATGATGATGATGATGATGATGATGATGATGATGATGATGATGATGATGATGATGATGATGATGATGATGATGATGATGATGATGATGATGATGATGATGATGATGATGATGATGATGATGATGATGATGATGATGATGATGATGATGATGATGATGATGATGATGATGATGATGATGATGATGATGATGATGATGATGATGATGATGATGATGATGATGATGATGATGATGATGATGATGATGATGATGATGATGATGATGATGATGATGATGATGATGATGATGATGATGATGATGATGATGATGATGATGATGATGATGATGATGATGATGATGATGATGATGATGATGATGATGATGATGATGATGATGATGATGATGATGATGATGATGATGATGATGATGATGATGATGATGATGATGATGATGATGATGATGATGATGATGATGATGATGATGATGATGATGATGATGATGATGATGATGATGATGATGATGATGATGATGATGATGATGATGATGATGATGATGATGATGATGATGATGATGATGATGATGATGATGATGATGATGATGATGATGATGATGATGATGATGATGATGATGATGATGATGATGATGATGATGATGATGATGATGATGATGATGATGATGATGATGATGATGATGATGATGATGATGATGATGATGATGATGATGATGATGATGATGATGATGATGATGATGATGATGATGATGATGATGATGATGATGATGATGATGATGATGATGATGATGATGATGATGATGATGATGATGATGATGATGATGATGATGATGATGATGATGATGATGATGATGATGATGATGATGATGATGATGATGATGATGATGATGATGATGATGATGATGATGATGATGATGATGATGATGATGATGATGATGATGATGATGATGATGATGATGATGATGATGATGATGATGATGATGATGATGATGATGATGATGATGATGATGATGATGATGATGATGATGATGATGATGATGATGATGATGATGATGATGATGATGATGATGATGATGATGATGATGATGATGATGATGATGATGATGATGATGATGATGATGATGATGATGATGATGATGATGATGATGATGATGATGATGATGATGATGATGATGATGATGATGATGATGATGATGATGATGATGATGATGATGATGATGATGATGATGATGATGATGATGATGATGATGATGATGATGATGATGATGATGATGATGATGATGATGATGATGATGATGATGATGATGATGATGATGATGATGATGATGATGATGATGATGATGATGATGATGATGATGATGATGATGATGATGATGATGATGATGATGATGATGATGATGATGATGATGATGATGATGATGATGATGATGATGATGATGATGATGATGATGATGATGATGATGATGATGATGATGATGATGATGATGATGATGATGATGATGATGATGATGATGATGATGATGATGATGATGATGATGATGATGATGATGATGATGATGATGATGATGATGATGATGATGATGATGATGATGATGATGATGATGATGATGATGATGATGATGATGATGATGATGATGATGATGATGATGATGATGATGATGATGATGATGATGATGATGATGATGATGATGATGATGATGATGATGATGATGATGATGATGATGATGATGATGATGATGATGATGATGATGATGATGATGATGATGATGATGATGATGATGATGATGATGATGATGATGATGATGATGATGATGATGATGATGATGATGATGATGATGATGATGATGATGATGATGATGATGATGATGATGATGATGATGATGATGATGATGATGATGATGATGATGATGATGATGATGATGATGATGATGATGATGATGATGATGATGATGATGATGATGATGATGATGATGATGATGATGATGATGATGATGATGATGATGATGATGATGATGATGATGATGATGATGATGATGATGATGATGATGATGATGATGATGATGATGATGATGATGATGATGATGATGATGATGATGATGATGATGATGATGATGATGATGATGATGATGATGATGATGATGATGATGATGATGATGATGATGATGATGATGATGATGATGATGATGATGATGATGATGATGATGATGATGATGATGATGATGATGATGATGATGATGATGATGATGATGATGATGATGATGATGATGATGATGATGATGATGATGATGATGATGATGATGATGATGATGATGATGATGATGATGATGATGATGATGATGATGATGATGATGATGATGATGATGATGATGATGATGATGATGATGATGATGATGATGATGATGATGATGATGATGATGATGATGATGATGATGATGATGAAGATGATGATGATGATCCTCTATCTACTTGTCAATTTACTAAAGAACCTATTTTCCTCTAACGACTTTTTTCACTAATCAAGACCGCGGAAGATTCTATCGATACGTGGGAAAGCAGAATGGCGAACAGGGGTATGAGCACTGCGTAAAATATGAGGTAGCGAGGTGTAATTCGGGGAGACTAGAGTACAGAATTCCGAAATTGTCCGAGGCATCCAAGAACGTGTAATTAATAAAATCCTACTGTATTCTCATGTTCGATATTATTTGGAAAATTGTCCAACTGATGCTCTCACCCTCAATTCATTGATGAAGTCAGGATAAGGTTTTGGCCCAACCTCTTCGAATCCCATGATAATATTACCAGCAGAAAAAGGAACCCCGCTACGAATGAAGGAACCGACAAGTTGACGATCCAATCGCCAGTAAACTATTATCTACAACGTGAAATACATTCATCACCCGAACCATAGCACCATCAAAATTCAGGATGAAGCAATACGGGAATTTTACAAAACCAAATTGTCTTGAACCGCAGCCGCGAAGACCCACGATTTTACGCGAAAAATGAGTAATCTAACGTTGGAAGAAATAATCAAGAGTTGAATCACGAACGAGAATGTAGCGAGATTGCGACATAGGGCATGGCTCCTATGATGACGGGCATGACCACCTTCGCCTCAGTCAGTATAGTTTACATTGATCGATACGATTTGAGTTAAGCTACTCCAATGGCTAAATATGACAGTGTTGCATACGATTCCACGGAGGTTTTTCTCCACCGCAGCTCTACACAGGATCCCGGACTCGGATACGTCAGTTTCCCTGGTTAATTGTCGTGAGCAAACGAAGTTGATGAAGCGACGAAGTTGAGAAATATCTGACATAGCGTCACATGATCGTTATAGTGTATGTACGCTAAAATCCTGTAATATGACATAAGTACATATACATACCACCATACTCGTAACTACCGGAACATTCTATACATACATACACACACACACACACACACATATATATATATATATATATATATATATATATATATATATATATAAACACGTTGTGAGTCTAATTAATATAGTGAGAATCGATGTTAGTGAGGATACCGTTAACGATGCGTGGTTCTCGTTATCGCCTCATTCGCGCTCGGAGCTTATTACGTACGCCCCAATGTACGTGCCCAATATAAGGGACACGCACGGGTCTGATACTGTTCCTTATTCCCCCAGTTGAACGTCATGTGTTGGCCCTTGAAGGCTAACAATAAAGTGATCCGAAAATAATTGGCCTATTAGACCTATTTGAAGATCCAATTACCGGTGATGACTCTTCAAGTGCACCAAAGTGATAATAACAAAAGCAGTCACCCAATCAGGATCGGTCATGTCAAAAAGGGGTCTAACTGCAAAGGGTCTTTTTTTCTTTCACTTGGGTATTCGCATCGGTGAACTTAAGTTTTCCTCATATCGCATGGTGATATGTAGAGAGGTAGCAATTTCCTCATAATTATCCAGAAGTTGTCGAAATGGATACGAAATGTCGGCTTGGAAGTTACCTACAAGTTATCTTGTACTCAAGGGTTATCTTTTTGGATTATTGTTAACTTGAAGATAACTTCCGGGCGGACATTTGGTACCCATTTAACCGACATTTGGTCACCTTTCTAAAAATTGGAACTTGATTAAGGAGATTTGAGCGTTAAGCGTTTGAGTTCTGATTGAGCGCGTACTTGGATGACTGCTGCATGCGAAATAATTCTAGATGCGGACATGTGCCACAAAGTATTCTTCTGAGTGACAATCGTACAAGTTTACGCAGCTCAAATTGGGTAAAGTTAAATGCTTCTCGTGGTGTAATTTCGAAGACAAAACGGTAAATAACTTCTTTTATGCCGTCCTCTGTCGAACAGTTTTTTTTTTCATGTGAATATATTGACGCGCTTATTCGCAAGGCAAAAAAAAACGAGCGTCAGCATTTGATGCAGTTGCTCTACACTGTTAAAAAGTTTATTTGATTGAACTAGGATCTACATATTTAAGTCAATGACCTTTTTTTCGTTGCCTCACGGCCTACTGCGATTTTATTCGTTTCGAACATTTTTTTATTGTTCCAAGCGTTCGTTGATGCAGAAAATTCAATCCATACGTATTTGATGAAATACACTGTTGATTTGAACGAATAAGAGATATATTCGAATGAAAAATATATTTATGTGCATGCAGTAAATGTGTCTTAAATTGAAATATGCTGTCATTTCGAGCGAATAAAAATTGTATTTGAATTGGCAGTATTTTTATTTGCAACTAGCAAATTTACCATATTTTCTCATATACAATACATATAAGTACATGGTTTACAAACCTCAATAGTGAAAAATTATAGACATCATTTTGTATTCCATGGTGTTGAAGTTTGCTGGAATGCCACGGGAGTTCTTTTGTATATTTTTATTTCTTCATATTTATAATTATTATTCGCAATATTTTTGTTGTAAATTTACATTGTGGATCGAAAAATAAGTAACTTGAAAAATTGTTGAGGGGTTTTTGGAGGTAAAATCTACCAAAACGATTTAAGGGAATTCAGAAATATTAATTTTCATCGCACTTCAACTATGCAAACTTCAACGTCATTGTATTCCCGCCATTTCGGTATATGAGAAAAAATGTCCCTCTTGCGTGGGTATCACAAAATACACTGGTATCACAAAATACAATGGTGTCACAAAATACACTAGTTTCACAAAATACACCAGTATCACAAAATATACCAGTATCACAAAATACACCAGTATCACAAAGTACACCAGTATCACAAAATACACCAGTATCACAAAATACAATGGTGTCACAAAATACGCTAGTTTCACAAAATACGCTAGTTTCACAAAATACACCAGTATCACAAAATATACCAGTATCACAAAATACGAGATGTTGAGGAATCGGCTTCGATTCGTAAATACACCAGTATCACAAAATACACCAGTATCACAAAATACACCAGTATCACAAAGTACACTAGTATCACAAAATACACCAGTATCACAAAATGCACCAGTATCACAAGATACACCAGTATCACAAAATACACCAGTATCACAAAATATAATGGTATCACAAAATACACAAGGGTACACCTGACCGACTACAAGCGACAGTGCGCAAAATTCGTGGTACGTCGATACGTTTCACGGACTCGATTATATGGTCGCTCAGAGTACAAATAGCATGTGGGAGAAGCCTCAGACCCTGCGCCACACTCCGGCCCTAGAGCGTACTACTACGTCTACGAATTTGCTAGTTAATCCAAATCCAAAAAATCTAAATAGACCCATTCAGTACAAACGACTAAATATTTTTCTATGTAAATAATACCAAGTATCAAAACTATTAGAAGCATATAAATGTTTTATTACTCAACAGTGTCAAACAGATCTTGATTTACATAAATAAATATATCGAAAATTAATCTCTGGCATGGTAGAATCAAACTGAAACATTGATTTCACGAAAATGTTCGTTAGTTCAAATAAAGAATGATCCAATAGACTAGTTGATTTTAATAAATCTTTTTCATCAGTGTAGGCAATATGTCATAAGATACCGACTTGGACATCAAATATCTCGAGTTAGAAGTGATCAAGTTTCTTGAAACTTCACAAACGGCCGAGCATTGTTATTTCATCCACGATTGACGATGTAACGTCCTTCATTACCATTGCCCACTGAATCTTAACCGGCAGAAAAGCGTTGTTAATTTTCATCGCTAGCGAGTTTCTTTCATCTCTGCGAAAGTTGTTGCACTGCTGTTCATTCGATCGGACTTGAGATCGACAAACTCAAATTTAGCGAGGTACCGTTGACGCTATCTGTTAAAACTTGAACTGACAATTGCCACCGCGGTGTTTTTCCGGACAATTTAGCCACCAATGAAAGTGACGCGATCTCGTCTGGCTGCTAGCCTCGAAAACGTACCTCGGAGCAGCCAATGATCCAAGATAAAGCTAGTCGCCCTCTAACGAGCACTCGCGAAAACCAGAAGTACATCGCTTACACCGCTAGAGGACGCGACGGTGAATCAGGGATAGTCAGCCTGATGGAGGACGCGTTTATACGCACCCATGATTTGTGAAGCGCGCTTGGTTTCCGGAGAGCGAAAAACGTTTATAAACCCCCGATCGTGGCACGTACCACCCTCCACTCTCTAATTTGCCCGTCCCGCCGACCGTAAACTACGTACTTATACGCGTACACGTGCATCAAAGTTGCGAGCACAGAATTGCTTATGCAGCTCGGACGGATTAAATTAATTGTGCACTCCTCGAGGGAAAAAAGAGGGCGCGCGTGCAGCTCATCCCAAGTCGGAAGAGGAGAGACGACGGAAGATTTCCGTGTCGTGGAAGGACGCTCGAGGAAAAAAAAATTGAAATTTTTCGCCGCGAACTTTTCGCGCAGCCCCCTTCTCTCTCGTTGTCTTCTTTAATTTTGGTCGAGAATAGCCAGTTGCGTATAAGCCAGGCGGGCCGGAAGGATTTATTCTTGAAATTCTAACGAGCCCGCGGGGAGCGAGGAAATAACGAGATGCGAAAAAGAGAAGAGGTTAAAAAAAATGGCGGTGCACGTTCTTGAATTCTCCGATAAGTGGCGCACGCGTAAAAGAAAGAGGGAGAAAGCGATTGGGTGGGGTGCGACAACGAAGGAAGGAAGAAAAAGCAAGTGGCCGATCAATAAGTTAACTCTGTGTCCGTAGAGTGCAGTTATGCATCTCGACAATCTCACGTATCCCGCGATTTTTCACGATTCGCGGAAGACCAACAATTGGAGATGCGATCCGAACGGATAATGGAACGTACACAGTGCGTGAATCTGATAGAGCCTTATCACACTGGCGATTTGCGAGTGTGTTTCCAGCGTGGTGATCGGTCAACGCACTCGTCGCCAATATTAATACTCACATTATTGTACACTCGCGTGCGTACAGCCTGCCCCACCCCGGCTCGGTCAGTCTGCAGGTAACGATCTCGTAACGCATACGCGGCGAACACGTTGCGCCACGCGGCAAGCACCATGACCGATTGCCTCGCTAGAAACTAATGCGCGCAAATCGTCAGTGTGATAACGCCGATAGGCGAATCACGTGATTCTCATGCCGTTTCGCTATTGATTGCAATCATTAATCGTACGTTCTAATCCTCATTTTTACTCTTCAAGTTTAAGGTATTCCTTTCGCGGACGGCCGTATTCTGTAGGGGCCTAATCAGGGCCCTTCTGAATCATCGGTAAATTGCAGTGGCGCTTGATGAAAAATAAGTTACAATCAATTATTATACCCAATGATAAACTGGAATGAAAAATTTGCTGCAAATTTAGTAGATTCAAACATTTCCTGTAAAAAGTCGCGGCTGCGAAAGTTCAGCTGGTTATTTTGTCCCGAGTTTTGTCATTAACATTTTCTTTAAACATTCGGTGACCTGTTTTTATTGTCGTTACGGAACCTTTAGAGTCTTTACCCGCGTAGATAGTAGTTTATATCAGACATCTAGAGTTATTTGGTGCATAAATTATTAGATAGAAATATGGCCGGCGTGTCATCTCCATAAAGTGCCCTAAAAACTAGACGATTTTTGAGAGTCGTATTTTTTTGTTAAAAGTTCGATAACTTGGCTTGACATTTTACCAGTATATTGGGATGTACTAGTGGGAGTAGTTACATTTCCCAGGTATAAGCTTTCGGGTTTTTACACAGTACCCCTTATACATATTATTTCCCGATAAGATTATAATATAACTCAGTATACTCTCTTTTTCTTGCTTACATTTTTTTTTTGAAGCTCTCTCTCAACCATTCTCACATACTGGCACAGTTATTGCACGGGCTGTCTCTGAATGCTCGGACGATTTTCGCTTTAAAATTTTCCCCTGCACTGCCATTCATTCATACCATCATATCATCTACCACTTCTCTTTTTATAGCTTCCTTCATTTTTTCGAATTCACTGTATACTGGGATGTATCTTCACTTCGTTGACGACGAAAGTTAGTTGATTGTCAAATATTCGGGTTCGTGAAAGGAATATCCTCAGCGTAATTCCTCGCAATTTGATATTCCGTGGAATATTTTTATTACAATTCGACAGAAGTACCTACGTGCGAGGATTATCACAAAATCCAACCGCATTCTCAATTCGATTGTGCTCGATATTTCACCGATGAATTTTTAAGAACACTGACTTTTTTTGGATCCTTCATACCACCGATGAAAGTTCATCTTCGAAGTTTCAAATTCCGAATTAGCGGATCTTGCGGAACCTACGAATTTGTACTTGCATTCGACGGACGCAGGTTTGAAAAAACATATCAGTGTCGCCCAATCAATGAGAAGTTCAAACGGACGCGCCATCGAAATATGCGTGCATCTATTTGAAAAATGCAGACTTATTTTCCTGTTTCCCAAAGACCGAAGAGAGACCAAAAAAGAAGTGCATTTACGTCGTGCTCCGAGCGTTAATGAAATTAGCGAAAGCTTGGCAGTGTGAACGAAAGGGAAAAAAGTATAAAGGAGATTGACTAACAACGAGGCTAAGAAGGAAAAAATGGCAAAGAAATTCTCGTGTAATATTTGCGACAAGTGTCCGTCCTCTGTACTAGATGAAGAGTCAATCGGGAGAAAAACAAAACAAGACTACTTAAGAGAGTAGACAACCGCAAAAAAAGCAAAATACTGTATACATTGTACATATCTGTGCTAAAAAAAAAAGAAACTTAACAAAAGAGAATAAAGCACTCTCAACGGCGAGCGAGCGTGTCCCCCTCGTTATTGTATCGACGATGTTTCACTCGTACCTTATCCGCCGTCTGCCCCCTTCCCCGGCCCGATCAATTAATAAATCGAATCATTTAATCCGAGTGGATTTATCGATCGGGCCCGAGATACGTGGCAGCAAGCGGGAGCTGGCCACGCTCGCCACCGCCATACACCTTGTACCTATGAATGAACATTTCGAGGATTATACTGGCAGCAGTAGCCTAGTCGTGTGCCCTACAAACCTACGAGAAATTCATTTTGGAAAATCGTTTCCCTCCAAGCTTCATTTGATCAAACTACGTTTGCGATAGCGTAAGGTTTATTTTTATGTACCATCGATTGTTTTATGTATTGATTTAAAAGCATGACGATGATTGGCTGCTCGTCATGTTTATCTCACAATTCGATAAATGTACAAACGTCAAAATTACCGAGTATCACTTAACCCCGTGAAACGCGACCTTTTGTACTATATGTATACTGCATAGCCGAAATTGTGATTAATTTTGCGCGTTAGAACTTGCGAGGTTAAGGCCGTGTATCACACACTCCGACCACTTCGAAATTTCGACCCCTAATTTCGATCAAACGATAGAATCAATTTGAAGAATATTTATGGTGTACATGAGATATTGTTGCAGAATGAGCCTGACGGTCGACATTTTTCCAAATTTTGAAAAAGAAACTTTACGGATTGTTGTTACCAAAGGATGAATCGTGAATTACTCTTACTACTTAATGCACATTTCAAAACCGTTCGACTGTCGACAGTGGAAAACACATTGTGAGCGTTAACTGATTGTATGAAAAAAATGACGGAGAAATTGGGTTTTAGAGTTTCTTTTTACATGAAACTAGCAAGATTGTACCGACGAAGCTCAAAATATTATCGACAATCCTGAAAATCTAGTGCATCAGTTTTCCCACTGGTGGCGATCCCGCATGGTAAACGTGCACACATGTACACGCATCACACGCGGGGACTTGCAGCAATCGTCGCGTCGCCTATTGGGCCTCTGCTCTATGTGTAGTGTGAGTAGCAGATGGTTGCTGCGGCATCTGGCGGTAGTTTGCGGCGGCTCGGAACCAAAAACTACGAATTCTGCAATATCGTCGCGACCGCGTCGAAATATCGCAGCGTGTCATACATGGCCTTAAGAATTGCATTTAATTAGCAGGCAAACTGTCCTCGAACGAACCTAAATATTTTTTTAGAATTATTATTCAATTGGTTTAGCAGTTGATCAGATTTTTTTCCTTCGTTTTATTGTAAAACTATCCAATGGCTACGTGACCTGTATATCCTTGATACAACCAATGCACAAACACAATTAGACGAATGCAAATAACACGTACACGTCCTGCTTGTACAATCTATAGAATTATCTCTCATTGTACGATGAATATTGTCATTATTATTATTGATTAATTGATCGATTAATTATCGTTGTTATCATATCGACCTTATGAATTGTCGTGTACATGTATAGAACATATCTCTCTCTCTCTCTCTCCCTCGTATAACAAGAACCAAAAATCGTATTATATCGTCAGTATTTTCTCGAAGTAGACGATAGTACAAGAAAAAAAAAGACAAAGATTCGCAATCGAACACCAACAAACTCTCACGTCACGAAATACACAGGATGCACAGACGATTGTTCTATAATATAAATATTTATTAATCAGAAAATCAATAAGAAGTAATCATCGTTGTCGTCGTCTCGTATGATAAGCTTGAAACTTCAGTTCATTTTTTTCCAAAGACTCTTTCTGTTGTCAATCTTATGCAACACGCCGCTCTCACGCTTCTCTCCCTCTTTCTCTTTCTCTCGTTTGTCTTTCATGATTGTTGTATGTATCGAAGACTTATCGATTGATAAAATCCATTTGTATTGTTCTAAGAGTTATAATCGCACACGCTGTGACGAGCGGCGCTTTTGCGACAACTGACAATCGCACAGGTTTCATTATTGTATAATATTTGTAAATTTCGGAAGATTAGGTAAATATAGGCATAGACGACCAGAAATCGAGAGCAGTCGATTTCTCGGAGTCAGTTTGTCGTCCAGAGAACAAATTTATAAACGCAAAATGGATCCATTTTCTTCTAGCCTTTACTTTGATCCTTCGATCCTCATGGTCGTTGGGAGCACGCGCAACGTTATTTGAAATAAAAATCAATTTGTAAAATTTCGCCGAGCACTCATGAACGGGAACAAAAACTCATAGAGGCATTTTCTTGCGACATTATTGCGAATTGTTGTTTCCGTATACTGGCATCATCCTATTTATTTCTCGATACCACGTAATGAAATTGAAACTTCCGTGATAAATAATTTTATCGCGCACTCCAGTTTCGTAGGGCGAGACGTGAAACCTGAACGCCCATGGAACCTTCATTAACTTTGCGATCACGAAAGACAGAAAAACAAACACAAAATACGCGAATCTACGAGTGAGGCGAAGGGAAGAAAATAAATGCAAGTGCATTAAGTCGTGCTATACCAGCAGGTACCTGTGTTTCCGTAATCTGAAATGCTTTGTTTCCCTTTATTTCGTATACTCCTGAGTAAAGGAAAAAGAAGTATAAAAAAATACGAGATTTCCCATCGTGCTTTTCAATTATTCGGAAATTATTGCCAATTGGATTTGCCACTTTCGCGAGACATCTACGCAATCATCGTATCGCTCGATAAAGTTCTCCAGCTCAAGTGTACAGATAGAACGTACACTTTGTATATTTGAAGAAAATAAACCGAATATTCACCCTTAGTGTGGTGTCATTCGAACGTTGCGTGTGTCTATGTTCGATAGTTTTGTAATGGATGACACAAGGGCCAAACTAAATTACGATAATAATTTACATAACTTCGCTGGACGTAAAGAAACCGTTTCATATTGTTTTATCGCCATGAACATCGAGTACAGTCGTGCTGTATATTGGAAATGGAAAAATTAGAAGAAGGGTCGTTTTTCGACAGGTGATAGGGTTTTTTAGGGGGTGAAGGGGGATGGGGTGGATTAATGCCAAAATACAACCCCTACGAGGTCAGTGCCGGGGACAAAATGTTCAGAAAAATCCAGGCTTTATTTTTGTCCGCGGCGCCGAAATCGTGGAATTTCATTTTGGGGGTGAAGAAGTGTGGTGTAATTTTGAAAAATCAGTTTTAATTCGATAACTCTGTAGGAAGAAATCATACAATTTTTGTTCAAACGGGAACGTTGTAGCCCTTGAAAAGACGCGCCGTTCGAGAATTTAATCATCGCTCTCCGATAATATCTTCACCCCCCAAACAATTGCTAAAGTATAAACAAAATGATTTATAGATAACCCAAAAACAATCGATTTTTTGGGAATGGTTTCAATGTACGAAATATAGAGAATAATTTTTTCTATATTTTCGTTTCTATGGACCACCCTTGAATTTTGCTTTTACCAACCCCTCGCGGGGCTTGAAAATTCAAAATGAAATTGTGGGCAAACTATCGACTAAAAATAAAGAGATACGAGTTTGGCGCTGTGGACAAAAATGTAGGAGAGGGTTCAAGCTACAAAACAAGCAAGAAAAATTGGTTGTTTTTGAATTATTCAATAAACCATTTTTTTGGTATTTCGACAATGTTTTTGGGGGTGAAGATTTTTTTGGAGAATGATGATCAAATACTCGATCGACGCGGCTTTTCAAGGACAACGTTCCCATTTGAACAAAAGGTGTACGAATTTATCCTAAAGAGTTATTGAAGAGAAACCGATTTTTCAAAATTTCACCTCACTTTTTCACCCCCAAAATGACTCACCCCTCACCCCCAAAATGAACTGCCAAGACTTCGGCGCTATGGACAAAACTAAAGCCCGGATCTTCCTGAATATTTTGCCTCACAGCGCCGACCTCGTAGGGGTTGTAATTTTGCATCAATCCACCCCCGAACGCCCATCCTCTAAAGAAACACTACACCCCGATTTTTAGGTAAACATGGATTTAGCACCCGTGCCACCTACAAAATCACCTGTCAAAAAATTGCTCATCTTCTAATTTTTTAACAGTCGATTTTCAGCGACAGCACGACTGTACTAATTTACGTACTCGTCGTAGCAAAAAACCACGGTGGAGGGGCCACTTTAATGATGTTGACGTTTGCATCGTTGGAATGCAACGAAAGTTCATTTTTCTTCGATTGCTCGCGTTTGTTTCTACGATTTAGGGTACGAAACTCACCCAATCGGTTTTCCTTATCCCCATTAGGGATCCATGAACTTATCGTTAGTTTATAAAAAAAATTATAGACCATAATAAAAATGAAAAGAGTGGAAAAGAACTTTCATTGCTAACTTCAACGTCATCCACTTTGCCTATCACGATCTCTCTCGATGCTTCACATGAAATGACGGAAAATGGGGTTTTCGACACCCCCTTATGTCCTGACGTTTTATAAACCAGTAGATTCAAACTGCTTTAAACTATCTCGATGATCAGAAAGATTTTTTCTCATAAACAAAACAACATTAACTTGATATGACGTTGATTAGTTGACTACATTTGATACTACACTTGACATGAAAATGATTACCGAATTCTTTTCACGAGACAACCGAAGGGAATTGAATCGTTTTCATTGTTGCCTGAAGCAGGGCTATTGACCAATTACCTTTGGTAGCTAGGAAGTGATCCGTCAACGAGATATTGACGGATGATAAAAGAGTCTCGCTTTATCCCGAGTCATGCAAGCTCTAACGATGAAGATAGATTCTTCCCTTTCATTATCCGATGTCTTTTCACACCGAAGATATGCGACGAATGCAAATCACGAGGGTGAAAGCACCGAGAGCTGCTGGCAGATTTTGCATCTGTGAACACGAAGAATAGACGGAGATTTCGTTCCTATAGGACGATCGTTTTCTTCCATAATGCAAATATTGAAAGCCATTTCGGAATGGGAGACGAGACGAAAAGGTAGGCGCGTCCGGAAAGAGCTTTTACACTTTCTCTCGAATCCTCTCCTATCTTGCTCACACACACACACACACACACACACACACACACACACACACACACACACACGCGCACACATACACACACACACACACACACACACACACACACACACACACACACACACACACACACACACACACACACACACACACACATTGCCACATGTCTATATACATACTCAGGGTGTCATAATTATAATGGCGTTACTTTCGACTGCGGATGAAAGGCCTCGCCCAAAGCAAACAAAATCCAGCCAATTTAGACATCCCTAGTTCTCGGGTTTCGACAGGTTTCAATGATCGACCAATTTTCATGGTAACTTTAAAATTTTATTTCATTGGAAAATTAAGTAATTGTAAAACATTGTAAAGGTTAAGTTCATTGTAAAACATGGTAAAAATGTCACCAGAATAATGTATTTTTACAATAAAAATCACCAATTTAAATCCGCCTTCGAAAAACAGTTTTTGCTGCATCGATAACTTAAGGGAGGACACCATTGTGACGGATCGAAAAAAGGTAGTTTTTTTCGATGTTTTTTTGTCTTGTAGATTATTTACTTGAAATTTGGAAAAAAAGTATGTTATTAAGCATACACCGAACTTATTTCGTGCACATTTTTATTTGAAAAAAAAACAAAAAAATTAACCACGTTTTTGAGGTATAGTAGAACTCCTATATAAACAAAAATTTGGTTCAACGGCCGGATCGACAACTTGACAATGGTTGGTCGAAACAAAAAAATTGATAATCTATATAAATGTAGTTATGATGTATGTAGCCGATATTCCGAATACATTTTTTTCACAAATTGGGTAATGTTAAAAAAAAGTGTAAATTTGGGGAAATTTTTACTCTCATTCGGGGGCTTAAAAAATACTGAATTAAAAAAAAGGACTGCGGACAAGCATGGCTCCTGCAATTAGGGATATTTTGGCTCTTCAAATTGAAAATGTGGGAAAATCCTCTTTCACTGATTCCGGATCGAGAGAAGTCGTTCCGAGAAAAACGCGATTGAAGGTTTTGGTATCGTATGTAACTTCGTCAATTTTCAATATTATAATTTGAATTTTTTTGTTTCACATTTTCTTGAATATTTATACTCTGAGAAAATGCTTCAAAAATCGATCTTTTCACCCGTCACAGTTGTGTCTCGTCTTAAACTTGGTTTTTTTGTGTTCCGTAAAATTCGAGCTGTTATCAAAGTGAACAAAAATTAACATTCCGCGGTGAAATAAAATATCGATTGTTCACGAGTAGACGGGGAACGTCAGCCCAATACGTTGAACCGAAATGAAATGTTTTGGAGCCGTTCGATTAACTATTTATCTACAAGATGTACAGTCTACTGTCGAAGTATTGATACTTGCTTTCCGAACACCCGGTACATACACATGTACTGTTTGCAGACATCGCAATGAACCGAATCGAGATTTCTCGGAGCTTCCTTTCTAATTAATTCTCATCGAAAGCCAGATAACCTCCGAACCGTCCGCCTTGCAAGGCAGAGCGGAACCACTCGGATCAGAAGTTACTTTTGACAGGATCGATGTCTCCATTTTTTTCGGTAGATTACAGAAAAGTAATCTCGAAGAAAAAAGTCTCCTGAGAACGTAAAAAAAGACTATACAAAAAAATGCGTTTGAAAATAGAAAAAAAGATTAATTTCGCGCTAATCTGAATCTACAATGAGATCAATTGCAGCCTTTTCGGACCTCAAATTTTCCAAAATTGCGTCTACGAGGTTGAACCACCTGGCATTTTGAATTTTTCCAACCAGTCCAAAATTTTGCAGATGCAAATATTTTCTAAGCCGAATTCATCACCGTCATGGCCCACGCTGTCTCGTATAAAAATTCTCCTTTAGATAATTTTGAACCTTTGCAGAAGAAAAGACCTTAAAAAATCATTTGGTCTACTTGTTGTTTGAAAAAACCCCGAAAGTCAGAGCTTTCGAGAAAAATTGGTTAAAAAGCTGTTCGGCATTACGAGACTCCGTCTTAGAGTGAAGAGATCGATTTTTCGACGTGGACAACGATAGAGATCGTCGAAACGCGACGCAAATACATTCCCCTCGAAATATTTTATTTGAGTAGAATCGTCAATTTGAACATGGGAACGCAGAGATTTCGAGAACACACACGCGCATTTCATCAAATCGTTATTCATTGTGACGTAATAAAGAGTGTTTGGTACATATATTTTTTTTTTTTTTTTTATTGGGTTTGTTCCAGTCGTACAGGGTCCTTCCCTTTTAACGAGCCCCCAATCCGCCTCTACCGCCAATTCCACACCCCCCCCCCCCCCCCCCCCCCCCACCTGCGGCCGCAGCCGACTTCCCCCTCTGTATCGTATTCACCATGACATATCTGTCATGGGTATAGGGAAACTGCGGAAAACCTATACCAATACAGCCGGTCATCAAGTTCGCTCCCCAGTCGTGGAACTAGTCTTATTTCGCCGTGAAATGCCGAAGAAAAACATTTCACGACGAAATGTACGCGGCTGGGTTTCGAACTCGGGACCTCCCGGTCCGCAGGTTTAGTGGCGAGCACGCTAACCACTAGACCATCGCACCGGTTTGTGTTTGGTACATATATATATATGACTACACTTGTCTGGAACAGGGTAAACGTACACTCAATTTTGCTTCGTCCTCGATAATTACGACCATTATAACAATTATCAATTATTATCACGATTATCAATCGCCATTGTATTATTATGATAAAGTAAATGATTCGATAAAAACGTCGTGGAGCTGATACCTCTCGCTGGAAGAGCCTAAACAATAATAATGTGACAAAGAGAAAATAAGATAGCAGAGAAAAAGTGATCCGGGAATCAAGACAGGGAAAAAATTATCGCAAGAGGCTAATCAATTTGAAGATCGCGAAACGGAAACATATTTTTTCTTATTCTTTTTTTTATGATGTGAATATTTTCATCGTTGGAATGCAACGAATGTTAATTCTTTTTCTATAGCTCACATTTATTTTGCCAATTTAAAGTACGAAAATTACTCAAACGATTTTTCTTATCCTCATAAAAGATCTACTATCGAAATTCATATTTTTTTAAATTATAGATTGTAGTAAAAAAAAAAGAGAAAGAAAAAAATTAACGTTGCATTTCAACGATGCAAACATCAACGCCATCTTTTTTCACTTATTATTCTTTGACATTGAGTATTTGCTTTCTGACGTCGCGACATTCACATTGACTATTTTCTTTCAGAGCGTTGCGAGACTCGTCTTATCAATTGCAATGGTCTGAAGTTTGCATCGTTGTAATGCAACGGAAATTCTATTTTATATTTCTGTTTCAGATTTGATTCCTAGATCTTCAAATAAGCGACTTAAAAAATGATTGACGGATTTTCGTACTGAAGATTAGCTACAATAAATTCGAGCAATAGAAAAATGACAATTTCCATTGCATTCCAACGACAAGCTGACAAGCGGAGCCGGCATTTTTTTCCGCGTCTACGCGTACGGTCGTTTCGAAAGTATATCACAGAAAAACATTTATGTGTATACATGATGCGTAATGTATTTTTGTATGTGTGTATTCTTTTTTTTTCCTTTTTTTTCCAAGGAACGTTCAAAGCAGCATGAAAAAAATTAAGCAGTCTCGAATTGCGCCTTGCTAAGCGCACAAGAGAATGGAACGAAATCGAAAACAATAATCGATATGTGCGCTGATTTAATTAATTCAGCCCTCTGAAGTGACGCTCGCAAATGATATCGACATGAATTTAGGAATATTCGATTGAAAAATGAAAAACCGCTGGTCTCAAATGTCAAGCGATTGAGACTTAAAACTGAGTCAAATGCTTCATTTGCAAAAAAAAACGACTACAAACGTTTCTGTTGTAAGGGGCCATATCGGATGGTACATATCTTCGCCGCCAGAGCGCGTCGCATTGCGAGTATAGCCGCTTTTACACGAGACATAACAACTCTGGACGAAAGGCTTGTACTCCTCGAGGAATGCCCCAAAATAGTGCAATTTGATAATCAGTCGGTGTAATTATCTTTTAACTTTAAGAATGAGCGCTGTCATACGCAGGATAACGCCATTTCTAAATCGTGCGTTTACACAATGATGCGATGATTACGAATCTAAGAATGTTCGGCACTCATTTGTGAGTCGTGACGCGTGATACGAGTGACTTCGCAAGGAAACACAAAATCGAAAGAGATGCTATACTACGTGGACGCAATTACGTAATTGAAATTTGCATCGTTGGAACCGAACGCAAATACATTTTTTTTCATTTGTCCCATTTTCTCGTCAACGATTTTCAGCACCTGTAAAAAACGATTTTCGATTATTATTGAAAATGAAGAAATCGAAGAAATAAAAAACGAAGTTTCGTTGCATTCCAACGATGAAAACTTCAACAACGTATGCAATTCGAGCTCCATCATTATTGTCGTAATGAAAGAGAGAAAAAATGTAACATACATTTATCTTTCTTTTCTTTCCCCACAAAATGTTCGTAGGGTGTGTAACGTGTAGCATTGTATAGTTGTCAAACTCCTGGACTTCGTGCGACGCGCGTCGCCCGGAACAAACATATATATTAATATACACAAACGGAACAAACACACGCACCCGTATATACGAAAGGGAGAAACAAAAGGAAGAAATTATCACACACGAGCTTGAAAAACATAAAACATTTTTGTCGTGACGTGAAAATCGCACACGCGCGTATGTAACCACTAAAAAAAAGAAGAAAAAACCATGTATTACTTAAACCGTCTGTGGGTCTGCCTCGTCTTTTATAAAGTTCTTGCTATATTCAATGCAGATGTCTATCGAGTTTTTTTTTACGACCCACAATCCCGTCCTGCGCAAATAGTGTTGGGAGTACAAATAAGTCTCCGCCGTTTGACGAAAGATGGCCCCACCAGGAGGTTATGGTTGAAATTGTCAGATGTAAAACATCATATCGTAAGGTTGGGCATCTGGCAAGACCATAACCTTGAAATCTTAGCAATTTTGTATCAGCATCACATAATTTTTTCGTGCGAAAATGTCGAGTTTTGAGCCGAATAAGCGTCATTCGCGGGAACTCTTGCGTTTGGCACGAATCTCCTTCCAATAATGCTTCCAATTCCGCGTCTTCGTTTCGGCCTTCCGCTACGTTCTTTGTCTTCGACGTCAAACTCACTGTTCTTAAACTTTTGAAACCACTCACGACAACTTCTCTCACTCAAAGCAGCCCCACCATATGCTTCTACAAGCAGTCGATGCGCCTCAGCTGCAGATTTATTTAAATTAAAGAAGCAAAGAAGAGTTATAAAGTTCCCGCAAATGACGCTTATTCGGCTCAAAATTCGAGATTTTCGCACGAAAAAAAATGGTGATGCTGATACAAAATCGCTAATATTTCAAGGTTATGGTCTTGCCAGATGTCCAACTTTACGGCATTACGTTTTATATCTGACAATTTCAACCATAACCTCCTGGTGGGGCCATCTTGTGGCAAACGGCGGAGACTTACTTGTGTTCCCAATAACAATAATAATCCGCGTAAAATTGTGAAGAAACGAAAAAACGTCGAAAAACCTCGAAAATAAAGGGTAAGTCGATCAGGGAAAATTTGCTTCTCTTGATTTTTACGATTTTCCATAAGGAAACTGTGCCGACTTGTGTAAATTTAAATATACACAGTGGGTTCGACAAAGTATTTTGCACATCGCATCGCGCAGTTTTCTTTTCGTGGTTGGAGGGTTTTCTTTAAATGTAGACAGTATTATTTTCTAGAGCGCTGTTTTAGAGGTGATGTTTAGGATGGAAAAACTAAAGAAATAAATACACATGTTTATTGATCCTTCAAGGATATGAACAATTTTGTTTTAAACGAAAAAAAGGTATTCTGATGTACCTTTGTACGTTTGTTTACAACGGTGCGCGGAAAACGCCCCCTCTAGGCGACCAATGACGTAGATGGTGTATGAATCTGAAAAAAAAACTAAACATATTCTTACTCTTCATGATTGTTGTGATGTTTCGTGGCCGGATGCAGCAAAAAAATGTTTACTATATGGCGGCATGCTAAACATTACCGTAAAATGGGGTTACTTTGAACAGGTTTTGGACGTTTCTTGTTGGTAACTTTTTTTAACATCCTAAATTCCAACTTCTTTTTGCTTTGATAGAACAATGTATTCTTTGGCTATGAAATGTATGAGAAAGTCAACCCTCAATTTTGAATATATATTTTTTAAAGTGTCAAAATGACCTCGAGGGTTCTTTGACACGGCATTGAAATGCAACTTATATCAAAGATTAAGGGCTACTTTGACATACCTTTGATTACAAAATTAATATTTTATCGATTATACATGGAATTAAATTAAAAACAACGATTTTTTACAATCAAATTGTCATCTCCATTAAGGAGTTACATGGGTTTCGAAGCGAAAAAAGGATATTTTCTCTATTTAAAAAAAATTAAATATAAATTATTTCATTCGAAATGTTAAGCACATAAAAGACGACATTGCAACAATATTTGTAAAAAAAATTCATCCTAATTCATCCATCTCATCCAACCTCATCCAAATTCATCCATCAGAAACTAAACCATTTGGCAGAGGCGTATGCAAAATAGTTCAGCTTTTGGTACAATTTACACTACGTTGTAAAATTGCCTAAACTGTCTTGTAAAATTAGTTGTGATAGAAATAGAACCTTCGTTCAAACACTGGTCAATGTTATTTTGCAGAAGTGTGCAAAATTTCACTAAGATCGGTGCATTCGTTTTTGAGAAATCGTGTCCACCGACTTGTAAAAAACGACATTTTTCATTTTTCGGCTTCAGCTACTCAATCGGCCGAAATCATGTCAGCAGTGGAGGAACTTTTTTTTCGCGCCTCCGAAAGCAGCGCATAACTTGCTTGGATCTCAATATTTTTCTATGAAAAAATTATGTAATATAGGTCAAATACAGCTAAATATATTCTTCATTTTCCGAAACAATTAATTGAGTACTTTTCTTCCAAAAAATTCCCGAAAATCACCTAAATTTTCAGCGTTCACACTGGTATAGACCCTTAAGGTGTCTGCATAAGCTTGAAATTTTGAAGATACCATTTTTCATTGCAGTGTTTTATAGCCTAGGATTTTAAATTCAATTTGCAACGAAGTATTTGTGAAAATTAATAAAATTGACCGAGTTATGGCGATTTTTGTGAAATGCAGATCGCCTACTAGGCTACCGCCGCGGAGCCCTTGCTACCCTCTTTTCTTATGCGTTTTTTTCAAAACTGTTTTATGATGCGGTGTAAGTCGTATCTCAAGCTCCATTGGCACGATGCACTTCAAATTCGGTCAGAGCATGATTTGTAACTTTTCCTATCGTATGACATATGATTTTTCATTATATTTATCCGTTTGTGAATAACAAATGATTAAAGTTATTTCTTTTCGGTTGAAAATCGAATTTTCTATTCTACATCTTGCCATTTTCGTAACTTACAAAATTGCTAAAGGGTATCCGGTCATACGAAAGTTTTATTACTATACTGAAAGTACATTGTTTAATCTTTCATCTCAGATCACCCTAATTGTCAGAGTCACCTACACCGATTGGCTATCCAGCAGCGGCGGCTCGTTATTTAAATAATAATAACGTCATTAAGGGGTGACACTACTGTAGAATTATAAAAAAAAATATTTTTCTGTTTGGCTTAAGAGATGCTTTGAACCATCTAGAATATGGGGACAATAGTTTGGTACCTGTAAAAAAAGATCCACAGGCCTGCGTGTGTCTGCAGTGGCAGTGGCTAGCCCGTATGCGAGACGTCGTCACGTTTTCTCGGAACACAATTTTTCAAAACGGCAGGTAGCATAACTCCAACGGTTGTCATTCTATCTTCTCCAAATTTGGAGCACATCTGTCAAATAACGTTTAGAAGAAAAATACGTATAGTACAGTCGTGCTGTATATTGGAATCGGAAAAAATTAGAAGGCTAGTTTTTTGACTGGTGATTTTGTATGTGCCACGGGTGCTAAAACCAAGTTTGCCTAAAAATCGGGGGGTAGGGTTTTTTTAGGGGATGGGGTGGATTAATGCCAAACTACAACCCACACGAGGTCGGCGCCGGGAGACAAAATGTTCAGAAAAATCCGGATTTTATTTTTGTCCCTAGCGCCGAAGTCGTGGAAGTTCATTTCGGGGGCGAAAAAGTGGGGTGAAATTTGAAAAATCAGTTTTCATTCGATAACTCTTTAGGACAAATTCATACAATTTTTGTTTAAATGGAAACGTTGTAGCCCTTGAAAAGACACGTCGATCAAGTATTCGATCAACCCTCTCCAATAATATCTTCACCCCCAAAAGAATTGTTGAAGAATTAACAAAACAATTGTTTATTGAATAACTCAAAAACAATCGATTTTTCGGGGATGGTTAAAATGTACAAAATGCAGCGAGTAATTTTCTCTATACTTTCGTTCCTATGGACAACCCTTGAAGTTTGGTTTTTCGAACCCCTCTCAGAGGTTGAAAATTAAAAATGAAATTCTGGGAAAACTTGATCGAAACTAAAGAGATACGAGTTTGGCGCTGTGGACAAAAATGTAGCTGAGGGTTCAAGCTACAAATTCTTCCACGGCGGCGAATTCGTGCAGTCAATAGTTTTGCCAGAATTTCATTTTGAAGGTTCAACCCCCGAGAGGGGTTGGAAAATCAAAATTCAAGGGTGGTCCATAACAACGAAAATATGAAGAAAATTATTCTCTACATTTCGTACATTTTAACCATACCCGAAAAACCGATTGTTTTTGAGTCATTCAATGAACTATTTTTTTTTTAACCATTTTTTGGGGGTGAAGATATTATCGGAGAGTGATGATCGAATACTCGATCGACGCGTCTTTTCAAGGGCTACAACGTTACCATTTGAACAAAAAAGTGTACGATTTTTTTTTTTTTTAAGTTATTGAATTAAAACTAATTTTCCAAAATTTCACCCCACTTTTTCACCCTCAAAATGAACTTCCACGACTTCGGCGCTGTGGACAAAACTAAAGCCCGGATTTTTCTGAACATTTTGTCTCACGGCGCCGACCTCGTAGGGGTTGTAGTTTGGCATTAATCCACCCCCATCTCCTTTCATCCCCTAAAAAAGAACCCTACACCCCGATTTTTAGGTAAACTTGGATCTAGCACCCGTGGCACCTACACTCGCCTGTCAAAAAATTAGCCTTTTTCTAATTTTCTCCGATTCCGAGTTTTTTCAGCGACAGCACGACTGTACTAGTACAGGATTTCTCACACTGAAAAAACAAATTCGTTCATCCATCCAAAATTCAGTTGGTTTAACAAAATGTATCTTTAAATACGTTCAACTTGATTTTTGATTGGCATAACAAAACAGTATATTTGGTGGTAAAATAGTATAGTGATGTAAACTGTAGCTTATTTAGCATGTCTGAACAACTGTTAAAACAACAAAATTTCGAGACAACGAAATGCATTTTGCACATTCAACGATTCTTTTTTCTCAGTGCATGAATTAATTATAACATTATTTATTAACAAATGGTTGTCTTTTTTTCTGTAGAAAATTGAGTTTTCACTTTAAATGCTTGCAAATTAGACAAAAAATAATAGTTTCAAAATCCCCTACGTATTTCTCTAGCTATACCCATTTAAATTAACAGAATTTTAAAAAATAATGCCACTTTCAAATTTGCGTCGGTTATACTGCGTGCCGCAAAGCGTCTCAGATTCAACATGCCTCTCGACAATGGCTCCGGCGTCGCCATTTTGTATAATTTTTTTATATACATTTTTTTGGTCACTTGAAGATATGACTAATAACACCCTCGAATATTATTATCCCCTCACTTGTTGTTACTCCAATAAAAAATCGCGAAAAAACGCTTAATTTTAGACGTTTACAGTGGTGTTACCCCTTAAGGCTAGATTTAAGGAGAGGCGACAGGGGCCGAAGCCCCAATAAAAGAGGGGCTTCCACAATAAAAATGTTCAGGTAAAATTTTCTAATGCATGGAATGTAACACATAGTGGAAAAAAATCACCACAGCGATCTGACAAGGAAAAAAAAGTTGTCACACTGTCAAAAGCACGTTTTTTTAAATAACATTTTGAAGCGTATTTCTGTCAAAAATAATGAAAAAAAACCACACACGATTAATTCTCTATGAATGAATAGACTCCATGGATTAAATTTTTGTTTTATTTCACGTGGGTTGAGCCAACCATTTAGTTCTTTAAATTTGGTGGTGTATCCGAAAAAAAGAAATATTCGTTTACGTATATTGTTTTTTACACACCGGCCAGTATATGCTATTTATCTACAAATGGTTCACTTTAGAATTGGATCAATGAAGAGCGAAAAAGCTTTTAAATTGTTAAGTCCAAATCATGCGTAGTGTATAGTATATAATTACACTGTATACACTACAAAGTATATAGTTACAGGCTGAAAAAAATTAATCGACTCGCGTGAAAAAAAAAAGAAAAAAACATTGTAATTATAATCGAATTTGGCTAATAGCAGGTAACGTCTCCGTCCTTCAAACAAGGTATGTTGCTTGCAAGGGTTTTGTTTTTTCGCAATGATTTATTTATACACTTTTGAAAAAATATTCATCTTGTTTGAAAAATAAATAGTAGCCTCCCACTTCTTCGTTTCCCCAGGGCCTCCATATCTTTAAATTCAGCCCTAAATTTTATTGTCTATCAACATTTTTCAATAAAAAAAACTCAAACTTGGCAAGACTATGAATTAATTGTGTGAAATCCCAACTTTGTCCAATACTCTCGTGATTGGAAATATAAAAAGATATTGACAATCGAACGGTTTTTTTGGGCGTCAAGCTTATGCAGACCCGCTAAATAAAATCAAAATCAACTGTAACGAATAATTGTGGTACAAAATACACAATAACTACATATTAGTTGAACATTGATGGGCTATGTCTCGTTATAACAGTCGACAACCCATAATTTTTGGGATTTTTTGTCTCAGAAAATCATGATGAAAAAATTCTACAACAATTCGATATTTGAAAGAACATCATCTGAAAAATACTCTGTAATTTTTTTTGTGTTAAAATATTTCATTATAATCAATTTACAGCCAATGTCCGGGAAGAAACTCTCAAAAATGATTTTTGCCGTGGGTAACGCCCTTTTGAAGCAGATTATCTAACACAAAAAAATCAAACAAATTTCTTTAGTATATTAGTTTATCCTATGATTAATAAAAGGATTTCTGAAATATAAAATTTGACAAAAAATGGTGCGTGTTCGTAGTGAGAGTCTTGATTTTTGCGAAAAAGGGCATTTTTTGTTCATAAAATCGAACGTATGCATAGGAAAAAAATCCTTCGATTAAAAACTATATGTTCACATGCAGCAAAAGCCCTAAAAAATGTAGACAGATCGATGCAGTAGTTTTTGAAATATTTTGCTCACCGACTTTGAAAAGTTTCGAGAAAAAAGCGTTTTAAGGGGCTATACGAGTGTGGACGCTGAAAATTTGGGTGATTTTCGGGAATTTTTTGGAAGAAAAGTACTCAATTGAATGTTTCGGAAATTTAAGAATATATTTGGCTATATTCGACCTATATTACATAATTTTTTCATAGAAAAATATTGAGATCTAAGCGACTTATGCGCTGCCTTCGGAAGCGCCAAAAAGAACGTTCCTTCACTGCTGACATGATTCCGGCCGATTGAGTAGCTGAAACCGAAAAAAGAACAAATGTGGTTAAGGGACCAGTCCACTTTAGAGCCACGAAAAAAAGGCTATTTTCGCGAGTTTTTTTAAAGAATTTTATAAAAGATATGAATATAAAAGTTGTTGGGCTTGATAAATAAAGTCTCGAAATACATTTTTTTTAAATTTAATTCATTTTTGATCATTTTTAAGTACAAAAACTATAGTTTAACGTAACGCCTCAAAAATAGGTGGGCTAGGTAGCTCCATCACAACTCGGCAACGGCTTTTCTGAAACAAAAAAATCAAAGTCCATTAGATACAGTATGACACCAGCTACAACATGACCCTCGGATATAAAGTTTTATCAAAAAATAAAAAAAATGGCAGATGAAAAAAGAGAAAGTTTTAAAAACGCGTTTTTTCGCACTTTTTCGCAAAAAAAAGAGTAAAAATCAAAATTGTACAACCATCGAGGGTCATCTTGTTGCGAATCATGTTTACAAAATGTGGTTCAAATTTCAAGAGAATCGGTTTATTAGTTTTAGAGATACGATGGAGCTGGATTCTGAAAACGTTGTTTTGAGAAAAACGCGTTTGAAGTTTTCTTGCCTATAAAATGGTCGTTTTTTTCATTGCCTAATCGTCGGATTTCATCCAATCAAAAATATCCTACGTCATTGTAGAATAAATACACTAGGCAAAATAATTAAAGGATATTGAAAAAGTCCGCCAATGTTAGGGTCATTTTCAAATAGCTGTAACTCCTCGAAAAATGGTCGTACAGCAAAATTAAAAAAAAATCAAATTGAAGGTGTGAATCTCTAGCTTTGAGATCTTGAGCTCAACATTTTTTCGCATCAGCCAATTTTTAGTAGCTATCAAAAAAGCAAAGTAAAAAAAAATTTCAAAATTTTTGCTCATCTTTCACAGTCTGCACTGACTTCAATAAATTGTTTTGAATGATCGGATTAAAAGGATCGTCTAGCTGGATTCTTCCCATTTAATTTGAGCGGTGGGAGAGCTCTGTACATTTTTTTCTCGCTGAGTTATCGATGTTCAAAGCAAAAATGACACTTTTGACTTTGATGACTGATTACTCGGAGACTAATGGTCGCACAGAAAAAAAACCAGAGGGTTTTCGAGACTTTTAAGTATTTTCTATAAGATGCTTTTATCATTTTTTTTTATGCGGGAAAATGGATTTTAAAAAACGTGAAAAATGGCATATTTACGAATATTCTTCTAACTAAGGATTATTTTACCGATATCGAATAGATTTTTAAAAAATCGGTTTCTTATGACCTCAAAGTATCCTAAAAAAGCCCTGAAAAGTTTAAACCCCTGCGATTTTTTTTTCATTGTGTTCCGAATGATCGAAATTGTGGTTTTTGCCAAAAATCGATCAAAGGATTTTGCCAAAAATCGATCAAAGGCCAAAGGAATCTACCACCCTTTATTCGTCTTTTGAGAAGCACAATTTTTTTTGGCACTGATCCGAATTTTCGGTGCTCAAAAATGTTGATTGTTGAACAATGGGAACAAATTTTTGTTTAATGAAAAACAAAATTTACTAAAATTTTTTTTTGTACAAATTTTTTTTTTTTTAATCGAAGAAAAATGATTAGATTTTTTTTATAGCGCTCAACGTTTTTCATGATACGACGAGCGACTGGAGTTGTTGGAATTCACAGTTCTTTGAATGTGTGCGTGTGTACAATTTGGATCCCTACGATATGATACGACACCCTACGAACACGTCCCACGATCATTAGATCAAGATTTTTTTTTATAAACATTTTATTCACCACCGGCATTACCGTAACCTAAAGCGTACCACGTAGAGGTTGCTCAGTTGGATTTACGCTTCTTTGTGAGTGTGTTTCACACGCACACATTCAAAGAACTGTGCATTCCAACAACTCTAATCGCTCGTCGTATCATGAAAAACGTTCAGCACTATAAAAAAAATCTAACAATTTTTTTCGATTTATTTTTTATTTTTTTTGTCAAAAAAAACTTTTTGAATTAATTTTTTTTCATTAAACAAAAATTTGTTCCCGTTGTTCAACTATCAACATTTTTTTGCACCAGCAATTCGGATCAGTGCCAAAAAAAAATTGTGATTCTCAAAAGACGAGTAAAAGGTGTTAAATTTAGCCTTGAATCGATTTTTGGCAAAAACCACAATTTCGATCATTCGGAACACAATGAAAAAAAAATCGCAGGGTTTTTTTTTAGGGCTTTTTTAGGATACTTTGAGGTCATAAAAAACCGACTTTTTTTTATCTATTCGATATTGGAAAAATAATTCTTAGTTAAAAGAATATTCGTAAATATGCCATTTTTCACGGTTTTTTGAATCTATTTTCCCGCATAAAAAAAATCCTGATAAAAAAAATGATAATAGCATCTTATAGAGAATACTTCAAAGTTTCGAAAACCCTCTGGTTTCTTTCTGTGCGACCATTAGTCTCCGACTAATCAGTCATCAAAATCAAACGTGTCATTTTTGCTTTGAACATCGATAACTCAGCGAGAAAAAATCGTACAGAGCTCTCCCACCGCTCAAATTAAATGGAAAGAATCCAGATAGACGATCTTTTTAATCCGATCATTCAAAAAAATTTATTGAAATCCGTGCAGACTGTGAAAGATGAGCAAAATTTTTTTATTTTTCTTTACTTTGGTTTTTTTATGGCTACTAAAAATTGGCTGATGCGAAAAAATGTCGAGCTCAAGATCTCAAAACTAGAGATTCACACCTTCAATTCGCTTTTTTTATTTTGCTGTACGACCATTTGTCGAGGAGTTACAGCTATTTGAAAATGACCCTAAAATTGGCGGACTTTTACAATATTCTTTAGTTCTTTTGCCTAGTGTATATTGAAGAGTACTCAGTTCAAATTTCAAGTCAATCGGATAATTGCTCTTTGAGTTACAATGTCAGCAAATTTGAAAAATCTCATTTCGAGATAAACGCCTTTAAATATTTAACTATCGATTTTTGCAAGATAAAATGATATTGATGTAAATGATATAAATGATAATGATATTCTTGAAAGTATAAACTGTCGAAAAAGGAAAAAAAATCTTTTTTTTTTAAGTGTCACACTGGTACAGCCCCTTAAGTTTCTAACGACGTTCCGAGCGTTCCGACGGACGTTGACATAACAGCCGGAAAATCTGTCATTTTAGATCAGATGACCTTGAGATTTTCTGGGAACATTTATAAGATGATGGACTGTCAAAATATATTGATTTCGAAGAAAGTGATTTTTCGACTTTTACAACTGGTTATAACCCCTTAACGCTTCGAATAATTGCACAAGCAAATGACTTCGGAACTCTATGCGTGTTCCGACACAGCATGGAAGATTTAATTATATATGCACTCGATGGAAACGCAGCGATATCGTCCACGCGCGAGTCGAGCAGCTAACAGCTGACCAAGCTATTCGAACAGTCCGCAATCCGCTTCCGACCGTTGACCAGCTGGTCGACGTGGCACGGTCAACGTGGAAATGAATCTTAAGCCCCACTTGCGTTTCTGTAATTAAAATAACGGCGTCGTTCTAGGAGGCAACGCCCGGTTTACTAAACTCGCGCTGATACGCGAGTGGACATAACCTCAAATAGAGAATCGCCGTGCTGCAGTTACGAGACTCGCTCCGATCGCGTCGTCTGCTACAGCGCGCGACTATACAACAGAAAAATAGTAAAACCGACCAAAGTTTCATCACCGGAGTATCCTCGTGAGTTTTGAAAAAGAATAATGTAAAATAGAATTCGCGGGAGTAAAAGTGCATTCGGAGAATTTTTTTCCGCTCCAACTAAACTCGTCGGCTTTTTTCACCAGTCGTGACATAGAAAAAACGTTTCTTAGCACCAAACATTTTTTTTTCGCCGCTTGTGCAACCTGATCGCAGAACATCGAATTTCAGATGACACGACATAAAACACTCCGTCCATTTTGTTTTCGTCCTTTTATTCGAATTGGGCTGTGCTAAGTGGAAAAAAAAATTGGTGGCGTTCGTCCGAGAACCCTGGGGGACTTAGACGGCGTACGAACGACGTTGACAAAACTCAGCAGCCATGAGTAACAGCTTGTCGCAATGCTTGAGCAACAGAAGGTTGATCGTGGATGGACTAGCTCTGATGTTCGGCGTCGGAGCTTGGATCGGCGTAAATGGTATTTACGTGCAATTGCCGCTACTGGTGAACACGGCGCCCGAAGGATGGAGTCTGCCGGCTCACATGGTCATGCTCGTGCAAATTGCCAATCTGGGTCCTATTCTGTACACACTGTACACAAAGTGAGTGTCGCAGATCCAATATACAATTCGAGAATCCGTCCCTTCCAAAAATGTCGCTTGACTTTGTACTCATAGGATTCACTAGCATCAATAATGATTTATCTTATTATTTGTAGTGATTGGTTCGTCGGAATCTCATCAATTTTCTGTATTTTTTTCTTACTGGAGTATTGCGAGGACACGGTCAGGATTTCATACACAATTAATACCTGATTTTGCGAAGTATGAGGATTTTGTTTCGTGAACAATATTGATAAACAATTAAGTATATTCCTTTAACGGGAGGATAGGGGTTTCAGCGTGAAAAAAAAACACTTTTTTGGGAATTTTTTTCATCTATATGGATAGGGTAAATTTATTGAAACCTTTTGTACATTGTTAAATGTCATTTCAAAAACATTCGCGTGAAATTTGTACGCGAAAATATTCACAAACAAGCCGGTGACAAAGCTTTTACAAGAACGCCTTTGGAAAAACAAGATTTGCAGTGTTCACTGTATCTCAGCTAGAAATTATCTGTAATCAAATACCATTAAAATGTAGTCAAAGTATTATCAAATCCTCCCCCCAACGGTCTTTGATAATTTTTTTTTTTTCATTTCTGAATTTTTGGTGGTCACGTAAAGTGAAAAGTGCTATTTTTCACGAAAAATTCCGCCATTTTGGGAGTGCAAAACCCTCTCAATGTAAAAAAAAATCTCAAACTAACCGTTGGGGGGAGGTATTTTATATGTAAAAAGTGTGAACCAAGTTTGAAATAAATCGGTCGTGTAGTTTTCAAATGGCAGTGAACACGGACTTTGAAAAAGTGGTTTCGAGAAAAACGCGTTTGAAGTTTAGAGAAGTCGGAGCTACAGTGTTAGAGGAGCGGGACTAAATAGTCAATAACTTCGAGGGTTTCGCTCTGATTGACTTGAAATTTTAGGATTATATTCTTGAAATGTTTAACTATCAGAAAAGACAAAAAAATCGATTTTTCAAAAGTGCAAACCCGTACCATCCCCTTAAACAAAGTGCTGCCGTTGCTGCATGGCCAATTGGTGGAGGTGGTTCTGGCAATAAGGGCAATCCGGGATGAAAAATAATATAATGTACTCTTGTACAAATGGGATATAATTAAACTTTCATAGGAACTGATACTTTTTCGAATTAAACCAATTTGAAAATAGCAAGCTGTAGAAAACAAGTTCGACTTTGACCAAAAACCAACTTTAATAATATCTCATTAACAAATCGGTGAACACTTAAAAAAATCATGCAGTCATACGATAGAAAATATATGAGATTGAAGTTTGATGGAGTTAAAGTTTGCATTGTTGGATTGCAACGAAAATTCTATTCCATTTCTCATTTCTATTATCAACCAAAATCATCTTTCGCAGGATTAGGTTGCAGACAGCTAAATGAGGATTCTAAAAAATAATTTTCTGAATTTTGTAGCTCAGATTTACTATAGGAAATTTGAGAAGGTGAAAAAAAATTAGTTGCATTCAATGACGCAAATTCACCGTCATGCAGTTTGCATTGTTGGAGTGCAATGAAATCTACTATTTTTTTACTTGCTCCAATTTATTTTTGCCGCTCAGCTACGAAAATCCTCCCACCAGTTTCTAGTATGCTAATTTGGAGGTCCGCAAACGAAATTTGCAATCAAATATTTTATATAATAATGAAAATTATGGAATACAAGGATGAATATGAATTTTCGTTGCGTTCCAATGATGCGAACTTCAACACCATGAAAGTGTTATAAACTATGCTTTGTTTGGGTTTGTTTGGGTTGAATCGGCTGAATAGATTTTGAGAAAGGGTAAATTGTAGTGAGGCAGTTCACCATAGCACAGTGGACAAACCGACTTTTCCCAAAAATCTTCATACCTCGGTCAATTTGCAGATTTGAGACAAAATCTTTATTGAAAATTAAAGTGAAGAACCTAGGCAATAAAGAATAGGGTTTACGTTTGTTTAAAGCTTCTTTTTAATTTCTCATTTCCAGTAGTATCCAAAATCATTTTTTTTTTCAGATTCAGGTCGTTGAGCGCTAAATAAGGATCCTAAACAAATATTTGCCTCATTTTCCCAGATCGAATCTGCCAAGGCAAATTAAGAAAATTGAAAAGGAATCATTGCCCTTACATTTCAACGATACAAATTTCAATGTCATAATGAAAAAATCGTAGTTTCGTAATTTAAAGCATCTTCAGGCCCCCTGCTGAGCTTTTCAAAAGTCGAGGACTGTCCAAATCGCTTCCTCGCACCTAAAAAAGCTGTTTTCGGATTCACTCAACTTGCATTGTGCTTGCTTTTTTATTGGTGTCGCACAATTACTCACTTCATCAAGTTCTGCTCGATCGATTGACAGGTCTTTATGCTCCATCTGAGTGTTACTATAAATTTCAATGATGTTGAAGTTTCCATCGTTCGAACACAACAAAAATCAATTCGTTTTAATTATACAAATTTTTTTCGCTGTTAAAACCACTCGAACGTTATTACGTATTGTTATTGGAGATTTACTACCTCAATCTGCAAAAATTGAAGGCTGTGGACACGCATACAAATGAAGAAATGAAAACCGCACAAAAAAATCGTTGCATTCCAATGACGCAAAATCCAGCGTCATAAATTTGAGCAAAAAAAGAGATTTTAGTCATGTCTATGCTTGGCCGCCGACGTATCTAATCTTAAATTCTTTCTGACGATCACAAAAATACCTCCTGTCTCCAGTACTCCATTGATTGCTACCCATATGGAAAACCGGGAAACCTCAGGGAATTTCTTTCCTCCTGGAATAATCAGGGAAAAGTCAAGGAATTTTGGACATTCTCTGGAATTTTCTCAGAATGTACTTTTTGCAAGAATTACGAAAAATAAATCCGACTTGACAAAAAAACTGAACAGTATAAAAATAAATATTTTTAATATTTATATTATTCTTCATTATATACAAAAAAAGTTATGTCAGTGCCAAACAGTGAAAATTAAAAAAACTGAGAACGAATTAACTGTAGTGCTCTATACATTTGCAGTCGATCTGTCGACACCCAACCGCATCATTATTATTATAGATAAGTGTTTATATTTATTTTTTATTTATTGTCACCGACATAAAAAATTCTGTTCATAATAAAGATCAGGTTTTGCATTTGCTTCTAATGTATTTTTATCACATTACAATGTTTAAGTTATTTTTCGAAATTGAGTTTTTCAAAAAATTGATTTCAATTTTTAACATTTCCATATATTCGATCTTAAAAAAAATTATGGTATCCAGTTCAACATAATTTTTCAATGGGAGAAACGAATTAAGAATTTCCTTTGTTTTTTCAAGTCGGTTAAAAATAATTTTTTTTTCACAAAAATAATTTATTGCTATTTCCACGTATATAATTTTTCCTGTATAGTTTGCAACGTTTATAAATACTAGTATGGTTGAAACGTGACTTAACTTGGGGTCTTGAACTTAAACAAATATATATTTGATGAAAACAAAGTGTTCTTTATTTGACCCTAATCTGGGTCATTTGCAAAACCTGGAACTTTTGCAAAATCTGAATGGAAAACCTGGAAAAGTCAGGGAATTTCTAAGTCAATAATACGTAAGAACCCTGGACATTGCACGCTGGGGATTTGAACTTACACGTTACCTAACTTTACTCTTGCTATGTACCGGCTCCAACAATCCATACTGAGCAATCTGTGAGATCTATTACCAAATCTAAAAGAATTTTCAAACAACAATGCAGCATATTATCCTTTATCATCACCTCATTAATACTGTAAAATCATAGTGCCTGTCTATACAAACGTTTTTTTTTTTGCTGAATTTCAGCTAGATCGACAAAACACAATGCTGTGGTAATATCTATGATTTTTGGTAATTTTGTGTGTCTGTCTGTTTGACCAAAGTTGGTTCGAAAACGGCTGAAACCTTTTCGCTGAAACTTTGATACTTTGAAATATGCAGTTCCGAAACTTCGCTGCTCTTCGTTTTGTCTGGATCCGTTAAGTAGAATCCGAGAAAAAGCGATATTCTTTATAAAAATACATTGGTGCGTAACAGCCTTCATTTATAAGGAAGCTCTTCAGTAAATCATCAATCTAAAGTAGTTTCATCAACATTGATTATTATCTGATCCAATCGGTCATATTTTTTCTCTGGTCGTGTGATTATGACCGCGTATAAGGCGATGTACAAAACGGTTTTTTAACCTCTACAAAAAAACAACTTTATTCAAACGTATAGTAAATGTGTCTTTCCTAAAAACCTCAGTCCATAATGACGTTGAAGTGTGCATCGTTGGAATGCAATGAAAATCAATATTTCTGAATTTCCTTAATTTCTTTTGGTAGATTTTGCCAAAAAAATCCCTCAACAATTTTCCATGATACATATTTATCGATCTACAATATAAATTTACAAAAAAATATTCGAATAATGATAATAGATTATTTATATCTTTTTTTTTAATCACGTTTTTAAAATGGACTAAAAAGTATAAAATAATTTCTCCTAGCCCCATACGGATTTATAACCCAATACAGATTCCAAACCACATACAGATTGTCCTGAAAATTTGTGATTGTGAAATTTTAATAGCTATGAAAATACTTGTAAGATTTAAAACGAAAAACGTGGGGCGCATGTAATAGATAATTGATGCATGAATGCACCTAAGTCACTAACAATTTTACTACACTGCAAATGATATGAGTGAGACTATTGTGTGAGTTTTCTCAACGACAGCTACACCCTACGCTCCTTGCTATTATCTATGCATGCGTCCCATGTTTTTCTTGTTAAATCTTACAAGTATATTCATAGTTATTAAAAATTCACAATCACAAATTTTCAAAAAACAATTATTTTGTACTTTTTAGTTCGTTTTAAAAACGGACTAACCATTTAACATTTTTTTATTCACTATTTCTAGTTTATTGAGATTACTGTCGCTGTACAGTGGATATAGGCAGCTCATTCCGTAGTCTAAGATTGGTGATATGCATGCTCTAATGAGTTTGTATTTTACGTGCGTGTCAATTTTGGTGTTACAGCCGATAATTCCGGATAGCATATATGCTATTTTTCGCGTTTTATTCATTATTGTTTTGGTGTGGCATGCCATATGTGGTGCCATATTCAAAATAGGTATCGAATCCCGTCTTGTATTGGGATGTTCTCGTTGAACCCACCTAAGTAGATGTAGCCCGCTCACACCATATTCCATAACCCTTGTTGATACCAGACCCTAAAATCCAACCCAGCCCTTCACACAAATCAAATATGCGACATCTACGAAAATTATCTTTACTACAAAGCACAATAATTAAGGCCTCAGGCCACTGTAACGGGTATAAAATCATGTGCGAATTTAACAATTTTTTTCATATGAAAAAGTGATTCACTCATAAAATTAAATACACATCTATTTAGTATGAATATCAAGCTGTTAGAAAATATATATTTTTTTCGATGTACAAAATGGCCGACTATTAATATTTCATTTTGTTATCTTTTATTAGGCGCTCCGCGGCGTGACATTTAGCATCCACAATTTTTTACCTAGAACAAAAAACGAAAATTCTCGTCTATCTACATTAGAATACCTAGAGAAGTACGTACGGAATTAAAAAAATATTGTTTTATTCAAAAGTTGTAGGTATTTGAACTTAAGAAATGAATATTCAGT
This sequence comes from Ophion obscuratus, assembly GCA_964007375.1. NCBI lineage: Eukaryota > Metazoa > Arthropoda > Insecta > Hymenoptera > Ichneumonidae > Ophion > Ophion obscuratus. The sequence continues at coordinate 46,574,987 of OZ023312.1, forward strand.
GAAAAATTTCGTTATAACTGCTCATAAAATGAAAAGTTTTCGTTTAATCAGAAATTCCATACGTATTTCTCTGCGAAATGCAATTAGGGACATAACTTTTAAATTTGACGTAAATCGAGTGAAAATTGTTGAAGTTATTTGTCACGCCGAATGAAAAAAACTGTTTCGAGAAGTTTTGAGTAGTCAGCCATTCTGTACATCGAAAATATATATATATATATTTTCTAACAGCTTAATATTCATATTAAGGCTAGAGCCTGGTCTAGAGCGAAATTTTTGACGTCATTTCTGGGTTGGAATAACTTTTAAACCGTTGAAGTTGTCTTGATGAAATTTCACATATGTTCCCATATGTTCATATTGTTCCTTTCACATATGTTCATATTGTTCCTTTGAGAATGTATCTCCACAAAAAAACAAATTATTTTAAATATTTTCATGTAGTTTTTTTTATTTTTTTACAACATGGTCCGCCGAAAACCGCCTCAATCGGCGCCCACTCTGGGTGATGTTGTATGCATCTGAAAAAAAAATATATTCTCAATCTGTATGTGTATGCTGAGCACTGGTAGCGGAATTAGTCCTTTTAAAAATGTGCTCACAAAATGGCGGCCTGTTAAACTTTGATTAACGATATTTCATACATTTTCGGGTATTCGACGAGTTATAAAATGTGGTCAAAATTATTGTTCAACTCAATTCTGCTACCAGTCCTCAGAAAGAGGTTACCGAAGGTATGTGCAAAATTTGAGCTCGATCGGTCAATTAGTTATCGAGATATCGTGGGCGCCGATTTGAAAAACATAGTTCTGAGATAAACGCGTTCAAAGTTTTGATACCGTTAGATGAGGTTTACGCGCGGCTTGCTTATAATTTTTATTACTCTGTTAATTTTTGAAATACCAATAAACGGTTTTCACGAGCGTATTAAAAAAGGTCTAAGGAATAATAAAAAAAAAATGTAATCAATTTTGTCAAATTTCTAGGCCAGACTACTGCCTTAAATAGATGTGTAATTAATTTCACGAGTGAATCACTTTTTCATACGAAAAAAAATAAATTGATAAATATAAATTCCCATACGACGCTAATGTGACTCGCCTCTTTTTTTCCACCAGATACGCACCATGGGTGGGAGACCATTACATCATATACGGTCTATTGGGTATGGCCTCGGTGGCTATGTTCTCCATGGCGTTCACATACGACAAGGTATCGAACGTCTTCGGAGTACCGCACTCTACGTCGCTTCTGGGACTGATGTTCGTGACGGCAGTCGTAGGATGCACTTCGTCGCTCCTCTTTATGCCTTACATGAGAAACTATCGTGAAATATACTTGGTAACGTACCTGGTAGGTGAGGGTTTGAGTGGATTCGTGCCGAGCCTCGCGGCCCTCGTGCAGGGTGTTGGTGGCAATCCGGAGTGCCGGAACACAACGAAATCGTACTCGGAGCATCACACGTACGAGACGATATATCCGCAGCCGCGTTTTTCAACGGAAATATTTTTCCTGATGATCAGTGGATTGTTGAGCCTGAGTTTTTTGGGCTTCATGGGCCTGAACAATTTGACAGTAGCAAGGGGCGAGAGGGTGAAGCAACCCGGTAGTATGGAGACTCTGCCTACCGAGACGACCGCGCCACCCAGCTACAAAACTACCTCCGGTTGGACGATGTCACGCCCAATGTACAATTATCTCTTGTGCATGATGGCCGTAGTGTGTTTTCTCAGTCACAGTACTTTGCCCAGTATACAATCGTACTCGTGTTTGCCGTATGGCAACGTGGCCTATCACCTCACCGTAACTCTAGCCTCGATGGCTAATCCGCTAACCACGTGCCTCGGCTTCATCCTCAAAACGCCAAAATCTCCCAACTTCCTCACCTGGCTGATGGCTGCCATACTCGTCCTCTCCAGTTTCGTTCTCTATCTCGCTGTTCGATCGCCCAACCCGCCGTTCCAGGGCTCCTGGCTCGGTGAATTTTTAGTGGTCGTTTCCTGGGTACTGGTCAACGGCCTCATAGGCTTCGTCAAGATGGGCATAACGACTCTATTCAGGCCCGATCCCGGCAGGGGCCTTTATTACCTCGGGGTTGCAACCCAAATCGGATCTCTCGTCGGCGCCATAACCATCTTCGTTCTGGTCAATCAAGCAGGAATCTTCAAATCTTACGACCCGTGCTCGGCCCTCATAGGACACTGAAACTCTTCGCAACCACCTCCCTGAGGACAATACTTTTTTGCCCGCGCGAGTTGCACGATGATCATCGAAGATTTTCCCATCGCTAATGTTACGAGACCAATAATCATTTGAATTCCAGAAGGTCCAGATGGTAAAGGTTCCATGGGGAAAAAGCACCGCGAGTCACTCCTGCCGTAATTGGCAATTGATAAATTGGAACGAAAAGCACACGGAAAAGCCTTATCGCGCGTTAGCTCGTTTAGAAAATTGAAGAAAAATCACATTGCGTACTAGTACACGGTGCCTACGGCGGCGAAAATTCTGCAAACGACAATCTCGATGCAAGAATGACTCTTATTAGAAGCGGTTGGATAACTACTTCCACAAGCCCAAAAGGCTCAAAAAATGCCGTTGAAGTTTGCATCGTGGGAACGCAACGAATATTAATTTATCTTTAGACTGCCAAAGCATTTTTTTGTTGCGGTTTTGGGCTATGAAAATCACGGAAACGTTTTTCGGGATCCTTATTAAAAATCTATAACATAAGTTGGCAAGAAAATATTTTCGATAATGAAAATAATAACAGAAAAAAGAACTTTCGTTGCATTCCAACGATGCAAACTTCAACGTCTTAAAAAAATGCTGCTGTTAAATATAACATGCGAATGAATAGATAACCTTTATTTTTTTAATGATGAGCCGGAGAGTAATAAAGATTGCGTATAATTTCTATCACAATACGAGTGTGACTGTACGTGCGAGTATTTCGTGTGTTCATTTCATTCGGCGATCGTGACTCGTCGGCTCGTAAAGTTTGAGATTGCATTATTCGCCCTCGTGAAAAATGCGATCAGTCTTTTTTTCCGTTCATGTTTACGTTGATGCCCAGTACACTTTGAAATTCCGTGAAACTTTCAATATACATTTGAACACACGCGTACGATGCAAAAAATTAAAATGTAGACGAGCGTTGTTACCTCGATGTTAATTTTGTAAATGAAAAAAAAAAGGAAAAACTATTTTGGTCTGGGGAAATAAGAATTTCAAAGGCGGTGAGATACTTGCCCGTGTACGTTAGGCACCCTGTACTAATTAGTTTAGCAATTGCAATATAACGAAAATGTGTTCCTAACGACGTCCCAATATTTTATCAATTCTGGGAACATCGAAGACGTAGTTGTTGCTGTACGGACTCGAAACAATTTTTTTTTTCGTAATACATCGGTGAAGTGTATTCAACGCGCGAAAACAATATTCCAGATAACGGAAAATATGCGAATAATCACCAGTCTAAATACTACGTCATTATCTTCGTACTTGAAAATCGACTTTTGAAATTGATTTTTTTCACGCGCGAAAAGGAATAAGAATCACCAATTGTAATATTGGAAATATAGGCTGTGGCGCGTAACGACTTAGGTGCAATTGTCAGAAATTGAATCATTCGTTTCGATACGAACCAACGTTCTCGATCCGTCGAGGCATTTGGCTCCTCCGTGATGCTTTTGCCTCGATAATCTTAATTGAGATCAATTGCCCGACTCAAGGATGCTCAACGCATGTAAACTCTTCATCGAAGACTTGGATACATTCAAAGTTTCAAGGGCATTTACAGAACGATAATACTACAAGTAATTTGCACTTGTAATATTGTTCAGGATTTAACTAATCGCAATATACATTTATTTCGTCGAATGTTCAAATTGTTAATTCTGGTGGTTGCGAATCTTTTATGGACAATGCTCATCAACAGCTTACTGGGCTTGCTTAATTTTGGCAAAGGGTCGTGTACTTATGATTGTTTAAACTACGCCAAAACTAAACGGCGGAACAAAAGTGAAAGATAATTTGTTCACTTTCGTTCCACCATTCCGCGCGGAAATTGTGAATGATTATCGTTTTTACTTGGCAAACGTTCTTTATTGTTTGTCGATTGCACAACTTTTACGAACTGGAACCTTCATTCGACGAAACTTCTAGACAAAAAGACAATTTAGTTATCTAGTGTAGGAAAATTCTGTTATGTTTGCAACGAATTTTTTTTTTCAATGCGTCCAACGTGTATTTTTTAATATTTATTTCATAGCTCAATACACATGGGATAAATTATCGACAGTGTATCCCTTAAGGGCTAAGTTTTCAAGGTTACGTCGTAACTGATGTGGGGACTTTGAAGCTGATTGGTTAAAAGTGTATAACGTTGAAGTCTGCATCTTTGGAATCCAGCGAAAATTCTTTTTCATTGTTAACATTTTGTTGGCCGATTTGGGTTGTGAAAAACGCTCAAACGGTTTTTACGAATACTTATTAGAAATTCACCACCTCAATTCGTAAAAGAGGCTTTGGATAATGGTTAAAATAATTAATGGAAAACAATTTCCATGCGTTCCAGCGATATAAACTTCAACGCCATTAAAAGTTTATGAATTTTATCGAAAACTTGAAATTGGTTCTTCAAGATGTACACGGCAAAGAGGACAAAAAATGGTTTATGATCATTCCATTTTGTTTCACTGGAGAAAAAAGATTTCAGTCCACAGTGAAATTTTTCCAATTTTTAGGATTAAACCTGCAGCATAATACCAGAGCCTTTCCATAATACAGATATAAAGGACTAGATGAGTATCCAGGGTTTTTTGATCATATTGTTTTTCAATGAAATTAGACAGATTTGTATTTTATTCGATAAAATATTAAGGAGGGATATACATTTACAACCATCAAAAACCGATTGCTTTTTTTTCTTTAAACGAAAGAACTATATATGTAGAATATTTTCCTAAAGGGTCAAAGCGAAATTCGAAAAACTTCAAACGTTACAGCCCGTCAACGCTGTGCCTCATCGCCGGGATTCGGAACGGGCGTGAACTACAAACGCGTTTTTCTCAAAACTGCATTATCGAAATTGGCGTGCAGGATTACTCAAAAACTACAAAGCCGATTGAGTTGAAACTTGATATAAATATTGATAATATTGGTACCTTCTACTTCACGATAATTGTTTTTGAAACATTGGAAAAAAACAACTTTTTTAATCCACATATTACAGAAATGTTGCGTAAAATGTTGATTTTTTTTGTAAATGCTTGCCATTTTCTTAAATTTGCATTTTCTTCAATTTACCTACCGTCACATAGAAACTATATATGTTCTAACTGAAAAAATGTTTGAACTTTTTTGCAAATCAAAGTTACGGGAAGCTTAGACTGCACGCCGATTCGCAACTCCCGCAGCGACCTTGCCGTAACACTCTGCCACAGCTCCGTCATTTTGATGATAAATTAATTTTTTTTAAATGTTTTGTATGTTTAAATATACTATTTAAGTATACCTAAAGTTTGATCATTGTAGAATTATTATTTCTTAGTTTAAAAAATCCCTCAATATTGCTTATTTTCTCCTGTCTAAATGTATATCTCACCTTAATTGCAAGGAGAATTTTCGATACTCCGCCCAAATCCTGGTACCTCTCACGCTTTTTATATCTACGTTAAGAAACAATTTAGTATTTTGTTGCAGGATTAATACTAAACATTGATAACATACCGTCGCAGTGGGCTTTCATATCTTCACGATTCTGTATTGAAAAAAAATGATGAAAATTTGCTTATACTCTTTTTTGTGTATACTCTGAACAACCAATGGTAAATTATTAATAAAGTGCTTTATTATCTGTTTTTTTTCATCGACTTTAAGGTCCCTATGTCAGTTTTTAACCTCTCATCGAATCTGTAGTAAACTTTTAGCATAGAAAGAAACATGGTCACACAGAATCGAAAATATTTTTTTCTATCTCTACCGAGATGTTGCTGTGACACATGCAATATAAACGGACAAAATGACATCCGTGAAAATCGTTGATGAATTAACGATGAATTAAGTTGAGGCTAAAAGCCGGATTTGAGTGTGGCGACAGAACTTCGTACTTAATTTTACAAAATCACGGCAGTTCGTTAAAATGGGATAATAATGTTTGGTGTTGATGAATCTGCAGTTTTATGAGGTTTCATTAATATGTAGTTCTGACTGGATAAATTCTCTTAGATCGAAAAAATTCGTTAATTCCTATTATATTTTATTCACCAACTACAGATTTCTTAGCATGAAATCGTTTTTCCTCGGACAGCGCATTTGTATCACCGAGGCTCGATTATGCGTCCGGCCCTTGTTTTTTAAAGGGGTTACGTGCGTTTGATAGCCAAAAAAGCATTTAAAAAAAATATAATATATAAATTACTTTATTCAAAATGTTAAGCGCATAAAAGAGCAACATTTCGACAATATTTCAACAAAAATTTCATCCAAAAATTCGGCAAATTCAGCCGGTGGGACCTGGTTTCCGGGGACCCCTAAAAAAGTGTCCTCGTGGTGGTCAGGATAACTCATGATAGCTTTATCTGAAATTAAAAAACAAACTTATTTCTGTTAGTAGATAAGCATAGCTCGTGATTAAACGAAGGATTTGTAAAAAAAAAAAATTGAATTTTTGGCAGAGTTGTATGCAAAATAGTTACAATTTTTGGGACAATTTACACTACGTGTAGCCTTTTAAAAGTAGTTGTAATCTAAAAGAAAACCTTCGTTCAATCACTAGTCAATGATATTTTGAAGAAGTGTGCAAAATTTCAATAACATCGGTGCATTCGTTTTTGAGAAATCGTGTCCACCGACTTCAAAAATAGTGTTTTGAGAAAAATGCAATTACCTGCCGGTCTTTCCCGACAGGGGGAATTCCCAAAGGCTTCCTAGACTTTTACTCCGATTGACTTAAAACTTTGGGAAAATATTCTAGACATATTGTACTATTAGATAATATAATTTAAAAAAAGGATTTTTTGAACTTTTCAAACTAACTTAACCCCTTAAACTCAATATTGTTATATTTATTGCGACGTTGATTTTTTATTATATCGATGCCACGTACTTTTTCCATTCTCAGCATCGTCTGATGTCTCGATCGATTTAGAATCGTTTGCTGTCCCGATCGATTTAGAATCGTTTGCTGTCTCGATCGCCGCGAAACGCATGCGTCGATCTGTAATCGCGGAAAGAGAGCGTCGTACTTACAATGGAATTTCCATTTTAATTATATCTATGCCACGTCTTTCTAATGAAATCTCGGAACAACGAACGAACTTTCCATTCCGCCTCTCCATAAATCTCAAAAGAACAATGTGCCTGCAAACTAACGGAAACTTTATTCACCATTCAATCTCGATATTGTATCGCGGGAAAAAGAGAATTTACAAAAAACTACACGATCACGTGTGATCTTATCGCGAAGTAAACACGGGTAGATATAATTCCCCCTAAAAGATCCGTGGTGGATTCAGCGCAATTGCATGAAGATCTGGCCAAAGTCAGTGATTGTACAGTCTCCGAACCGTGGAACATTTTTTATCTTCCGCTCAAGCCTGAATTTTTCTCAAGCCTGAAGCCTCAAGAATGAATTTTTAGGTTAGGTCACCGAAAATCCGAGCTTTGTATACTCGATGACTCGAAACGGGTAAACGCACTAGCGTACTTTTTTCCAATACGTCATACGTATTCCTTTATACATTATGGCGAATCACTATCCAGAGCAGAATGTGAATCACGTAAAAAGCAATGAAAATCAGGCATTGCGGATCACAGTTTTTCCATCCGAGCGCCTAGGACTTTCGATCCATGAATCAAAGTTGAATCCGATCATTCTTCCGATAAACATTTCTAGCTCGAGTGCGCAAACGGTCAATTTGTTCCCAGATACGAGGACAACAATCAACATGATAGGAAGTACGAGAAGACGCGCTACCAACTGCGGAAAGTATTTGTTAGCCTGTCCGCTCGTAGTCCACTCTTTAGTCGTGATCTTTGGAATATCGGCGTGGATCGGTATCAACGGGATCTACGTCCAGCTGCCGTTGTTAGTAATTACCGCTCCCGAGGGATGGAACCTGGCGGCTTACATAGTCGTGACGATACAAGCGGCTAACGCAGGCCCACTGATATACGCCCTGGCAAGGAAATTTCGTTCGCCCATGGACGAAGCGGCTTGTATATTGGCGCTTCTGGTAACAGGCTCTCTGGCGATGGGTTTTCTCGCTTTTTATTATCAAGAGACGCTTTACGTGGGTGGTGAAAGACGCAGCGTGCCCATGTTCATTTGTGTTTTTCTAACGGCCCTAGTGGGTTGCACAAGTTCCGTTCTATTCATGCCTTATCTTCGCAACAGCGACGGCGATTACTTGGTATCCTATTTTGTAGGCGAAGGCCTGAGCGGAGTGGTGCCCAGTGTAGTGGCGTTTCTTCAAGGTGTAGGAGGCAACGCCGGTTGTAAGGATTACCGGAACGGTACGGTCGTAGAGATTGTCACCGAGCCTAGATTTCCACCGCGAGACTATTTCATTTTTCTCTTCGTCGTACTGCTCTTGTCGCTGGGCACCTTCGCGTTACTTCAATATCTTCCCTTGCTCGAGAGAGAAGCCTCCGGCCGTACGGTAGCTCAGGAAACAGACGAGAAGCGGCGAAGAGAACTCGAACCTAAGGATGTTCGAGCGGATAGCGACGTTAGGAACTACGCAGCCTGCTGCAATCGTGAGATATCCCCAAGTGTTGATAATTCCTATGAAGAAATGAGCGCACAGCGTACAATCTATATGCACGTACTTCTAAGCATCATTTGTTTTTTGGGCAATGGCTTCTTGCCGGGCATACAAACTTTTTCTTGTTTACCGTACGGTAACGTAGCGTTCCACTTGACGGTGACTCTGGCGAATATCGCGAATCCCATTGCTTGTCTGTTCTCCTTTTGGTTCAATTCCGTCAAATCGACGTTCCTGGACGCACTCACCGTCCTTGGAATGTCCACGTCGGCTTACGTGATCTTTTTAGCTGCCGTCTCACCTGTTCCACCTATGCGGGATTCGAGTATCGGTGTCGCTACGGTTGTTGCCGCATGGATCCTCCTAACGAGCGTAATATCCTATCTAAAGTTGTCCATAACTTCGAAAATTCGAACAAAACTTGGCCCCAAAGCGCTCGTAGACGTTGGCATTTACATGCAGTTCGGGTCAGCATGTGGCGCGGTTCTCTCATTCGTTCTCATTAATTATACCGATACGTTTCAACAACACAAACCGTGTACACCTTTGTGATATTCATACCTGCAGTATTTTCGAGGGAAGAACTCAGCAAAGGTCATTGCAAAAATCTTTTCGTCCGTTGCAACGAACGAAACTCTTTCGGCCTTTGGAACGTTCAAGCCGATCTTCGCGCCAATATGTTCTCCCATTTCATTTAATCGAATAGATGGTAAGCGATTTTTATTCACGTGTAACTTCTTCACCTCGATGCATCGCGAAATCAGCAGAGAATTGGACCTTTTGACGTACGTCCGCCTCGTTCCTGAATTCATTCACTGGCGCGAATGGCTAAACTTCATTGAGGTCTATCCTTGTCTCGAAATTATGCGTGACGAGTAATTAATGTGTCTTGACGCACCCTGGCAACTCGACAAATAATTCGTAGCGTTACGAATATTTTTCATCTACGTTATTACAAACGTGCCTCTAATTGCTCTATTGGAGTATTTTGTTGATAATTGTACATATCGATTGTTCGTGAAGACGAAGCTGAATCCACTGATGTATATATATACGCACACACACATATATATCATCCTATAAATAGTGCGGCTTTTTCAATTTCATTTTTTGTCACGGACAAGTGAATTTTGGAAGAGGGGACTTGAAAGTCTACCAGAAAGATGTGGAAACCATGTGAAAGGAAATATACATATACAGTGATTCACTAGGAGTTAGTAACTCAAAAACACCTATAAATTTTGACGTTAGAGTAAAAAGTCAGGGACAAAATTTGAATTGTTCGACAATGTCTACATTTCGATAGGCTTTGATTTTTTGCCACTGGAGGTGTCAAACTGACTTCAAGGTCATCTTCGCTTTTTTACAGGAAAACCTCTTTTTTATTGGCCACGAATGTAGAATACCAAAAACAAAACTAATGACCTACAATGTCATGATCTTGGGATGATCTTGAAATACCAAAAAATTTGCAAAACGGTATTTAAAGCGAGGCAGGCAGGAAGGAGCAGCCCCGGATCTACGATTGTTCCGAGCCGGGGCAAAAACTTGACATTGGCGCCCCTCCCCTCCAGCATTTGAGATTAAGGGGGGAGATCTCTTTGGACGCCCGCTTTAAATAAGTCATTTTTTATGATTAAAAAAAATGTGATAAGATAATCGCTTCATTTTGAAATTTTCACATTATGTTATTACAACTTTCAAGTGGTAAAACTTTTTTCTTCTTCAAACAAAACAAAATAGCGGCGTTATAAGGTATACCTTTAGGGGTCTTTTGAAAAACTCCTCATGTATAGCTCAAAAAGTTATTGATCGATCTGGCTGAAATTTTGCGTGGTTTCTCACTATAACATTATTGGAAGGATATACCTATAAAAATATTAAAAGGTATAAAATTAAAAATTAAGTAGGCTTTGTAATCAAATGTTCATATTTGTTACCATTCTTTCGACAATTTTTACCCCGAAAAAGTAATTTATTTACGCGGTAACCTTAAAACTTTAGGTATATCCTTCCAAAAGTCTTATAGTGAGAACTCTGGCAAAATATCAACCAGATCGATCAATAACTTGTCGAGCTATAACACGAGCAGTTTTTCAAAAGCCGCCTAAAGGAATACCTCATCAAAGTTCGTCTCCTAGGCAGTTTTATTTTCGACAGCTAGGATCACGACGCCATTGAAAGTCACCAAAGGGCCCTGGATGTTAGGCACTTTGGTGAAACAAGTTTTTTCGAACACAAGAATTTGGCGCCCCCTTAAATTCCGGGGCTGGGAATGAGTGTGGTTTCAATCGCAAATTATGTTTTTATTGCATGACATGTTCAAAAGCTGTCTTGAAATCACCAGCGCTTTTTCCGCCTGTCTTCCATTACATTTACACAATTTTTTTGGTATTTTAAGATCATTCCAAGGTCACCCTGCTTTAGGTAACTGGTTTTGTTTTTTTAGTGCTCTATATTTGTTGCCAATGAAAAGGGATTTCCTTATTTTAAAAAGTGGAAGTGACCTTGAAATCAGGTTGATACATCAGGCAGACCATCTAAATTTGGTCTCAGACTTTTTCGTCTCAAATCATTATCTACAAGTGTTTTCGAGAAACTAACTTCTAGTGAAATACCCTGTACGTAAACTCGAAACGAATACTGGGAAGGTGTCGTTGAACTATTTCTTATAGGCCGGATAGACCAAGGCCACTCGCCAAAACCTTTTTTTAAATAGTTTTTCTAAGCCAGTAAAATCCTCGAAAAATTGTAAAACAATTGTACACGCGATGACGAAGATATGCGAATTTTGCAGGACTGCGCGACCCTACGAGCTCCCAAATTAGAAAATAACCGATAGTAATGTTAATTTTGTATGTACATCGACGGGTAAACATATGTACATAGTTGATTCTGTATTGGTGGGCCACTGAAAGATACGTAGGAAAAATGTGCATTACCAGAGTATTATAAGAGGCATGTGCAATGTTATTGCGAATAATTCAATTTGTAATCAATATTTGCAAATAAAGATTCATTATATTCGGTACACGGAGAGGTTGTTACCTCGATGATTAAATGTGAAAATAAGCCTTAGGTCGTATGGCAGTTGTTTTATACGTTGCAAAAAAAAGTATTTCCTTCATTCGTAACGAAACACTATATATATGTAACATACCAGGGTTCTTTTATATAATAACAAAAATCATGGGGACCTAACGACGAGAGTGGTAAGCGCGCCTGTTATATAATTTTCAAATACCGCTCAAATATTACACTATTCCATTTTAAGCGGGAAGATCTGTTTTATTTTTTCGATATAAAATCGATATGTGACTTTTGCATTTTTATATAGCTTACCTGCCTGAAAATATTCCCTCCATATATTTAGAACCAAATTTGCTAAATTGGCGGAGTTCTAGAGGTTTGAATGGACTGGTGCGCCACAAGTATAATACGAGCCCCGCGCCAAGTGTGTTGGAAGAAGCTCATCCTTAGGGGCTTAGAAATCACGAAATGCTGAGAGGGAGCTAGTAGCGCTCAGTACGATGTTTTCTTGAAGGAAGAACCCCAATTTGGCGTCCGAATAGCTAATTGAGTGTAAGTGATTGAAATCAACTAATAACCAGACAAATCGCTCTACCAACTAAGAATGACTATGCACCACCACCCACTGTATCAAGAAAGAGCGGTCAATCTGTCAATCCTTCCGGAGTCCGGGCCTGGCGAGGTTTCCCGTGTTGAGTCAAATTAAGCCGCAGGCTCCACTCCTGATGGTGCCCTTCCGTCAATTCCTTCAAGTTTCAGCTTTGCAACCATACTGCCCCCGAAACTCAAAAACTTTGGTTCCCCGGAAGCTGCCCGCCGCATCATCAGAGGAACTTCGACGGATCTTTACACGGAAACTTTAAACGCGTTTTTCTCGAAACCACATTTTTCAAACTTATATCCACGATATGTCAGGAACCACTAAATCGATGCGCCAAAAATTTTCGCGAGGTTATTCACAATACATCTCCATACAGCCCCTACCGGGGAGTATACTCTATAGAAAAAATGAGGACCTGTACAACTTGAAGAAGACTGATAAAAGCAGCCAAAAAAATCGTTGACAAGGTGCCATTTTGTGATTTTTTTATTTTTTCAACGCCATCAACCTACGGGCTATAAACAATGCCCGTAGCTTTGTTTATAGTCCAGGTATATTTTGGTCAGGCGCACCAAAATATACCTGGATTTTTCGTTTCAGATCAGTCAAACAGGCGCAATCGTGAGTATCGATGAAATGCTACCTCTTGCGGTGCAGTTCGCCAAGCGAGTACGACTCAACGAAATGTCATAAAAATTTGCATAAGCGTATAAATGACATAGCCACACAAAAAAAGGTTGGTTGTGCGACGAATCGGACTATAGTTTTCCGACGTATTTTGAGCTGCTGAATCGATACTCGAAGTCAAAATTAAGATCCTGTGTACCATTTTTTTGATAACTTCAAAAATGATCTAAATACGCCATTATTTTCGTTTAGGTAGTAGGAACAAAAAAAAATGGATCCAAGACCGGCGGAACCCGTAAATTTGACGAAAACTCCGCAAAAACGTATTTTGCCCTCATTTCTAATGCCAGCGAAAAATCCCTGCTTTTTATGTTTATGGGATAGCAGGGATCGGAAAAACCATTACACCGACAAAGTATGGCCGAATAGAACAAATCTGAATCCAGGAGCACTCAACGTCATCCAAGAACCTTTAGTAAAACCCGATAGAATCTTGCTACCCCCTTTCAATATTAAACTTGGGTTGATGAAGCAGTTTGTGAAATCTTTGAACAAGGAGAGAGAATGTTTCATTTATTTGCAACAGCAATTACCCAACATATCGGATGCTACGATAAAAGAGGGGATTTTCGATGGGTCACAAATCAAAAAGATGTTGAGAGATGAATTGATCACGACAATGAACAACTCAAAGAGAGCCGCATGGAGCAGTTTCAAAGAGGTCGTTGAGAACTTTTTAGGCAATAACAAAAGTCCGAATTACGAAGAAATTGTCAGGGAAATGGTCATTAACTACGGTAAACACGGTTGTTTGATGAATCTTAAATTGCACTTTCTACATTCTCACCTGGATTCATTTCCTGAAAACCTTGGCGTCTACAGTGAAGAACAGGGAGAGCGTTCCCATCAAGATCTCAAGGAAATGGAACGTCGATATCAGGGACGTTGGGACATTAATATGATGGCCGATTTCCGTTGGATGTTGAAGAGGGAAACATCCAGGAAAGAAATAAAACGAAAAAGAAATTCCTCACATAGGTCGTTTGAAGAAAAAACAAGTACGTTTTAGCAAAAAGCGATAGACATTTTCAAGCGGTCCCAAATATTTTGGAGTGTCGTCGGTGGAGTAATATCGGCTTTTGAAAGTATACAATAGGTCGATGAAAGAATTCACACGTGTACAAGTCTCAGAAGTGTTTTAAACGTGTTGGCGTTATAAAAATGAGGGCAAAATACGTTTTTTGCGTAGTTTTCGCCAAATATACGGGTTCCGTATAGTCCGATTATAGAAAGTCCGAAAGTATAGTCCGATTCGTCGCACAACCAACTTTTTTTGTGTGGCTGTAATATCAACAAATATCTACGCATAAGGACTTTTCAATAGGTCTTACAGTTTCGGCACGAAAAATTCATTTTTTAAATCCTGGTAAAACGGATCTCCCCCCTCAATGTAGCCGCTCACTCAACGATAAATTACGATAGAGTAAATATTTGGACGAACCTTACTAACGTTTACTTTAATTTTTTTTAAGAACTAGATAGTAAAATCTGAGTTTAAAAAAAAGCCAGCTCCTTCGCGAGAAAATAATATTTCGAACGTGCGTTAAACGTGTTAATTTGAGATTTCACAACAGTGCGAGCTTTTTACGTTACAAGCCTTCGAGTGTAAGAAAAATCGAGTTCGACATGGAGAAAACGTGCGAAATTGCGAAAATTAAAAATTGGAATGGAGAAATCGTTGGTATCGCCCCCTCTCTCGCCGCTTCTTCACGTTTCGTTGCCCCCGATGTGCCGGCCCTGCCTGAGACGCGCACGAAGCGATCCTATAGTGAAAAGAACAACAAATCTCGGTCAACTTTTCTCAACGATGAGTTGACACGTTGTGCGCAATGCTGTTCATAATCGCGCTTCAGATATTCTCGTCGAGAGTGCGAAATAACGTTTAGCGATATCGTCAAGCGAGTGCTCGTATTCTTGTGTCAACAAGTCGGGGTGTAAACGTCAAAGAAGAGGCATCCGACATCGAATGACACAAGCTACAAAACATAATTAACCTTGAGAACGAGCGCTCGCACGCGCGCGCGCACACATATATCGCGATGTCCCTGGAAAATCCAAAGGTTTCTCGGGACCAAGATTCTTCGGAAAGTACAACCATCACGCTTCTTGATCTTCCAGTCGAGGTACTTTACGGATTCGAAACGATAAAAATGGCCCCTGTCATTTGCACGTAACCGCCGTGGATAACAATGATGTCAAAAAACGCCTGCAGTCAGCTGTTGCCAGCCATGTTTTGAATTACAGAACTTGCTCTTTTGTGTACATGAATCGTAGCGTACAAAAGTTTCGCATTGAATATTCATAGCTGGTGGCTAATGACTTCCGGTTGCCAATTAGTCTTGCATTGGAGGGAAAAAAAAAGAATCCTCGCTCGAACTCTAATGAAAGACATGTTTATGTCTCACATATTCGATTCGTTTGTGATTTATTTACGTCCATTATGAATTTTTTTTTTGACAGAACATGTTTTCGATAATGAACACATGAAATGCTGCGGTTATTGCGCAATTGCAATTGTTGAGTTTTCTTTCTGTTTCTTTTTTTTGTTTTTTTCAAGGTATTTCTACACGTATGTTCGTTCTTGGACGCCAAAACTCTCGTACACGGACTTGGGCTAGCGTGTAAGAAGTTTTACGAGATACTGAGCGATGACTCGTTGTGGAAAGTGAGGATCGGCCAAATTTGGGAAAACGCCCGATATCCAGTCCTTCCACTCGGTTAGCTCAAATTCGCAACGCCATAGCGCGCAAGCGTCCGATGCACTGCACGCGACGCACGTTTAGTAAATGCATTGTACGAAACTGCGTGCGTATCTTCGTCGATTATGAAAAATCTAATTAAGGATGTAGATAATGTTTGGCGAGAGGTTGCAAAAATATTGATTTCTTATGCGGAGTATGGTTTTTGTTTTGCATTCTCACAGACGTCGACCGGTGTGATGTTGATGTTTGGATCGTTGGAATGCAACTGAAGAGAAGTTCTATTGCTATTTTTTTCGCTGATTGAGGCTTCGAGAACCACTCAAACGGTTTTTCTCTTATAGGACATCCACGCTCTTAAGGGGTTAGGCTACTGTGTCGAACCAAAAATCAGGGTTATTTAAAGAAATCAAATTTGAAGAATAAGTAGGATAATTAAAAAATCGTTTGGATTTGTTTGTGTGTACATAAACAAAGTTGTGTACCAAATTTCATCAAAAAAATAATAATTAACGAAGTTATAAACAATCTCGTGGCCCTTGAATGCGAAGGGCAGTGGACTTGATTTTGGCTACCCGGTTCACTTGAAACAAAAACAACCGAGTTTTTTTTACTCAAAAAAGATAATATTAGCTAAGTTTTGACTGAGATTTTTTTGTAATCGGATTTCAATCATCAGAAAAAAATGTTTGATTTTTCTAGGAACAATATTATTAATATTGTTAATAACACTGGATAAGTGCACCAAATTTCATGTGAATGCGTTTATTAGGTGTCGGGAAATCGTGTACACCGTTTTGAAAAACAGTTTCGAGAAAAATGCGTTCAAAGCTTTACCAGCAGTTCATCGGTGTAATCATAAATTTACCTTCAATCTGCGATTCCTGCATCATATGTCCACCTTCCTCTTCAATTTGAGTTGCCTCAAGAGACGATCAATTTTTTGAAATTTTCACAGTAGCCTTACCCCTTAATTTATCAAAAAATTATACATAGTAATAAAAATGGAGAGATGAAAGTAAATTTAAGAACTTTCGTTGCATTCCAACTATGCAAACTTCAACGCCATCTGTTATTCTCAGGATGCTTCGAAATTTGAGCTCAGAAAGTTGAATCACGAAATCGATTACAGGGAAATTAAAAAGAAGATTACTCGAGGATGTATGGGAAGTCGTACCGAAATGCTACTGCGGCGGTGAAAATTGGACCACTGCTATTCCGTTTGTTCTGAGTCTGTATGCAAAGTGAGCATGGATCTGTTAAGGGCTTGAAAAATTACAACAATCCAAAGTTGCAGTAAATTCTTATGGAACGTTATGTTGCTCTCAGGTATAATGAGAAAAAGTATACAGTAGAACCTCGATTATCGGAATCAATTGGGACCGAGACTAGTTCGGATAATCAAAAGTTCGAATAACGTGTGTTTTTTGGGATGAGATCATAAACGACACCTTTTTCAATAAAAACAGTACATATAAAAATTTGACATACATATAAACGTTGAATGTGTGTGTGTGTGTGAGCGTGCGTGCGTGCGTGCGTGCGTGCGTGCGTGCGAGCGTGCGTGCGTGCGTGTGTGTGTGTGTGTGTGTGTGCGCGTGCGTGCGTGCCTGCGTGTGTGTGTGTGTGTGTGTGTGTGTGTGTGTGTGTGTGTGTGTGTGTGTGTGTGTGTGTGTGTGCGTGCGCGTGCGTGCGTGCGAGCGTGCGTGCGTGCGTGTGTGTGTGTGTGTGTGTGCGCGTGCGTGCGTGCCTGCGCGCGCGTGTGTGTGTGTGTGTGTGTGTGTGTGTGTGTGTGTGTGTGTGCGTGCGCGCGCGCGCGCGAGCGTGCGTGCGCGTGCGTGCGTGCGTGTGTGTGTGTGTGTGTGTTTTAAACACCTGAAAAAAGTCGAATGCTTTTTTAAATATTTTGTTTATAAAATCGTCCATTTTTTATTGGCGAACGGCTGTAACGCGTTTTTGAGCGGTTAAGTCTCGCAACCGTTTGAGAAGGAGAAGTTGCGTTGGGTTGGTCATTGTTGCTCACAGCGGTGGCAGCGAGCAACATCATCTTTCTCGCCAACGTTCGGATAATTGAGCGTTCGAATAAACTAAGTCATCGTTCGGATAATTGATGGTTCGGATGATCGAGGTTCGGATAACCGAGGTTGTAGTGTAATGACAAAATGGTAAATAATGTTTTGGATTTTTTGTGGGTCATTTATGTGTGAAAAAGATTTTTTGTCAAATTTCGCAATAGCCTGCTACTACATAATTGTAGGGTAATTAATTGCAACAAACTGAAATAGTGCTTAGTTGTCTCGTTCGGATCTCCCATTCATCCTTACCAAACTGTATGGCAACACAGTAAACAGTCGAGGAGCTCGATAATTGCGGCCGTCTCACAGCACTGTATATTCGCTCTCAAAAGTTTTGCCATCGGAAAGTTAAACATCAACGAACACAGGTGGAACTATCATTGAACAAAAAAAAACACTTTTAATTGGGAATTTTACGCTTGGTCTGCATATTATACAATTTATGACTGATTTTACTTTACATTGAGAACGCGTATTTCAGACTTTGAAAATTCTCCTACTCTTGCCTGCAATTGTATCTCACCTACATTCTAAAGTTCGTAAAAACAAGGCTGTCCGAATTCTATGAGAGTTCTTTTTTCAGTTCACTTGAGCTTTATTTTTCAATGAGTCACTATTGGAATAATGTCAAGGCTCTCCTCATGAAAATAATTATTTTACAAACCTGAGAAATGTATTTGAGTTCTCTATATTAGGCAGTGGTCGTAACTTCTCGGGGTGTCCATTATAAACTAAGGCAACAATACGAAAAAAGGGGGAATATCGATGAGACTGAAGTGCTGATCGTTAGAGTGCAATAAAAATGACTTTTTTTACTTTCCTACATTTCTTTTTGCAAACTTCAGTTACGAAAATGCTTCAACCATTTTTTAATATGCTACATTATCGAAAATACAGTACAGTCAAAAGTTCAAAAAAAATTCAAACCTAAGTAGAAATTTATACAAAAATACGAAAAAGGAGAAATATCGATGAGACTGAAGTCTGCATCGTTGGAGTGCAATAAAAATGACTTTTTTACTTTCTCAAATTGATTTTTGAGTATGCTAATGTGGAGGTTTGCGGTAAAAAAATTGCAAAAAGATATTTTAAATAATAATAAAAATGAGGAAATAAAAAGATAAATATGAATTTTCCTTGCATTCCAACTGTGCGAACTTCAATACCATGAAAATCGACTGTTCATTCAAAGACCCATTGCCAACACGGAGACTCAACGACGCCTTCAGTACGGCTTCACTCTCATCTCTAAACTCTGATTTTTTGCCTCGAAGATTCGGACGAACGCATAAATAATCCCTCTAAATATACTCCCTGATCCGCGACGCACCTTGATCGCATTTTACAAAATGATGTTCGGTCGCTCTCGCGTTAGCATACGCATAAATGTTTCATTCCCAGAGGAAGGCGAGGAGCTGTTTTGGAAGCAATCGTGCGTTAGAATCGAAAGACATGTTGCATTTTGGAGAAATAAAAATGTCATTCAAGAGGTCAGCCTTGCGGAGGGGCATTACAGTGCGGTTGATACGCTCATGCTCATAGAGGTGAGTCTTTTTTTTTTCTTCTCGTTGACGTTCAAAGTTGTGAACAGCCGAAAATCATCATCCTCAGTTGTTAAGAATTCGAAATGATTTTTTCACTCTCCTTTTCTTAAGGGGTTAGGCCACAGTAACGGGTATAAAATCATGTGGGAATTTAACAATTTTTTTTCGTATGAAAAAGTTATTCACTCATAAAATTAATTACACATCTATTCAGTATGAATATCAAGCTGTTGGAAAATATATATATAATTTTTTTCTATGTACAAAATGGCCGACTGCTAACATTTTCTTTTGTTATCTTTTTTTTTAGGCGCTCCGCGGCGTGACATTTAGCATCCACAATTTTTAACCTCGAACAAAAAACAAAAATTCTCGTCAATCTACATTAGAATACCTAGAGAAGTACGTACGGAATTTAAAAAATATTGTTTTATTCAAAAGTTGTAGGTACTTGAATTGAGTTGTAGGTATTTGAATGAATTTTCAGTGAAACATTTCGTATAAAACTGCTCATAAAATGAAAAGTTTGCGATTAATCAGAAATTCCGTACGTACTTCTCTGCGAAACGCAGTTATGAACATAACTTTTAAATTTGAAGTAAATTGAGTGAAAATTGTTGAAGTTATTTGCCACGCCAATTGCAAAAAGCCGTTTCGCGAAAAAATCGTTTAAAGTTTTAGGTACTCTATGGCCGTGCCAGAGGTGGGCTTACGTTATACGCTCAAAGTCGGTGAAAAAAAATGTTCTTGCTATAAATCGAATAGTAACTTATTCTTATGATGATAAAACACCGTTTTAGCGAGAAAAAAAATCGATTTTTTGATAATTCTACTGTGGCCTTACCCCTTAAGGACGCTCGGTACGGGCGATACAATGTTGCCATGCTAAACCATATTAAAAACATAAAAAATTTCAAAAAGTTCAGACTTTTATAAAATTTGGTGAACATATTCTTTAGTGCCAAATTTGACAATACAATATTTTTGAGATTTTTCTTCTGCACAGTTATCGAGTAAGTTAACCTTATAGTTCACGTGTATAAGCATACCGTTTCCATATATGTAGGTGTACTTTGCAGGCATAAGAAATCTGCTTTAATGCTTAATTACTCGATAAATAAGTAGGAGAACATTTTGAAAAAATGTGTGTTTTCGCACTTAATGTTGAAGAACATTATCACCAAATTTGATCAATTTCTTAACATTTTGACTTTTGTACCGAAACTCCTTAAAAAGAGAACCCAAATAATAATATGAAGAATGAGGTTTGAGGCTGCGTCCATCGTCGATTACTTTATTGACCTGAATGACACTCAAGTACTTGTTGCAGAAAGGACAATACTTGATCTCGGGCGGCAGAGATCGTACTTTATGTTGTTGGGATTTGCGTTCAGGCTGGAACACGAGTACGCAATACGACATGAATCAGATGTCCCACGAGGGATGGATTTGGGGTCTGACGGCAGTGGATAAGACATTTTATAGCTGTAGCTGGGACAAAACAGTCAAATCCTGGCACATAAATTATCTGCATCTCGTGCCAGTTAGAACGTTTGAGATGTACATTCCATCGAGTTTGTTATTCTATCAAAATCTCATAATTTGCTCTTAAAGCACTTTCAATTAGAAAAAAAAAACAAACTAAAAGATATAAGGGAACGAACGCAAATTATTGGATTTTTGTTCAGGGATGTAATCGGTGCGTTATTGTGCATTACCTCGCATCCTGGCGTTAACGTACTGGCTACTGGTTCTCACTGCCGTTCCGTCATATTGTTTGATCCTCGTGTCGGTCGAGCTCCGATCGTCAGATACCGAACCCATCGGGGTGCCGTACTCAGAGTCGCCATGGACGACAGTTACGTTCTCTCAGCCAGCGAGGATAGGACCGTCGTTGTTTGGGATCAACGCGCCGGAAAAATTATGAAAACCATAGAGGTAAATTGATAGTTCAATTGAGAGCAGACCGATAATCGATTTTCCGATCTTCCCGCAGTCCGAAAAGGATCCGAAAGAAAAAAGAAGCTTAAAGGATCACCACAGTGTAACGGGTCGAAAAATAGCTGATTTTCGCGGTTTTTTTTTCTTTGTGGGTACCACTAGTCCAGAGCGTCGGAAAAAGCGATTTATCGGAGTATTTCATCAAACTTTAGAATTTTAAAAAATGTGCAGTTGGTCTGGTACAGAAAAGGTGCTCTTTTATTACTAAATTATTCATTGTCAAACTCAAAAGAAGTGTTTAACTTCAAATTTGACTTTAAATTGTCTTGACACGTAACTAATTTTCTAACTGAAGACACAACTAAATACAATTTAAATTTTCACGGTACTTAATATCAAAAGAAATACGTAGGGCTTTCTTGATTTGTCGAAAACGCATCTTGTGAACATTTATTCACAAATGTCTTTTTTTTTCTGAAAATAACCTTTTCGTGGGAATACTTGCCATTTTTGTGAAGATCGATATTCTACAATTACCTTCTATCTTATCTAGCCATAATCGAGCAGATGAGGGGAAACGATTGAGTTTTTGTTTGTGGTGAACATTTATGGCGCCCACAAGCACCCGAGCACTTCCGTTGTTTTCGCAACACTTAATAGTTATGCTTACAGGGCTCTAGTAAGCGTATTTGGACACCGCTTCGTAGAGATTTGAAAAAATGTTTTCCGACATTTTGAGACTTGTACAATAGCATTATTTGAATCGCTTTTCGATTTACTTTTTTTTGTGCAGAACATTTGTAATGTTGCATGTCTTTTTCGAGCCTCTGGAGTAGCGTAGCCCTTAAGGGCGTGTGTAAAGTCAACATGACTTTCAAAATTTTCGGGCATCGCTTTCTCATAGATGGTTAACCCTTTTTTTTACAAGAAACAGACGTGACGATTTTCTTTCGCCTTAAATATTATTGATCGCTGAGAAATCTTTGTTCAACAATCTCAGCTATCTCTCTCGCACTCATATGTTACGTAGTACAGCTTCTGCTTCGCCTTGAGGCGATGTATCGTTCGCTTTGACCACTTCGAAATTGTGAACCCTAATTTCGATCAAACGATATAATCAATTCAGGTACAATTTATTTTGTACGTACGATATTGTTGGAAAAATAGACATTTTTCAAAATTTTGTTCGAAAATAACGGAAGAATTGGGGTTTAGAGTTATTTTTCACATAAAACTAGCAAAATTGTACCAACGAAGGTCGAAATATTATCGACAATTCTGAGAATCTAGTGCATCAGTTTCCACACTGGCGGCGATCCCGCATATATTATACTATACACGCAACACACACTTGCAGCACCTTTCGCCTAGAGGCAATTGGACAGTAATCAGAAGAAAAAAAAATAAAATGTAGTTAGAATGAATGTTTATATAATTAAGGGATCATCACAGTGTAACGGGTCGAAAAATAGCCTATTTTCGCGATCTTTTTATGGTTGAAATACGCTAATCAGTCTGATTTTTATATGTCAAATCAAAGCACCCATGAAGAACGGAAAATAAATGTTTATACGTTTATTTTTATTTTGTTTTACTTTTTTTAACGGCTGAAAAAAGTCTTCGAAAAAACAGAGTCTTCACGGTGTACACGGTTGTGGCCGTCAATAGTATCTGAAACAAAATGGGGGCTTTTTTAAGGGGCCACTTTGGAGCCACGAAAAAAAAGGTATTTTCGCGATTTTTTTAAGGATTTTGTAAAAGATATGAATATAAAAGTTGTTGGACTTGATAAATAAAGTCTTGAAATACATTTTAAAAAAAATTTAATTCATTTTAATTCATTTTTAAGTACAAAAACTATAGTTCAACGTAACGCCTCAAAAATAGGTGGGCTAGCTCCATCACAACTCGGCAACGGCCACTGAAACAAAAAAATCAAAGTCCTTTAGATTCTGCATGACACCAGCTACAAAATGACCCTCGGATATAAAGTTTTATCAAAAAATAAAAAAATGGCAGATGAAAAACGAAAAAAGTAAAAAAAAACGCTTTTTTTCGCAGTTGTTCGCAAAACAAGAGTAAAAGTCAAAATTTTAAAACCATCGAGGGGCATCTTGTTGCGAATCATGTTTACAATATGTGGTTCAAATTTCAAGGGAATCGGTTTATTAGTTTTAGAGATACGATAGAGCTAGATTTTGAAAACGTTGTTTCGCGAAAAACGCGTTCGAAGTTTATACTATGAAAAACTCTTACCTAAACTCAATCGGCAATTCCTGCACTGTACAAAATCCCTTCTGATTGCTCATCATCGTCGATTTCTTCAAGTCTCGCTTGCTTTTGATTTTTTGAAATTTTCAAAGTAGATGGCCCTTTATATCAAAATTGACAAAATAGCGGTGGTTTGAAAAAACGTATCGAAATTAGCCTATTTTTTCGACCGTTTTTCGTTAAAGAAAAATATGAATATTAAAAAAAAGCTTCCATAGCAAAATAAGGAATAGCGTGAAGAATGTTGGTCCAACATTTAGGAGGGTTAGGTTGAGAACTCTACCTTTGAGAATTTACACCTTTTTGAAAAACCCGTCCGTCCGCGCCAGATCTCACGCAATTGGTCGAATCTCTTTTTCTGAGAAAGGCTGTAGCAACTGGAATAATTTGAATTTCGCCCCAAAAATTGAACCGCATTCTTATATCCGTCCAGACTGTCGGATAACGCAAACTATCGATTTTTTGAACATTTTACACTGATAATCCCTTAAAACGATCATTCATTCAATATTTTTGTTAAACAATAATGATTTTTATTTTTTAATCAATAAATAAAGTCTAATAATTGAAATATTTTTGATCCGTTTCACCTCAAACGAAACACCAACCACAGCGTATGACGTCATTTGTTTACGTTTTGTATCTCGTTTACGTTTTTTTGACATGGAACTAGAATTTAACTAGGAGCCCCAAACTTCACAAAAACGTAAAAAATAACCCTGCGCTTGATTTCGAGGTTACCTTGTCGTTTGTTTACACACATATGACGTCACGTGTTCTGAGATGAGGTGGTACGTTTGCGCGGCAATTTAAAAAAAATTACGTTTATATATATAAAAATCTCTAAAGGCATCTGGCGGAAGCTTGCGGCGGTTCGCAGCCAAAAACTACAAATTCAATAATATCTCGATCGCGTGTAAATTTCGCCTTTGCGAGGCAAGGCAAAAGTTGCACTGTCGGTAAAATTCCGTGGCGTGCCATTTTCCAAGAGGATTAACATTTCGGGAAAAAGAGGATACTGACTTTTTGTCCTCTCGTTGGAGGGCAAAAGAAAACTTTTAATTCCGACGTGTGAGCCGGCTCGGAGGAAAGTGAGAAATTGACTTTGATCACTCTCCTCCGTAGTTCTTCTCGATTTTGTTGTAAAAAGGGTTCTGGCATTTTTTTTTGCCACACATGAAACTATCGTGATACGGGTATTTGATCTTTCTAATAATTGAATTTCAAGGTCACGACGTATCTCGATGTACTGAGCAGATAATAAACGTCGCATACAAGTATTGGTCGAAATTTGTACGTTTTGCAGATTTCAAAGGATTCTTATCCGATGAGTATGATTATGGAAAAAGGAGCGGTATACGTGGGCGACAGTACCGGAAATCTGCATTTGCTGAATCCTAGAAAGGCCTTCGAGGTAGCCAAGTCATACGAGACCGGTCATAAGAGAGGCATAAAGTGCTTGTGTTCGACTCCCGGCGGTTTGATCACGGGTTCTCTCGACGAAACTGTGAAACTCTTGAGCCCGACCGATCCTCCTCATTTAATCACCAACTTGTTCGCATCTGTCGGTGAGATAGCCGGGGTAAGAGTAGAGTTCCTATAGGTCTAAAGGGACAAATCATTATTTAGTATTATCATTGCCATTGAAAGCAATCAGCGTAAATTAAACAGTAGATCATTTTCAGTTTGACTTTTTGCTTGTGCAAATACAGTCTATCTTATGCGGTTTCCCATCAATTGTCCCGGTTCGAAGGGTCGAAAAAAAATGCGACAAATATGGACAAAAATTCGGCAAACTGTAGAATTTTTGTTATAAAATGTGGTAATGAATAATGCGAATACAGATGGCGACGTGTATATTTTTCCAAACTTTTATTTAACTTGCTTCGTTCGTACGTCTGTCTTTCCGGTTCAAAATTTATGATCCATCTTTCGAGTACTTGCTGGCATCCGATTGAGCCGAAATTTGGCATACTTACTTTTGTAACTTCGGTGACAATGCAATAATATCGTACCATGGAGCTGGTTTGATGATGAAGGTGGGAGGTGGGAACTGAAATTTCCTAATGGCAAATGGTCGGACAATCGAGTTTGGGCTCATTAACTTTGTTCACTTGAGCACTATTTATCATTATACTATTATAAAGTTTGTCGCGAAACCTTTAAAACCTAAGCGAGGTTTTTTATTACGTCGATGTCTGTCGACGTCGAATAAACAAATTCTAATACTAAAGAGTATAAAATAAAATAATCGTACATTTTTTTAAAACAAGCTTTCATTCAAAGGTACTGTCCTAAAAAGTAAAAAATAATGTTCGGTAAAATTCAAAATCAAAACAGTGTAACTACAAAAAGTCCCTTTCTTGGTCACTTATCATAGGTGCAAGTACTTAAAAGGTACATAAACGTAGATATTTTAACGATATGAAATATAAATTTCAAAAACTTGAGGCGTCAAATGTCAGCACTAATATTACTTCAAAATTTCTGAAAAAAGCCTCAAGCTTTTAAAAATTAAATTGCATATTCAAAAACTATGTTTATGTACCTTGTAAGTACTTGCGCCTATGATGAGTGACCAAGGACGGGACTTTTTGTAGTCATACTGTTTTGATTTTCAATTTTACTGAACGTCATTTTTTACTTAGTACAGTACCTTTTAAATAAAGGCTTGTTTAAAAAAAGTTTTTTTACGTTTATTTTTCCATGGAATTTTTCTTATTCGCAGTTTTTTTTACGCAAATGTACTCAAATGTAATCATCTATAATTTGATTAATCAAATTTTTAATATGTTATATAATGGTAATGTTATTTTTTATTAATAATAATTGTAACGCAATGTATATATAATAATGTACATATTCGTTTTTAAAATTATTTTTTCATCTTTCAAACGTGCAGATGGATTACCTGGACGGTGTACTCGCGATCTCCGGGTCGTATGTTCAACTCTGGCGACCCAAGACTGGATTAGGAATTGAAAACTCCGTATATTGATATAACAATATGTATTATTAATATAATCCGATCGACCGACCAATCTAATGCACATTACAACACAACTTTTCTATACGTGTAACATATAAGCGAGCGATTCAATAAAGGCTTTCCTAACAAGACACGAATTTGCTTCGACATTACATTTCAGGGCTTTGAGAAAAGAAAAAAATGGTAAAAGACGACAGGGAGACAAAATATGTGGAAAGATACTCGAAACGACGTTAAGAGCTCCACGTTGAATTGCCAAAGAGGGTGCATTTCGCATAAAAATGAAATTTCCAATATAAAGAAAAAGCGTATTACTGAAATACGAAGGAACATTACCATTTCATAACGTATTGTCATTCTTAATCGATAATCTGTGAATTTTTTCTGCCAACGTTGTCAACGAAAAGAACGACGCTGGCCTCTTTCGATATAACGCACACATTAACATAATTGTATTCGTTGGGTCGCGTTACCAAGCCGGGTATATAGCGAGTCTCGTCGAAACGGGTTCTTTACGAATTTCCCCGCTCACCGGATGTGCGAATCCGACCGTAATGTGTACGGTGGAGGGGGAGAAAACGCGATCGCAGCGCTCAACTGTCTGCGTCGAAAATACGACATTGGTCAAAGTCTTTGCGTGTGTCACGTGTCGATAAGTGAAAAATCATACTTTAAACGTCGAATATTCCTCGTCGTAATTAAATATATGATTTTTCGTGACATTATCGAGCCGCCATTTTGCCCTGTATCGATATTGGCGGCTAAAGGCGAAAGCGTTTTTCGCGGACGTAGATAGGTGGGGAGGATAAGATGCGCGGTGTACTTCCGGTTTGTACGGTGTGAGAGAGGTCAGAGAGTAGAGGCTGCGTTCGGTGGTGCTATTGGAAAAAACACGATGAAAATGGCGTGGCAACCGCAGGAGGAAGGATTGAGACAAATTTTGACGCTTCTTCAGGAGTCCCAGAGTCCCGATACCGCGACGCAGCGGGCCGTACAACAAGTATCCTTTTATTTCTTACCTAAACGTTCAATTGTACCGACAGTTCGGTTAATAAGCGACGAGGTTAAACGGGTAAGTAGTGAGGACGGGGTGTATGTGTGAAAAAGATTGAGCGAGAGAGAGAGAGAGAGAGAGAGAGAGCTCGACGAGCCTGGTCGATGCGCGGCCAAGGGCGTGCTTTTATTGACAAAATTTCTTGGCCCGGGCGAAACTTCGTGTCTGCCGGGTGGCCAATTGTTTTGCTTTTATTTCCTATCTCGCGCGCTATGCTTCAGCGACACAATCTTCTTACTCACTCCGCATGGATATTTCTTTCGCAATGTATTTACGATATTTCGGCTCCCCGCGCCGATCGTTTTATGGATTAACAGAGGGACACGAAAAAAAACGGTTAAGTTTACCGCCTCGGGAATCGAGCGAGCATTTGGCTGAACGCGATTTCTTCGACTTCACATCGCGATCGAGTTTGATCCAGTTTAATCGAGCATAACGATCTTTTCTCTCCCCAAGGCTGAAACAAAAAATATTTCGTACTCGTCTTTTCGCCTCTGAAGCCACTCGTGCCTACGCATGTGGTATTTTCCGCCTTGGAGCCCCTGCGACACGTGACATTGGCGGGTTGTCAATTTTTTTGAGATTCCATCCAGAATATTTACTGGCTCAATATTCGATCCGTTTTGTATACGGCGGAGACGCAACGATCTTTCTAGGAGGCTGCCCATGTCGTGAATGTTTCTCGTGTGTCTAGTTACGGCATCGGCGATAGAGAGAACATACGGAGAAATCTTTTTTCTTACACGGCTGACGTTTTGGATGAAAACAGGTCTTTCCTCCAATTTATAAAAAAGACTAAGAGTTAGATGAAATCAACAAAGATGAGGCCTTGTTGATTAAGCACATTGTCCGTCCGATTAAAAGGTTTCTCACACGTTTATTACCGAATGTACGTGCGATACTTTGCCTTGAGGTATTGTCTCTTGCGGAGAGCCATTTTGTGGCGGCATAAACAGGACACTTTGGCATCATCAGTAAATTACAGTTGCGCTTAATGAAAAATAAGTCGCAATGAATTATTATATTCACCGATTAACTGGAATAAAAAATGTTGTGCCAATTTAGAAGACCTTGATGTATTTACATTTTCTCTAAAGTGGCGGTTACGAGAATCCTGCTGGTCACATTTTTCCAAGTTTTGTCATTAACATTTTCTTTTAACATTCCGTCATCCCCTGTTATTATTGTCGTTACGGAGCTTTTAGAATTTTTTGAGCAGTTTATATCAGGTATGGAGAGTTATTCAATGTATAAATCATTAGATGGAAATTTGGCCAGTGTGTCATCTCCATAAATTGCGGTATAAATGAAACAATTTTAAGAGTAGTAATTTTTTGTTAAAAGTTCGGTAACTTGGCTGGAAGTTTCAACGGTATACTGGGATGTATTTTTACTTCGTTGTAGATGAAAATCAGTTGAATATTCAGGCTTCGAGAAAGGAATACCTTAACAATGTACGGCCCTTTATGGATATGCCACCGTGATGATAAAAATTTGAGGAAGTGTAGGACAGACTCATCCAAAAGCAAAGATACGTTCAAATTTTTGAATGTGCAATAATTTTGAAAAAGTTATGAATGCGCATACTTTCAAACTCTATAAGGAGAATATCTGATTATTCACAAGTTGAAAAATGACATCAAAAATGCATTGATAGTGAGTTTTGAAGCACTACTGCATTATTTATTGTAGCTTCCATGTACCGGGTACTTCCCCTTATTACATTCCCCACCATATTCCACTTCACATCCCCAATCGATCCCTACCTTGCGGCCACAGCCAATTCCCCCCTCTGTATCGCATGAACCATGACATTTCCGCCATGGGTATAGGGAAACTGCGGAAAACCTGCACCAATACAGTCTTGAGTTCGCTTCCCAGTCACAGAGCTAGTCACGATTTGTCGAGAAATAAATCACAGGCTACAGTGATACACCGACGACGCACACATACCGGCCTGTGTGCGCAACATCCATGTAGAACTAGAGCTACGTCACACCCGTATTTATTGTTCTCGAAAACTATCGGACTGCGATTCAAATCCGCGACCTCATGATGTACTGGTTTACAGGCAAGCACGCTAACCGCTAGACCAGCACACCGGTACAGTGAGTTTTAGAGCGTTCTTCTTATCTGTGGTAGCAAAATTTCAGCAGGACTTGCCCAGGGCATATGCCGACACTTAGAACGTTTGTGTATACACATGTTCGCATACTAACATCCGAACATACGGTGCGTGCATATGGCAACGCCAATGGCCAGTACAATCAATCCCTTACCCTAACCCTCAGGGAGTGGAATATGAAAATGTAATAGTCCGCACGGACATGGATTGGCAACTATGATCGGCTGTATATTGGGCTGTAATTCATCAATTCAAACATTTTTTTTTGTTTTCGATCGAACGGCTAATTGTCTCAGAAATGCGATGGTTGTAGCAGATTTGTGATATTTTTCTATTAAAAAGTTATAGTTGGAAATATAAACAATATTCCGAACATTTTCATGGAAATGTAAATTCGCTCGGGTTACGCTGACCCAGTCCGTACCCTGAGGGCTAACCATACTTGTTACCACTGTTGTCAATGCAGTTCTTACAACTTGGGCAGTGCACCAATCTAAGATTTAATCAAATGGAAAATCAGCTGCTGTATAAAGGACGATTTGTAAAGACCAAATTTTTTTTAAACCAGTCTGTGGAACATGCAACGTTTCCAACATTGATAATTCGTTTGCATCAATTCATTTGGCCGATTATGTTCCATCACGCATTTCATACTTGGGATACACAAATTGAGAAGTCTATGGTTAAAAGTGAACTTTTGAACGTGTTCGATGAGCTTCTATTTCGTCATTTTTTCATTATGAACGAAAATATGGTTTTCTCTGGGAGTTGTCTTATGCAGGACGTGTTAGCAATGCCAATTTCCAGAGCGAATATATCGATAACGGGATATTCAACGTATTTCGAATTTCGCCAATGTTTGCAGGCTAAACTAGACAATATCAGTATTAAATTTAAAGACTTTCTGGCTCATACCATTTTTTGCATGTACTACCTTAAATGCGTCATTAATTAGCTCTGAGTTGGTATGCAAAATCTCATGATTCCATGAACCCGTTGAAGAATTACAGTACTTTTAACTCGCAGTAGTTTTGGACGTGTTCTTATGGAACAGTGTTTTGCTCTCGAATATGATGAAAAGAAAAAAAAACAATGACACAACGATACGCAATATTTTAGATTTTCTGTGCGAGTGAGTTATGATGAAGCTGAAGTTTGCATCATTCGAATGCAACGAAAATAAACATTTCTGAATTCCTTCAATCTCTTTTAGCTGATTTTGCCAACAAAAATCGTTTAAACATTATTCAAGTTATTTATTCAGCGACCTACAAGATGAAGCTATGCAAAAAAACTTTTATAATAATGAAAAACATAAAATAAAATGTAAAAACGAACTTTCGTTGCGTTCCAATGATGCAAACTTCAAAACCATGAGTTATGTACAAAATAAATATTTGGGCCAATTTCACAACTCACTACATTTTAGCGTAATTAATTATGACGTACTGAAATATCAACAAGTACAGGTAGAACAACAATTACAAAAGAAAAAGGATTTCAAGTGGAAGTTTGAAGCCTTGTCCATATATTTTGCCATTTATGACAGATTGTACGTGACATTTAGGACATCCAGTTGAAAATTTCAATTTTCTCCTACTTTTGTCTGGAATTAGGGCTCCTGGACATTTTTAAATTGCGAATCTTAACAAACTCATGGTTTACCCATGTCAGATTCCATGTTGCTTAGAAGCGAATGGTCAAAACTCAAAAGCAGGAAATTGCAGTGTTATTGATAATACATTTAGCGAACTGGGGTGAAATTCTAGAGTAAATATTGCGTTTGATAATTTGCAATTCTTTTGTAATATTGCGACGTTGAATTTTGCATCGTTGGAATGCAATGATTTTTTCTTTTCCATTTTGCATTTCTTTGTTATCATTATCTAAATCAATTTTTCTCAAATATCAATTTTTTCGAAATTGAGTTCGTTAATTTCTAATAAGAATACATGAAAACGTTTCAGTAATTTTGATAACTTAAATCCGCCAAATAAGACTTGTGCAATTAAAAAAAAATTGATTTTCGTTGCATTCCAACGATGCAAACTTCAACGTCATGTAATATTGAAGGGAAAAGAAGTTTTATCGCAGACATTTCAAATTTCAAGGAAAATCTAGAAATTTCCATCATATATTCGAATTCCGAAGTATCGCTTTGCTGATTCTGCCAAATATTTGTATACTAAATATATGCAAGCGATCGATAAAATGATAAGAAAGACATTGCACAATAAACATCTCAGGCTAACATTAATTGCGTCGCCGGATTCTCATCTCACCTTAAATGCCTTTACACCGTTTTTTCCTTTGTACGGATTCGAATATGCTTCGCAGTGCGCTGATAAAAATTGCCTTGGACTTATCAACCTGGTATAATTATAGAGAAATTTTCCACGTTATGTCACGCTTCACAGTTTTTCCTTATATCAGCCATTACCAGAAATTGGAAGAACTCAACAAATTCCCTGACTTCAACAACTATCTTATCTTTGTACTGACTAAGCTGACTTCGGAAGGTGAGATTGGACAATATTTCTTTAGGGCTACGACGATATATATTCAACGATATTTTTTCATGATGCACTATACAGAGAAATTCTCTTGTATTACTCAATGATATACGATATTTACGAATAATAACAAAAATCTATAATATTATTTAGCAACGTTAACATTCGTCCACACTTCGTTCGCGATTATCGCTTCACAATTTCACCGCAAACGTTAATTCCACAGTATTTTCAATACACCCAATCATAATTTCATATTTATTTGTAATATTTTATGGCATCATATTTATTTATAATATTTCATGGCATATTACAAATAAATATAAACCACTAACGGAAGAGGGGAAAAACAGCATTCAGGCTGATCGACAGTAGTTCAAAATAAATCGATTCCTTTTTCAGAAGTACCGACGAGGTCTCTCAGTGGATTGATACTGAAGAACAACGTCCGAGCTCATTACGACAAATTCGTTCCCGAAGTTTCGAATTTCATCAAGCAAGAATGTCTGTCCGCGGTCGGCGATCCATCGGCGATGATACGAGCGACGGTTGGAATTCTCATAACGACTATCGCGTCGAAAGGTAGATGTCTCTAATTACTTGCGGATGCGCGCAAGGACAACGCATTCGAATCCCTGAATATTATATCAATCGGCTAAATATAAAAAAACGCGGCAGCGTCTCAACGCCAAGTAATAAATACATTTGAAAATCGACACCACTGATACCGATGATGAGTACTACTGACACTGACGACCACGCCGCGACTCTTTATACAGTAAGATGCGCTTTAACAGACGACTTTTAACTTGAAATCGACATTACGCGAAAACGAGGCGACAAATCGAAAATCTAATGACATTTTACCAATGAAATGTGATTTTTTCCTGACGATTTTGTGTGGGTCATTTTTCGATCTCATTTTTACGCTGTCACGATTGAATCTCGTAGGAAGCTAGTTCGCCTTGTAACGCCACGTTTTCGCCGACAGGTGAACTCACAAGATGGCCGGAATTGTTACCGGCACTCTGTCAGATGCTCGATTCGCAGGATTACAACGTTTGCGAGGGCGCCTTCGGTGCGTTGCAAAAGATTTGCGAAGATTCGGCCGAGGTCTTGGACTCCGACGCACTGAACCGTCCCCTAAACGTTCTCATTCCAAAGTTCCTTCAGTTCTTCAGACACTCGAGTCCGAGAATTCGTTCGCACGCGATCGCTTGCGTGAATCAATTCATCGCGACGCGCACCCAAGCCCTGATGATACACATAGACAGCTTCCTGGAGAATTTATTTCACCTGGCGACCGACGAGGACTCGGAAGTACGCAAGAACGTTTGTCGCGCTCTCGTTATGTTGCTCGAGGTGCGAATCGACCGTTTGATACCCCACATGCACAATATAATCGAGTACATGCTGATGAGGACGCAAGATCCGAATCCGGACGTGGCCCTCGAGGCGTGTGAGTTCTGGCTGTCGCTCGCCGAACAGGAAATCGTCATGGAGGCCCTGGGGCCCCATTTGCCCAGGCTCATACCGACCCTCGTCAGTGGCATGAAGTATTCGGAAATTGACATCATACTGCTGAAGGGCGATGTCGAAGAGGACGAGATGATACCCGACCGGGAGGAGGACATTAGGCCGCGATTTCACAAATCCAAGACTCATCATACCCTTCATCCGACCATGAACAAGCACACGGAGGAGAACGGAGGCTGTGACGATGACGACGCTGACACCGAGGACGGTGGCGACGACGAGACCTCCCTCAGCGACTGGAACTTGAGAAAATGTTCGGCAGCTGCGCTGGATATGCTCGCCGGTGTCTTCAGAGAAGATCTCTTGCCTGTTCTCGTGCCAATACTGAAGGAAACCCTCTTTCATCAGGAATGGGAGATCAAGGAGTCGGGAATACTCGCTCTAGGCGCTATTGCCGAAGGTTCGATTTTACCTCCTCTAACTCCAAATACATTTGAACAACGTTCACTTGCAGCCTCCAACTGCGGAAAAACAAATTTTATTATCACATATATAAATATTAATGCTTGCGTGTTCGTCTTCCATGCTTTCGCGCATCGTTCATCCGATTTAGTTGACACTTTGTACATTTCTTGTTGGCACTTTGGCGAAAGTTTCTGACATAGTACCATCAACGTACAATAGATGGCGCGCGGGTCCTATCGGATAATTGTTCGTCTTTGATAATTGAAAGACGCATTGACAACGCATGCCGGGCATTAGCTAGATGACAATAATTGTAATCTTATACAGCAGCGAGAGAAGCAACACCAAATCATTGTATTTTTCCAAACACGTTTTTTTCCACTCTTAATGATGTTGGAGCGATTCAGTTGAGTCAAATGACGGGTTATTCATTTTTTTTCAATGATCTTCAAAAAATGCATACGGGGTATCGATTTATTCTATATATGCTATTTTTTTAGATATATAATTAAAGGGTAAAATTATGCATTTCAACATTTTTATTACGTAAAGTAGAAAAACTTTTGTGTTACTACCAACTTGAAAAAGCATAACATTATCGATGATTATTATGAAAAAACTACGACAACGAATGTTTTATACAATTCACAATGAAATTTTGAGTAATTCATAATTATGCCTATTCATATTTACGTCACGATATTATTGGCCCATGGTTTTCGATGGGCAAGATGAGGATTTTTTTTTCTAAATGTTCACAAAGGTTCAATTTGCGTTAATCCGTTGTTAGAAATGGTTTATCTTGGTGCTAAATAACAATAAAAATTACATAATCTTTAGTGTGAAAGTCTTGCCCATCTAACCGCACATTAAATTACATACATTAAACTATTTTTTATCTCTGGTGTTTGGTGGTGAAAAAAGTTAAAAAATTTCGTAAAGACTCAGTATAGTGTAAACAATAACATGTATTTTTTTAAATTAAATTTAACCTTGGATTGTGGCTAACGCTTCAACCTCCTTAAATGCTAAAAGATGATGCACAAATCAGACAAATCGGAGAATTTTCACCGACATTGACGTTGAACGGTGCATTTTTGTTTTCAGGCTGTATGGACGGCATGATAACCCACTTGTCCGAGCTCATTCCATACTTGATCGGTTGTTTGAGCGATAAGAAAGCGTTGGTCCGTGCCATAACTTGCTGGACCCTAAGCCGTTATTCTCACTGGGTGTGCGCGCAACCCCACGACACGTATCTCAAGCCACTCATGACGGAACTGCTGAAAAGGGTTCTCGACGGCAACAAAAGAGTGCAGGAAGCCGCTTGCTCCGCTTTCGCCACTCTCGAGGAAGAGGCCTGCACCGAGTTGGTTCCATATCTCGGGTTCATACTGGAGACTCTTGTTTTTGCTTTCGGCAAGTATAATTGACTATTTGTGTTTGACTTTTCGACACTACTTTTTTGGAGTTCGATGTCACAATGATGTGCTGACTAGCCAAGAAATTGTACTTTGATGCGTGGTACGATTCGACGGATCTTTTTTTTTTGCCTCTGACGTTCACGTGGATGTTACGCGAATAAGAACCCGGAAAAACTCAGGGAATTTTCTTCGAGAATGTACTTTTTGCTAGAATTACCGAAAATGAAACCGACTTGGAAAAAAAAATGCAAAGTATATAAATAAATATTTGTATTTGTTTATATTTCAAAAATATTTGTTTATATTTTTAATATTTATATTATTCTTCGTTATAATACAAAAAAAGTTATGTCAGTATCAAACATTGAAAATTTAAAAAACTAAAAACGCATTTACTCTAAAACTCTATAGATTTGCATTCCATTTGTCGATACACAAATACAATTATTATTGTAGATAAGTGTTTATATTTATTTTTATTTATTGGCACCGACATAAAAACTTTTGTTTAATAAAGAACAGGTTCTGTTTTTGCTTATGATGTGTGCCGTAAAATGGGGTTTCTTTGAACAGGTTCCGGACTTGTTTTGTAGGTAACATTTTTTGCTCCAATAGAACAATGTGTCCTTTGTCTGTCAAATGTATAAGAAAATCAAGCCCCCTCCCACAATTATATATATATATATTTTTTTTAAGTATCAAAGTAACCTCGAGTGTGAGGCTTTTTTGACGAGGCATTGAAATGCAACTTATGTCAAACATTTGAGATACTTTGACATCATTTTGATTTTAAAAAAATTATATTTTATGCATTATACATGGGCATAAATGAAAAACAACGATTTTTTACAATCAAATTGTAACCTTTATTAAGGTAAAATTTTACATAAAAATATAAAGTACCTCGGATACTATTATAGGCACTTAATCAGTCTTGTATCATTGAGATCAAAATCAACTTGAGCAACATTATAATAAACTTGAACAACAAATTTGAGCAACAGAAAAAAAGGGGGCCGGTTTGAAATTCCGAACTTTGAATGCTCTCCGACGGTTTAAAATTCCGAATTTTCATGTTCCAAAATTCAAGATGGAGCTGAGTTGAAATTCCGAACTTCGAATGGTCAGAACGCTCAAAACTCCGGAAGAATAGTACCTCGAAAGATCAAAACTGCGAAAGAATTTTACACGAAAGACCAAAACTCCGAAAATCTTAACACCGTCAAAATAATTCGGCTATGGAAGTTTCAAAATTTTCAATAAATAGACGAATTATTTCAAGTTTTTTTTTATCAAGAAGTAATTTTTCGTCAATTTTGAAATTTGTCTCGACAATGTTAGACGTTCTACATCATTTACAGTCAACTGTGTAGACTTTCGCTAGCATGATCTTGACGTGAGGGCCGGTTTGAAATTCCGAACTTTGAGTACGCCGGTGGTTTAAAATTCCTAATTTTAATGTTCCACAATTACAAGGTTCGTCAAGATTATGCCAGCGAAAGTCTACACAGATGACTGTAAATGGTGTAGAACGTATAACATTGTCTAGACAAATTGAAAAATTGACGTAAAATCATTCTTTAATAAAAAAAAGTCTTGAAATAATTCATCGATTTATTGCAAATTTTGATACTTTAAAAACTTCCATAACCGGATTATTTTGACGGTGTTCAGATTTTTGGTCTTTCGTGTAAAATTCTTTCGGGGTAATATATTTTCGGAGTTTTGAGCAATCTGATCATTCAAAGTTGGGAATTTCAACCCGGCCCCAAAAAAAGTTTTAAAAGGATTAATCAAAATCGTATTTTGGCGCTCTGTTAAAGTAGCCCCAAAAACTGTCAAAATTACTCCAAATGTCAATTTAATCCCATTTTACGGTATGTTTCGAAGTTCAGTTTAAAAAATGTATTTTTGAATATTCAACATTTGCGTATATTTGATCTTGAAAAAATTATGTTCTTAATTTGACCGCATTTTTCTGGAGTATTTGCAAAACCTGTGTAGAGAACCTGGAAAAGTCAGGAAATTTTTGAGTCAATAATACGTAAAAACCATGGTTCAACACTCGCATTTTTTAATGTTATTTTCGAATGACGGCAAACAGGAAAGTACCAGCACAAAAATTTGTTGATACTGTACGACGCGATTGGTACACTCGCCGAATCCGTGGGCAATCATCTGAACAAACCGGACTACATAAATCTACTGATGCCACCGTTGATAAACAAATGGAACGTTCTGAAGGACGAGGACAAGGATCTCTTCCCGTTGCTCGAGTGCCTATCTTCCGTCGCGACAGCTTTGAAATCCGGATTTCTACCCTACTGCGAACCTGTTTACAGGTAAATTCAGTCCGGCCGTTCTTGCTTGGTTTCAACGGACTTTCTTGTTCATCGCGATTTTTCTCTGCTTCGTTTCCGTACAGGCGATGCGTCTCCCTCATCGAACAGACGCTGAATCAACACATAGCGAACACACAAAACCCGGAGCAATTCGAAGCACCCGACAAAGACTTCATGATCGTGGCCCTCGATCTTTTGAGCGGACTAGCGGAAGGCCTCGATGGACACATGGAGCGCTTGGTAATGAACAGCAATGTTATGCAACTGTTGTATCAATGTATGCAGGATCCAATGCCCGAAGTAAGACAGAGCAGTTTCGCCCTCCTCGGCGATTTGACGAAGGCTTGCTTCCAACACGTTTTGCCGTGTATACGTGAGTGTCTTTCGAATATTCTTTTTTTCTTTCGAAAATAATGCGCTATATGTTCTATGGGCATACACAGTATTGCGTCTTGCACAGATACGGAAAAAAAAGGATTCTTTTGTTCGCTTTATTTTGCACATCGTGAGATTACTGTAACAGGTCCGGTTAATTTTATTTTATTATTTACAACTGATTTATAATTTATTCGTAACAACGTGATCATTTCTTTCGTTTTAATTGATAAACTGTTGTCGGGCGAGTATATTGTCGCATTTGTTTAACTGATTCCGCCGTAGATAAGAGGCTCTGTTACGAAAAATGTCCTCTTAAGGGGTTGAGCTACTGTGACGACCCGAAAATCAGGGTTATCTAAACAAATTAATTTTGACGAAATGAGTAAGGTGATTGAAAAGTCGTTTGGATATTTATTTGCATGTGCATTAAGGGATCATCGCAGTGTAACGGATCGAAAAATAGCTGGTTTTCGCGATTTTTTTTTTTCGATGGGTAAAATACGCTTATCAGTCGGATTTTTTTATGTCAAATCGAAGCACGGATGAAAAACAAAAAATACATTTTTAAACGTTTATTTTCATTTTTTTTACATTTTTTTAACGGATAAAACGGTAAATCTTATCTGCAAAAACATTTGGAAAAGATTATTAATCAGTACGAAAGCCGCTATCTTGCTATGGAGGGTTTTTTTTTAAATCAAGATTGACAAAATGGCGGCGATTAGAAAAAAAAACGTATAGAATTTAGACTATTTGTTCGACAGTTTTTTCATTTAAAAATATATGAAGATTTAAGGAGGTTGGAGCGTTGGCCACAATCCAAGGTTAAATTTAATTAAAAACATACATGTTATTGTTTACACTATACTGAGTCTTTACATCATTTTGGTAGTAACACAAAAGTTTTTCTACTTTACGTAAGAAAAATGTTAAAATGCATAATTCTGCCCTTTAATTATATATTTAAAAAAAATAGCATATATAGAATAAATCTGTACCTCGTCTGCATTTTTTTGAGGTTCATTGAAAAAGAAATAATGAATGAACCGTCATTTGACTCAGCTGAATCGCTCTAATCTCCTTAAAAGAAAGCTTCCATAGCAGGATGAAGAATGGCGTGAAGAATGTTTTGTCAAAATTTGAGATTGCTTGAAAACTCTTCCTTTGAGAGTGTACACCGTTATGAAAAACGACATTCCGAAAAAAACGCGTTGGTGCGCGCCAGGTCTCACGCAGCTGGTCAAATTCCTTTTTCTGAGAAAGGCGACATAAATCGAAAATCGATCGCAACCGGAATAATTCTGATTTCGCCCCGAAAATCGAACAGCATGTTTTTGACTGCCTATACTATCGGATAATGCAAAGGAAAATCGATTTTTTGAAAATTTTACACTGTGGTCATCTCTATAATAAAGTTGTGTAAGAAATTTCATTAAAAATATCAATAATTTATGAAGTTATAAACAATCTCGTGAAGGACCTTTGAACGTGAGGGGCTCAACGATGTACTTGATTTTGGCCACCCGGTTGGTCTTAAACAAAGAAAAACGAGATTTTTTTTATTTAAAAAGATAGTATTGGATAAGACTTGACCAATATTTTTTTTGTCATCGTGTTTCAATCACAAGAAAAGAAATTGTATTTTTTTCTCGATTTTTAGAGGAAGAATGGCATAATTATTGCTTATAGGTACTGAAATAATAATGTTAAGGAGAGAAACGTCGGTCGAGTCTAAACTAGTATTACACTGAACAAGTGCACCTATTTTCAATTCAATCCGTTCGTTAGATGTCGAGAAATCGTGTACACCGTTTTAAAAAACATAATTTCGAGAAAAATGCGTTTAATCTGCGATTTCTCGAACATATGGACCTTCCTCTTCAATTTGAGTTGCCTCAAGCAACGAACGAGCGTTCGTTATTTCCACAGTAGCCTAACCCCCTAAACTTTCATTCGTTTCCCAATATATCTTGAGGGTTCAAATACTTGCGTGTGCTCAATAAAACATACGATCAATTAATTTCTAGTAATATTTAACTTTCTCAGTTAGGGTTATCCAAATGTGTAATTAACCGATATTCTCGCTGAGTCAAACGTATTTTTCGTGCCAGACTGTGAACGCCGAATATTTTTAACGACGCAATAATACGAATTTCGTATTTTGAACTGGTGTTTCGTTCGATTTCAGCGGACTTCATGCCGATACTAGGCCAAAATTTAAATCCGGCTTTTATATCGGTATGTAACAATGCGACGTGGGCGATAGGAGAAATATCGATAAAGCTCGGTGAGTACCGCGACAATCTTCGATCTCCGCAATTGGTAATCGTTTTGTCAATCAACGGAGCACTTTTCACGTAGAAAACCCAAATATTCCGTATCGCCGTTTTTCGTTACGCGATTTTATTTTTGTTTCCTCTTTCGTTCGTTGCAGGAGGCGACACGAGTGCGTATATTCCATTGGTACTGACGCAACTAATCGACATAGTTAATCGGATCAACACGCCGAAAACCCTCTTAGAAAATACCGGTGAGTAGTCGTCGATCGATTTGTAAATTGCCGGTCGACGGATTATCTGTGTAGTTACATTGTGAGAAGTCGTTGGAAGTTTCCTTTCGTCTGTTCGATCATCAACGCTTTATCGGCAATCTCAATATTCCATTGCTGGAAACGAAAGGAATATAGAATTTTTTTCTCATTCAGGATATGGCACATGTAAAATATTTCATGCTCGGTTGGAACTTCAAAATTTGCGATGTCTTTTTGAGAATTAATATCTTCTGTGGGATGCCAAAGTGCGTAATGTAAGGGTAAATGGGGGGGGGGGGGGGGGGGCACCAAAAAATGTACTCCTAGGAAAGAGGAGAAAATATCGATTGATACCGAACTTTTTCTCTCGCCATCTTTCGATGAAAATTTGTGTTAAGGGGCTACATCTACCTAGAGGCCGCAGAAAATGGCCAAATTCTGAATATTTTTTTGGGAAACGGTTGGTGCAAAAGAAACGTATTTTTTTAACACAATGGTAAATTCATTGAGAGCCTTAAAAAAATCATTAAAAATACAGATAAACAACAAAACTTGGCCGCGAGCAGATGATGAATTTTTTTCGCCATGTTTGGCGGTGGACACTCCCTGGCTCAAACGGTCCATCCGAAATCTAAAAACTAAAAGGGTTATTTAAGTTAACAATAAATACGAGTCGCTGACAATCGTCGATTTTTAAAATAATATTTTTTAACAACGTGGCAACGAATTGCAGCTCGCGCATACAAAATCTATGAAAAGAGTCGTCATTTTTATATAACTATTAAAAAATGAAGGTCGTTTTTTAAAAAGTGAGATCGTCAACGACCTTTAAATGTTTTTCATCGTATCTCCTGTAAATTTGGAAACAACTTATCCAGTGTTTCTCGAGATATCATGTCCACTGACTTTGAAGAGAGTGTTTCGAGAAAAGCGCGTTTAAGGTAACCCTATCGCTTCACACTAGCCATACCACTGATCATACTTGAGACTTGTACAATTTATATTTTCGACATATGCAAAAAAAAATAATTTGTAATAACTAAAAATTTCCATGTGTAAACTGTTTAATGAATGTTCACATTTAATTAGAAAAATGAAAAACTAGTTGTTCCAAAGATTCGCGCGGTATTTCTAGGTTTGATATTTAGCAACATTGGTTCTATCTCCGTCTCTTTTTACTCAACCAAGCGAGTTTAACCTCCATGCTTTTCAACGTCGATCTGTCAAAACAATGTCAGGCGCGGGAAATATAAAGCATTGTATTCGGGCTACGACTGGTAAAAAGCGTGAAAAATTGTGTCGCCGAAATATGTCGGTTAAAAATGAAATATGTGTGGAAATTCGAATAAATGAGATGAGCTTAGGACTAGAGTCAGCTGTTGCCTTGCTGTCACGTCTCTTTATCGTAGCAAGTGGTAATAAATCCAATACCGGAAGTCCATATTAAACTTGATACTACATAAAAATTAGGTCAATGAGCGTAATTTTTTCGGAGAGCATTGGATTACTACAAGTGTTAAGTACGTAAATCTGATTATCTTTAAGAATGTGACGGATTCCCACTATTATATACACTTTTGTAGTGACCGAAAATTTAAATGAAATTTTCAGGGAATATAGCTAAAAGATGATACTATCGAATAAAGAGATTTTTGGACAATGCCACTTTTTCACCCGCCAAGGTAGATGTAGCTCGTTAAAAAAGCCTCCTAAAGGATAGCTTGTAAATGTCGATCTAACTAAGTCGTCACGGAGGATTTTTCGACGGGGTTCGAGGTAACAAAGCCGAAATCGTCAGAATTCAACACCTTCGAAAGCTTTTGCACGATTTATGGTGCAGTTGGATATTCTCCGTAACCGAAAACTCGGAATGCTCCGACCAAAAACCGCACGAAATGATTATATCACTCCCCCGTTGGAATTTTTTAAACTTCTTTTTCTTTCGAAATGTTCAACCTTGGATGTTGCAGAACCTTAGTGTATCATTAGGTAACAAAAAAAAATAATGCTAATCGGTTATTTCGATATCGGTATAGACGAATATCCGAAATCAGCTTTTCCCAACGTTGGTTAATGTGTAATTGAGAAGTGAGGGAAAAAAATACGCTTCCCACACGCCCCAAATGATAGATGTTACATTTATTGATCGATTTTTAGTGGTGTGCGATTGCCTCGGGACGACTCTAGCGCCCGTATTAGAGATAGACGTGTCCTCGAGAGATAACGGTAATCCGACATTCGTGTCGTTCGATAAATGGAAAATAACCTTTGAATGAATACATCTCCATAGTGCTTC
Source organism: Ophion obscuratus (assembly GCA_964007375.1). Lineage (NCBI taxonomy): Eukaryota > Metazoa > Arthropoda > Insecta > Hymenoptera > Ichneumonidae > Ophion > Ophion obscuratus. Next base: position 46,618,195 of record OZ023312.1, read on the forward strand.
GATGCTTTACCAAACGGCGATAGGATTGAGGATGTACTGGACGTAAAATCGCGTTCAAAAAGTATTGGGCATTGAAAGTGCTGTTTTTGTTTTGTTTTCAACTTCTCGATGAGCAAGCGACGTTAAGGGCGAGTCAGTCGTAAATCGTTAAGCTACTGTGACGACGCGAAAATCAGGGTTATTATGAAAACATTATTTCGCAGCAATAATCATGATTGAAAAATAGCTTAGACATTTATTTGTATGTATATTAATAAACTCGCCTACCAAATTTCATTTGAAAATATCAATAGTTAAAGAAGTTATAAACAATCTCGTGAAGGACTTTTGAACGTGAGCTCAACGGTAAACTTGATTTTGGCCGCCTAGTTGATCTGAAATTTAAAAAAAAACGAGTTATTTTTCTTAACAAAGATTATATTGGCGGAGACTTGACCGAGCTTTTTTTGTTAACACGTTTCAAGCACAAAAAAATATTTTTTCTTTCAATTTTTTAAGAAAAATTACCTCATTATTAATAGTTAATAATGCTAGTTAATGGAAAGTTAATAATGCTAGTTAATAATGCTAGATGGAAAAAAAAGTTTAGAAAAAATACCAAATTTCAAGTCAAGCCGTTCATTAAATGTCGAGAAATCGTGTAACACCGTTTGGAAAAACATAGTTTCGAGAAAAATGCGTTTAACCCTTTCTTGACACATTTATATTTGGCCACGAGTTTGAGGGGCCGGGTTGAAATTCCAAACTTTGAATGATCAGAACGCTCAAAACTCCGAAAGAAGTTTACACGATAAATCAAAACTCCGGAAGAATTTTACACGAAAGACCAAAACTCCGAAAATCGGAACACCGTCAAATTAATTCGGCTATGGAAGTTTTAAAAGTTTCAAAACTTTCAATAAATCAACGAATTATTTTGTAATCGATGTAGAACGTATAACATTGTCTAGACACATTTCAAAATTGACATAAAATCACTTCTTAATCAAAAAAATGCTTGAAATAATTTGTCGACTGATAAAAAATTTGAAACTTTTAACACATCCATAGCCGTTCGGAGTTTTGGTCTTTCGCGTAAAATTCTTTCGGGGTAGTATTCTTTCGGAGTTTTGAGCGTTCTGATCATTCGAAGTACGGAATTTCAAATCGGTCCCATCTTGAATTTCGGAATTTTAAACCATCGAAGCATTCAAAGTTCGGAATTTCAACCCCCGAGTTTGACACTCTGGATCAATTTGACCCGGATGGTATATTAGCCACCTGCCATTAACAACCCTTCGGTCGATTTTCATTGAAAAAAATCCGGGGTACACTTTAGACATTTCTTAATATGCATGATTGACATTCGAAAAAAATAAAATTGAATTGTAGTAAAAAGTTATTGAAAACGTCCAATTTTGGGAAAGTGAGCATTTTATTTCAAACTCGCTCGGGTCAAAATGACCCAGTGTGTCAAGGAAGAGTTAAAGTTTTACTAGCAGTTCTATCGTCGACATCATAAGTTTACCTTCAGTCTGCGATTCCCGCACCGTATGCTAAACTTTCTTCTTCAATTTGAGTTGCCTCTAGCAACGAACGATTTTTTTAACATTCACAGTAGCCTAAGCCCTTAATTCCATAAAACATATTCGGCAAAGCCGCCATTGGGCGATGGTTAAAAAAAGCCATTCTTTATGATTATCACTATATTATTTACAATATAAAAAAGAATCGAAGCTGGACTATCTTCAACTCTCTTCGTTCTTTATTTTCCCGTACGCTTCTACTAAGCAAAACCTCGCTGAATAAATACCAATAGCCCGTAGCAGAGAAAAAACGAAGATAAGAACAGCTCGCTGAGGGAAAAGCTGCGAAAACAGCTCTTCGCAAATGCCCAATTTTTTTAAGTTGACTTTGACGTTCGTTAACATCTTCGATAATACATAAATATTATTATGTCTTCACCCGTTTTTTGCTGATTGGTTTTTTTTAATTCTATTATGCATTGGAGAGTAAGAAAAATATCACACCTCATCAAACCGATTATTAAGTAATAAGATCGCACGCTGCTATCTAATTTTGTTATTATCGTTTCAGCAATTACGGTAGCACAAAAAAAGAATGATATACATATATTGCCTATGTTGACCTGTCGGTATCCCATACGTTTACCTGTGTTTCTCATTGTCTATATTGATTGTTACTATTAATTGATTATTATTAATTCGATCAAAAAGATAGACATTAATTGGACATTATTTGAAACTGCAGCATATTCAGTCTGATTTGTTGGTTCGCTATCAGTTTGTCTTATTGTTTGTGTTTCCGGTCACTTCACTACACTTCACTTGTCTACTTACCGCAATATGAAAATGATACCGTAGCCATAACGATCGGTCGCCTAGGTTTTGTGTGTCCCCACGACGTCGCCCCCATGTTACAGCAGTTTGTTCGACAGTGGTGTGTAAATTTCTTTATTATTATATTCTATTAATTATATTATATTCTAATTTTATCAGCACTTTATCATTACACACACACACACACACACATGCATACATACACAGATACATATACATATATAAATATATACACACATCAAATATTATATATCTTTTATTTTTCTTCTACTTGTTTTTACCGTATATATGAGACGAGACGCTTAGAAACGCACGAGGATGCAAGTGGCTTTGGCCCCATCTTCGAAAACAATAATCATATAGCAATGAAGCCTGATTGAAAAAAAAATTCTACCAACACTTCAAGATGAGACTGAATCGACTTGCTCACTCGTAAACGACTTTACATTACATACGATTGATTCAAGCGTCTAATTGTCATTTATATTTGTTCTTACGCCAATTTTTTTCTCGTTATCTCTTCGATCTCAATTTAAGAGGGGACAAAAAAAACAAGAGTACTCGGAGTTAAGGTTCAATTTCGATGAGGCACGAGTACAAACATTCGTTTTTTCCGATCATCTGCGATTTCATTGGAGTTTTATTGAAGAACGTTTTCCTTTGAGTATTCATAGGCATGCTCTTCCTTCGGTATCGTCCGCCGGTTTATTTTTTCAATCCCATTAATATTACGGAATTCTGCAAGCAGGGACGAACGGCATTTCGTTTGAAAAAAAAATTGTATTCAAGGCTTCGCACAACGAGTGCTAACAAGGGAACGAAGAATATATGTGTTTCAATGACATGCACGCAAAATTGAAATATCCATTTTGACGGGGTTGTCTTTTGGGTTTTTTTTTTGCAATTGCAGGTTGAGTTTACATTACTGCAAAGTTTCATCAACTCGGTGCATACAAATAGACGAAGGATCATAATCCGTGAATACCACAAACTTTAACGAAAAAGTCGAATTAATGATCTCTTTAACAATGTATCTTGAACAATTTCTCATTCGAATTGTCTTTGTCTCTGTTAGCACGATGTACTGTAGTTCTGAACCCCATAACTAAAAAGAATTCAGTCGTTTAAACGTTATTTTTTTTTCTTCACTTTCGTTCTATGTTTTATTACGTTTCGTTGAATTGTCGTAGTTACCTCGCTACATAGCTATAACACGCCCGAGAGATAAGGCATTGGCCATGGAGAATCAGAATTGTTCGATATATGTCAGAGGTGTCTTCGTTTTATATCGAGAAACAACGCGTACCGAATGACATCGGATTAAAATGATTATACATGATCCTATGAACAAAATTCAGGGGATAAACTGGCCCCCTTGAATGCCGTCAGTTACAACTCCTCATCATCGAAAGCAACTTGCGAGAGAAACGAAAAAAAAAGAGAATACAGCATTGTTCGTGACTTATTGTGTGACTGAATGCCACGAATCAAAAGGCTACTTTTTCCCTCTCTATCACGGCTACTTAACCATACATACTGAATCTAAATATTCAATCGTGAAGACGTTTCGAAGACTCGTGTAATTTTCGTTTTTGTTCCTTTGTCGTCGTTCTTTGCCAATGGAAACTTTGTAAATTTGTTTCTTGCCGATATGAAGTAACTTCGATGACTTCTTCACGATTTGCCTTTCGCAGTCCACCAAGTTTGTTTTTCTGTCTCTCTCCCTCTCTCTCTCTTTCTCTCTATCTCTATCTTTATATATTTATATCTCACTCGTTAAATTACTCACATCCTTCGTTTATCGATAGGTGTATTTCACTACGGAATATACGCGACAACGAAGAGAAAGACTCGGCTTTTCGTGGCATGTGTCAGATGATAACCGTGAATCCAGGTGGCGTTGTACCGGACTTCGTGTTCTTCTGTGACGCCGTTGCATCCTGGGTTACACCCCGAGAAGACTTGAAAGACATGTTCCAGAAGGTAAGAAAGATCATTGGGTGGACACGGACGGTATAGTATTTGATCTTACTAATTGCTATTTTCAATTGTTTTCAGATACTTCACGGTTTCAAGAACCAAGTGGGGCCGGAAAATTGGAAGAGATTTTCCGATCAGTTCCCGCCGCAACTCGGCGAGAGGCTGCACGTTATGTACGGCGTCTGAACAGCCCCGCCTACTTATCGTGAGTACCTCTTTGTCTCGAGTATTTCTCCTCTTTTCGATGAAGCATTTGTACCCCCGGAAGTTGCACACGATTCGAATCGTGTTTTTGTTCTTACGGAACATGTGTTTTCTCTTAATAATTATATTTATTATTGTTTCATTTCTTAAGCAAGGTGATTCGAAACACCTTATCAAACAAGGAACGTAATGCGTTTGACGTAGCACACGAAGTTAGCTGGCCATCTGTTAGACACTGTCCAACGATCATGCGATAATATTATGGTCTCTGCGTCCAAATGTTCGGACGCCCTCAAGGCATTTCATTCACAACTGAAACAAAAAGAGACATTCCATTTTTCTTCGATTCGTAATTCAATTATAATATGCAAAAATAAGCAATAAAAGTTCTACAATCGGATAGTGCCGAGAAAAAAAGTACTTCAACATCCTAGTAGAATAATGGATCGGTCTTGTTTTTTAATTACGCAATCCACGCTAATGTAAAAATATGCACCATGAGAGGAGACGGGAAGTTTCGGGAGGTGAAGTAGCACTGCTCCAAAGGCCCGAAAAAAGATTTCTCGTTTACTTTTCTGAAGCATAACGTAGAAAATCTATTTGAAGAACTTCAGCGTACATGACTTGAAGCGTATGGAACTAAAGGGAAAAGTTCCCTGCAAAGTGATGGGCTTGTAAGAAGTGTTTCTTTTTTTTCTTTTTTTTGCGCTTTTACGATATGTCCCGCAAATGTTGATCTAATATTTAAAAAAAAGATTTCTCATCATCCGGTCAGAATTAGCTAGTGATTCATTTGAAGCGTTTGAAAATAAAAGTTTCATTTTTACAGAAGAAAAAACCGTGAATAATTATTTATACCGAAAGAGTTTCCAACAAATGAAAAAATCCTTCTTATTTATATTTCATTTTTCAGAAAAATGTTTATTTTAGTTCAGACGATTTAGTTCAGAATTTAGTTTAGACGATAAATTAAAAATTCGAAGTGAATCGGACAAAATTCGTCCAAATCAGTTTCGCGGTACATTATTTAGAGTTTGACAGTGAAAATTTAGTAGTTAAAATAGCATTTTTCTGTATCAGATCAATAACCCTTTCTTCAAGATCCTAAAGGATGATTTATAAAGCTAAGAAATCGTTTATTTTTCCGAGCCTCTGGACTAGTGTTACCCCTTAAGTGTTCAATACGAGATTAAGATCGTCGTTACAATCTACCTTGAAGCGAAACACGACAAGTCTGAGAGCACACGCATTGGCTACGTTATTTCCAATTATTGCAATACCAAGTCGAAATTCTCGAGATTAGTATGTGACAAAAATCACACAAGTGTAGTCACAGAAATCAAACTTGCGATTCAACCGATTTGAATGAGTTTTCAAAGTCGAGATCTATGGCTGAATAATTTTCTTGCACTCGTGACCAACATAAAAATCCTTTAAGGGGTCTTCTCACTTTAGAGGCTAAAGAAGGCTATTTTCATGAATTTTTTGATAAGTTTATATGATAGATATTGATATAAAAGAGGTTACACTTGATAAATACACTTTCGAAAAACATTTTAAAAAATATATATTTATTCAAGTCACTAGTTATAGACGAAAATGGTAGTTAAAAAATGTCCTTAAAAGATGTAGGTCTGCACTGCTGATAAAATCTCGGAGATGGATCATCAGAAACAAAAAAATCAAACGTTTTAGATTCAGTACGTTAATGGCATAGCGCATATCATACGGTGTTTGATATATGCAAAAATAACAAAAAGGCGGACATTTTTCGAAAAAAACCAAAAAAACGTTTTTTCTCCGTTTTTGGCAAAAAAAAATAGAAAATACCAAAATTTTAAAAAATCCTTGATATGCGCTATAGCTATAGTTCTAAAGAACATGTGGTTGAAATTCATAAGGATCGGTTCAGTAGTTTCGAAGATTTTATCAACAAGCCTCTGAAAAACGGTGTTTCGAGGAAAACGCGTTCAAAGTTTATTTGCGTTACATAAATACAATTTAAAAAATATTTCAATGTATTTCGAAAGTGTATTTATTAAGTGTAACAACTTTTATATCGATATCTATAATATAAACCTATCAAAAAAATTCACGAAAATATCCTTTTTTAGGGTGCAAAGTGAGAAGACCCCATTAATCCGTTTCAACGCCAGAATGTACAAGTCTGGCACGTAAAATAATATATTAGCGAGCCTCCCTCCCAAACACCGGTCATTGAAGAGTCACGAGATATTGCATCGTTTGGACGACGAATTGATTGTTTCAGACGGCCGAATCAGCGGGAAGGCCGAACGGGGATGGGCGGGGAAATATAATGGGTGGACAGGGTGGGTGGGTGAAACCACGGCCTCTTCTCATCAAGTATCGTCGTCGTCGTTGTCTTCGCTACGTCGTCGTTATCGTCGTGTCATGGTCATCGTCTATCGATTGTCGAATGTCCAGCCCACGGGGAGCCAAAGTAAACGAGTCTCTGGCGAGAGACCTCTCAAGCAGGTCGTGGCTTCGGACGAGTTAATCGGGGGGGGGGTGGGGGGAGGGGGGGATGAGAAAGAAGTCACTAAAATATGGGGAAAACAACAAAAACGTGAAACGATATGAAACAAAACGAATGGCCGAGGAGAAGATTGGGTACGAAGGGTGGGGTGGGATGGGAGGGATGGGTGGGATGGGAGGGTGGGTGGGTTTTTGTTCGGAAGGGTGGTAAAAAACGAAAAGTTTATCATTCGTGGATTAAGAAGAGCCACCGACTTTTTGTAAATCGAGGTACCGCACGACGCTGATATTTGCCGTTATTAACGGAACAAAAATCATCGCGATACCTCCCGAATACACGCTGTAAACTTTATATTTTCATTAGCGCTATAAAAAAATCGCGAGTGTCACGTTCGCAAGCTCGCGTTCCAAAAATCAACATAAGTAAACAAATAACTAATAGAGCAGACGTAAATGGAAACAAGACGAAGAAACGAACAACGATGTGGGCTAGTTCGTGCGTGACAAGAGCCGGCGGGCGACACTCGCGCGTAGCCTAGCTACAATTTTCCACAGCATAAGCTTCGTTAGGTCGCTAGTAAGCATGGATCTCACGTTATAGAGCCCCCTGAGCACTCTGACGAAAGAAAACAGGATGATCGACGAGGCTTCGAAGATCTCGTCCGGTCATTTTGCTGCGTTTCACGACAAAACGAAAATCCAAGAGCATAGAACTTTTTGCAAAACCTACCACCATACTGTCTGTGATGCGAGTCTATCGGTCCGTGGTTTTTAACGTATTATTCGATAACTTGGAACGTGTATTTCTTTTTTTTTTTAGTTTTTTTTTATTGAGAAAAAAAAACAATAGGCGTGGGATAGTGTATTCGATAATCGAGATTCAACAAGTCCGTACAGTGCCATTCCGTTTGTTCACAGCAGAAATTCTTACTCCAATTATTGTGATATTAGGGTACTCGCGAGACGTAGTTGCTGTTCTAGTATGAAATCCATGTAATGTAATTCTCTTTCTCCTTTCTTTTTTAATTATGCAATTTCATCGTATCTGCTCTGCTCACTATTTTCCGTCGAACTTGTATTATTAGATGTTTTTTTTTTTCTTCTTTTTAATAGGATGTTTAGTGGATGTAAAGAATAATCGAATCTATCATTTGCGGACGAGAGAAGATTTGAAAAGTGAAACTTCGCCAGAGGCAAAGGGTTTTGAATCTATGACGTGAAATCTGTGAGAATTAACATTTTACTCGCGCAACAACGATCCAAGTTTGAGTTGTAAGCAATCGTTTATGATTGACGTGAAAGGATTTTTTCGCAATGAGTTGAATCTTCGCCGATATCTGACTGGATCTACGGGTCGCGCGTGAACCCGGAGCGATCGTAAATATTGTGTACATGATGCTATAATTCTAGCATCGATCTTCTTTTTTTTCTTTCTTTCAAATCCACGGGGGAAAAAAGGGAGCGTCTCGGTATAAAGTTGCGAATGTCCGTGGTAGAAGAAAAAAAAAAGAAATTTCGCCAAAGGCTGTAAACGAGGAAAGAGCCTTGGCGCGGATGATGATATCTGTGGACTTTTTAGCGTACATAGAGAACACTCGACACACGCGTTATGTTTATTTTATTCTCGCCGTATTTTTTTTTCTTCGACTCTCGCCGATCCGACGAGGAATCTCCAGTGGGAGAAAAAACCGCGAATACGCGAGAAAACAACACGAACAGCATTAGAAGGGCGCAGTAGATTATAATTTTGAAATTGAGTAATAAATTTAAGAAAATGTGGAGGAAATTACGCGCGAGAGATGTGCGCGGGCGAGAGAACGAACCCTTTTTAAAGATGAAAATTCGTCTTCGAGGCGAAAACGAGGAAACATTTCACCACGATTGTCTGACATTTTGTTCAAACCGGGGGAAAAAGATTTTTTTTTATCTTTAACGAAACGAATTGGTATAAGCGACTTTATCAATTTTTTTTTATTGACATAACCAATCGTTCGATATTTAAAACAAATTATAATAAAACAAGGGAAAGAGAAATTCCTTTTCGCAGAGGATAGAGGCAAAAAAACAACCTGAAACACGTGGTCGCTCCTGAACTTAATCCATGCTCGTCAATCGGCAATACGTATTGCTGAAACTTATCCCAATCTGGTCCTTTCCTCAGCCCTGCCTGCGCTACTTTTGTGATATTACTATTTTTTTATATTTCATAGGGGCTCAAGGGCTTGTAAAAAAAGAAGGAAAACTAAGCCACGTGATACTTTACGCGTCGAGTCGAGAGAACTTTTGATTTATCGAGCGAAAACAAAAAACAAACGCGAGCGTGAATGTTGAAAAAAAAAGAAAAGAAATACGGAACGAAGATTTGTTTGCCGCTAAAAAACAAAACTCTTTGGGTATGGAAATTTGTAAATAATGCTTCGTGCTAGAGTCACCTTGAACACTTCCCTTCATTGCGCAATAAACTATATAGACTACCTAAGGAATATTTCTAAAAACAAGGAGAAATAATGCTGAAAAATTAAGATAAAGAACGGTATGCGCGCGCGTTCGTGTTGACAATTAATTACATCGAGTTGTATTATATTTTCATAGTTCCTAAGACAGATGTAATACTTTTCAGTGCTATAGCGTGCATTATTGCTCTCAGGTTCGCGTTAAATTTTTTTACTCCCGTGCAAGATCCTAATGGAAAAATTGATGTATAAAAACAAAAGTAAATGAAGAAGAAGAAACACAAGACGAGACACACTAAGGGTGATAATTCTTTTCCTGCAGTACTGTAAATATTATTCGAATTCAACGTATACAAGCGGCGACATCGTAAAACAAGAAGAAAGAAAAAACAACGTAAATGTATCGACTCGTTGAACTCTAAAATCTATTCCATGCGGTATTTATTGGCCGCGATCTGTGATTCGTTTCGTCGTGAGTACATGTGGCTTACCAAAAAAAAAAAAAAACACCGACTATCATTGATCAAAACTCCCGAGGCGATCCAAAAAGTTTTATTTTAATGAAAAAAAAAAAACAAATATAGTATAAGACAAAAATGAAGCAAACGTGGCACTGTCTCTTTACCATAAGATTAGTCGTACGTAAAATTCACATTGCGAAGCAGTTGTCCCCCGAGAGAGGAAAGCAGAATAAAAAATTCCAGTTTTTTTTAAATGGAGAAACGTGTGAAGAATCAAGTATGTATGAGGATGTAAGAGATAAATGAAACAACAATAAGCAAAAAGAAACAAGTATGCGAGTAATTAAATGACAAAAAGAACCACAATTAAATATATCGTATCGTTATTGTTGTTATGGAATAAGATATAGCGTAATAGACTGATCCATATATATATACACCCACACACACACATGGTTTAATAATTATGACCTGAACGTTTCTTAATTGATGCTAAATATTATTGTAATTATTATATACAATCTGTATTATATATTTAATCGTGATGTTTCGTGCCGGCAGTGTGTTCGGAGAGATTTCCCACCATTTGGTTATTCGAGGCTCCTCGCGAAAACTTGCTCCACGGTGGACAAAAAGAAACACAAAACTACCGAAAAGAACTTTACACGCGTACTTTTCACTACGGAGTTTTTATATTTTGTATAGGTTTAATCCGCGCGGACAAAATAAAAACGTATAGACGCATTTAACGCGCGGATTGTGTCGAAGAGATATTCGATCTCCAATCGAGCCCCTCCCGCCAGTTTTCGCGAGTGTCGCCACCCCCCGCCCAAATCGTTGGAAATCTTATGGGGCTGTTCCTAGTACCTGATTGTCCCATCCTTGCGGCCCCTTGGTCAAACCCCTACAAAAAAAAAACAAAAAGAGCAGCGAAGAATCTTTAGCTGGAGAAATGTCGAAATGTAATTACCGCCTCTGCCGCAGGGTGTCTCTCTTCCCTACGGTTTCGCGAGCGACCATCACTCATCACTAGTCGTCGAAAATTTACCTTAGCTACATCCTACGTAAAACTAACGAATCTTCGTTTTCTCTCGCTCCGTTACATCTTTTGGCACACCCGAACTCCTCTGTATAGTTAACACAACTTGTATGATACGGTTGTTTTCCTTCATACGCGGAGCAAGGAAACTTACCGGTCAGACGAAAGGAACGAAAAGAAGAGAAAAGAACCTGAGGAAATATACCGGAAAACGATTAACTGAGTCCTGTCGTCGTCCATGCTGCGAAATGCGCGTGATACGAGCACGTCTGTTTTTTTTTCTTCCCCTGTTCGTCTTGTCCGGGGAGTGGAGTATAGAGTGAGCGTAGCACGACGGTGAACGTATTCGGCTTGAGAGTTTTACCGAACGACCTGCCGCGCGGGGACTAAAGTGATTGCTTCTCTTCATTACAAGGGCTCTTTCTGCTACAAACGTTAAATGACGAGGGGCAGGTGCGGTAATGGCCCGTATCAAAGACACGGTCACCCCTGATGCACATTGCGACATATATATATGTATAAACACGATAGCGTTAGTCGATTTAACCCCACGGTATCCCTAACCTCACCCCGAAGACCCGCCCCGTATATACGAGAAAGCCTCTGCGCCACGATTACGCGAATTGATTCACCATCGGTTTTCCCACCCCCTTTTTCCGCTCCCCCGAGTAAAAACATCGTTTAGCTCCTCGTTTCTTCGTATCCTTGCACTCCCACCCGAATCCCTGTTCTCTCGCGGCACGTCTACTTCTCCGTCCACTTTGGTAAAACCTAGTGAGATGGTTTTTAGCCCTCGTACTCTCTGAAGACAAGTCCTGGACGTACGCTCGTGACGTAGTGGCGAATGCGTTGAAAGATACTGTACTCTATGCCACTTGAATTCGCTATATAGAGGCACAGGTTAACGGGAGGTGCCTGAGTAAACGGCGAGAAAAACAGGTAAACTTCATGAATTTTTATCTCAAAAACTAATGTTTCGATTGGATCCGGGTTTTTTTTTGTTGGAAAATATGTACATTGAGGTATGTTTCGGAATTTTTTAAAATAAATTCGTTGATTGGAGGCGATTCAAACGCGATTGTCTCGAAACATAGTTTTCAAAGTCGGTGCCAGGTGTATCTCGAAAAACGGCTTGTCCGATTTTGTCCAAATTTGGATACAATATTCTTCGATAGTTTTTCTCGTTCGCCACGTAGGATTTTTTTGAAATTTTCCTTTTTTCACGGAATTGCGACCGTTTTAATTTAACATTCGTTATTCGTTCGCAATTACTGACGATTTTGGATTGCATACACATTGTATAAGAAAGCAATGGTTCAATCAAATGAAAAACCCCTACGTGGCGAACGAGAAAAACTGTCGAAGAATATTGTATCCAAATTTGGACAAAAAACGGACAAGCCGTTTTCGACATACATCTGGCACCGACTTTGAAAACCATGTTTCGAGATCATCGCTTCCAGTCAACGAATTTATTTTAAGGCGGTCCTCTAGTTTCTCGAGTCGAAAAAATCGACTTTTTTTTCTTCATAAATCACATCTACAACACGTGTAGAAAATGTGTGCCAAAGGATTTTTCGATATTCGAAGTGGTTCGCAAGTTACGGCCCTGGAACGGAGCAAGTATACGGAGCGCGCCCCGGGCTGCTCCGAAAGCCGAGCGGCGGCAGCAAGATATTCAACGGTATTTTGAAGGCAGAACCATATGGAGAAGATGTAAAAAAAGAGTGTGTTGGACACGTTGAAAAGAGGATGGGGACTCGGCTCCGAAATGCAAAAAAATCTAATAAAGGCATTGGTGGGAAAGGTGCAGGAAAACTCATTGATATATTGATTGGTGAGATGACAACGTATTATGGATTAGCTATTCGGAGACATCCAGATTCTATCGAGGAAATGAGAAAGGAAATTTGGGCAACATTCTTTCACAAGATTTTCACAGACAGCAATCCACAGCATCAAAATTGTCCTGCAGGCGAATCTAGTTGGTGCAAATGGCGCAGAGCTTCGTTTCTAGGAGAGGCTGAGCAATTCAAACACAATAAACCGCCTCTTTCTGAAGCAGTTCAAAAAGTTATAAAGCCAATTTATGAGGATTTATCCAAAGAAGAATTGTTAAGCAGATGCCTGGGAGCGGAAACTCAAAATAATAACGAGTCGCTCAATTCGTTAATCTGAACTCTTGCTCCGAAGCACCTCCATTCTGGGCCAAAAGTAGTTGAAATCGCCACGTTTCTCGCTGTCGTAATCTTCAACGAAGGATTCAAATCTATCCTGAAGACCTTGGAAACCATGGGAGTGAAAATCGGCCCACAAGCTAAAGGATATGTTCAACAGCGTGATAGCTCTCGGATCGACCGTTCAGAAAGGCGCACGAGTGATGTTGTAAAACAGGCCCGAATCGCGAAAAGGGAAGACGGAGCAGCTCTGCGTGACTTCCAAGAAGAAGAGGAAGGCCTATTGTATGGTCCAGGCATAGCAGATTGACGGTGAGATGAAATTTTTAGTATAAATCACATGCGCGAACTTTCAAACGCGTTTTTCTCGAAACACCATTTTTCGAAACGGTGACCACGATATTTCAGAAACTACTGCGCCGATCTTTTTCAAATTTATACAGCATCTTTAATATGTTATAAGCCAGCGATTGAACTAGGATTATCATGATTGCTTCGATAGTTTTTTTTTGTACGAGCAAAAAACTTTAAAAAACATGAGTAAAAAAAATGTAATTTTCAAAAGTGTATAAAAAAGTCAATTTTTGTAATTTAGAATTCACGCTAGTTCAATCGCTAGGCTTAAATACGAAGATTAAAATGTCGTTTGGTTTTTTGATTTCAGATAAACAGAACAGCCGCAATCTTGGTCACCGTCAAGCACCTCTTTTACTTGATGTCTTCCTGTCGGCCACTATAACGTTTATTCTATTTGATATTTTGACTTCAACAAATTTGTAAAGCTTATTTAAATGTTAATAAAGATATGCAAAAACAATGAGATTGATTATTTCGAAGCTTAGCCCGTAAAAAATTATTGAAAAAGCTGTAAAAAAACAGCCGAGAAAATAGAGGACCGCGTTAAGGAGCCAGGCAAGTTTGAACATTTAAAAAAAATCGAAAGCAAGCAAGACTTGAATAAATCGACGATGATGAGCAATCAGAAGGGACTTTGTACGGTGCAGGAATTGCCGATTGAGTTCAGGTAAGAGTTTCCATAGTATAAACTTCAAACGCGTTTTTGTAGAAACAACGTTTTCAAAATCTAGCTTTATCGTATCTCTAAAACTAATAAACCGATTCTCTTGAAATTTGAACCACATATTGTAAACATGTTTCACAACAAGATGACCCTCGATGGTTTTAAAATTTTGATTTTAACTCTTTTTTTGCGAAAAACTGCGAAAAACGCGTTTTTTAATTACTTTTTTCGTTTTTCATCGGCCATTTTTTTATTTTTTGATAAAACTTTACATCCGACAGCCATTTTGTAGCTGGTGTCATACTAAATCTAATGGACTCTGATTGTATTGTTTCAGACAAGCCGTTGCCGAGTTGTGATGGCGCTACCTAGCCCACATATTTTTGAGGCGTTACGTTAGTCTATAATTTGTATACTAAAAAATGAATGAAATTTTAAAAAAATGTATTTCAAGACTTTATCAAGCCCAACAACTTTTATATTCATATCTTTTATAAAATCCTCAAAAAAAATCGTGAAAATAGCCTTTCTTCGTAGCTCCAAAGTGGACTGGCCCCTTAAAAAATCCTAAACATACCTCAATGTACATATTTTCCAATTTAAAAAACCCGGATTCAATCGAAATATTAGTTTTTGAGATAAAAATTCCCGAAATTTACCTGTTTTACTCGCCGTTTACTCAGGTACCTCCCCTTAACAGTCACGTTTTCAAAATAATTTTTGCCCTAATGTGAGATGGGCTTAAAGTTTGCATCGTTAGAATGCGACGAAGATTCTTTGTAGCTTCTTATTTTCTTTATTATCCAAAGTCATTTTTTGCAGATTCAGGTTGTAGAGCGCTAAATGAGGATGGTAAAAAACGATCGGGTGATGTACGTTACATTTTTATTTATTTTTTACATTTACATTTTTATTTATTAATAAAACATTATTTATTCGGAAAAAAACGAATTGCTTTATTTTAATATAAGGCACAAACATGGAGGTTATGTGTGGAGCACAATATATGATAAATGACCGCCTTGTCACTTTTTGCAAACGTTCACTCTTTTGATGAAATTTTCAATAACATTTCGGTATAATTGCGGACTAATTTGATTAATGGTGCGTCCAACTGCTTCTTGAGCTTCGGAATGGTCTGTGGATCATTGGCATATACTTTTCCTTTCAGAAAACCCCAAAGAAAAAAGTCGAATCGCACGATCTTGGTGGCCAGTTCACATCGCCGCAACGCGAGATAACACGACCATGAAAATTCGTCTGCAATAACTGCATTGTTTCTCCCGCAGTGTGGCAGGTTGTGCCATCTTGTTGGAAGATTATGTATTCCAAGTCCATGCCGTTTATGACATTTATCGAATATTGTGTTCCATGCATAACCTCCATGCTTGTACCTCATATTAACATAAAAAATATCCGTACGTTTCAAATAGATAATACGTTTTATTAATAAATTACAATGTCAGGTCATTTTGAGCCACCCTTTACAAAGCTGTGCTCAAGTCTATATGTCTCTATGTGGACTTACCGCATTCAACCGTCGGGAACTGCGAGCAGCTCTTACATCGAGATTCTGCAAAGATTTCGAGCTAACGTGAGACTCTTCGAGTAATCACAAATGCTTAATGATATATTACTAAGGCCAGACTACACAAAGATCTTAGAATGGAAACCGTCAACAGAGTAGCACAAAAATTATGCTCGAGCTATGAGACAAGGCCTGGCAGCTAGCATCTAATCTACTGGACAGACGTAACATACAAGGGGGGACCCATAAGTTCCGGGAATTACACTGTGGTGGGGAGGGAGAGTGGGGGAACCTATTCTTTGACCACATGTCCGTTAGTGTCACGCCACCTGCGTCAGTGTGCAAAGTTGTGTCGCTATGACTGCATTGGTTCGGCTGTAAGATTTTTTTTAGTAAAACAACTGTTTACATTTCGGCGAAAACGTAATGGAAGATTGTCGAGAACAACGCGCGGCTGTGAAATTTTCTTTCCTGTTGGGGAAATCGGCCGCGTATAATGCTTAAGACTGCTTATGGGGATGCTGCCTTGAGTAAAACCAGGGTTTACGATTGGTTTTCACGTTTTAAAAATGGAGAAATGTCTATTGAAGACCAACCTCGTTCAGGACGCCCCTCAACGTCAAGAACTGATGAAAACGTCGACAAAATCAATGCCCTCGTTCGTGAAGACCGTCGCCGAACCATTGGTCAACTCTGTGAGATGTCGGGAATGTCATGGAGTTCAATTCAGAGAATTTTATCCGAAGATTTGCACATGAGAAGGGCATCATGACAACGCGCTGGCCCACACCGCCCTTTCCGTGAAGCAATTTTTGACCAAAAACGCCATGACACCGATTGTCCACCCCCCATACTCACCGGATCTAGCCCCCTGTGACTTCTTTTTGTTCCCCAGACTTAAAAGGAATATGAAAGGAAAGCGTTTTGCCACTGTGGAGGAGGTGAAACAAAAATCGCTGGAAGGCTTAAAGGACATCCCGATGAGTGAATTTAAAAACTGTTTTGAAAAATGGAAGATTCGTTTGGAGAAGTGCGTTGTGGTCAATGGCGAATACTTTGAAGGTGATCAAAATTTGGTGTAAAAATATTGAGAAATAAAGAAGTTATGACGAAATTCCCGTTTTTTTGGGTCCTCCCACGTATCAAGAAGATTGAAGGAATTCAAGCCATTCGACTTGCGGGAGCGATTCCGTGCCGAATAAAGTCAAAATAGAAAACACGGAACAGTCGAACATCAAACGATAAATCGGAATAATTGCACATCGAACAACGTGCATCATTGGATTCGCCTTCCACTTTCACATACTGTTATTTCTCCTTTGACATCCAAATTATTTATTGTTATGTTACATAACAGATCATAGTTGTACAAATGAACGTCAGAAAAAACAGTCTGCCGAGGAAAATGGAAAATTCAAAAGGACGCAAACTTCAATGTCATAATGTGGCAACATGGATCACTCGGGGGCAAGATTTCGTACGCATTAAAGCTTTTCGAAAGATGTTGAGCGTTTCAACAAAGAATATCCAAGGATACTGAGTTTAAGTTTTCAGTGCGTGTATTAAGAATAAAAGTAATTCATTTAGTTTATAATTTATTTAATTTATACCGGAAATTCGTCCGGGGTGATTGAAATCTCGGCTTAAGGTAGTTCTGTAGGTACAGGTATGAACCAAAAGTTTCGGTCGAAGCGTATAGTAACATCCAATGCCTATACGATGCTGTTGGTCGTAAATTTTTAACGGAGCTTGTACCCTCTATAGTCCCACACATTCGCGGCTCATGCATAGATAGGCCATATACTCGTATAGCGAGCGGCGCTGTAATTGTGGCAACAGCGCGAATTCCCTGCAGTCATAGCGTTGAGCTTCTACGATTCGTCTTTCGGTGAAATATTTTATATAAATTTTTTTAAAAGCGTGAAAATGTCAACCCAAATGCGATACAAAGGAAAGTTTATAAGACGAAAGGCGGTTGTTAAAAGACTGAAAGGTGTGGCAGCCATGTTTAGAGCAAATGCGGCTAAACGCGATGAGAATAACCATAACCTCAACGATCAGCAACAAAAATTCGCTGTCGAAGAACGTCGGATCGTGGATTTACAACATCTCGCCGACAGTCTAAATTGTATTCGCTATAACAAAGACAAATACATGCATAAATTGAACCAATTAAATTTGTCTGCATAATAAATTTATTTCGCGTCCGTCTCAGAATTACTAGAACTCGGGAAAAAAAAGCACGCTTGGGGTTCCCAGACCACGCGCCGATCAGCTGGCTGCAGCGTACACTGTTGCCATTCCGTTACAGATGGTTGGGCCCGAGTTCGGTGGAATAAAATTACCACTTTTCATAAGTCGATATCTCCTAAACTTAAACGGTCAAAGTTTGTCATTTAAAAAAAATCAAACCCACAATAGTACTGCTTACACGTGTGTTTTTATTTTGAAATCCTAAGATCCGTTTAGAACCTATATCGAGAATCGCGAGCAAATTACTATCAGTTGACTCGTCCCCATATCCAATTACAATTATCTCATGAACTAAGCGGTGAATCGAATTGAATTTTTGGGCATCAGTCCATGAAGGTCATATCTACACCATGCTTACATTTCAGCAAATTTCTAAGATTTGGCCAAAACTACAGAACTACCTTAACACTAGATTTACGAAGGTCACCAACTGATGGCAATTCGTCTTGCCCCGAGTTCCCCAAATACCCTATTGTTTTCGAGGGCAAACATCTTGGTAAGATCTATGACATTAAGCAGTTTCGTGACAATTACCGATCAGTTGACGATTACCGATGAGACACTGCCGAAATGCCTTTTTAAGGAGGTTGGAGCGATCCAGTTCAGTCAGTTGTCGGTTTATACATTTTTTATCCAATGGACATAAAAAAATGCATACGGGCTATAGATTTATTCTGTAGATGCTATTTTTTCATAAAATATATCATTGAAGTGCAAAATTATTCATTTTCATATTTTTATTACGTACCCAAGAAAATCTTTAGTGCTACTACCAACTTGAAAAAGTATAACATTATCGATGATTATTGTAAAAAAAACTGCGTCAGCGAAAGTGACATACAACTCAGAATAAAATTTTGAGTCACTTATAATTATGCCTATTTATCTCACAAGATTATGTGTTATTACCATTAATTAATGTTAAGTGTTGCCGACTTGCGGCAACTCTACGGACATTGAGGTTGGCAGCAATGCTTATCATTCGCCGGCCAAGATTCGTAATCCTTCATCAAATCTTGATGGTTCAATACTTAATATATATGGTTGACGATGCGCAAGATGGGTTATTCTTCTCTAAATGATTACAAAGATTTAGTTTTCGTTAATCCGTTGTTAGAAATGGTTTATCTTGGCGCTAAATAGCCAAACAATTACATCCCCCCGTAGCTTGAACGTCTCGCCTATCTAACTGCACGTAAAATTACGTACGTTAAACTATTTTTTATCTCTGGTGTTTGATAGTAAAAAAAAATTCGTTACGACTCAGTAGAGTCTAAACAACAACATGTATTTTTGGTTTAATTTAATCTTCGATCGTGGCTAACGCTCCAACCTCCGTGAAATGATGTTTTCCATCCTGAAACCGATGTAGCGAAAGTTGCGAAAATTCCAAAGTTGACCATTGCACAAAGAATTCGTTAACTTTCATCAGTTCCTGAAGTACAAAGCCTCTTCCAAGAATCTCCGAAACTCCTCGCTATCCTTTATTTCAATTCCTAAAGGGTGTACGGACTTACGGAAATTTGTCTAAGATCTAACCCCCCCCATTTTTATTTTAATTACTGGATTCATAGACTGTCGATTATTTTTCTTCATAGTCGCGACTTGATCGAAAATTATATTTTGAACTCGATAGATCTAGGGTCTACGAATTTGAGAATTGGGGTAAGAAGACAGAGAGAGACTGCGCGGCGAGCACGCTTTTCCTACTCGTACGGCTCCTTTAATCTAATCCGAGGGTAATCTAAAATGCATGAGACACATAACTGCCAGGCGATGATATATCTGGTTGGGCGGAAGTCGAGGCATTGGATGATACACACACACATGCAATCTGCGATACCTCGTATCCCCAATTCCTCTCCAGCTCTCTGACTGCAACGATAGCTATTGCGAAGATCTCTGCGCAAACATTGCCGGTTGGAGTGCGGCGCCAGAGGTTTCCGTGATGAAGGCTTATCATCCCCGTAGCGATTGGTATTCTATTATTATTATTTAATGGCTGAAAGGGAGAGTGGGTAACATGGAGACTATATGTCGAACGGAAGCGCGAAAGCCGTGCATTGATCAGCGCGTAAAAACGTGCGAATTGAAGATTCTTTCGATTGGCGTTGCTGTCGTTTTGAGCCGATGTGTGTATGAGGGGAAAGGCGATTCTTGAAACAACCGAACGTGTTGGAAGCCAACATCACATGGAGACAACGACTTCAAAGTATCGCCAGGTGTGTGTAGATGGTTTTTTCAAACCTGACAGGTGAGGCTTTTAACCTCAACTTACCAAGAATAGGAGAAGATGCTTGCGAATATCGTTCAATTATTTCTTAAGGTAGTTCTGTATGAGCCAAAAGTCTCGATCCAAGCGTATAGTAACATCCAATGCCTATACGATGATGTTGGTTGTACATTTTTCACAGAGCTTGTACCCTCTATATGCCCCACACATTCGCACCTCATGCATGGATAGGTATCATACTCGTATATAGAACAGCGCTGTAATCGTGGCAACAGCGTGATTTTCCTGCAGTCATAGCGTTGAACTTCCTACGATCCGTCTTTCGCGAAATATTTTATATAAATAAAAAAAAAGCGTGAAAATGTCAACCCAAATGCGATACAAAGGAAATTTTACCAGAAAAAAGCGTTTGCTAAAAGACTGAAAGCTGTGGCAGCCATGTGTCAAGCAAATGCGACTAAACGCGATGGTAATAACCATAACTTCAACGATCAGCAACAAAAAAGTGGATTTACAACATGTTGCCGACAGTTTAAATTGTATCCCATGTAGAGGTTGCCATGCGTTGCCCAATGTTACGATCAGGCCAATATTGGGTCCATCGTATAAGCCAACAAAAGAGAAATAATATTGGCCCATTACTGTGCCGCTCTAAACTGAAAACTGGCACAATATCGGCCCATCCCTAAAGCCTGTCCTGGCCCATCTTTAAAAACTAATAAACAGCCGTGATAGTTAAACTAAATTTGCCAATTTAAGAACTGG
The DNA here is from genome assembly GCA_964007375.1 of Ophion obscuratus. Lineage (NCBI taxonomy): Eukaryota > Metazoa > Arthropoda > Insecta > Hymenoptera > Ichneumonidae > Ophion > Ophion obscuratus. The sequence continues at coordinate 46,639,144 of OZ023312.1, forward strand.
GGATGCCAAAATACTGACAATTCCATTGGCCCAATATTGTTCCATTATAAATTGAAATCCGGCACAATATCGGCCCATCATTAAAGCCTATCCTGGCCCATCGTTTAAAACCAATAAATAGCCGTGATAGTTAAACTAAATTTGCCAATCCTAAAACTGGCAATGCTAAAATACTGACTATTACATTGGCTCATTATTGTCTCGTTCTAAATTGAAAACTGACACAATATCGGCCCATAGTTAAAACCTATCATGGCCCATCTTTCAATTCATCAAATAGTCATGATAGATAAACAATATTTAAAAAAAAATTTAACTGGTGATGCTGAAGCCAATTCTATTGGCCCATTATTGTTCCGTTATGAATTGAGAACTGGCACAATATCAGCCCATTACTGAAACCTATCCGGGCCCATCTATTAAAACCAATAAACAGCCGTGATAGTTCAGCGAAATTTGCCAATTTTAAAACTGGCAATGCTAAAATACTGAAAATTACATTTTATTAATCTAAGCCCTTTATTGGCTAAGTCGGTCAGACCATACCTGCTTTTATTTTATTTAAGCCTTGGGTTATTCATTATCTGTATATTGTGCCAGAATAGGCAAATAACTGGCACGTCATATTTTAATCGTCTATATTTTGTAGTTCAGTTTTTGTAATCAAGTCTTGGCCTATTATTGGCATTTGTAAATAACCAACATAAGTAAGTAAAATATGCCAATTTTGAAACCTGACATATACGCAAATCACAATTTATTTCAAGGTTAGTCCATGAAATATCTATCCACAAGGACGAATCTTAGGCCAATCTTGGCTCGATATACGTTAAATATTTATCACGCATACCATGCATGCATCCTCTAGAGAGGACGCATGCGCGGGCTGCTTCGTCCAGCTGGAAAATCTTTTAGGATAATTAAAAAGTTTTTAAAGTGAATGACTAGACATCGTTTACGTATATGCAAAGTGCATGTTTTGTCCAAAATATATTTAGATACTTTATCCGATGTTACAAAAATGTCTGCCCAGTATAATTATGTGAAAAAATTTCGTGCTTTGAAGAGAAAACGATTAAATTCATCTGAGAGTGGTCAAAGCACAGACAATAGTTGGAACATAACCTCCACGCTCTCCGATACTTTGTGTTCTGATCCAGAGATTAATAGTGAGTGTGGTGTCAAACTAATAAGTGCAGTTTTAAATGACGACATTAATCAACTTTCCTCTGTCAAAGCAGAGGCCTCATACGATTGTTTGACTCCCGTTGGGTCATCTTCAGTTGCGTCATCTTCAGAGGATTTCAGTTGCCATAGTTCTTTTAGTACTCAACGATGGAGTGTAGATTCAATTAACGGTGAAGATGAAGTTTCGCGGCCCCTCAATTTACGCGAGAAACTTAAAAAAGTCTGTCTTGAAAACATTGCAGTAGTAAATAATGAATTCATTACAAAAATACTTGGTGTGTTGAGAAGTGAAGGCTTAGACGTACCAAAAACGACCACTGCATTATTGGGTACCGGACGTATAACGTACGAACCTATTAGACCAATGTTGTCTCTTCATGAATCGATAGGGAGTTATCGATTTTTTGGAATCGCAATTGGTTTGAGGAGACGTATTTGCCCAGAAACATTTCAAGATCCTACGTTTCGAGTTTTAGCGAACGTAGATGGGTTCCCAATATTTCGTAATTCCAAACAGGGATTTTGGTCTATTCTCGTGCAAATATTTCACCCACAATTTCAATGTAAACCATTTGTAGTGGCATTATGGTTTGGTGAATCAAAACCGGTGTCAGCGGAGGACTATTTAGAAGATTTTATAGCAGAAGTTATTTAGAGAAAGTCCCTTGAAGAGTAACCCACCCACGGCCGAGTGCAATCACCAATATTGGCGCTACAATACATTTAATCACCGGGCCAATAATCGTTTGCTCTGTTGGCCGACTTGGGGCCGTTCCTATCATTTCTAGAAAGGCACTTTATTGGTTAAGACTCACGGCCCAATATTCTAGATAGATTAATTTCTAGATAGACCAACTGTGAAGGCCCATCATAGAGCCAGTGGTTAATTTCTACATAGGCCCTTTAAGAGGGCCCACATAGGGCCAAGTGCAATCACCAATATTGGCACTACAATCAATTAAATCATTGGCCCAATAATTGTTGGCTCTGTTGGCTGATTTTGGGCCGGTCTTATCATTTCTACAAAGGCACCTTATTGGTTAATACTCACGGCCCAATATTCTAGATGAGCTAACTTCTAGATAGAATAACTGTGAAGACCCATTATAGAGCCAGTGGTCAATTTCTACATAGGCCCTTCAAAAGAGCCCACGTAGGGCCAAGTGCAATCGCCAATATTGGCGCCACAATGAATTAAATCATTGGCCCAATAATTGTTGGCTCTGTTGGCCGATATCGGGCCGGTCTTATCATTTCTACAAAGGCACCTCATTGGCGAATACTCACGGCCCAATATTCTAGAAAGGCTAACTGTGAAGGCCCGTCCTAGGGCCAACGGTCAATCTCTACATGGGATTCGCTGTAACAAAGACATTTTTTTGAGGAAAACAGTGAAGGAAACCCGAATGGGATTGAATTCTATTTTACATATTTCCTGCGACGAGCGCCCTGCAATAACCCAAGTTATATCTACATACACACACATACACACACGCGCGCGCGCGCGCGCGTGTTTGTGTGTGTGTCTGTGTGTGTGTGTGTGTGTGTGTGTGTGTATAACACGAATAAATACATGCATAAATTGAACAAATTAAATTTGTTTGCAGAATACAATTATTTCACATCCGTCTCAGAATTACTAAAACTTGGGAAAAAAACACGCTTCGAGTTCCCAGACCACGCGCCGATCAGCTGGCTGCAGCGTACACTGTTGCCATTCCGTTACAGATGGTTGGGCCCGAGTTTGGTGTGGAATAAAATTACCACTTTTCATAAGTCGATATCTCCGAAACTAAACGGTCAAAGTTTGTCATTTTTTTAAAATCAATCCTACAATAGTACTGCGTACACGTGTGGTTTTATTTTGAAATCCTAAGATCCGTTCAGAACCTATATTGAGAAATGCGAGCAAACTCTTATCGGTTTACGTGTTAGGTATAGGGATCGCGTACAAAAATACCCATATTCAATTGCAATTATCTCATGAACTAAACGGTGAATCGAATTGAATTTTTTAGCATCAGTCCATGAAGGTCATATCTACACCATACTTCGATTTCAGCCAATTCCTAAGATTTGTCCAAAACTACAGAACTACCGTAACACCGAAATTGTGGGAGGAAAAAACCTTTGGGAAACCAGAGAACGCAGAATACAAACGCAATTCGCGATTACCTATTCATTAAAATGCGCCATGCATTTAAGGCGACTGGGCATCGAAAAGTCTCGAATTTTTTTGTTTTTTTTTGTACTGCACGAGAACTCATACGCATTTTTCACGAAACAACACTTTGTACTGGTTTTGCTGCGATAACGCAAGAACGATTGAAGATATCGCCTTGATTTAAAAAAAATGAAAATATCAACTTTCTCTACAAAATGAACTGACATTCATGTAAAGAAAAATCAATTTATTATTATTGTTATGACAACAAATGGCATCCGTTTTTCGATGTTTTGCAAATTTTAGCCTCATTTCTTAAATTCTTATGTTTTTTTTAAATGTTAAGTTCAGTCTGCGGAGGAACATTCCCTGAAGAGAATGGCGCTTGGGCTTTGCCGAAAACTGTACCCGGCCACTCGTGGCAATGAGGAAGCAATGCATGAGACGCGCGGTCTTCTTTATCCGCCCATATCTCCGTTAAATATTTATAGTTTTTTAAACCTCAACCACTGAATTTAATAGCCGAAACTCCAATAAAAACATTGCCAAAAAAATGTATGTATGTTTTTGCGTTTATTCACAAATGCCATTTGAATTTTATCCCATTTTCGGCCCATTTTCGCTGCGTAGTCGCGTTAAATAGAAGAAATAGACGTGCCCAATAAAAGTTCAATGTTAAAGTTTCTTTAACAGTCACCATATGGATATCGATCACAAAAAAGCATCGCGGAATCAATCAAATCCCACATCTCAGCTTCAATTATGCCCCAAGGGGCATTGATATCGTCACAAAAGTAAAGAATTTCACAGTACGTAATTTCCATACCCATGCAATGCCCTAAGACTTCAGCTCTTCCAACAGGAACTGTAGTTCCTGTTGCTGTACATTGCTCAGTTGCCTGAGCTGAAGTACGCTCTTTTTTTTGTAAAAGCAAGGATCTAAGCTTGGGGGGGGGGGGAGGGAGCTCATATTAGTTTCGCGGAAGAGGGGGGAAACAGATAATAGACTTTTTTTCTTCCCGGGGTGGGGGGCTGCCCTCCCTCCCTACACCTCCTGGGTACGCCTTTGTCCAGAAGTTTGAAAAAATAGTATCGATTGCGATATTTGCCATTGACCTCGAGTATTTCGCCCTCTCCTGTAGCAAATCTCATTCACTTTTACATATCGCTCCGAATTTTTGTGTCTCGAAAATCGTTTTCTCGGCTGAGTTCGCTAGAGCCAAAAATGATGGAAATGGATCGCTGCACGTGGAGTCCAAGTGCGGCAGTCCATTTCTCCCCTAAATCTGTTTTAAGTTTGAATGGGCTGCTCGCACAGTCGGACGAGTAGTTACGGGAATATCAACGCAGTAATCACAGACGAAGCATGCTCTTTCCGTGAGGCGTCTCGAGACAACTCGATAATTAATAGTCGTCGGTGGTTTTTGCGGGACATCATATCGCCGTTACGAGGCGAGCAGAGCTTTTGTCGACACTACGGTGATTGCTTGGCAGTATTTAACAACCATATATAGATACCTATATATATATATATATATCATTGGAACCACCCTCAGCGACAAACTCATTTCGATGCACCGCTCGAATAACATGCTACGGTCGACAAGATACAGGGGATGGTGTCGTTTACTCGACTCCCTTGTCCTTCTCTTTCCTCTCTCTCCCTCCGCACACTCTATGATAAAGACCTGCTGGCGGGAACCCTCGAGACCGAGAGAAGATCCAGCAAACGATGGCCAATCTACCGACGATAGAAAAACTTCTTAAAACTCGGATTAAAATAAGCGGTAGACCCCTCTCTCTCCCTCTCTCCCTTTGCTTCACTACACCCTACTCGTTTTCTTCTTCGTATTTTACATTCCCATTCTCCATCTCTCTAGGAAATTATTCGAGACAGGGGTGGTTTATTTTATTCAAGGGTATCTCGAAACGAGAGCTGTGGAACGAGAGAGAGAAAGAGCGAGAGAGAGGGGGTGAGGGGTTGAAGGGTAAACGAAGCAGAGAAGGGCTCGCGAGTTTTTCATTCCTTCGAACACGTAAATCTCGCCCGTTACTCTCGAAAGAATTTGTCAGATTGAGGGAATACACATCCGTGCATATACTTATATATATATACACTTATATATATATATGTGTGTGTGTGTATATGTATATGTATATATATATATATGGGTGTTTGTGTGTGTGTATACGAGTAATAGATTTATACGCTTTTTCTTCCTGTTTCCTCGTTTCGAGGATTTCAGCCGCGGACCTGCTCCGATTACTCCACATCGGTCCGGTTCATATCGATTCACACGCTTCGAAACGGTCTCTCGTGGCCCCGCGAAAGTCGTTCAAGACGTTACATCTACGTGGCTAACAGAAAATGAGACTTTTTGATTTTTTTTTCAAGAATGCTAAAGGAGAAATGTAAATGAGGTTTGAAGGGTTTACTTTGAATGTGTTAATATGTACAAAAAAACAATTAATGATAAAAATACCACATGGCGTTTCAGTCGTAGCTACACCAGGAGCGTTTTCATTGTCATCTACATTAGTTTTGTTAGAGAAGGACACGCGATTATTGACAAATTTGGTTTTGTCGTAAAATAAGACCATTTTGGATGAATTTCTTTTCCGCTAAAAAATCGGCCTTAATTTTTCTATAAGAACGAGAATTGTTGATGAATCGTAAAAAACGTTTATACTTCTTTAGAGGATCTATCTAACAAGGAAAGTTCGCGAGGTGTAACCCCCTACGATTTTGACGAAATTTTGCATGTTTGTAGAATGGGTAAAAATAGGTGACACGTATTTTTTTATATCTGCGGAACCCGATTTTTAAGGGGTGAAACGCACCCTCGAAAATAGGGGTGTATTTCGTTTTCTATAGATAACGTTTTAACGGTACGAGATATGAAAAAATTCAAACTGCAACGACGTTTATTTTTCCATGCACTATACATTGGAGATGAGAACGATGCAGATAACAACAAATTTTATATTGTTTATTGCAAAAGTGCAATTTTTTCATACGTATCTCCGAGGATTTTCAATTGATTTGGATGTGAATTTGCATACACGTAGAGGATGGAAAAATAGCAGTTACGTGGTTTTTTCTTTTCCCTATATCTCATAATTAAGGGGTTGAAACTGCCCTTCGACTTTTTAGCCAAGGGCATCGCGAAATCAGCTATCCTTTTGGCCTCCCGGGCTTAATTCACGTCAATATAAGTTCGTTTTATGACGCGATTGCATATTCGTGCCCCCCTCCGCGCCCGACTGTTATTCTCTCAAAAGGGAAACATTCACAGTTCTTACCGTGTGGCATGGACGAAAATTTGTAGAAATAAAAATGGGTTACAATGAAAGTACAATCAGTCAATTTAGTCGACACAATTTTTTTCGATTTGGCGGAACGCCACTCTTAAGGGGTCGACGCACCCTTCAAACCTTGTTCTTTCCAATCGAACAAAAATTGTCCAAATTATGCGTCGTCCAGATCGCAAAAATGCGGTTTCGAGAAAAACGCGTTGAAAGTTTCAAAAGTGATTCAGGCGCTATCGTCTACACGACGGAATTGAAGCTCTCCTTTGAATTCTGAGTGTACCCACGGATGCATATTGATACTAGGTCTTCAGTTGTTAGGTCGTTGTATTAGGTGTACAAATAAGTTTTAGGACAGTTTTCAAAAAATTCAAGATTTATTAAAAAACTAGTAAAACACAGTTATTCATCGAAGTAATCTCCATCGCACTGTATGACCTTCAGCCATCTCTCAGGTAACTCGCGGATGCCTTTCGCAAAGAAACTTTCGTCTTGCGAGGTGAGAAATTTAGCGACCCATTTTTCCACTTCTTCAAATGTTTTGAATCGCACGTCAGACAAATCGTTCTGCATTTTCCGGAATAAATGATAATCGGATGGGGCTAAGTCTGGTGAATACGCCGGGTGTGGTACAGCTTCCCATCCAAGCGCTAGTAACGTATCCTTGACCGGTTTACCCACATGAGGCCGCGCGTTGTCATGGAGCAGTTTTACTGGACGTTTTCCTTTACCAGAAAATGGACGTTTCTTTTCAATTTCTTGATTCACTTGCATCAATTGATGACAATAGCGATCGGTAGTAACTGTTTGACCAGGTTTGAGAAGTTCATAATACAGTACGCTTTTCATATCCCACCATATGCACAGCATGACTTTGTTACAATGAACATTGCGCTTTGGCGTGGATGTTGTCGGCTCACCGGGGTCAACCCAATGATATTTGCGTTTCGGATTATCAAAATAAATCCACTTTTCATCGCCGGTCACAATTTTCCACAAGAAAGACTTTCTATGTTGCTTGGTGTAAAGACTCACACAAATGTTAAGACGGCTGTTTTTATTTTCTTGAGTCAGAAAGTGTGGTACCCACTTTGTTCCTTTTCGAATCTTACCCATTGCTTTTAAACGATAAGAAACAGTTTGTTGAGTTACTCCAAGCTGTTCCGAAAGTTGTTTCTCCGTCTGACAAGAGTTTTCATCCAGCAACGCTTGCAGTTCCTGATCGTCCACCTTTACAGGAGGCCCCGTGCGTTCACGGTCACTAACGTCGAAATCACCTTCTTTGAATCGCTTATACCAATACTCACATGTACTTTTAGATACAATGTTGTCTCCAAGAACAGAACATATCGATTCACACGCTTTCCTAACACTTTTTCCTTGATGGAATTCATAGCGAATGCAGTGTCTAATAAATAGCTTATCGGTCTGCATGTTTAATTTACAGAATTTATAGGTTATGTTTATGACTCCTTTACGCTTCGATACTACATATCAAGCGCCATCTATGATAAGTGAGCGGGACCTTTGAATTAATTTAGAATAGCTGTTATGATACAAAACCGAAGTGTCCTAAAACTTATTTGTACACCTAATATATTTTTTGTACAACGTCTTGACTAAACGGCTCCAAATTGCTACTGTCACCTTCTAGACTGGTTTCTGAAAAGACCGCTGTAAATAAGTTCTAAAAAAAAGTAGTAATATTTTCGCGTATAATTTTACATTGTATATCATTCTTGTAATGCTTATACATAATTCAAGCCAATAAAAAAACGGTAAAATGTTTTTCCTACTCAGATGTAACACGTTAACCCTTTCGCTCCGGGCTTTCTTTTAAAAATCATAATTTTCATTAATTTTATTTTCTTAAGGGGTAAGGCCACTGTAAATTTTTTGAAAAATCGATTTTTTTTTATTGGCTTAAAAAATAGTTTAAACCCTCTAGTTTAAAAATAGTTTCAATCCTTTTAACTTCTTTTTTTAATTTTTTCCAATAAAAAACTATTCGCAAAACTTTAAACGCGTTTTTCTCGAAACATGGTTTTTCAAAATGGCACGCAACATAACTCGAACAATTTTCATTTTTTTTACTTGAAATTTTAACCAGATGTGAACATTTACATTATCTTGAGAATGTCGATCGGAATTTTCAAGAACTTTATTTATTGATTTTTTATTAACAAAAAACTTGCCGTTTTTTTCGTCAAAAATCAATTTTTTTTTTCAAACGCACGCCAAATCCACAAAAATTGATACTTTTTAAAATCCGATCGACATTCTCTAGCTATAGCCCTCTAGATTAATGGTTTTTTTTTGTTCTAAATTCAAAAGTGCACCAGTGGTGCTGCGTGCCGCGGAGCCCTGGAAGCAAAACATGTCCCGGGAAGATAGCTGTGGAACCGCCATTTTGTTTTTTTTTACTGTAAAAAAATTTTATAATAAAGTTTAATGTATGCCCGATAACACCATTAAAAGTTTTTTTTCAAATACCTTCAATTTCGGGAGCAAAAAATTAGTGAAAAAACCTTTTTTTTTGGGCCGTTACAGTGGCTTTACCCCTTAACGTAATATAATGTTCTTTGAACGAACAAAATGTTATTAGTAATGTTCCAAAGTGTGATATTGCCGGAAGCAAGAGTCTACGCAAAGCACGACGTTGCATTATTTATACTCATATCTTGTGTATTTTCCCACATGTTCTATTTTTCACGCTTTTGCTTCACGCAAATTCCAACTTTGAAGCTCGAGTTGCATTCCATTCGTGAATTTCTGTGTCCAATGAATTCTGCGATGATGGTTCTTCATTATTCAAATACAGAAGTCCAAATTGTTCTCCTGATTCTATGTCAGAATCCATTTTCTAACTTTATTCGAATTTTACAAAGAATTTTGGCCGACAAAGTTATTGTTTCTGGCCCACTAGACGCTATTTAAGAGTAGAATTTCAGAGAATTTTTAAAAATTCACCAGGTGACCGCCAATTTATGTTATTTTAAGCCAAACCCATATATACGTTTCGCGAAGCAAAATAAAAAGGAAGATACGATCCCAGGCTAGCCCCCATAGGTAGTTGAAAGTTGGAGTGCTCCAACAATATGTCCTAAACGTAAAATAAAATCAGTCGTAAATGGCATAATATGTGAAACGAGTCTCACATTTAGGTCTGGAAGTTTTTTTTTTTCCAATGATCGTTTCATCTGTGTCTGTTAATATTTAACACTGTTGGGACGAAACTCTTTGAAGAGAATACGTCACGTCTTATATTACCGCAATTTTCGGACCGCACACTTGTTATAGCGTTGCCGTACCATTTGGTAAGGATGTATGCGAGAGTCGAACGAAAAATGAGCATAATTTCAGTATGTTGCGAATAATTGCACGGACATTTTCGAGTAAACGATTGAGATCGAGTAACCATACATGTTACTCACGCGCGAATACCAAAAAAATTATTCTTTTTCTATTCGTATCTGAGAATAAAGCAACGTGCATCAATTTTGATTTTTGCGTACAGGCATAGAACAAACGAAGCAATAAGGCATTCAATTTTTATTGCCCTGCTGTATCATTTCGGTAAGATCCTCGTACACCCTTAAACTGTTCGAGATGTATTTGATTCGACTTTCTTTGCACTCCGATGTAAGTGTTGAATTTTTTTCATTTTTTTAAATCGCATTTTGTATAGGGTGACTCAAAATGACCTGACATTTTAATTTATTAATAAAATGTATTATTTGATTCGAAATACGATTATCGTTCGTTAGGTCTTATTAACCGACAGGCCTTATTACCCGCAGGTACCTTACACTTTTCTTATCAGAAAACCCCAAAGAAAGAAGTCCAGTGGCGTCAAATCGCATGATCTTGGTGGCCAATTGATATCATCGCGGCGCGAGATAACACGACCATGAAACTTCGTCTGCAATAACTGCATTGTTTCGCCCGCAGTGTGGCAGGGTTTGCACCATCTTGTTGAAAGAATATGTCTTCCAAGTCCCTGCCGTTTATGCCATTTATCGGATATTGTGTTCCACGCATAACCCCTCCATGTTTGGATCTTATATTAAAATATAAATATTCGTACTTTTCAAATAAATCATACGTTTTATTAGTAAATTAAAATCTCAGGTCTTTTTGAGGCACCCTTTATACCCTAACCCCAAAATGGTGAAATTGTGATCGCAAGCATAGTTCGATCGACGGGATTTCAGCAAAATGACAGCAATGTAATTTATAAGAAACCTCACCTAAATTGCCCACAATCTCACAACTCACGAAAACGTCGAAGCCAACTCACGTAAACAAGTATCGAACGTACCCCACCAATGAAAAGAACAGAAATCAGTATCCTTCAAACTTTATCCAAACATTCAACTTTTCTCACTAAAAACTATTCCCCTATCAAAAATGCCATGATCGTAATCTTCTCATTGCCACTGCAAATTCCTGTAACAAATATTACGTTCTCAACAAACCCCACATCAGGTCCCTTGGATCTGTTACCTGCGAGTGTTACTACTGACGTGAGCGCCTCCGTGGAGCCGCACGCTTTGATTCTGCTCGCCTAATCAAGAACTCAAAGAGTGTCGTATGCAGAAGCGCCTGATTAGCAGACTGTGTCGTCGCGTAGATTCGATAATCTTCACGCAGTAGCAAGGCCTTTCAACACGATGAAGCCCATGTTTGGCGAGGACCTCGGATTTCTTAAATAAATAATCTGCTCTGCACTCCGCGGCACACGTCGTGAGCTTTCGCGTTGTGAGCTTTCGTGCTACTGGACGAATGATATACACATATCTGGGTATAATGGTATACAACCCAGTAGCACTACGAGTCAGTCTCCTACGTAATGTTACTACGGACGCATAAATACGCATGTATGCCGACAGCATATACAGGGTGTCCCTCTTATCTCTCCCACCCGAAATAATTCGACAATTATCGACGTCACACATAAGTGTCCCAGACAAAAGTTGTACGGTGTGAAGGGGGCCATCAAATGCGACCAACTATTTTTTATTTCGGTGGAAGCGCTGACGTTCAGTGAAGGTCACCTCCACGTTTTTAAATGGAATGGTACATTTTTTTCAACTATCTCGTGGCGCACCTCAAGCAGCATAAAAAACATTATTGAGTCAAAGTCGTTCAAGGTCATTCAAGGTCACCTATTCAAATGAAATAAAAATCTAAATATCTTGGATCACTACCAATTATTTGGTAGTGATCCGAAATATTTAGAATTGTATCATCGATACTGATCTTGAATGACCTTAAACGACTTTGACCCCATAATGTTTTTGATGCGGCTTGAGGATCAAGATTGGCTTGAGACCACAAGATGGTTGAAAAAAAATATGTACGATTCCGTTTAAAAAAGTGAAGGTGACCTTCACTATGCGTCAGCGCCTCTGCCGGAATAAAAAAAAATTGGTCGCATTTGATGGCCACCTTCACACCGTGCAACTTTTATCTGGAATATTTTATTGTGACGTCGATACTTACCGAGTTATTTCGGATGGCAGAGATAAGGGGGACACCCCGTATATCGAGTGAGGCAACATCTATTAGCAGTAAAAAAAATTCTAACCTATCAGCCTCAGAACAAAACTTTTCCTACAAGAGTTGCATAGCTCGAAAGGGGTTATCGAGTGGTGGCTATGAGGTTCATCCAGGTGGAGGCGCTTCTGAGATTTAAAGGTCGACTCCATTTTACCACGTTTTTATTAACTCGCTTTCTTGGTTGTCTGATTGTCTGTTCGGTAGAAAATTTTGCGATTGATTTTAATCTAACTTCCGCATGAGCTAGAGACTTGAAAGTTTGAACATAGCTCAGATCTGGATGGCAGACAAATAAACAGACAGGCAAGCCTGTCACAGAGAGAGAAAGGACAGAAAAAATAAATGAAGAAATAAAAAATTTAGTTTAGGGAAAGAGAAAAATATGTTTAAATGAAGAAAAAAATACAAATATTAATAGTGAATAGTGCATTAGTGACAATTTCTGCGATGGTCAAGGAGACAGCCCCCCAACGCAAGCGAGGTCTAGATAAGAAGAAGCAAAATTTCACACACACAAGACTAAAAAGCAGAAAATAAAATTATTTGAAGAAAAAAAAATTCAAACCACGTTTTTAACATGGACTAAAAAGTATCAAATAATTTCTCTTAGCCCCATACAGATTTATAACCCAATACAGATGCCTAACCCCATACAGATTGTCCTGAAAATGTGTGATCGTGAATTTTTAATAGCTATGAAAAAACTTGTAAGATTTAAAACGAAAAACATGGAGCGCATGTAATAGATGGAGGGTGGGGGGTAGCTGTCACTGAGAAAACTCACACAACAGTTCATATCACTTGCAGTGCAATCAAAATGTTAGTGACTTAGGTGAACTATTCATGCATCAATTATCTATTGCATGCGCCCCACGTTTTTCGTATTAAATTCACAATCACAAATTTTCAGGACCATCTGTATGGGTTTAGGAATCTGTATTGGATTATAAATCTGTATGGGGCTAGGAGAAATTATTTCATACCTTTTAGTCTATTTAAAAAACGTGGAATTTTGTTTTCATTGAAATAATTTTTAAAATTGGACCACTTTCTTCAGAATTTAATCAAGGAACTAGAAATAAGTTCACACACGATATTTAAAGACAATCGATCTAGATTTAGTATTTAAAAAACGATAAAGAAGAAATGTCAACGTTTTTAGCTTAGAATCAACTATAAAAACGGTGTGACGACTTATTCCTATAAAAGTTGCTCAAAGTGATGGCCACCATTTTCAATGCACGCTTGCGATTTAATTCGCATTGATTGTATTGTGTTATTAATCACGTCAATCTGTATTAACAAGCAGGCTCTAGCTGAGATTCCAATAGTTGAACATTAAGCAACATCATCGCAACTTAAAATCTTATAAACGTGTTTTGGAAAGTCGTGAGAAGTTTGTGATATCCATAATAATGTGTGCTCTCTTCAATAGAAAGTATTACGACGACAGAATTTCATTTTGTCATCCCAGAATTAAATTCTCCGCAAAATGTTCCATTAACAAGAGTAAGTTAATATGATCTCAATTTACGGAGAATGTTACTAAAATATTTCAGGATATTTTCAATGCGGTATACATAGGTAATGTGGGCTATCAACCCAGCTATTCTAAGGACGGAATTTATTTTTCCAACGAGACTGCAGAAGCTTGTTTCGCCAAAAAAAAACAAGTAGATTTTCATTATTCCCTTCTGATGAGAGTATTGGGATGACGAGGTGGGTATTTGACACACAATTAATACTTAGCCTTGCCCAGTTTTAGTTTCTTGAATGAATAAATATTGGTAACAATGAAGTTATCATTATGTAAGCAAAGCGCCGCCGTTTCTGCATGGCCAATTAGTGTAGGTGGTTCTCGCAACTAGGGTCATACCAAATGAAAAATAAATAAAGATACCTTTTCGAAATTTTTAGAATTACGAAAAGGGCGAGTTGTAGAAACAAAGTTCGAATTTCCACGAAAAAAAAAAACTAATCATTTATGATTACTATTGGATAAACGGATAAAAAATCATACGGTAGAAAATGTTATAAACTTTTATCGATATAAACGTTATAAATTATATATACATACATATGTGTATGTGTGTGTATATATATATATATATATATATATATATATATATATATATAAACGTTATAAATCTGTCCGAATTAGAAGTGAATCGGACTATGTTTCATAAAACATAGTTTCAAGAAAACCCCAAAAAGAAGAAACGTAAACCGCAGCGGGGCGGTTCGCCATACCGCAGTGAGCGATTTGACCCTTCACAAACGAAATTCGGCCAGTTTTTTAAATTTTTATCAAATCGTTGTTGCAAATTAGAGTTAAGACTTGAGCAAATCGTTGTTGCAAATTAGAGTTAAGACTTGTGCAAATCGTTGTTGCAAATTAAAGTTATAGAAAAATGAAATAAATTTATAGAAAAAGTTTATAGAAAAATGAAATAAAAAAAAACCTATTTTCCAAACTTCCGGCTCACGCAGATCCTTAAGCAATTCCTTCATTTTGGAGACAGAACAGTCTCCCACACGACTTTTATATACATTTATCCAAAAGTCATTTTGAACCCGGACTTTATTTTCGTAAAAGGACAATAGGCTATAAGGACAGTCCCCGAAGTTAAATGTCTCAAAAATTACCTAGCCCCCTGTATGTGCGTGTATCCACATATACATATAGCCGTATGATTCAGAGCAAAAAGGTCCCGAAATATCCACACGTGTGCCCATTTGATCCGCCCATTTGACACTTAACTAACGACGATATACATGGCTCGAACGATATTCATATGTGGGTGTGTGCGTGTACGTATGAGTACGTGTGTATATTTATATATAGTTGAGCCAAGATAACATTACATGTATAGTCGACCAATAGAACGATATAACGGCTCCCCAGGGACGTTGAAGTCTCGTAACACGATTACAAGCCCGGTATGTTGCTGTACTAACCGTGTGTTCCTGGATGTTTGGTGCAGAGGTCGGTTCGTCGGTTCGCTGCTTGATTTATCCGCGTGGCGTTGCGTTATTGCATTAGCGCCCCGACGCTGTACCCCCCCCCCCCCCCCCCCCCCCGCCCCTGGCTTCACCCTCTCGCGTTGCCATTTCTACTGTCTCATTCGTGGTCCCCTCCACAACCACGGGGTGGAATCGACCACCGGCTCTCATCCTCACCCCCATCCGTGCCAACTCTCACCCGGATATTTATCTCATCTCGGGCAAGAAGAGCAACCGTCTCGACCAGAGCTTTTTTGGTTATACTCCATAAGCTATAATCAAAGACAAATCGAATTTGAGTTTTATCGCGCATCGTGTTTGAAAAAGAATGACGGAGATAAGACGAGACGTAAGTGACTCTGGAAGCAGCAAGTCGCGACTATATTACTTATTTATTTTGATAATAATTTACTATATTCTATATTTATTTATATATATATATATATATTTATGTGTACTAATTTTCGTCATAAATTTTGAGGAGGGCCAATCGAGAACGCGGATACGAAGTTTCACTTGTCTCTTCAGTCTTCATCACAGTTTCGTTGACTATAACGCAATAATAATAATAATCGTTGCACCCAAATCCCACGAAATTTACACGCAGAGGAATCATGACTGATGCTCTATACTTCGTCAGCTCCGCAATTTCACCGTAGCAATTTGTCAATTGTTTTTCCTTCTTATTTTCGTGCACGTAGAAAAAAACAAAGCACGGATTCGTAGCACTAGGATTCTCGTGTATGAACGTAACGAAAGGACAAAAAGGAAGCGATCACTTTGTTGTCACTGAATTCACTTCGTGTGTAATTATTACGCGGGCCTGCTGTCGAGACCGAGGGCTTCCTGGTGCCGCCTGGCTTTGAGCCTGAGATCGGCTATGCTGGAGTTTTTTGAACGCGCTGCCGCGGCTGCTAGCGAGGCCGCGAGGCTCAATGGATGAGCATGATTGGTCGGTGGAAGACAGAAAAGTCCGCCGGCTGCTGCGTAATGAAGTACCGCGGGATCAAAGGCCGACGGACCGGAAGCGCCTGCCGCGTTGACGCTCGTGCCGGACTGCGGCAAAGGCGGATGTAACCTCAGTGCCGGAAGATAAGGCGCCACTCTGCAAGGCTCCAAGGACGTCGGAGGACTTCGTGGCGCCAGCACCATTCCACCTGTAATACCTCGTGATATCCAAGAGAGGCCGGATACCAGCAGTAATTCAGCACAGTTTCCTATGAAAAATCACGAATTCAGCCGCAGTCGATTAACTGCGGTCATTTATGTTTGAATGTTCGAGCGCAATTTACGATTTTTTATTGTATGGAGAAACTGTGCTGAATCGCCTAGATTTTGATGCTTCTTTTTCTCGAAAACATTGGCATTCTAAGCGGTGTCCGAAAATGACCGTATAGTTTTATTTATTAATAAAACATATTATTTATTTGAAAACTACGTATATTTTTATTTTATTGGGATGCAAACAGGGATGCGGCGGCCATTTATCGCATATTGTGTTCCGCACATAACCTCCATGTTCGTACCTCATATTAAAATGAAAATCTTCGTACTTTTCAAATGAATAATACGTTTTATTAATAAATAAAAATGTTAGGTCATTTTGAGACAGTTTACGGACGGTGCCGAGAAGACCGAGCTTTACCCGATGCTCGAGCTTTACCCGTGCAGAAATACGTCGGGGAGTCCCCAGATCCTACCACATTTGTATTGGGATTTATAGGAACACCACACGTAGGGAGTCCACATTGGGATCCAAGTGCATTCCGCACTATTTCCTAATTGAAGATGTTTGAGATTTTTTTAAATTTAATATGTTGAACCACAATTTGTTGGATCAGCAAAAAAAAAATCCTTCCGCGATCCCGTGCACAAATTTGTTGGGCAGTCCCAAGATGCACCCATCTTGGGACCTCTAGAAGGATTTATTGGGGACACCGCACGTGCGGAATCCTCATTGGAATCCAATTGGATTCTGCACTGTTTCCCGATGAACACCGTTGGAGAATTCTTACCACGTTCGAAGCGAAAATATGTGCAAAATCGCGAGAAAAAACTCGGCGCGTTGAAACATAACCTTCATGTTTCAAAGTGCAGTGAAAAGAGTGATGTTAGTCAAATACATTTTTAAGATATACTTTTTGAGATAAGACTTTACCTTTTTAAGACATGTGAGACTTTACTTTTAAGTCTTAACTTTTATTAAGACTTTACTTTTCAATTAAAAAAAAGATTAAGACTACTTTTTTAAGGGGAGGGTAGGAGTTTCAGCGTGAAAAAAAACACTTTTTTGCGATTTTTTTTCATCTATACGAATAGAGTAAATTTATTGAAACCTTTTGTACATTGTTAAGTGTCATTTTAAGAACATTTTGTGAAATTTGTACACGAAAATATCCACAAACAAGCCGGTGCCGTGTTTTTCTCTAAACCACTTTATCAAAGTCCGTGTTCACGGCCATTTGAAAACTACACGAACGATTTATTTCAAACTTGGTACACACTTTCTACATATAAAATACCTCCCCCCAACGGTTAGTTTGAGATTTTTTTTACATTGAGGTGGTTTTCCACCCCCAAAATGGCGGAATTTTTCGTGAAAAATAGCACTTTTCACTTTACATGACCACCAAAAATTTTCAAATGAAAAAAAAGATTATCAAAGACCGCTGGGGGGAGGATTTGATGATACTTTGACTAAATTTTAATGTTACTTGATTTCAGATCATTTCTAGCTGAGATACAGTGAACACCGCAAATCGTGTTTTTCCAAAAGTGTTCTTGGAAAAGCTTTGTCACCTGCTTGTTTGTGGATATTTTCGCGTACAAATTTCACGGAATGTTCTTGAAATGACGCTCAACAATGTACAAAAGGTTTTAATAAATTTACTCTATCCATATAGATGAAAGAAATTCGCGAAACAGTGTTTTTTTTCACGCTGAAACCCCTAACCTCCCCTTAAGTCTCGTGTGAAAATGAGTTTTTCGCCATTATATTTAGAGAAACGGTTAAACTTACAGTGTGAGTATTTCACCGTTATATTTATACCTATTTGAAGTAACATCTTAAATTTGTTCAAAACATTTAGTTCGAAATTGCACACGATGACGCGTTTTTTTCAAAACAACATTTTTCTAATAGGGCGTGTATTTTTCTGAGAAACTGCTGGGCCGATCGACTTGCAATTTCGCACACACGTAGAGTACATGCCGGGCCATCGTTCGACCCTCCATCTTTTTGGTTGCTTTATAATTACTATATTCGCGGGCCGCAAGAAGTGAACATTTTATTGTAAAAATGAGAGTTGTCTTTTTCAAACGGCGCCATTTGGTAAATTTTTCTAAAATTTTTTTATTAGAGGGCCGACCGATAACCACATTTGTAAAGAATAGAATTTTTTTTAACGTTTGTTTAAAAATTTTTTTTTTTTAAGTTGAGGATGTTACTTCAAACACCTATAAATATAACGGTGAAATGCTAAAACTGTAGATTTAACCGTTTCTCTAAATTTAATTCCCTAAAAATCACCTCAAAATGGGTGTTTACACTAGAGTACGGCCTTAAAATCCACTCATTTCGTATATTTTTATATTTTGTTTAGAAAATTCAACGTACGCGATAAGATTAGCCAAGAATTGTATCGGATTCTGCTCGATAATGTGGGAATCCTTTAGGATTCAAATGTGATTCGTACATTGGATTTCATTTTGGAATCCCGAT
Source organism: Ophion obscuratus (assembly GCA_964007375.1). NCBI lineage: Eukaryota > Metazoa > Arthropoda > Insecta > Hymenoptera > Ichneumonidae > Ophion > Ophion obscuratus. The sequence goes on from OZ023312.1 coordinate 46,658,091, forward strand.
GAGAATCCGATATAGGAGACGTTTTAGTATAGGGATCGAATGCGATGACCCGTTGGATCCCTATCGGAAAATGACCAATTGGATCCCTACGATAATTTCTGCACGGGTATCTTCGTGCCCGCAGCCGTCTTCGCTTTAGAAGAGGAATGAGGGCTGAGTGAAAATCATTAAAATGAATAATGCAGGAGGTAGCAGAGACAAATTAATTTAAGAACATGTGTGATAAGTCCGAGGTGGGAAAATCGTACAACCAAGTTTTCCCGTAGACAAATAACATTTCAAGCAAATGAAGAGATAGCCGTTATTCGTCCTTCAACAGAGTGGAAGGTGCTTTTTTTCTTTCATTCGAAATATTAGGCATGTCCATTAAAGTATTTGACAAGTTTTCCCCCAGACGGAATATATTTCAAGCAAATGAAGAGACAGCCATTGTTTGTCTTTCGGAATATCAGACAAATCAGCTATCTCTTTCATACTCATGGCCGTGTGACATTTCGTCTTGAGGTAACTCTCGCGCGATGGCCTCTTTCCACAAAATGCTTTAAAATGTTTAGTGTATATATATAAATTAAGGTATGTAAAAAAGGTATTTTTTTTACACTTCCACTTTTGATTACAATTGAAAATAGTTTCCCCTTGCTTTTCGTAAAAAGGTGGCCTTGGCGGTAGAATCCGAAGAACCTCGTAATAGACAAAAGGCCAAAAATAACAAGCCAAATTTTAGTCAGGCGTGGGACGTAAAGATATTTCACTTCTGATTGCAATTGGACACTTTTTTCTCTATGCAGGAGCAAAAAACACGTTTATTGTATCTTCGAGTAATAAACAAGCATAATCATTTTGCGTTGTTTCTCAAGAAGTAAGAGCTCCTGCCACCTCTTTTACGGGAAGCAAAAGGGAAATTATTTCAAATCGTAAACAAAAGTGGAAAACCTAAAAATATCATTTTTTGACACATGTTGAGGAGTTTCGAGAATGTCCCTTGGCTGCGAGGGTGGGGCTGAAAATACAATGTGTTTTCGACAACATGTCAACCCTTTTGCGAATAAAATATCATGTAAAAATTAACTATTATAAGGCAATTTCAAAGTCATAATGTTGTTGAAAAATATTTTGAAGCCGGGAAACGATATTATTAGTTATAATTTTCACAAGTAAATATAATAATACTGAAATTTTTTTAAACAACTGATCGAATTGGCAATGCGATAGTCTCTGTCAGTGGCACGACTGACTATCGCCAAAGCGTCGTTGGCCGTAAAATATACGTTTCAAACACCCTCATGGAATTTAAAATACCCGCTAGTTGATGTTCGACTGTGAGTGGCTCACTCGACAGAGCCAGTTAACGCGCAGTTCCCACGTTTAAACCATAAGTTTCGTTAATGTCCGAAAACAAACCGTTCGAGCTCGAAATTCATATAGCTTTTTCAGTATTATAATTGACCAAAGTACAGAAAACACTTAACCCTCAATCCATGAAGGGGGGGTCAAATCTGTCCGGGCAAGGATTAGAAAAACGCATTTTTTCCGCGCATTGCTTGATATCTATTTAAAAAATATATATATTAAAAATGACAATATCCGAAAAACTCCTGTTCGTCCTTCAAAAGTACATTCTAAGAATGAACCATGAATTTTTGCAGATTTTTTTATCAATAATTCTGGGTTTGGTAGCGGGCAGACGAAAATGACCCCCCCCCCCCCCCCCTTCATGGATTGAGGGTTAAGGGGAAGTACCTGAGTAAACGGCGAGAACAACAGGTAAACTTTGGGAATTTTTATCTGAAAAATTAATGTTTCGATTGGATCCGGGGCTTTTTTATTGGAAAATATGTACATTGATGTATATTTAGGATTTAAAATAAATAAATTCGTTGACTGGAAGCGATTCAAACGCGATTATTTCGAAACAAAGTTTTCAAAGTCGGTGTCAGATGTATCTCGAAAACGGCTTGTCCGATTTTGTCCAAATTTGGATACAATATTCTTCGATAATTTTCCTCGTTCGCCTCGTAGGATTTTTTTGGAATTTTCATTTTTGACGGAATTCCGACCGTTTTAATTTAACATTCGCTTTTCGTTGGCAATTTCCGAAGATTATGAATTGCATACACATTGCATAAAAAATCAATGGTTCAATCAAATGAAAAGCCCCCACGTGACGAATAAGAAAAACTATCGAAGAGTATTGTATTCAAATTTGGACAAAATCGGACCAGTCGTTTTCGAGATACATTTGGCACTAACTTTGAAAACTATGTTTCGAGATAATCGCGTTTAAATCGCTCCCAGTCAGCGAATTTTTTTTTTTTTAATCCCAAACATACCTCAATGTAAATATTTTCCAATAAAAATAAAACCCGGATCCAATCGAAACATTAGTTTTTGAGATAAAAATTCCCAAAGTTTACCTGTTTTTCTCGCCGTTTACTCAGATACCTGCCCTTAATTATTTGACACGATATTCTCAACACTATTAACCACGGTTTGCTGAATTTCTTATTAAAATCCCGACATTATTGTAGTCCCTGCAGCCCTATTTCTAGTGTTTACGAAGTGTCATGTGGTTACCAAATGGATAAATGTTCAACTTGAACATTAAAAATCTCTGAAACTATGTTTTGGAACTGGGTGATTTTTCAACAGTCAATGCATCATAAATTCATCTCTCGGTGATATAAATTTCAATCGAATCCAAATATTTCAATTCCAGTCTCGAAACTCCTTAAGACCGGACACCATAGTGATAGGTAAAAAAATCGATTTTTCAGCTCAAAATTTCAATGGAATAATATTTTTCGAAATATCGAAAATTGACCAAGTTACAGACGATTTCGTTAGAGCAGGTCACCCAACGATTTACGTATACTAAAACTTTCAATCGCGTTTTTCTCGAAACGACTTTTCTAGACCTGGCCGAAATTATAACTCTAACGCAAATTGTCCGATTTTCAGTTTACAAAACCAAAATGTTTGCAATTGCAGGAGCTCTCGTTGTGTGTAGCCGTTTTTTTTTCTTTTTTTTATTTAGTATTTTTTAAGCCGCCCGAATATAAGGAAATTTTTTGCTAAAGTTAGACTTTTTTAACCCACACCATTTTGTGTTTTTTTCCGGAAATATACATGTATTATAAAGCTTCTTTATTATTATTTTTCAGACCAACCATTGTCGAATTATCGATCCGGCTGTTGGACCACATTTTTCATACGGACGATCCACCACAATGACGTTAATTTTTTTTTACCAAAAATATACACCCAATAAGTATGCCTAGTATGCCTAGTAACATGTCTTTTTCCAAACCCCAATTCAATAATCCAGTAGACAGAAGGAATTCGGAAAAAAAACGACCTTTTTCGGCCCGTCACAGTGGTGTCCTCCCTTAATATATATACACCACTTGCGCGATATCAATCAGTATTCTGAATCAGCGCGACGCTCGTCTTCGTCCCATAACCGAAATTATCGAAATCTGCAGCAGTACCTTTGTGAAGCTGGCTCTCGTGTTTTCGACACTTAGCCCGACGATTTTGAAACCACACTTGTACTCTCGCTTCGCTGAGTCCCAGTCTCTGGCTCAATTCTTCCCTCATGAAGGCGTCGGGATAGTGGGTCTCGTCGAACAGTCTCTCGAGTTCGGCAAGCTGTTCCAGCGTGAAATTTGTGCGTGATCTTCTCTGCTTTCCATTTCCGGTAGCGTTGCTACTCGAGCTCGTGCCACGACAGCTCGAACCTACGATAACAATGATTCCCGTTAATCAAAAGGGCCGCGTGGGAATCTTTCATTTTGAGTTAAAAAAAAGTTAGACAATGATTCCCGTTAATCAAAAGGGCCGCGTGGGAATCTTTCATTTGGAGTTAAAAAAAGTAAGATTTACTCAACTCTTTTAGCGTAAAAATTGATATTTCACGAAAACCGTCGCCCATCAATCTTGTCCCGTGGCGCATTCCGCTTACTATACAGATCGCCAGATAAATTTCAACTTTAAAGTTGCTCAGATTTCCGAGTCGTTTCACGCCTCATTTCTCCGGTATTCGCACCAGGCAGCAAAAACTTTACGCCGTAAATCTCACAAGTGCGCTCGGCTAAGTGCGTCTCGCAGGATTTCAGTGTCTCGCTAACTTTTAGGCGTCGTCGAGGGGATGTCGTGACCGTTCTCAATTAGCTGACATTAGCGTTCTTCTTTCGCGACCCCAAATCTTATTCCGCGCCCTTCGACGCATTTCATTTACACGTGATATCTCTCGCATCCTATATATGCGTATGATGGTCCCTTGCATAAAAACCTCATTCTCATTTCACTCGCCATACTACTGTTTCTACATTACCACTGAGAAAAAAAAAATGCACGAACCCATGCAGAAATTTTGACCGGGATACCCTATGTCCGATCAAATCCCGATCAGGATTTGTCATGGATTCCCCAATACCGGTATCCCGGTTAGAATCCAACTTGCATCAGTATCGGCATATGTACGACGACGATGGCATCATTTTAAAAAATTTGGCGTCACGTGTATTTTCTGTATTACTATGGAATTCCTATCTATAGATAAGAATTTCTGTCTATAGATTCCTATCTATAAAATTCCTATCTATAGATAGGAATTACGTAGTAATACCGAAAATACAAGTGATGCCAAAATTTTCAAAATTATGCCATCGTCGTCGTACATATTCCGATACTGATGCAAGTTGGATTCTAACCGGGATACCGGGACACCGACATGTCGGTGGGTATAAACATGTATTTAAGACAAATTAAAATCAAATTCACAATCATTAGATTAAAATTTACACCAACCGTGAGTTCTTACGTATTTCGAGAGAAAACATTTCGTCGAGGCAAAGAAATTTTTGCAAAAAAAGTTGTGAGTTTCAAATATTACATTATAAATATGAAAAAAATCACAAAATGAGTTGTGAATTTCCTCAAGTTGAAGAAAATAAAAATCGAATTCACGACAGTTATATTAAAATTTACACCACAAGTGTAAACGTATTTTGAGAGAAAACATTGTGTTGAGGCAAAGAAATGTTCGCACAAAAAGTTATGTGCAAACATTTTTTTGCCTCGACGCAATGTTTTCTCTCAAAATACGTACGAACTCACTTTTGGCGCAAATTTTAATCTAATCATTTTGAATTTGATTGTAATTTGTCTTAAATACGAAAAAATTCACAACTAATTTTGTGAATTTTTTTGTTTTTATAATTTCTTGTCAATACATTTGCATTCACAGATTTTGATGTGAATTTTTTTTAATTCACATCAAAATCTCGCGATGAGCGCGATCTGCCATTTGAATCTTTGGACAAATTTTTTTTTACTGATAGTTTAATGCACCAAAATTTTATAAATGTTATTTATTTTTATAATAAATTTAACGTGTCATAATTCCATTTTTGACATTTTATTTCAGCCTGTATTCACCCGTGATCCTTCCCAGATTCCTCAATGATTCCATGGGGAATCTATTTAGAGTCATTAAAGGATCCGGTTCTGGATCCCTAATGGAATCCAGTTTACGGGTCTTACGGGTCTTACGGGGTCTTACGGGGTTTACGGGTCTTACGGGTCTTCGAATCTCATCCGATATCGGACTAGATCCCGACTGGGAGCCCGGGATACAAGTCAGAATCCAGCTGTATCCCTGCCAAAATTTCTGCACGGGAAGTGGCTAAAATTTGGCCGCGCGATTTAGCGTTTGTGGAGCAACGGAAATTCATCGCTAATAAATACTCTTCAAATATTGCGATATTTCACAACGTTGAATATTGCATCGTTGGAAGGCAACGGAAATCAATTCTTTTTAGTTTCTCAAAAGTTTTTTGGCGGATTTGAATTAGGAATATCACTCAAACGTATTCTCATTAGAGATCTGCGACCGTAATTTGCAGAAAAAAGCCTCTGGATAATGAGAAAAATAAACGAATATAGAAATAGAGTGTAGTTCCGAAAAGCCCATGCCGCTGATTAATTTGGATTTTCGTGTACCCATGTATTTTGACTCGCTGATCACGAATGTGATCGTGAAAATACCAGCAAATTTAATTTTTAAGGTCAAAACTCACAAAAACTGATTTAATACAAGTTTTTTAAGTTTATTTTAAGAAACGTTGATTTTAGAAAAAAAAGTTTCCTGTAAAAGTTGTAGCCTATAAGCAAATTGATATTTTATGTCCCATACAGTTTTTGCCTAAAACCGTTCTGTTTCGAGAAAAATGGGTTAATGCTCCAATAAGTACATTTTGCTAAACTCTATTAGTTTTGAAATTATGTACTTACGCACTTTACCGCAGGAAGGTTGGAATTTAGTCTTCAATGTGCATGTTTATTTTTTTTATTTTTCTTGTATTTTATTTCGTACTTTGCTTTTTTCGTATCTTATTTTCTTTTTTGCTTTTTATGTTTGGGTTTAGAGACTGAACTGCACTTTAAAGACTAAAGATTCCAACCTTCCCGCGATAGAGTGGGTAAGTAGATAATATCAAAACTAATAGAGCTTAGTAAAATGTACTTATCGGAGCATTATCCCATTTTTCTCGCAACAGAATGGTTTTAGACAAAACCTGTGTAGAACATAAAAGATCAATCTTTTTGTAGACTACAACTTGTGTAGGAAACGTTTTTCTCCAAAATCAACATATTTTTAAATAAAATAGAAAAACTTTTAAAAAATCCGTTTTTGTGAGTTTTGACCTTGAAAATCAAATTTTCGGGTATTTTCACTATCATAGTCGTGATCAGCGAGTGAAAGTACATGGGTACACGAAATTCCAAATTAATTGGCGTTATGGGCTTTTCGGAACTTTATTTCTGTTATCATCTCGAAAAAATCTCCTTTGCACCACTGTCGTGCAGAAGTGCGGCGCAATGTCGGCGAACTTGGGTTTGGAGTCTTTTGCTTGACTTTCAGCGATCACGGAAAGAGAGAGGAAGAAATGAGTGAGGCAGAGATAGGAAGATGGATAGCGAGAGAGAGAAGGTGCGTGAGGAAGAGAGAGAGATAGAGAGAGCGAAAGAGAGACAGCGATCCAACCGCGAGTGGCATCCCGAGTCAAGTAGCCGACAATTAACGGTGTAGATAGCGAGTTAATTAATGGGTACTTAATGCAAAGTGAGGATAAAAGGGCGTTTAGGTGGCACAGCGTGAGTCTTTCGGGTAAATAAAGTGCTGTATATATTGAAGTCACGTAGCTGAATATAACGCGTCTTAATATATATCTTTAGCTCAACAGGAAAGTTCTCTTCAGGAAAGTTCTCTTCTCAACAGGAAAGTTCTTTTCTCAACAGGAAGATTCTCTTCTAATATGCGCGCGCGCACACACACACACACACACACACGCACGCACGCACACGCACACGGACACGCACGCACGCGCACACACACACACACACACACACACACACGCGCGGACACGCACACACACACACACGGACACGCACGCACGCACGCACGCACGCACGCACGCACGACTTCAAAGACCGTACTCCTAGGAGCGGTTTGCTCCTATCTTAAGGAGTAAGGCCACTGTAAATTTTTTGAAAAATCGATTTTTTTTTATTGGCTTAAAAAATAGTTTAAACCCTCTAGTTTAAAAATAGTTTAAATCCTTTTAACTTCTTTTTTTAATTTTTTCCAATAAAAAACTATTCGCAAAACTTTAAACGCGTTTTTCTCGAAACATGGTTTTTCAAAATGGCACGCAGCATAACTCGAACAATTTTAATTTTTTTTACTTGAAATTTTAACCAGATGTGAACATTTACATTATCTTGAGAATGTCGGTCGGAATTTTCAAGAACTTTATTTATTGATTTTTTATTAACAAAAAACTTGCCGTTTTTTTCGTCAAAAATCAATTTTTTTTTTCAAACGCACGCCAAATCCACAAAAATTGATACTTTTTAAAATCCGATCGACATTCTCTAGCTATAGCCCTCTAGATTAATGGTTTTTTTTTGTTCTAGATTCAAAAGTGCACCAGTGGTGCTGCGTGCCGCGGAGCCCTGGAAGCAAAACATGTCCCGGGAAGATAGCTGTGGAACCGCCATTTTGTTTTTTTTTACTGTAAACAAATTTTATAATAAAGTTTAATGTATGCCCGATAACACCATTAAAAGTTTTTTTTCAAATACCTTCAATTTCGGGAGCAAAAAATTAGTGAAAAAACCTTTTTTTTGGGCCGTTACAGTGGCCTTACTCCTTAAGGGACAACACTACTGTGACGGCTTCAAAAAATCGATTTTTTGAAAACCATCTAGAAAAATCTAAAATACATTTAAGATTAAGATGCCGTTGGACCCAGGTCGAAAAATAATTATTTTCGGAGATATTGAATATGTTGTGGAGCCGTGCAGCGCTCCGTGATGCTCGGGGTCCCGCGCAGCTGCGCGCCTCAGGGTCGGCAGGTATACCGGGCCTTTCCCAGGTCCTGCGGGTATTTCCCAGGTCCTGCGGGTCTTTCCCAGGTATTCTTTTGTCTCCCTTCACAAAAACCGGCTATTGTTATAAATATAGTTTCGAAAAAAAGCCATAGGTGGCGATAATTGAAAAATTTTCAAGTCCCCAATCGTCAATCGTCGATATTGCAGCTGATATCGCGGTATTATTTTTCAATGATGGCCTGAGAAGCCTCATGAAAGTTTTGGAGACGTTGGGGATAACTATCGGCCCAAATTGTTTCAATTTTTACGTTGAAACCGACGCAGGGCGGATCGAGCTGGCGGAGCGCTCGCTCACAGACACTGCAAAGGAGGCAAGAAGAGCCTCTACAAGTTCGAGAAAAGATGCTAGGGACAATGATTTGCTTCTTGAAGGCCAGCTATATGGTGCCGGCATCGCTGATTAAAGGTAAACATTTTTTTTTCCAATTTATCGCATAAATTAACAAACCTAAAACTTTGAACGCGTTTTTCTCAAAACCACTTTTTTGAGTGCGGCACGCAGCAGAACTCGAGCAATTTTTATCCGATCGACTTCAAATTTGGACTGCATCAATAAAACTAGATTATCTAAAGAAGTACATAGGATTTTTTCGATATCTCAATAATAATAAAAGTTATAGCCTATTTTCGACGAGAAATTTTGCTCGAAAATCGTCCTTTAATTTCAAAAGCGTGCCTATTTTTTAAAAATCAATATTTTTTTCAAATCTCTATGTACTTCTCTTCAAAATATCATATTATTAACGAAAACACTCGGTATTTTTTTTCAGATCGACTTTGAAGAGAGTTCTGCTGCGTGCCGCGAACCACTGCAGAGGCAACAGTACCTGACGCGGGAGCTTCCCCAGCGTCACCATGGGGCGTGAAAAATTTGAATTTTTTTTTTTATGTATCTTCAATAAACAACGAAGAAAGCAAATTTTTTTTTTTCAAATATCTCTTGTTTCCCACAAAAAAAAATTCTTGAAAAATGGCAAAAAAAACAAGGGGTCACAGTGGTGTTGTCCCTTAAGGCCTTAGGCCACAGTAACGGGTATAAAATCATGTGCGAATTTAACTTTTTCTTTCGCATGAAAAAGTGATTCACCCATAAAATTAATTACACATCTATTTAGTATGAATATCAAGCTGTTAAAAAATATATATGTTTTTTGCGATGTTCAAAATGGCCGACCACTCGAAACTTCTCGAAACAGCTTTTTTCCAATTGGCGTGACAAATAACTTCAACAATTTTCACTCGATTTACTTCAAATTTTAAAGTAATGTTCCTAATTCCATTTTGCAGAGAAGTACGTACGGAGTTTCTGATTAATCGAAAACTTTTCATTTTATGAGCAATTATAACGAAATTTTTCACTGACAATTCATTTCTTAAGTTCAAGTACCTACAACTTTTCAATAAAACAATATTTTTTCAATTCCGTTCGTACTTCTCTAGGTATTTTAATGTAGATTAACGAGAATTTTTGTTTCTTGTTTTAGATAAAAAATTGTGGATGCAAAATGTCACGCCGCGAAGCGCCTAGAAAAAAAGATAGAAAAATAAAATATTAGCAGTCGGCCATTTTGTACATCGAAAAAAATATATATTTTATCTAACAGCTTGATATTCATACTAAACAGATGTCTAATTAATTTTATGAGTAAATCACTTTTTCATACGAAAAAACGTTGTTACATTCGCACATGATTTTATACCCGTTACTGTGGCCTAAGGCCTTAAGGCCATCACACACTCCAACCACTTAGAAATTTCGAAACCTAATTCCGACCAAACAATACAATCAATTGAGATGATGTTTATTGTGTAGATGCGGTTTTTGTTGAAGAAAGCGCCTGACGGTCGACTTTCCTCCACATTTTGAGAAAAAAAAACTGTACAGATTGTAGTTACCATAGGATGAATTGTGAATTACTAATTGATACACCGAATTCATGTACACTTCGCGACCGTTAGGCTCTTGACAGTAAAAAAAACGCATTTCGAGCATTGTTTCATTTTTTCATGATTTTATGAAAAAATAATGGAGAAATTTGGGTTTAGAGTTCCTTACACAAAACTAGCAAAATTTTACTTCAAAGCCAAAAATATTATCGATGATCTTAAAAACCAAGCGCATCAGCTTTTCCGTTGGCGGTGATACCGCATGGTGAACGTGTACGTATATAGCACGGTCTCGTATACAGAACTTGAAAAGCAAGCAAATTTCTGTGGTGGGGTTAGACGCGCTTACAAGGAACATCATTTAAGTGTCCCCAGTCGTTTTTCTTGAAGCTCATATATGTGATGAAGCATTGAAAACAATTAGACACGTATTTATTTTGCGGAAAAACGGTTTTAAGGGGACAGCCACGCCTCAAAGAAAGGTGTGTCGAGGGGTGGTTTTGCAGTTCTACCCACAAGAAATTCACCGATCTGAATGAAACAAAAACCAAAATTCTTCTAATGTAAAGCAATGAAAAATCCACTATAAAATAATTGAAAACAAAAGATAAATTAAGGGGTGACACGCATTTCTTTAAGGGGTCGTTTCCCCCCTTAAAACGTTTTTCCGCAGATAAAAAAGAATACGTGTCTGATAGTTTTCAATGATTTATTTCACTATTATATATTTTTTATTTTTATTAATGTCTCTGCTACGGCGAACGCGAAGCTTATTGTGCTTCCATGTACGGGGTATTTCCCCTTATTACATTCCCCACCATTTTCTCCACCCCCATTCCCAATCGGTCCCGACCTTGCGCGGCCGCAGCCGACTTCCCTCTCTGTATCGCATTCACCATGACATTTTCTGTCATGGGTATAGGGAAACTGCGAAAAACCCGCGGAGCTAGTCGCGTTTCGTTGAGAAATAGCCCACAGGCCACAGCCATACACACACGACACACACACGTACCGGTGTCCGCGTGCGCGACATCCGCGTAGAACTGGAGCTACGTCACGCCCGTGTTTTTATTTTTCTCCGAAACTACGAGACGACGATTCGAACCCGCGACGTCCCGATGTGCTGATTTCAGAGGCAAGCACGCTAACCACTAGACCAGCACATCGCTTTTAGTTTTCAATGATTAATCACATATATGAGTTTCAACAAAATCGGAGGCGGACACTTAAGTGATGTTGCTTGTTCGTGTCCAAGGTGCTGCTGTCGCGGGGTGTCCTTCCTCCGGCCCCTTACCCTGCCGCGTCGATGAGTGTCAAACATAACCTATAACCTAACATAACCAAAACTTTATCGTCAAAAACGTGTTCGTGTGTTATGACTGCCGAAATCACCCGAATAAAGCTTATCAGAAGAACGAAAATGATTTCTTCCAGATTTAAATCACTCACGAGGTTGGTAGAGAAAAAAATCGCTGAGTGGGGATCAAACGTATAAATGTGTGTATGGCGTACACAAATTACGTAACGCTAAATTTCCAACTTTTGCCCCCCCCCCCCCCCCCCCAACGTAACAGAACCGTAACGCCTGGCCGGATCTTACCCCCCCCCCCCCATTCTGTTACATAACGGGTGCGTCAATAATTGAGATTTTTTTCATAGACATAACTTGTTATTCAAGGATCGGGCTTATACTCATTTTATGAAGTATATACTCATCGATTTTTATACAAATTTTTATGCAAAAATCTTTAGCATGAACCGAGATATAGGCCTTGATTTGATGACGAAAAAAAAATTCTCTTCATTGTCCCATCGATATCTTTATAAAAGGTTATCTGTAAATGAAAATCAACAATTTATTGATATCTATACAAATGTAGCTATCGTTATGCGTAGCCATTTTTTTATTCTGTTTTTTTTCCAAAATGCCGACAGTTTGGGCATTTTTTTATATTTTCATGGCCCTTTTTGCATTCGAACACCCTTTAAAAATAGTAATTATCACAATTTAAAAAAATTGGCTACGTACAACCTTAGTCACTCCGATTACAAAAATGTCAAACAAAAAAAAATTGAAAATCCGTTGATCAGTTTTGGAATATTCGCTGGGACAAGGTCGAATAAAGTAGTTTTATGAAAAAGACGATCAAAGTTTTCGTTCCGTTGTTCTTAAGAGGGAATGACACCTCATCGCAGTCGGTATGGTAGAACAATTATAGATTCCCAAAAATCTCTGAAACGGCTCTTTAGCTCCCGTCAAAACTTTGCCAAACGACGTCAAATAGGTAGACGAACAGCTGTCTTCCCCTCAAATTTTCTGAATTTGAGGAAAAAAATGTAGATTGGCTTATCATAAGCCAATCTAGTTTTTTTTCTCAAATTCAGAAAATTTGAGGGGAAGACAGCTGTTCGTCTATCTATTTGACGTCGTTTGGCAAAGTTTCGACGGGATCTGAAGAGCCGTTTTCGAGATTTTTGGGAATCGATAGTTGTTCTACCATACCGACCGCGATGAGGTATCATTCCCTCTTAATATAAAGTGATGTATTTTTCTCGAAGATTGATACTTACATTACAGTATCTAGTCGTACGCGATATGACGGTTCTTCATCTTCATTATATTTCACAAAACAATAAGAGCCTAATTTTCATCTCTTGTGAACGATACCACACGTGTAGAGACTAAGGGCACTAACCAGTCGCGCTACATGTTCTCACTAAAGTGACTGTAATTCTGTCGATTTTCGGACTTTTGAATAAAAGTTTTGCCAACATATTTTTGAATATATGCACAGTCAAGAATTATAAAAAACAACACATTTTTTTCGAATTTTGCTTGGGGAAAATGGGAAAGCTACAGAACTTGCACTTGCACATTTCTGGCAGTTCTGAAATCGTGACGTAACGCAAAGCTTGACCCCCCCCTCCGTCCCACACTTACGCAGACCGTAACGCTTGGCCGAACCCCCGCCACCCCCCAGATTGCGTTGCGTAATTTGCGTACGTCCTCTTATTGAAAAAGTTTTCAATAAACTTTTTAAACATTTTCTTTCGAATTAAGCATAAACAAAATTACGATTAATATATATGGTTAGGGTGCACGGCGCATGCGCCACGTTCGGGAAAAAGAGACGAAATTGACATATTCCTTTCTCTGTCGCACACGACACCCCGACACTATGGGCGAACCTTGCGGCGTAAGTCGGAATTTACGAACGTTGGACACTAATTGGGCCTACCACCGTCGTTTCAAGACCTGTATGTAAAACCGTGGCATATACACCCATCGCACGCAACTTACAGCATCTGTCGTCTATTGGGCCTCGGCTCTTTGCTGTAGTGTGGGTAGCAGACGGTTGCTGCAGCATTTGGTGCAGCAACGATTGAAGCAAAATTTTGAAGCATGCGATACACCGTCTTAATATTATATACTCTTCAATGTCTTCATAATCACCTTCAGATAAATGTTACATATTTATATAAAAATCATTTCAAAGACCACCTGTCTCCAATGTCAGCGCTTGGTCGAAGAATAAAAATGATAAACCTACTCAAAACAGCTAAATGCGCCAATAGGGGACACCACACGAATATACCGGATAGAAAATATCCATTGCCCATGTATATACATCCTATATATAAAGATGAGCGAAAGCAATGGCGTCTCCGAGGAATGAAGTGGAGCAACCCTCCGCAGGAGCTAAATCCGTGCGAGGTGAGACTTGCGAAGGGTTCTGCGATTAAGCACCTCAACGCGCTACGCTCGTCGGGATAAGGCCCGTACCAAGCTACCTTGACGAAGGGACACTGATTTATATAATTTAGCAAAGTGGCGAGAAGTAGAGTACCCCATGTATACCTCGCCCTCCCGCATATCCTTTGCCCTCTTTTGGCAATACAACGGTACACCCTGGAACGGTTTGTTAGTGCGAACCTCGTGGGAATTTTCCTGCATCCTCTCGACACTATGTACCTAGCTCCCTTGTCGCTGCGACTTAATCACTAAACAGCAAGAATATGGTTGCCAGTTTGCGATACGTACAGTCGTTATCGGCCATTAGACCAAATATATATTGGGTGTACAAGTATGACTTTACGGATTTTAAAAATAAAATACCTCATTGATATGAAACATAATAAATGATTGTTGCTTTATTCAAAATATGCTCCATCGAAAGCTACAACCCTTGCCCAGCTTCCAGGCAATAAACGGATTGCACGCTGGTACAATTTGAAGCGTTCCAGTTATGAAGCCAAAACCTGCCAAAACGTTCATGACCCCGAGTAGAAATTGTTCTAGCCTGTCTGAGTTACGACCTAGTAACTGGCTCGCCCAATTGAGCTCATACGAACTGGCCAATGGTCAACTCGCTATGAGCTAGTAATGTTGTGAATATTTTGTTATCCAGCCCTTATCTAGTCACTGCCCGTCTGATCTTGGTCACAAATGACAAAGTGAGGTTATGCGACTACGTATAGTTCCATCGAGCGACTGGCTCATGGTTGGTTAAGCACTTTGAGTTACAGATGACGTTGCAAATGAATAAAATCCTCAAGTCGGTATATCGCGATGACCTAGCCAACACTTCCCAATTGCGGCCGCACCCCGTGCAGACATTTTGGCAGGGATACAGCTGGATTCTGACTTGTATCCCGGGCTCCCAGTCGGGATCTAGTCCGATATCGGATCAGATTCGAAGACTAAATGTAAGATCCGTAAACTGGATTCCATTAGGGATCCAGAACCGGATCCTTTAAGGACTCTAAATAGATTCCCCATGGAATCATTGAGGAATCTGGGAAGGATCACGGGTGAATACAGGCTGAAATACAATGTCAAAAATGGAATTATGACATGTTAAATTTATTATAAAAATAAATAACATTTATAAAGTTTTGGTGCATTAAACTATCGATAAAAAAAATTTGTCCAAAGATTCAAATGGCAGATCGCGCTCATCGCGAGATTTTGATGTGAATTAAAAAAAAATTCACATCAAAATCTGTGAACGCAAATGTATTGGCAAGAAATTATAAATACAAAAAAATTCACAAAATTAGTTGTGAATTTTTTCGTATTTAAGACAAATTAAAATCAAATTCAAAATGATTAGATTAAAATTTGCGCCAAAAGTGAGTTCGTACGTATTTTGAGAGAAAACATTGCCTCGAGGCAAAGAAATTTTTGCACATAACTTTTTGTGCGAACATTTCTTTGCCTCAACACAATGTTTTCTCTCAAAATACGTTTACACTTGTGGTGTAAATTTTAATATAACTGTCGTGAATTCGATTTTTATTTTCTTCAACTTGAGGAAATTCACAACTCATTTTATGATTTTTTAAATATTTATAATGTAATATTTGAAACTCACAACTTTTTTTGCAAAAATTTCTTTGCCTTGACGAAATGTTTGCTCTCGAAATACGTAAGAACTCACGGTTGGTGTAAATTTTAATCTAATCATTGTGAATTTGATTTTAATTTGTCTTAAATACATGTTTATACCCACCGACATGTCGGTGGGTATAAACAGAGACTTATTCCCCAAAACCGGTCTCCCGGTTAGAATCCAACTTGCATCAGTATCGGAATATGTGCGACGACGATGGCATAATTTTGAAAATTTTGGCATCACGTGTATTTTCGGTATTACTATGTAATTCCTATCTATAGATAGGAATTTTATAGATAGGAATCTATAGACAGAAATTCCTATCTATAGATAGGAATTCCATAGTAATACAGAAAATACACGTGACGCCAACATTTTCAAAATGATGCCATCGTCGTCGTACATATGCCGATACTGATGCAAGTTGGATTCTAACCGGGATCCGGTTTTGAGGAATCCATGACAAATCCTGATCGGGATTTGATCGGACATAGGGTATCCCGGTCAAAATTTCTGCACGGGACTAGCCGGAATAAATTATCGGACAAATGCAATTTAAGGTTATGGATTTCTATGCGATTATCGCTCTCAATGCGAACGCAGTTCAGTCATTGATCCGATAATGTTATTTACATTTGTTAATCCACCCATTTTTCAATAATCTGAAATTGTGTCGTGTAACGTATGTAGACGATAAGAAAATTCAGAAATTAAACAAGTAAAATTGGCTCAGTGGACAACGTCACAACTCATCACCCAGAGGTCCCGGGATCGAAACCACGTTACGGCACAAGCGCTTGTCTGAGATAATTTAAAATTGAAATTTGTTAATTTTTAATTTTTTGTTCCTAATTTTTTGTTCCTAATTTTTTGTTCCCAGTCGCTAGCTGAAAAAAATAGTTCATGGCTAGGTCAGAAATATAATACAGCCGTGGGATATTTCTTTCTATCTAGTCACCATCTAATTTTTTGTATTCAGTCACTAGAGGGCTAGAGCGTTACAAGGCTGGGTAGTCAATGGCTAAGACGGCTAGCTAATGGCGATTCGAAACATTACTTTACTAGCTAGTGGCTAGGCGGTGATAAGTTACGTTTTCCACACGGGACGTTCCAGTTATGAAGCCAAATCAGATTATAGTCTGGTACATTAAAGCGTTCCAGTTATGAACCAATTTTATATTGTTTCATAAGAACTCGACCGCTCTACAGAAAATACTGAAGCCATAGACCGAAACCAATAGTAATCTGAGGGAGCAATGTGTAGTGAATACAACGGGTGAGGTAGAATCTCCCAGTTCACTCCTTTCGGATAATTCTTGAAGGATCCATGAACATGTGGTCTGGCATTGTCATGTTGTAAATTCATTTGGCACTCCGCATCCTTGCCTTTGGACCATTCCCACGGCATTCACGCTTGAGGAAATTCATCGTTAAGTAACATTTGATGCTGTTGCCAATTATTTTTCCGTTTGACATGCATCTTCATCCAGTAATGCTTCCAACTGTGCGTCGTCAATTTCTTTCGGCGGCTTTCCATACGATTAATCAACCAAATCAAAATCATGCTTTCCAAATCAGTGATTCTACTTCTCATACATGCTTATTGATGAAGCATGTTTTTTGTAGGCATCCACAAGCAAACGATAGCTTCCAATTGCACTTTGCTTTTGAAAAAACGCGGTAACACTTCCGCAAATGACGGAAAGTGGACGAAAGTGGACATTTTCGATACGATAAATATAATAACTGTTTACACTTCAGTCAAACGACATCAACTACGTTTGACAGCAGCGTACAGACCTTTCGAATAGAAGTATTACCAATCTCAGCATAAGAGTAAGAGATGCACCATCCATCAAAAATCCACAAAGTCATACTTGTACACCCAATATGTGTGTGTGTGTGTGTGTGTGTGTGTGTGTGTGTGTGTGTGTGTGTGTGTGTGTGTGTGTGTGTGTGTGTGTGTGTGTGTGTGTGTGTGCGCGTGTGTGTGTGTGTGCGTGTGCGCGCGTGTGTGTGTGCGTGTGCGTGTGTGTGTATGATCGATATCAAATTCTCGGTGAAAGGATTTGCAGATATAGAGAAGAAACCATGATGAGTGGAGCCGAATAATAATAGTAAAATTTGGATCATCGATTCCGATGACACAACTCGGGAATTCTCGATTTTTTTACCTAACGCGGCTAAGCCCGGGAGTGTTAAAACATGAAGATATCCAGGGATGAATGTTGATTCTCCACAAAATCCACAAATGATCGAATAACTCACCAATTTCCGAAGAGACTTTTGCTTTTACTGCAAAGTGCGCATATTCCAAGGAAATTGCATAATTCAGTTGGTTGTAATCAATTAGCGGGATGAGTCGCCCGGGTAACGCGTGTAATCCAATCGAGATAGCGGCTTTTGGGGGTTCCGAGGGTTGGACGACCCAACCGCGCCCACAACCGTATGCGCTACGGTGGTTTAAAATCCCCTCTTCCGCGAGCCCTTCGCAGTCGTAACGTTGCAAAAAGTTATAACCGATATCATCCTGGGGGCCTCAAAGCCTTGCACAGCGCCAGAAACGTCGTATCGCGTACAGGCAAAATTTGATTATCAGGCCTAACGCAGGACTAGCGGTAGCTCGACCAATGTTCGATAACGAACAATAACGGAGACAATATCATTATTTCTCTTCATAGGACGAAAGACAGTTGAATTTATATGTGACAATTTTTCAGCTGCAAACCTTGTACAATCGATTCTGCATTTGCTAAAATCTCGCGAGCGATGATTAGCAATGAATACATATTGTTTTAGGCGTTGATATTATCATGAAAATAAGTTTGGGTTTCTACTACTGATTTTTTGAGAGGTAACGTATTGTAATCTAGGCATTGTATATATTAAGGCAGTATTGTTGTGTAGACGTTTTGAAAAATGGTTTTTTTCAATGTTATTTTCTTATTTCACAAACCTTTCCGAACACGTCTGTGAAAACCGCTTGATGATACTCATAAAATTAGCCATGTTATAGAAGTGATAAGGAGTACGCTCTGGGAGCGCGGTTGGTTTAGTTCAGGTTTGGCATACACCTCCAGTAGACTAACTTTCAACGTGGTAGCAGAATTGAGAAAAAAATGATATATATATATATATATGTGTGTGTGTGTGTGTGTGTGTGTGTGTGTATACATATAACTTATTGAATGGTTAAAAAAATTGGTAAAATTGATAATCAAGGTTTAGACCGGTGGTTATGCCGCCATTTTTAAATTTATTTGCGCTCAATCTGGTGCCAAACTCCACAATACTCATACAGATTAAGAAAATGTTTGATTTCGTTTTTTTTTTTTTTTTTTTTCATATTTATACAACGTCAATAACACTGGTCGCCAATTGGGGGCGTTTTTCACTCACCGTTTTAAACAAACTCACAAAAGTACATGATATATATTTTCAATCTGTACATATTCTTGAAGGATCAATAAACGTGTGTAAAAAATTTCAGAAAGAAAAATGGAATGGTCCTACATTTATTGCATCCGTAAAATCATCCCCGAAGCAGCGCTCTAGACAGCAATACTGCCTGGTAATCTAAGCATTGTAGACATTAAGGCGGGATGTACATCTGGACGGAAAAAAAATTAAGCAATTTTGAGGGATTTTTCAAACTAAATAACTATTCTACAATTATCAGACTATAGGTATACTTTGATAGTATATTTAAGTATAGATAACAATTTTTTTTATTTCTTTTTTACAGCATTTTTACAGTAGACTTTGATTTGCAAAAAAAAATCGAACATTTTTTCAGAAAGAATATGTATAGTTTCTATTTGACGGTAATTAAAATAAAGAAAATGCAAATTTTAGAGAATTGCAAGCATTTACGAAAAGATCTACATTCCTGTAAAATTTGGATTAAAAAAGTAGTTTTTTTTTATTTTTCAAAAACGATTCTCGTCAAGTAAGAGGTAACAATATGATCCATATTTCTACTAAATTTTAACTCAATCGGCTGAATAGTTTTTGAGGAATCCTGCATGTCAATTTCGATAATGCCGTTTGAGAAAAACGCGTTTGAAGTTTACGCCCGCTCCGAATCTGAGCGGTGAGGCACAGCATTGACGGGCTGTAACGTTGGAAGTTTCTCGAATTTTGTTTTAAAAGATTGGGAAAATATTCTACAAATATAGTTCTATCGTTTAAAGAGAAAAAAAAGGAAATTGATTTTTTTATCGTTGTAAACGTTTATCCTGCCGTAAAGGCTGATTCATAACTAATGTATAAAACCAACAAAACATCTTGTTTTTACTGAATAAATATAGGGAAGTTAAGGTTTTCCCAAATTTCCCTGTAGGTACAAGTCCCTTGTGCAAATGCGATACAGTCAAGCATAATGAAAGCTCCATTTTTCTAATGCATCACTAAAGATGTGACGAGTGTCAAGTAAAATGGAACAGCGATGTGATTATAAAAGTCCGCAATGGGCATACGAATGGACATTAAAAAATGAAAGTAAATAATTCGTACTTTACTCTACCCATTGATATACAATTTAACAAGCCCTCCGAGATCAAGCACATTACCGGAGCAATCTCGAGTAATCCCTTCGATCGTGTCAATTTAACACCTATGTATATCGTTACGAATTATATCGTATATCCATTTGGGAGAGGAAAGCACTCCTGGCATAGCTTTCACTCACTGAAATAAGACTGCTGTAGAAAAATGCTCGCGCGTGGCGGTCTCCCCCCCTGTGTTGGGACCCGAGGAGCAATCACACTCGGACACGAGGGGTCGCTAATTCGATTACCAAGAGCACCCACCCTTCCCTTCTCCATCTCTCTCGTTTCGCCTCTCCCACTTGCCCTTCTTCCGCTCCACTCGTACATCTGAACAATTTTCTTTTCTCGATCTTGCAGCCCTCGTGTCTGCCCTCAAACGCTTTTCAAGTGATTCTCATCGCAAGATTTTTCCTCGTTCTTGCGCGTATAGGGTGTCTCACAATGACGTGAAATTTCAATTTATTAATTAAACGCATTATTATTTTTTTAAATTACATCTAAGTATGTACGATAGAAAACGCTCATAGATATTTTTTTATTTTGCGCTACTACAGTACGTTGTGTATTTAAAATGCCGATCATAAAACTGAAGTGAGCGTTATGCAGGAAGGCTATGTGCAACGAGCACCAAATGTACTTATGCGTCGATTGCGGCAAATGTGAATAATAATGATAAGTCATTGAAGTAAACAAATGCGGAAAATATACGTTTTCAACAATTAATCTGCCGAAGGAGTCGATTTTTTTCCATTGCTCACTATCCCGAAAATGGCCAAATTCCAACCTCCGAAGAAATATACTTCTTGGAAAGACGATCATCGCTATCTTTTTTTTTCGTATTTACAAACCTTCCTCTTTATAAACCTCAAAGGACATTTTTTTATATTTTGAAAAAAATATGTTCTTTTTCGTGCAAGTACGTATTCGTCAACGCATCTCCCACTTTGAACGAGTGTGCGGGCACTTAATTTTCGTTTTTCTCAAAAAATAAATTTTGGGGAATAAAATAAGAATCATTGACTACAAAAAACGTCTCTATAAAAGAAAACAAAAATGCATATTTACCGAAATATAACGATGTGAAAAACGCCTGGGGTCCGATTGACTCCATATGCAGTCAGAGGTTCGTGACGGAAGTGTGCAGGCGAACGATTAATATAAGGTATAAACTTGGAGGTTACGTGTGGAACACAATATCCAATGAATGACCGCCTCGTCCCTGTTTGCAAGGGTTCACTCTTTTGACGAAACATTCAATAACATTTTGGCATAATTGCGGACTAATTTTATTAATGGTGCGACCAATTGCTTCATTGAGCTCCGGAATGGTCTGTGGATAATTGGCATACACTCGTCCTTTCAGAAAACCCCAAAGAAAGAAGTCCAATGTCGTCGAATCGCATGATCTTGGTAGCCAATTCACATCGCCGCGGCGCGCGATAACACGACCATGAAACTTCGTCTGGAATAACTACACTTTCGCCCGGAGTGTGGCAGGTTGCGCTATATTGTTAAGGAGAGGGTAGGGGTTTCAGCGTGAAAAAAGAACACTTCTTTGCGATTTTTTTTTCATCTATAGGGATCAGGTAAATTTATTGAAACCTTTTGTACATTGTCAAGTGTCATTTCAAGAACATTTCGTGAAATTTGTACGCGAAAATATCCACAAACAAGCCGGTGCCGCGTTTTTCTCGAAACCACTTTTTCAAAGTCCGTGTTCACTGCCATTTGAAAACTACATGACCGATTTATTTCAAACTTGGTACACACTTTCTACATACAAAATACCTCCCCCCAACGGTTAGTTTGAGAAGTTTTTTTTACATTGAGGGGGTTTTCCACCCCCAAAATGGCGGAATTTTTCGTGAAAAATAGCCTTTTTCACTTTACATGACCACCAAAAATGTAGAAATGAAGAAAAAAAATTATCAAAGACCGTTGGGGAGAGGATTTGATGATATTTTGACCAAAATTTTAATGGTACTTGATTTCAGATAATTTCTAGCTGAGATACAGTGAACATCACAAATCGTGTTTTTCCAAAGGCGTTCTTGGAAAAATCTTTGTCACCGGATTCTTTGTGGATATTTTCGCGTACAAATTTCACGGAATGTTCTTGAAATGACACTTAACAATGTACAAGAGGTTTCAATAAATTTACTCTATCCATACAGATGAAAAAAATCGCAAAAAAGTGTTTTTTTTTCACGCTGAAACCCTTCCCTTAAAAGAATGTCTTCCAAGTCCATGCCGTTTACGACATTTATCGAATATTACGTACCACACATAACCTCCATGTTCGTACCTTATATCAAAATATAAAAAATGTGTATTTTTCAAATAAACAATACGTTTTATTAATAAATATAAACGTCGGGTCATTTTGAGGCACCCTTTACGGTGCTGCGAGAAAATGCCCTATTTATCCACCGCGTGAGCTGCAGCGCTATAGGTGGCGAGGAAAATCACCCCCTTGTACATATGTTGCCCGGTCCTCTGGTCTCATGAATAATCAAGCGAGAACGAGCGGCTGGAGACTCCGTACATTGTTACGAAATAGGTATGTATACACATGCCGCCGAGGCATTTTCTATCGCTAACTGGCTGCGAGTCGCTTCACACACTCGCGTGTTATTTGACGGAACAAGCTCTCACTCTCATCGTTTTATACATACGGACTTCGCGATCCCCCATCCCAACTATCACTAATCTCCCACGAGAGATATACCGGCGTTAATGTGACTAACGTAATTAATTTCCTCGAGGATCTACTTGATAGGGTGGATCACTGGGTGAATCATTGGCCGCTTCAGTGATTTGTTCATTTCTATCAGGAATATCATTGTCCGAGGGGTGGAGGAGAAGATTCGAGTTCCTTCGCGCTCTTCTCCATCGTCGCACTCCTGTACTCAAGCAACTTATCCGAGAATCTGACAATTTGTTCAGAGTGTGGAAAATGTGGTCGTTCGAGGACCGCGCCGATCTTCGTCTCTCCAGTGATCTCGAATTCATGGCCGGAATGGATTTTCTCCCCGAGCTTCTAATACAGATTTTCACGAATTTCCTGTACTTTCTGAGATTCTCAATCGGCTGTTCCAAGTTCTAAATTTTAATGAATGGCATTTCTGGGCTACGATTTTCTTAAGGCTTTAGGCCACAAAATACGCTTTTTAGGGATTTTTGTTTCAGAAAAACTAGAAAATAAATCGAGTTTACAAAAAAGGTGTTTTTCATACATATCAATGACTGTATACAATAATTTTTTTGACGCGATTAATCTGAAAATGGCGGCTATGCAGCGTTTATCTCAAAACTGCATTTTTTAAGTTGGCTGGAAACATAACTCGGACAATTTTCAACCGCTTCACTTGAAATGTTGAATATATCTTGAAAAATACATTGCCTATGGAAGTACGTATGATTTTTTTTATATTGCACAGTTAAGTTCTTATTAACAATTACCTGACTATTTTTTTGGGAAATTTTTGGAAAGTGAAAAACCCAAACAAATGAACTATGCAATATAAAAAAAATCCTACGTACTTCCATAGACAATGTATTTTTCAAAATATATTCAACATTTCAAGTGAATCGGTTGAAAATTGTCTGAATTATGTTTCCGCCAACTTAAAAAATGCAGTTTTGAGACTAACGCTGCACAAGCACCCTTTTTAAATGAATCGCTTCAAAAAAATTATTGTATACAGTTACTGATATGTATGATAAACACCCTTTTTCGTAATCTCGATTTATTTTCTAGTTTTTCTGGAAAAAAATCCCCAAGAAGCCTATTTTTTCGGCCTCTAGAGTGGCCTAAGCCCTTAATCGGAGCCAGAGTTGGGGGGGGGGGGGGGCATGGACTAAAGGCCCGCGGCCACCACGAAAGAGAGACCTACACAATTTTAATTGTTAGATAAAATTTGTTGGAAAATGATATGCAACACTTGGTGAAAAAAAAACACTCTAGAGATCTGACAAAGAGAAGAAAAGTTGCCACGCTTCCATAAACTCTCTTTTAATCCCATTTCAAACGGTATTTATGTAAAAAATAATGAAAAACACCAAACACGATGAATCCTCTATAAAAAAAAATATATATATATATTCCATAGATTGCAATTTTTTTAATGTCACGTGGATCGATCCAACCATTCATTTATCAAAATTTGGCGGTGCATCCGAAAAAAAAAATATTTGATTACTCGTACTGTGCTTTACGACTGATAAAAACGCCTATGAAAGTACTTAGCGCCAGGCGCTTACACAAAAATAGTTTACTTTAAAATTGTATAAATAAAAAGGGAATAAAACTTATAAGGGGAATTTAAAGTGTAAAATTGTATTCCAGTAATCGATCAGCTATTTGTTTTTTAACCGAAAGACAGCATGCATACGATCTGAACGTTTGCGATTTGGATTCCTTAATCATTTAGAGAAGATGGATGCAGCGCATTTGTACGCTGCAACAAAAGAATTAGTGACAGTTTACAAAGATGATTTCGAACCCGGTGCTCGAAATAATTTCTTCCCATTTGTATCCAATTGATCTATAAACAAAAGGACAATCAAATGTACGATCTAAGGAGTTTTTCCATCATCAAATAATTGAAAATCACAATTTTGGAGCTACATTTCCTAACACTAAAATGACATTGATAATGTACTTAGTGTTGACGGTGTGAAGTGCACTGGAGAGCGCTCATTTTCAAAAACGAAAATGATTAAAAAAACGGTTTCGAACAACAACGAGACAGTATCACCTGTCAAATTTTTCACTGCCCAGCATATCAAGTGATTTATTTCAGAAACTCGATTTCACCGAAATCATTAATGATTTTTTGTCCAAAAAAGCAAAGTTCCATTCCCCTTATGATAGAATTTAATTTTTTTTGATTTCTTCGATTCTATCAAATCTACGTATGTTATTTAAAAGGATCTCCTTTTTTCACAATAAATCATTTTGAAACTATAAAAAAAGTTGTTCATCTTGGTTGCAAAATAATTTGGGTCCTCCGGACTTTTCGCTGTCCCATTACCTCTACACCTTTGAATTCAGACCTGCTCCCTCCGTTGAAAAATGAAAATCTCGGAGCTTCGAGCCTCTCTAAATATGTCTATGAGAATGATCTTACGAACGAAAAAGCACCGCGGGTCGGATATTTATCCCGTTCCTGCGATAGGAGACGAAACGCATTGCTCGTGGGGTCCAGCGTCAATAATTCTCATCGAGCACAACGGATGGGCATAATCCCGCCCGGCTTTCCAATTGACTTTTCAATTTTCAAAGACAATTCGCTCATCGAATATTCGTCACCCATTAATTCATGAATTTACACTACGAATCATCGAGAATTTATCGAACGTGTATATATGTGTGTGTGTGTGTGTGTGTGTGTGTGTGTGTGTGTGTGTGTGTGTGTGTGTGTGTGTGCGTGCGTGCGTGCGTGTGTGTGTGTGTGTGTGTGTGTGTGTGCGCGTGCGTGTGTGTGTGCGTGTGTGCGCGCGCGCGCGCGCGTGTGTGTGTGTGTGTGTGTGTGTGTGTGTGTGTGTGTGTGTGTGTGTGTGTGTGTGTGTGTGTGTGTGTGTGTAGACAGGGTGTCCTGTTATGAATGGATAAGCCTGCAACTATAGGTCACATCATGTCCTACTATATGCTGAAATTTCAGTTTATCAAAAGTCCCACGGTTTTCGAGGTGAAAATCATCTGCTTTTCGTTTTTCGCATGCCATTTCTACACATTATAACTTTTTGGACCCCGTTTTTTTCCAAAATACTCCTGGTTATTTATTTTATCTAGAAAAGTCTTCTTTTTAACCTTGAATGTTAAGGAACATTTATGAAAAAAGATCTTATGCAGAATTTTCATACAAACAAATTCGAACATCGGGCGTTGATATCCTGCTGTGTAAAAAGAATGTGCTACGCATATCGTGCCAATTACTTTGAAAAGTTGCTTAGTTATTGTCGATTCATATCATTTGTAGAAATGGCATGCGAAAAACCAAAAGCAAATGATTTTGTTCAAAAAATAGGATAAAGTCCAAAAGCTCGAAATCCGTGAGACTTTTACTAAACAAACATTCCAGCATATAGTAGGACATCATCACACCTATCGACAGTTGCAGGATTATCCATTCATAACAAGACACCCTGTATACAAGGTGGACCATTTAACGTGATGACCCCAAATATTTCCATTGCCATTAAAGTGATGACAAAAATGTCAGAAGGTAATTTGATTGCTTTCGAAGGGCCGATACAGTGGTGAAAAATTCATTTTTGTCAAGGTCATAGTTTTTGCGTTCTTAAGGTCATCAATGGTTTTTCAAATGGGAACATGTTTTTTTTTAAATTTACTAAGACGTTGTAGCTGATATTCAGACGCATCCAACTACCTATTATATCATGACCTTGAAATGATTTTTAACCAAAATACACGTGTAAAAACGGGAAATCGTGATGATATTGACAATAAGAATATCTGAATAATGAAATTGAATTTTTTGTGCAGAAAATTTATCGTAACGAATGTTCGCGAAGTGATGGCCATTAACTTCGACAACATTTTTTAAGACGTCGGATGAATGATGCCCTTGACCTTCGAACAGTTTCTGGTGCGATGGCGGCGCAGGTTATCAAACGGATACAATAATGTGATATCATGACCTTGAAATGATTGTTCACCAAAATATTTTGGTGAAATATTTTGTTTTTACACGTGCATTTTGGTGAAAAATCATTTCAAGGTCATGATATCATAGATCGATAGATTTCTCTAAATATCAGCTACAACGTCTTAATTTAAAAAAAAACATGTTCGCATATGAACAACCATTGGTGACCTTGAGAACGCAAAATCTATGACCTTTACAAAAACGAATTTTTCACCACTGTATCAGCCCTTCGAAATCAATCAAATTACCTGCTGACATTTTTTTTGTCACTTTAAAGGCAACGGAGATATTTGGTGTGGTCACGTTAAATGGTCCACCCTGTATATATATATACACACACATGAGAATTGAAAGAAGCGCGGCGAATGAAGTTTCGTTGCACGGAGTATAAGAAGCCGAGAAAATAATCCCAGAAATTCTATTCCTCGCGAGTAAAACTCGTAGATCAGTACCGAGGGCGCCATATTTCAAAAATTTACCCCAACGCTCGCCCACTATATAGAAAATAGCCGCCTTGACCCGGGGGATAATACTCGCGCTCATAGCTCATGATTCGTGTTCGGTAGACACTGTGCTGCGTATACCCATCTAATATGTACCAAACTCATACACACGATAGAACTGACTTTTCGCAGTTCTTTCGTAAAGATTTCCTTCCAACGGGGATATGAAATGGTTAACTCCGTAAGCGTCCGAGGGGTCTTGAGCACTGACCTAAGGGTTTCCCTTGCACGCTAGGTCCGAGGGATCTTGAACCATAAATACATAAGTTTTGTCGGTTCTCGTGGGGAACACAGTCGAGGGAAAAGTGCTACTTTTGTACAAACTATATGGCTCTCTTTTGCGTTTTTTTTTTTTCGACGAGATACATCAAGGACTTGATCTACTGCAGCACTCCGTTTCTCTTATTCACAAAATAGTGACCCGATGAAACGACGACGAGATAGCCCACGGTTATTGCGCGTTCTCTTCCGACTATTTTACCCTTTTAATTCTCGCCTGGCCAAGAGATGACGGCTCAGTCAAAAACTCGTGATTTTTTATTTTAACATGACTTTATAGACCGTTTATATTATCGGGAGTACAAATAAGTCTCCGCCGTTTCACAAAAGATGGCCCACCAGGAGGTTATGGTTGAAATTGTCAGATGTGAAACGTCATATCGTAAGGTTGGATATCTGACAAGACCAGAACCTTGAAATATTAGCGATTTTGTATCAGCATCGCATATTTTTTTTCGTGCGAAAATTCCCAGTTTCGAGCCGAATAAGCGTCATTTGCGGGAACTCTTGCGTTTGGCACGAAACTTCCTCCAATAATGTTTCCAATTCCGCGTTTTCGTTTCGGCCTTTCGCTACGTTCTTTGTCTTCGACGTCAAACTCCTATCACATTCTGTACGTTGAATTTTATCAACAAAACATATAGATTTACAAAATGCCTGGTTCAAATCTTGTATTAAAAAGGTATATTTTAAAAAACGATTTGAATCGTATCACCGTAAATGTATTGTAATGATCGTTTATTGATGATCGTTTATTTTTTCTCGTGAATTTCCACAAATTTCCGATTCGAACATTCTCAAACGACGAAAACAAACGAATAAACAATCAAATGAACAAAAATTGACGAATAATGAATGGTTGTCGATACTTTTCATATTTTTTTTTCTTAATTGTCTTTACAAATCAATATTTTCCGGTATGGGAAGAAGAGAGTTAGAGATAGAGATTTTTTATTGGTAAGAATCGAGTGCACTGCCGTAGGGAAAAAACCTAAAACTACACACGTAAAAATCAAACAAATGAATAAAAATTTACAGATAATGAGATATAATTAATAAAAGAAGGGATGAGAGAGAGATAGAAGAAGACACACTGAGGTAGCGCGGACCCTTTTCGATATCGTATGTAAAATGTTCCAGAACTGCGGTGAAAATGAAAAAAGCGTACTTAAGGGGGGTAGATTCGCCATCGATGGGATTTGAACACGGGCGAAGTCGAGGGCACAGCTAGTACATGTAGGCACACATTTGTTATTTTACTAATGTCCACCATCGTATAACACGTGATGTACGCGGCGAAGTAGAACATTCAACGGCTATACGATGAATTGCTCGATGTGTGCCTACTCGTGTTGGTTCGTGGCTCAGGCCAGATTGCTTTTTGATTTGCGTTTAATCGGGAAAAGTTATGGACCCCGGAGAAATGACGTTTAACGCTTTTAAGGGGATGGGGTGTGGCGGCGACGTAACGCTGGAACACGCGAACTCTTCGCTCTGCGGGATTCACCAACCCCAACGCATCTACCCCGTACACACGTTCATACATTTACATCGCTATATACGCTATAAACTCACGCTCATATTAAACCATAAATCTATACGAATTTGGAGGGACTAGCTGAAAAGTACTCGGGACGAGAACTCGACGGCACGGGAGCGAGAAGAAAAAAACTTGTTCCACCACTGGTGCATTTCTGTGTTCGTGTTGGTTATACGATTCTCAGCTTCACATGCAGGAATTCGTCAGGGACTCCCCAGATCTTACCACATCCCAATAGGCATTTAATAGGAACGTCGCACGTAGGGAGTCCACATTGGAATCCAAGTGGACTCCGCTATATTTCCTGATTACCGACGTTGAGCATTTTTTTTGAAATTCTCAACCGGAACTTGTTGGATCTCCCAAAAGAAGATCCTTTCGTGATCCTGTGCACACATTTGTTTAGGGGCCTCCGGGGGGGGGGGGAGGGGGGACTCCGCACATAGGACGTCCTCATTGGGATCCAATTGGATTTTGCATTAACCCTGAAGAACCCCGTTTGAGAATTCTTACCATGTTCGAATTGAAAATGTGTGAAAAGTGACGAGAAATAACTCGGCGTTTTGAAACATATCCTACACGTGAGCGTGTAAGTGGGTGGTGATATTATGCTAAAGTGCAGTGAAATAAATAACAAACGATAATAACAGTGAGTTTTCAGTGATGTGATTTAAATCGATCTGCAAAATATACTTCTTTAAGCGATTTATACTTTTTTAACATCCACTCATTTTGTATATCTATTTATTTTGTTTAGAAAATTTGACGTCCAGAGGGCGATGGGATTAATCAAGATTCGTATTCGGTTCTGTCCGATAATGTGAGAATCCTGCAAGATGCAAATTGGATTCGTACATTGGATTTCAATGAGGAATCCCGATTAGAATCCAATGTACGAGCGTGACATTTTAGTATGGGGATCTAATGCGATGACCCATTCCGATCAGAAAGTAGGAAAAAGTATGAAAATCCAATTGGATACCTACGACAATTTCTGCAGGGGTTTCAGCATCGAGAGACTTTACGTCTTGTATCTTGGACTTTTTCGCGTCTTTATTCGCGAATATATGAAATATGCGATAAAGGGGTTACGTGGGTTTGAAAATAAATTTTTTTAAAAAATATTTCATTATTTATCATCGTCCAATATGTCTAGAATATTCTCCTAAAGTTTTAAGACAATCGGAGTACAAATCTAGGAGAGAGAGCCTTTGCAAATTCCCTCCGTTGGGAAGAACCGGCCGGGAGCGACGCAGGTAATCATATTTTTCTCAAAACACTATTTTTGAAGTCGGTGGACACGATTTCTCAAAAACGAATGCACCGATCTTATTGAAATTTTGCACACTTCGTCGAAATAGCATTGACTAGCGATTGAACGAAGGTTTTTTTTCGATTACAACTAATTGTACAAGGCTATACGTAGTGTAAATTGTACTCTCTTTTACAATACAACTCTTTTTTTTAATCCTTTGCTCAATCACGAGCTATACTTATCTGCTAACAGAAAAAAAATCTTTTCCATTTCAGATAAAGCTATCATAAGTTATCCTGACCATCACGAGGACACTTTTTTTAGAGTTCTCCGGAAACCATGTGCCACCGGCTGAATTTCCCAAATTTTTTGATAGAATGTAAAAAAATATTGTTGAAATGTTACTCGCTTATGTGATTAACATTTTGAATAAAATAATTTGTATATTATATTTTTAACAGAGAAAATATGTTTTTTTTTGCTTCGAAACCCACGTAACCCCTTAAGTATATACGGACTAGATGTAAAAAAAACCGCATGGAAAATCGAAGAATTCATTGTGATGATAAAAACTGCAACCATTGAGAAAACGCAATCGCCATTTTTGGAAAAATCGCATGACACTTTGAAATTCATATTGTAAAGTACTTTTCAAGAATTGTAATCCGTTGGAAAAATAGTTAATTACGGCATTTGTGCGGTATTAAAATTCATTTGGATGGAAAACGAAATATAGGAGGAAAATTGTAAGCATATTTTCCCTCTGCATATCGATGTATCCTGATGCGATTCTTTCAAGGATGTTTGGGAGTCTTCCAGAAATGCTACCATTGCGATAAAAAATTCGATGCATTATAATGCATCGAAATTACAATTACTCGAGTTATAATGCATTTGAAACCCGAACAAACAAACGAAGTTATAACCTCGTTGAGCGTGTTGCAAAATTTGAAACCGATCTACTATCCCGCTTAAGGATTATACCACGTTTTAATTACAATAGGACGGTGCTTTCAGGTATAATAAAAAGCACAGTGAAAAAAAGTACAGAACGTTTTCGGTTTATCGTATGGGAAATTCATCTCGACGTCGTCGGCCTTGGATTCTATCTGATTACATCATTAAGTAAAAGTCACTCCATTAAGCAGTGTATGATAAAAAACCCCCACATATATATATATATATATACATATGTGTGTGTGTGTGTGTATATATATATATATATATATGCTCATTGGTTTGACTCCATTTATAAAGGCTGCAAAATGCTCGATCACTCGCAAAAGTAAAATCAAACCTTAAGGGAGAAAGAAGACCGGAAACGGAAGGGCCCATAATATCCTCCGAAGTATTATTGCGTTGCATAATATGTAACGAAGAGAAGCCACAGGCGTCTCGGGAGTCTTTCTCCGCTGGTCAAACATCGAAAAAGTACAGCGAACGAAGGTGGCTGTACAGCAGGGAGAATCACTATGTCTCAATCACTTGTGAGCTTTATTGGGCGATCATCGTGAATTATAAAAGACTTCTCCGGACGGTTTCATCGCAACCCTCCCTATGTCTTTCCCCTGCAGTTATACACCGCGAGGGCTAGGCGATACTACACGAAATACCCGAGGTCGAGATCAGTGTGACTTAACTCCGCAGTACGTAGGGATTCAATACAGCGGAAGACGACACTTTGGCTTGAATTGTGTACGTAGAGATTTTTTTCAATTCGAAACTCGCAAGCTTGTGGAGTCTTTGACTCGAGATACTCTAATTTCTATGCCACCGAATTTATCGGTGGAATTTATTGGTGATTGAAAAACTGAACTTCTTTTGGAAGAAAAATGAGCGCGGAATTTCGAACGCAGTCGTTGAAAGTGTTCCAATTGTCGAAAGGAAAGAATAAATGGTACGTGATTTCGAGGGTTGCTCACCTTTTCCACTGCTCTCATCCTGATTCACCACCCCCGTTTGCCTCGACGGAACAACGGTGACTTGACTCTCCGTGGATTTTTCCTCGTCCAGACTCGCCTGTTGAGGCTTCGAGTCCGTCGATGTGGCTTTGACGTCCGGACTGGCTGGGCCAGGATTGTCCCTTGTCGTACCGGTGATCGAGGGTGGCGATGGACACCCCAATAACTTTCTGACTGACAATTTCAGCTCTGGTGTTTTCAGGGTGAAAGGATTACCTGACGTCGCGAACTTTCCAGTTCCCGATGTCGTCGTTGTCCCTTTTAATGTTTCGGGACTGCTTCTCTCTTTCGTCATTTTTCGACTCGTCCTTTTGATCTTCGTCGTCGTTGACAAATCTTCGGGCTGCAAACGAGCTTCCGGTGATGATGGCGGGTTCTCATCTTCCTGCGATGTTTCCGTGTCGCAGGAACCATCGTGATTCACCTTCGTCCCGTTGCCATCTGACGAATCAACCCAAATCACATTCTCGTTCAAATCGACTCGGAAAACTCAACAGGTCGCGGATGCATCGGATCAATGGTGTGTCCAAACGGTCCTCTGACATTTTTCAAACATTTTCCACAACAGGGGAGGGCGATGGTAACAACGGTTGATATCCAACACTTGTTTGGCCAAATTGCTTCAAAACGAATTGAAATAATAATCGTCAGGCGTGTATTGCAAGTGGTTATTTACCGCGATACCATTTGATGAAAGAGTACCATGCCTTCAACAAGCTACGAAGTTTATGGAAACAAACTGTTCGGTTACAGTAACGCGACAGACACACTGTGAGCTGTGCATTTCGAACGTGTGCAAAATTATGGAATCGAAGATATCTTGCACCCGGAATGAGCAGTGCTAGGAATCCTTCTTGGGTGATTTGTTTTACGTAAAATCGCCGGAAAATATTTGGAAAGCAATTACACAGAAAAAAAATTGAAATTGCGTATTTTCGTGAAGGAGTTCTGAGACAACATACAAAAACCCAATTTTCGGTCGCTACAACAGTGTATATAATAGTGGGAATCCGTCAGTTTCTTAAAAATAAGTAGATGTATATACTTAACACTTGTAGAAAACCAATGCTAGCAGAAAAAAAATTCGCTTTTGACCTAATTTTTATGTAATATCAAGTTTAATTTGAACTTCCGGCATTGGATTTATTACCACTTGCTACGATAAAGAGACGCGACAGCAAGGCAACAGCTGACTGTAGTCCTAACCTCATCTCACTCATTTGAATTTTCACACATATTTGATTTTTAACCGACATATTTTGCCGACACTAATTTTCCACGTTTTTTTTACCAGTCGTGGCCCGAATACAATGCTTTATATTTCCCGAACCTGACATTGTTTTGACAGATCGACGTTGTAAAGCATGGAGGTGACACTCGCCGGATTGAGTAAAAAGAGACGGAGATAGAACCAATATTGCCAAATATCAAACCTAGAAATACTGCGCGAATCGTTGGAATAACTATTCTTTCATTTTTCTAATTAAATGTGAACATTCATTAAACAGTTCATTCATGGAAAATTTTAGTTATCACAAATTATTACTTTTGTATATGTTAAAAATATAGATTGTAGAAGTCTCAAGTATGATCAGTGGTATGACTAGTGTGAAGCGATAGAATTACCTTAAGTGTCCGCCTTCGATTTTGTTGAATCTCATGTTATGTGATAAAGCTTTGAAGACTATTAGACAAGTCTCTTTTTTATCGGTCGGAAAATGGTTTTAAGGCCTGTCGCCCCTTCTTTTTTGTCAAGACTTCTACTGGATTTTCGTCGCTTCACATTGGAAGGATTTTGGTTTCTGTTTGATTCCGATGGGTGGACTGCTTGTGGGTGAAACGGCAAAGTCATCCCTTGGCACGCTTTTCTTTAAGGGATGGTTTCCTCCATAAAACCGTTTTTTCCTACGACAAAAAAACACGTATCCAATAGTTCTCGATGCTTCATCACATGTATGATTTTCAACAAAATCGAAGGCGAACACTCAAGTGATGTTCCTTGTTGCCAATAACACTCGAAATTTGCAATAATTCGAACACTTCCAGATACCACATTTCTTCTTTTTTTTAATGAGAGATTAGTCGTCATGCTGAAAAGTTAGAGCGATCAAACACCCTGAAGAATATAATCTTGATGACGGCTCGGCGGTGAAGTTTCAATTTGATGGTGATGTAGTAATTCAACGGTGACACAGCAATTTCATGATGACCTATCAATTATCAAGCTTGTTTTGTATTTATCATCATAGCTAGTAATGAAATGGTCAGTCGCCCCGTCTCAAAAAATTCCCACACCTAGTAAAACCATTAAAGCAAGCTGCCCTTAAAAAAGCCCATCCAATTGGTGAATTACGCGGATTTACGTTTTCTGACTTGGAAAATCATTTTGTTCACTGATTGAGTTCGTATTTCATTGATCGGTTGCATCCAAGACCCGCCGTTGCGAAAACAACCAGAATCACAGTAGGTTCAACGAGAGGGAACGAAAGGAAACACGGCTCACGGGAATCATTGACACTGTCGGCACTGCGCGAAGATCCAAGAAGATGAGCGACGCTCAGTGTGATTGCGGCGGTCGTGGTGGTTGTCGTCGCGACATTGTTGCTCTGGGTGGATAAAACCGTACAATTGGCACTAGATCCGATGTTCTCGGTAAGGATCCCTGGATCACTGCGCGCCTCATCGACACCGGACTGCTGATAATGAAGATGTTGATGCTGATGATGATGATGACGGTGATGATTCTTCTCAACGGCGGCTGCAGTGACAACGGCTTCGCGATGTTGATGCTGTGGATGACTCTTGGCTGGATTCTTGGCATGATCGAAACTCTTCGAGACAAATTGAGCGAGTTGTTCCATTATCGCGATGAACGAAAAATAAATAACACTTGTCCGACGGTGAGGGCAGCTACCGTGGACCAACACGGGATGTTGCCGTGCTGGCTCGGGGCCGCGCGACGGCGGCTTATCTCGTCTAGGTTATCGTCAAAATCGCGTCGTAACCTCTACGGAGAAATACACACACGCACACACACACACACACAAACGCCACACGTTTGCACTGCTCCAAGACGAGCGTCAACTTCGCCGAGAGTTGATGCTCCACGCGCGTGCCTCCCAGTGCCGCCATTTTGGAGCCGGCCAATCCGAAGCTACGTAGGCGTAACCTGTAACCGCCCCGATTCTCATCCCTTAAGCAAATTCTCCTCTGTACATTTTTTCTCTTCTTCTTTACCACCCCCCCGGCGTTGGTACACACTTACCCCGCATTGCTGCCAACCGCAATTTCCTCCTACCCTCTTTGTACCTCTCTCTCTCTCAGTCTCTCTGCGTTTGCGTATGCGCGCGCTGCCAGCTCTATCATTAGCATTGCACCCCATTTGCAGAAGCTCTTCGCACTCTCACCGCACTCCGCCCATCCTCAAATTCACCCTTCGGACGCTTATAGAGAACCCTATAAACGCCACCACTATCGTCAAAGCGACACGGTTATCCGTCCGCCCCGCTTTTCCCACCGAAACTAGGAACGACATATTACTGCTGTATGGATCCACGATATCGAATTAGCCCTTTCATCGCTTTTGCCAAAGTTCCGGCTGATGTACACGTTCTACGGTTTCGCAATTGCGCATTTGATTCGACTCTTTCGTTCGAGATATCTTTGCTCAAGAACGAGATGCCGTTGGGGATGTAGGGGTTTTTGGATATCTCCGGCAGTTCCTCTTCCAAATGGCGACTCCTTTTCGGTTGACAAAATGGCTGTGGCACTGTATTCACGATTCCGCTCATCATGCCTGAACGTTTCAACGAAAAACGTTGAAGAATGCTGAGCCTTTTTTACACACACAGATTATTCTTTCTAATTTCCTAAAACTGCAGCCTCGGTCTGTTCATTCGTTTTGTTTAGACTAAAATTCAATTGGGTCAATTAAGGGCTACAATATGACGCCGAGGCTGTAACCATATCATTTCTCGAAATTTCGTCTGTCTGTCTGTGTTGCCGAAATTGACGTGACATAGGGAAAATATTTTTCCTGAATCTTTGGTATTTGGTAATAAATGCTCCCAGAATTGCCTTGCACTTCGTTCCATTTGGATCCGTCAGGTAGAACCTGACAAATGGCGATTTTCGTTTTACAAGGATAGCAGCGCGTGGTGGCGTTCAGCATTTATAGGACAGCGCTGGAGTGAACATCCAAAGCAAATTAAAACAGTTTCGACAGCTTTAAGGGGAGGTACCCGAGTAAACGTCGAAAAAAACAGGTAAACTTCGGGAATTTTTATCTCAAAAACTGATGTTCCGATTGGATCCGGGTTTTTTTAAATTGGAAAATATGTACCTTGAGGTATGTTTAGGAATTTTTCAAAATAAATTCATTGACTGGAAGCGATTCAAACGCGATTATCTCGAAACATATTTTTCAAAGTCGATGCCAGATGTATCTTGAAAATGGCTTGTCCGATTTTGTCCAAATTTGGATACAATATTCTTCGATTGTTTTTCTCGTTCTCCACGTAGGGGTTTTTCATTTGATTGAACCATTGCTTTTTTATGCAATGTGTATGCAATCCAAAATCATCGGAAAATGCAAACGAAAAACGAATGTTAAATTAAAACGATCGCAATTCCGTTAAAAGTGAAAATTTCAAAAAAATCGTACGTGGCGAACGAGAAAAATTATCGAAGAATATTGTATCCAAATTTGGACAACATCGGACAAGCCGTTTTCGACATACATCTTGCGACGACTTTGAAAACTATGTTTCGAGATAATCGCGTTTGAATCGCTTCCAGTCAACGAATTTATTTTAAAAAATTCCTAAACATACCTCAATGTACATATTTTTCAATAAAAACAAAAACCCGGATCCAATCGAAACATTAGTTTTTGAGATAAAAATTCCCAAAGTTTACCTGTTTTTGTCGCCGTTTACTCAGGTTTACCACCCCTTAAGGAAAATCTGACTTGATTTTTAATTATTTTTTTCTCAGTGATGTGATTTATTTAACTGCTTAGACGATTTTTTTAAATGCATTCAAAACGTTTTTTTACATACGTAGAACACGTTTTTCATAATAACCTTGGTGTATAACGCTTAACGGGTCTGCATAAACTTGGGGCCCAAAAGAGGTCGATTATTAATACATTTTTCTGATGAGACTATTGGGATGATGGGTATTGCCGAGATTGAATTTTTTTATTGATAAATATTCCTAAATATTGAAGTTATTATTATCATTTAAGCACGGTGCCACCGTTGCTCCACAGCCAATTGGTGTAGATAGCACTGACAACTAGGGTGATCCGGAACCAATAATACGTGAATGTATTTTTAGTAAAATAATAAAACTTTCGTATGACTAGATTCTTTTTTGAATTTTTGGAAATTACAAAAATGGCAAACTGTGGAAAATAAGTTCGATTTCCCACCAAACAAAATAAATTTAATCATTTCTAATTAACAAATGGATAAACATATTTAAACATCGTTCGGTCATGCGATAGAAAATGTTATAAATCGTGCTCAGTCCGAATTTCAAGTGAATTGGACGAATAGATTTTGAGATACGAATTGCACCGTTTCATAAAACATACTTTTGAGGAAAGCGCAGAAAAAAACAAGAGTAAATCGCAGTGGGGTGGTTTGTCTTACTGCAGAGGGCGATATGACCCTTCACATAAATCGTCATAATTCGGTCAATTTCTAATATTTTTCCAAAATCTTTGTTGTAGAGTTAAGATCTTAGGTGATGAAACTATGCAATAGAAATATCGTAGTTTTGAAATTTTCAACATATGCAGATCCTTTAAGGCACCTGTCCAGTTTGGAGCCACGAAAAAAGCTATTTTCGCGATTTTTTTTTTTGAAGATTTCATAAAAGATGTGAATATAAAAGTTGTTGGGCTTGATAAATAAAGTCTTGAAATACATTTAAAAAAATTTAATCCATTTTTATTAATTTTTAAGTATAAAAACTATAGTTTAACGTAACGCCTCAAAAATAGGTGGGCTAAATACCTCCATCACAACTCGGCAACGGCTTGTCTGAAACAAAAAAATCAAAGTCCATTAGATTCAGTATGACACCAGCTACAAAATGACCCTCGGATATAAAGTTTTATCAAAAAATCAAAAAATGGTAGATGAAAAACGAAAAAAGTTTTTAAAAAACGCGTTTTTTTCGCAGTGTTTCGCAAAAAAAAAAGAGTAAAAATGAAAATTTTAAAACCATCGAGGGTCATGTTGTTGCGAATCATGTTTACAATATGTGGATCACACTTCAAGAGAATCGGTTTATTAGTTTTAGAGATACGATGGAGCTAGATTTTGAAAACGTTGTTTCGAGAAAAAACGCGTTTGAAGTTTTTACTATGAACCGGCCGAGCGCGCTATACGCTCAGGTAGACGAAATGAGGTCCTGACGTTCAGGTAAAAAAAATACTTAGAGAGCTCGGATTTTCATAAAATTTTAACAATATTTCTGAGTGTCTGTATTTTCGAAAACAGTAAAAAAAAATCGATTTTTTGAAATTTTCAACGTGTACTGGCCCCTTAATACGACATGACCCTAAAGTCTATATCCAGAGGCGTACGAACCAAAGTTCCGACAGAAACGCGGTCGAACCGCGGCCAAAACTAGTCTCGAATAAATGTAAAAAGTATATTAAAATCCAGCCGATTTACCAGAGTTTATGACAAAAAATCATCAACTTCCGCACAATAAATATACGCCTCTTGCAGACATCTGCGATTTAGGTGGAATAGCAGAAACTGCCGAGTTAAACTTTTAATGGCCATATACAGGGTGTCCCTCTTATCTCTGCCACTCGAAATAACTCGGTAATTATCGACGTCACAAAAATATGTTCCAGACAAATTTGTACGGTGTGAAGGGGGCCATTAAATGTGACCAATTTTTGTTATTTCACTTTTTAAAATGGAACGCTACATTTTTCAACCATTGTGGAGCACCACAAGTCGCATAAAGAACATTCGAGGGTCAAAGTCGTTCAAGGTCAGTATCGATGATACAAATCTAAATATCTCGGATCACGATCAAATATTTGGTAGTGATCCGAGACATTTAGATTTGTATTTCATTTCAATATGTGACCTTGAATGACCTTGAACGGCTTTGACCTCTGAATGTTTTTTGCGGCTTGAGGTGCTCCACAAGCTGGTTGAAAAAAATGTACCATTCCATTTAAAAAAGTGGAGATGACCTTCACTGTGCGTCAGCGCCTTCACCGAAATAAAAATAATTGGTCGCATTTGATGGTCCCCTTCACGCGGTACAACTTTTGTCAGGAACATTTTTTTGTGTCGTCGATAATTACCGAGTTATTTCGGGTAGCCGAGATACGAGAGACACCCTGTATACGACCCTCCAAAGAAGTCAGTAGTCTCTAACAGCCATCGGTGAAACGCTGCACCTTTGTCACTTCATAATCCTAGATTTTGGATGGTAGACAAGGGTAATTATCTGTAATTTACATCAAGTGCCATCGGGGCAGTTGTAAAAGCCAAATCAAGGAGGTGAGTTTGGTATTCAGTTAGCAAAGTGAATCCTGTTTCTGAACATTTTTTGCGGGTATAATGTACTAGATAGTAAAAGTGCCGTTCTGGTGGATGACGGCCCTAAGTGTCGCCAAACTATAGTCGCCAAAATTCAGCTCCGAATGCGTTGGAGAACGTACTTGATCGAGTTGAAGGCCTCTTGTTATAAAAAAAAAGTGAGATGTTAGAATATGCCCAACGTTGTTCTCCAAGTCTGCCAAAATCCTTTCCAGAAACCCCTCTATCGATCTAAATCGGATAAATAGCAGTCGGACTATGACAGATCGAAAAACAGCTCGCGTCGTCAGTAGGGACCGAGAGAGGCCGAAAGGTACAGCGAGTCAGCCAAAGGTAGCGAGAAGCGATGAGTGGAAGCGAGAGGTGGCAAGGAGAGCCAATAGGTGGAAAAACCAGAGGTGAATCAAACAGGAGCAAGATGGAATAAAAATACGCGAGCGAAAAAGAGCAAGAGTCTACCAAAATTCTTTTCGGAAACTCCCTTATCAATCTAAATCCTCTGAATAGCGAACATCTATACCCGATCGAAAAATTCCCGTTTGACACTTTCAGCCAACCCATCTCTTCAAAAATCGACATCCGATCGTTGGAACTTCCTTCGAACTCTCCTATTGGTTCGTAAACTCCAGCCTCTGCTAGGTTCGTCCGAAACTGTTTTCTGCAAGTTTTCGAACGGACTTTATCACGAGTTGCGCAGTGCCCTCGTGTGTGTTCGATGGCCAAGCTCCGCAATATTTAAATGCGTTTGCGTTTCCCAACGTAATTGCCCGAGCAAACAGTTTCATCTGATCGTCGCAGCGTTCTCCGGTCCTTCCCGATCCTGCATTTATGGACTTAGTGTTAAGCTCAGACCACACGGTCTCTCTCTCTCTCTTTCTCTCCATCTCTCATCGGCCCTCGGTGATTCGTGAAAGATGAGGAGCCAAGGAGAGTTTCTCAAGACTGCACCATTCATTCTGAGCAGGTGAATGAAGGTGGCTCAGGAGCTCTTGCAGGTTGAAAGAGCTCCCGGAGTAACAGCCCCATTTGGTACCAAGGATATCCTTATTCTTTCTTCGGTATTTCAAATCTGCAATCACCAAAACGCCCTCAATTCACCTTCATTCGTACCGACTGCTGGTAAACGTGATGGCTTGACCCGCGCGACCCCGCACGTAGAGCCAAACGGACCTGGAACTTCTTTGTTTGCCATTGGGCGCAAGATACATGCAGCCCGGTGTACGCACACGTAGATACGTAAGGGTGAGCATATGTGTACAGTAGCAACGTAGAAATCGCAGGGAAGAGAACTGGCGGCGCGCTATGTACGGAAGGGAGACGAGAGAAACGTGGTTCTCTGTAACGCGGGCAGACGGAGCCAATCAGGACCCAATGCGATTACCTTAACGAGAAATCCGATTACTTATTCATTCCCCCTAACTCGAAATCAGTTTAACTAATCGTTTAATTCGGTCGCTTCTCCCCCCCTGTCTCTCTCTCTCTTTCCCACACCGTCCCCTTCTTCCCTCTCTCTCTATTTCTCTTTCTCCGTCCTTTCGCGAAAGCGTTCCGTCGTAGAGGGACGATACGGCAGCGCTTCTGCGTATTAGTCCAATAAAAGAGACGAAAACCCAGCACTTTTTAGCATAGAATATGAATTTTTGGCTGAAGGTAGATGGTCGCATACTGAAAGTAACCCCAATAAAACGTTGCCCCTCAACTCGCCCGAACCCTAAGAAATAGGGGTTGAAAACTTAAAAAACGCCGTATCTCGATAATTAATAACCCGATCAAAAAAGGTTTCAAACAAAAGTTGTTTGAAATAATAAAATTCGCATAAAGTTATCTCACCTCGAACCTCCTATCTTTGAAAACAGCGGCACAAAAACGATTCGAAAATTCGTGGTTGATGCATGGGTTGGTGCTTTCGTGTTTTTGTGTCGCTATTTTCAAAGATAGAGGATTGGACATCGGATAACTTTATACGTATTTTATTATTCGAAACAACTTTTGTTTGAAATATTTTTTCATCGGGCTATTAATTATCGAGATACGGCGATTTTTAGGTTTTCAACCCCTATTTCTTAGGGTTGGGGCGAGTCGAAGGGCAACATTTTATTGGGGTTACTTTCAGTATGTAACCATCTACGCTCAGTCAAAAATTCATATTCTACGCTAAAAAGTGCTGGGTTTTCGTCTCTTTTACTGGACTATATGTACCAAGAGAATGCACGCGAGACGTACCATCTCCGGGGGTCGTTTTGGTACACAGTGTATCGTCGGTAGGGTAAACTGGGGTAAACGTCCGGGGGAAATAGCGCCGGCTGCTGAGCAAGATAGAAGGTGGACCAGAGGTGGGGCTCCGAGGGAGCGATGGATGGTAAAAGAGGGGTGGGTATTCGAAATCTGTGGAGAGATAGACAGAGACGGAGAGAAAAGAGGAAGGGTACGAAGGCCTCGTTCAATTCAATTACGTAATGAATTGTCGTGTCTTGAGTAAACAGCCTTCCTCGTCGTGCCTCTCGCGTCGGATTTCGAAGGATATGTGTGTGTGTTTGTGTATATACGCGGTAAAGGGGATGAGGGAGAAAGAGATGACGATGCTG
Organism: Ophion obscuratus; assembly: GCA_964007375.1. Lineage (NCBI taxonomy): Eukaryota > Metazoa > Arthropoda > Insecta > Hymenoptera > Ichneumonidae > Ophion > Ophion obscuratus. The sequence continues at coordinate 46,700,758 of OZ023312.1, forward strand.
CGGAGATGATGAAGACGAGGGAAGGAGTAAATTCGCGGCAGGAGGTGTATGGATAAAGTAGGGGGGGGGGGGGGGAGGTATGAAGGCAAGGCAAATCAATCCACACACTATACCATCGCAGGCATATCCTCCTATAACCCGTGGCCTTTCTTCCCTTTATCATACTACTAGCCTGGGCTCGCGGCTTCGCCCGCGCTTTACCGGTTGACATCGTTATTCTGACTACCTGGTCTATAGTTTTTGATAATTCACCTTGGTTATTTATTTATTTATTTATATTTCATTTATAGTGACTTTTCGTCCCTTACATCCTTATTCTAAGTATGGATAGATTGAGTATTTACTTATGAAAATTTCAATGAAACTCGCATTGATTGATCCTAACTTAACTAAATTCAAAAAGTACTAAAACGAAACCTTTGAATTTAGGATAATATGATGATTTGTGTAATGAGTTATCTGAAATTGAAATTTTATCGATCTTACTAAATTTTATTATACACTACGTTTCGCGTTTGTCTTCCTTTCCCGTCGGTTAAAACAAAAAGATTTTCTCGGTTGGTTACTCTAGAGCAGGCGACATAGAGCTGACCATGCGTGAAGCAGGCTGTTCGTGGGTCGAGTCCAGCCACACGTAGCGTTTGTCCCTGCGATTTATTAATCGTCATCGCAAAGCAGACGGTTACGGGGAACTGCACTCGTTTGAATTGAAACGGAAAGTTATTGGGAATAAGTGATATCCGCGGTATAAACACGATCTCACCCCGTCCACACCCCGTCAGAACTTTTCTCTCGATGACGTTCTATTATAAAGCAATCAATTGCTCGATTTATACCCGTTCGTTTAAAATGAAACAAACACCATCACCTTCGCGGCATTTTAAGCTACGCAACAGAGAAAACCAGATTTCATTCGGTTCAGGAGTTTTTAAGTTATGCGGGGATGAAGAGACAGACAGACAACCAGACTTTGTTACTTTTTTTTAAGTATAGATTATTCCGCCATTTATTCTGTCACGTTATTGTTTTATATCAGAAAAAGTGCGTTGGAATTTTTGCAGACACGGAATAGGATCCACCTTTTTTCGAACAATGTGACAAAAAAACACAATGCATAGGATTTAAAAAAATGTTATATGTTATTTTGCTACGATTCGTGTATTATTGTACGCGAAATGTAGCAACGTTCAGATTTCGAAATTTTTATATCCCTTTTACTACGTTTTTTTTTTGTAAAAAAAACTTTCTAAGGTCGGTATTTGGATTTGGAAAGATCCAGTTTTCTATTTTTTTAAAAGAATAATACTTAAACGAATAATAAACGTTTTTATGGCGATAGAAATGTAAAGTTATTATGGGAATGAAAATGGAAAGTATTTATAGGAATGAAAATGTAAAGTTTTTTGGGGACAAAAATTTAACGTTTGGAGGGAAAACGTTGAGTTTAAACCCTTTGAAATATTAGTAAATAACATTAATGGATTTGTGAACAAGGTAAATAAAATAATCTCTCCGAAAACAAACTTTTTGGTGAGGTTATGAAAAGTGCAATTTCTCTGCGCTAATAAAATAACAAAAATGCCTGTAATTCTGTAATTAAACTCGTAGAGTTAGAATACAATGCTCGGACGATATCAACAAGATTTTGAAATTTTGTCTGCCTGTGTGGGCGTGGGTCACATGGACACTGTTGAAGCTTGTTCCCTAAACCTTTATTATGTGGAAAAAAACCTCTCCCACAATTTCCTTGCACTTTGGCTGATTCGTACTCGACAAGTAAAACTCAAGAAAATTTGATTTCTCTTTTCGAAATCTGACTCAATTGCTGTTTTTTTTGTGATGTGGATTTGATCACTTCTTTACCGCGATCTTGATAATGTAAACAACTTTTTCAGATATAGAAACCATGGTTTTCATAATAACCTTAGTTCATAACACTTTATACAATGTGTCCGTAAAATCCTTCCCCGATCTACAGGTGAACAAACATTTTCAGATACACGCGAGCAAAGCTGCGGGCAAAAGCTTTTTTATTCGTATTTCTTCACTTCTACAGACACTCTCACCCACACACGTATATAAGGTGTATGTAAAAGTACAGAGCCCCTAAGTGCAAATCCCTCAAGAGATGAAAAATAATTGCCAGTGCTCTGAGAGACAGCACCTTTTTCCAGAACAGAGCAAATTAATCGCCAGGCTTTCGCTGCGTTTTTTTCTCGTAACTTTGTACAATCGATTCTGTATTTACTAAAATCTCGCGAGCGATGAGTGGTAATGAAAACAGACTTTTTTAGGCGTCGATATGATCACGAAAATAAGTTTGAGTTTCTACTACTGGTTTTTTTAAATATAACGTATTGGAATCTAGGCATTGCATATATTAAGACAGTATTGATGTGTAGGAATTTTTAAAAATCATTTTTTTTGAATTTTATTCTTAATAATTTACCCTCCTAAATACGTCTGTGAAAACCGTTGAATGATACTCATAAAATTAGCCGAATTATAGAAATAATGAGTATGCTCGTGGAGCGCGATCTAGACGCAGAAACTTCAAAGGTGTTTTTCTCGATACTGTATTTTCAAATCGGCTACCACGATATCTCGATAACCGATTGGCCGATTGTGCTCAGGTTCGGCAAACACCTTCAGTAGACTGTTTTTCAGTTTGTAACAGGATTGATTCAAATTAATTTTTTTCTTCATATATCTCGTAAAATGATCAGAAAAATAATAAAAATTAATCATCAAAGTTTAGCATGCCACCTTTTTGCATTTTTTCTGTTTTTTGCTGACTCTGATACCAAAAATCACAACACTCATTCATGCAGATTAATATTTGTTTTTTTTCCTTCAGATTCATACAACGTCTACAGCACTAGTCGCCAATTAGGGGCGTTTTTCGCGCACCGTTGTAACAAACGTACAAAAGAAAATCATGTTTTTTTTATTTGTACATATTCTTAATGGATCAATTAACGTCTGTGTTTTTATTTATTTTTTTAAAATATATTTTAACCTTTCATAGTTCAACTGAGACTTTTCTCCGAGACTACAAGGTTGGGACTCGAACTCACGACCTTCCAATGTTCTAAGTTAGAGGCAAGCACGCTAACTACTAAACCAGCACACCAGTTTGCAATTTTTCTTAGTTATATTTTTTTGGTTATTTTATCCGAGAAATCACCTCTAAAAGGCTTTCTAGATAACAATACCGCCTTCATACAGTGCTTATCATTTGCTAAACGCCTTTTCGTCACTCATCCCGTTCACTACTATCCCCCATGGATACGGTGGTTATAAAATCAACTTATCACGTCAATTCGAAACTTCATCATTTTCGGTTCTTTAACCCTTCCTTGACACGCTTATATTTGGCCACGGCTTTGACACACTAGGTCAATTGGGCCCGGATAGTACTTTATCCACCTGCCCTTAATAACCCTTCGGTCCATTTGTATTGAACAAAAATCCGGGATGCACTTTAAACATTTTTTAATATGTGCATAATTAAAATTAGGAATATATAAAATTGAATTGTTGTAAAAAAATATTGAATACTTTTAATTTTGGGCAAGTGAACATTTTATATCAAATTCGTCCGGGTTAAAATGACCCAGTGTGTCAAGGAAGAGTTAAACTACAAAAGGGCTTGTATTACTTTGATGTTAAAGGAGTTTCGGCACAATTGACGATATGTTCCATTTGATTCAAATGTATACAGTAATTTTTTTTTCATATACTACTGTGTCCAAAAAATAAGGTGACATTGTATTTATTTCGAAAATTCTTTATTTATTTTTCCAAATCAATTTCATCCCCTTCAAAGTAATCCCCTCCCGATGCAATGCACTTATGCCAACGGATTTTCCAATCTTCGAAACACTGATTGTAGTCACTTTCCGGGATGGCCTTCAGTTCCGTCTTCGCTGCGGCTTGAATCTCCTCTATCGTATCAAAACGGTGTCCCCGGAGCGATCTTTTGAGCTTGCTGAACAGCCAGAAGTCGCACGGCGCCAGATCAGGTGAATACGGTGGTTGCGGAACAATATGGGTTGAGTTTTTGGCGCCGTGCGACTTCTGGCTGTTCAGCAAGCTCAAAAGATCGCTCCGGGGACACCGTTTTGATACGATAGAGGAGATTCAAGCCGCAGCGAAGACGGAACTGAAGGCCATCCCGGAAAGTGACTACAATCAGTGTTTCGAAGATTGGAAAATCTGTTGGCATAAGTGCATTGCATCGGGAGGGGATTACTTTGAAGGGGATGAAATTGATTTGGAAAAATAAATAAAGAATTTTCGAAATAAATACTATGTCACCTTATTTTTTGGACACAGTAGTATACTGAATGCACCTTATACATTTTTATTCGATCATCTACACCGTTTCTATAATATTTAGAATTGAAGCAACACTTTTTAAGGAGTCTTCTCACTTTAGACACTAAAAAAGGCTATTTTCATGCATTTTTTTGATAGGTTTATATTAAAGAAATTGATATTGATATAAAAGTTGTTACACTTAATAAAGACACTTTCGAAATACATTTTTTTAAATTTCATTTATTTGAGTCACTATTTATAGACAAAAATGGTAGTTAAAAAAATTTCCTAAAAAAATTGTAGGTCTGTGCTGTTGATGAAATCTCGGAGATAGATCATCCGAAACAAAAAAATCAAACGGTTTTAGATTCGGTATGTTAATGGCTATAGCGCATATCATACGATTTTTGATATATGCAAAAATAACAAAATGGCGGACATTTTTCGGAAAAATAAAAGAACGTGTTTTTTTCACCGTTTTTGGCAACAACGAAAATAGTAAATATCGAAATTTCAAAAAATCTTTGATATGCCATATAGCTATAGTTGTAAAGAATATGTGGTTAAAATTTCATGAGGAGCGGTTCAGTAGTTTCGAACATTTTATCAACAAGCCGTCGAAAAACGTTGTTTCGAGAAAAACGCGTTTAAAGTTTGTTTGGGTAACATAAATACATAATTTCTTTTTAAATGTATTTCGAAAGTGTATTTATTGACTGCAACAACTTTTATATTAATATCTATAATATAAACCTATCAAAAAAAAATCACGAAAATAGCCTTTTTTGCGTCCACAGTAAGAAGACCGCTCAACATAGGGAGAAGCCAAGTTGTCATAATGTAATTGGAGCCGAAATTGTCATAATATATGGAGTATTTTGACAGTTTTCATAACACTTTGACATTTTTTTATACCATTTTTCACGTAAAACTGTTATTCAGTGATAAGCGTAGACATCCCCTTGTGTTAAAAAGTGTGTCTTCAATTGCAAATTTTGAAGAAAATTGTAAATAAAAGAAATGGATATCGTCACTTATCCCGGAATTCCTTAAGACCACAGTAACGGGTATAAGATCATGTGCGAATTTAACAACTTTTTTTCGTATGAAAAGTGATTCACTCTTAAAATTGGTTACACATCTATTTAGTATAAATATCAAGCTGTTAGAATATATATATATTTTTTTTCCATGTACAAAATGGTTGACTACTAATATTTTCTTTCGTTATCTTGACATGTAGCATCCACAATTTTTTACCTAGAACAAAAAACGAAAATTCTCGTCAAACTAGATTAGAATACCTAGAGAAGTGCGTACGGAATTTAAAAAATATTGTTTCATTCAAAAGTTCTAGGTATTTGAACTCAAATGAATTTTCAGTGAAAAATTTCGTTGTAACGGCCCATAAACTGCTCATAAAATGAAAAGTTTTCGATTAATCAGCAACTTCGTACGTACTTCTCTGCGAAATGCGATTAGGAACATAACTTTGAAATTTGAAGTAAATCGAGTGAAAATTGTTGATATTCATACTAAACAGCTTCCGGAGTAGAAATTGTTCTAGCCTGTCTGAGTTACGACCTAGTAACTGGCTCGCCCAATTGAGCTCATACGAACTGGCCAATGGTTGGCTCGCTATGAGCTAGTAATATTGTGAATGTTTTGTTATCCAGCCATTGTCTAGCCACTGCCCGTCTGATCTTGGTCACAAATGACAAAGTGAGGTTATGCGAGTACGTATAGTTCCATCGAGCGAATGGCTCATGGCTGACTAGCTAACATGAGTTTTAGATGGCTTTACAAAAGAAAAAAATTTCAAGTGGGCACGACGCCATAACCTAGCCCAACACTAGTTAATTGTGGCTATGCGCCCCTTGGCTAGTCACTGCCCAGCCGAGATTGGTCACGAAAGATAAAGTGTGGTTATGTGACTATGTGTAGTTCTATCGAGCGATTGGCTCATGGCTGGCTAAGCAACTTGAGTTATAGATGGCGTTGCGAATGGCGTTTCGAAGCATTCTCATGGCGAGATACCTACTTGCAAGTAGAAATCTCGCCATGACTCAGCCAGCTATGCGGCTGTGCACCCCTTGGCTAGTCACTGCCCAGCCGATCTTGGTCACAAATGACAAATTGTGGTTGTGTGAATACGTGTAGTTCCATCGAGCGACTGGCTCATGGTTGGTTAAGCACTTTGAGTTACAGATGACGTTGCAAATGAATAAAATCCTCAAGTCGGTATATCGCGATGACCTAGCCAACACTTCCCAACTGCGGCCGCACTAGCCGGAATAAATGATCGGACAAATGCAATTTAAGGTTATGGATTTCTATGCGATTATCGCTCTAAATGCGAACGCAGTTCAGTCATTGATCCGATAATGTTATTTACATTTGTTAATCCACCCATTTTTCAATAATCTGACATTGTGTAGTGTAACGTATGTAGACGATAAGAAAATTCAGAAATTAAACAAGTAGAATTGGCTCAGTGGACAACGTCACAACTCATCACCCAGAGGTCCCGGGATCGAAACCACGTTACGGCACAAGCGTTTGCCTGAGATAATTTAAAATTGAACCATTAATATATTTACAGCGCAAATATCATAACCCTAATTAATGAACAACGAAGAATATCATAAAAGGGTCCAATCATGTAAATAATGTGCAAAAAAAAATAATGACAATATAAATATATAGCCGCAAATATTTTTTATCTAATCGCCACCTAATTTTTTGTTCCCAGTCGCTAGCTGAAAAAAATAGTTCATGGCTAGGTCAGAAATATAATACAGCCGTGGGATATTTCTTTCTATCTAGTCACCATCTAATTTTTTGTATTCAGTCACTAGAGGGCTAAAGCGTTACAAGGCTGGGTAGTCAATGGCTAAGACGGCTAGCTAATGGCGATTCGAAACATTACTTTACTAGCTATTGGCTAGGCGGTGATGAGTTACGTTTTCCACTCGGGTTGATATACATACTAAACAGCTTGATATTCATACTAAATAAATGTGTAATCAATTTTATGAGTGAATCACTTCTTCATGCGAAGAAAAATTGTTAAATTCGCACATGATGTTATACCCGTTACTGTGGCCTAAGGCCTGAAGGAGTTTCAATACCAAAATCGAAATGGTTATAGACTATTGGAATTCATATCACCAGGAGATTAATTTAGGATGCATTAACTGTCTAAAAATGAGTCCGTTTCACCACATAGTTTCGGAGATTTTGAAGGTTCAAGTTGAGTTTTGTTCGAGTATTATCAATGAACCAAGTGAAGAAACCGCTCAATTTTTCAACACGACATTCCTGACACTAATCGCAGTTTGTTCATTTTGTTTCATTTAAATCGAAGCATTATTTTAACCTCTACAGCCCTATAACTAGTGTTTACGAAGTGCCACGTGTACCAAATGGATGAACGTTCACGTTGAACCGTCATGGCACGTGGCATTTTGTAAACACTCGTTATAGGGCTGTAGAGGTTTAAATGATGCTTCAATTTAAATTTAAAAAGCTGAACAAACTGCGATTAGTGTCAGGAATGTCGTGTTAAAAAATTAAGTCTCACTGGCCGAATCGAAGCCGATTCCTCAACATCTCGTATTATCAACACGGCCGCACACTACTCGTACTAATTGGAAATGACTGGCTATAAACTCGACAAAATGACCTTCTTCGGCGAGATATAACAACTTTTCGGATACATCATCCTAGCAGCTTTCAAAAACTGGAAATGCGGGGCTGCAACGAAGACTCGCCTAAAACAACAACTTCGATTTTTACTAAAATGTAGACAGGAAGGTTTGATACCGAAACAAATTTATTCCAAAAACTTCAACGTACAAATTTCAGGAAACAAGGGGAAATTTAAACTACACAAAGCAACACACAAAATTCACAAATCATTATTAAATATTGAAATTGACGATCTCAATTTTCGAATCAAAATAATAAAACAAAAAATAGGAAAAAAACACCGAAATAATCAACAAAACTCACAACACTATGAAAGAAAAAAATTTCTCATTTGAAAAAACAAAATTCAACAGATTATCATTACTTATTTATGAAAAACACCACAAAAAACTCCAAAATCTTAGATTTCAACGAACCACGAATATACATCAACACATTTTCAATCATGATGAATTTTTAAGAACAATAGACTCACAAATACATCTCAACCAAAACAATACACATTACCAGAATCACCAAAACAGAAATCAACCAACACATAACTACAGTTTCTCAAACTCAATTTTCACTAAAAAGCAACGTGACGCAAATAATAACTCCTTTGCCGATCCTCTGAATAACATTAATTCAACAATTACACAAAACAACACAAAAGAATGGCTTATAAATCTCTCCAACACTGATATTCCATCCCACATTTCCACATTTTTATCTCTTGGTGAAAAATTTTGTTTTCCTTATCTCAAACCTTCAAACATAAAAAACTATCTCCACAGCTCCATCTTAGAACTTGAATCCAAACTAGAATTTCTACTCGACAAACCTAGACAAAACGAAATCAGAAAAGAATTCACTAAAATCATAGAGAAAATGAATATACCAACATCATTTTCCAACACCATTAAAATTATAAATCACACTTCTTCTTTTTAAAAAAACAATCCACAACTTTTAATTACACGAGCAGATAAAGGAAATTCAACAGTCATTTTAAACAAATCAGATTACATTGCAAAAACATACAATTTACTCGCAGACTCCTCAACTTACAAACTAACAAATAAAAATCCTATCAATATCCTACAAAAAAGCATAAACAGAATTCTCTCCAAATGGAAAAGTCTAAAAATCATCGACGAAACAAAATTTAAATACTTAAAAGCAGAAAATTGCAAATTATCTCGTCTCTACTGCCTTCCAAAAATTCACAAAAAAAACTTTCCACTTCGTCCAATAGTATCATCAATCAATAGCCCAACACATAAATTAGCAGAATTTATCCAATCATAAGTATCTAAACTAATACACACAACAAACTCACATGTCAAAGACAGCTTTTACTTTAAAAAATCAGTCTCAAACATATCAATCCCACTCAACTACAAACTTGTCTCTTTTGATGTCGTATCCCTCTACACCAACATTCCACTACAACTAGTTATTCAGTCTTCAAAAAAGATAATATCTATTTTCTGAAACATTTCCACTAAACGAAATAACTAAAGCCATAGAATACATTATGTTTTCAACTTATTTTACATGGTAAAACAAAATTTATCAACAAATTTCTGGATTATCAATGGGTTCACCTCTTGCTCCGATACTATCCAACATTGTTATGATTGATTTCGAAAAAAATTGCTTAGAAAAATTAAAATTTTCATTGCCACTATACAAAAGATACGTTGATGACATCATTATTGCTTTGCCAACAAACAAAATTGAATCCACAATCAATATTTTTAACTCATATGATTCAAAATTGCAGTTTACGTCAGAAATCGAAGAAAATAATAAAATTCCTTTTCTCGATATACTCTTAATCCGCAATCAAAATTCAATCATCACAAATTGGTACAGAAAACCTACTTGGTCTGGCAGATTTATAAACTTTTTTTTCCCACCATCCACTTTCCCAAAAAAAGCTATAATTTACATGTTAGTTGACAGAACAATAAAACTATCTCATCCGTCTTTTCACCATAAAAATCTTCAACTCATTAGGAACACGATGACAAAAAATTGCTATCCGATTTCTTTCACAGAAAAAAATAATAAAACAAAGACTTTCTACAATCAAAAATCCAAATAACAAAAATAATAACTTTGACTCCTCTAGACTAATAAATCTACCATAAACAAAAAACATCCATCGCCAACTAATTCGTCTTTTCAAACAGTATAATATAACACTAGTCACAAACAACAAACACAACATCTTATCGATCACAGGTTTCACCAAAGACAAAATAGATAACACCAAAAAATCTAACATAGTGTACAAAATTGATTGTAATGATTGTAACTCCACATACATAGGCCAAACAAAAAGATACCTTAAAAACAGAATCAATGAACACAAAAATAGCCTAAAACACACCAACACAATACACACAGCTCTAGCACAGCACGCAATAGCACAAAAACACGATTTCAAATTGGATGATGTAAAAATTTTAAACAATGAACAATGGCTCAAAAAAAGATTGATCTTAGAAATGATTCAAATCAAAGCGCATCCTAATGCCACAAATTTTAGAACTGACGTAAATAAGCTAAGCTCAATATACAACTCAATAATATAATCATAATAATATTTTATCACCATAACTACACACTCAATTTTTAAACTCGTAACTCAATTTTAAAAACTCTTGACATAACACATTAACCTCAAAATCTCTGACACGATACATTTTTTTTTTTTTTTTTTTTTTTTTAACAAATAACTCTTAAGACGATACGGGTACCCTCAAACTCTTGACACGGCACTGACAAAGGATCATTCTCCCTCTCTCCAGAAACATTAAATTCGCCACTTAGTCTTTCTCGAACTCTCTGGGACGTCACTACTCGACATGTGGAGCAGAGAAAATTTTTTCTAATTTTCTTCTTTGTGCTTGCGGGGATATATTTATTTTATTTCAATGGCAATTACCACTTTCTCACAACATCTCATTAATCTCATTAATGAAGACAGTAGATCGAACTAAAGTTTCTTTCATTATACCAATATCTCACAGATAATACAATCGCCCAAAAACGATTAAGCTTGTCAATTGAATAAGAACGGTTCCGAATCAATCCCCCGATTCAACCTCACGAGACAGTATTTTATTATCGCAAATACTGTCTACACCAACCATCCTCCAAGCACAAATCAAAGAAAACTAGAAATATCGACAATATTCAGGTTCGTCATCTAACATAATTCTTATCTTTCTCACAACATCACACTCGCACACACCACCCTTGTTACTCAACAAAAAGAATAAATTAACTTTTTACAAATAATCACTCAGGCAATATCACCATGATTGAAAAATTATGAGAGAAAAAACTAACACAAAATTTACACAAATCATTATAACACATTTAAAACTTATTTATAACACAAAGTACAATTATACAAAATCTGTAAACTCTATTAATATAATTTGTATCACGAAATTTGTGGAACAAATAAAGTTTCTGAAGAGGATCCGAACCAAGGATCGAAACGTAAACGGAAAAAAACTCCCTTTTTCTTTCCACCACGACCTTGGAAATCTCACTGGCCGACTCGAAGCCGATTCCTCTACATCTCGTGTTAAAAAATTAAGGCATTTCTCCACTCGCTTCAGTAATAATACTCGAACAAAATTCAACTTGAACCTTCAAAATCTCCGAAACTATGTGGTGAAACGGATTAATTTTTGGACAGTCAATGCATCTTAAATTAATCTCTCGGTGATATGAATTTCAATCGTCTACAACCATTTCGCTATTGGTATCGAAACTCCTTAAGTCTATATACCCGGACGATGAAAAAACACGTTTGAAAATCCCGCATACACCTTATATACGTGACCGCATATAAGCTTTTGTTTCCATAACCATTTTCATTCATACGCACCTAATTTCATCCCTTACGGGGAGAGGGCCGTCCCCTTTCATCATGGCTTCCATTTTTTCGACCAAGCTCCAAATCCCGCGTATACTTTTGTCACAGGTATAAATCGTACAATTGCAACAACCCACCGCGTGTACCAGCGCAAAGACGTCGGTGGCCCTTATCAACCGCGTGGGTGTCGCGTTTCTTTATTTTCCACAGAGTAAGCGATCCTCGAAATTCCTGGTTCGTCACAAACCCCTAAATCTCGTGGATCCCTTTCCCTCGAATGAGTCCCGGAGCATTTGGTCATGGCTGAGGAAGCGCAAGGCAGCGGAGCAATCGGATCGTGAAACGGGAGCGACGACTTGTGGCAGGCGACTTCCGGAAAGGCTGAAACCGTGCAATCCGGAATGTCCATCGAGGTGCATAGAGTTCGAGAAGTGTAGGGACAACGAGGCGGCGAGAATGAAATTGACGAATTGCCGAGAACCCGAGGGCGCATCAAAGCCGAACTTTGATCAGGCAAGTATCCTCGGCACGGTGTTGGAAAGGAAGAAAACGCCGGATCCATGCACCTGCGTAGTCTTGAATCGGCAGAAAAAACGTTCTCGGGAGAGGGATCCGCGCCTTCGCGATCCCAGATACGAAATGACAGCCGGCGATGTCTTCGTATTTACGGAACATCGGAAATCGTGCGTCAGTGAAACTCGTGAACCCTTGCCCCAACCACCGCCCTCGTACAAATTGCCGCGTGCCGTTTTCACGCAAAAATTCGTCGAAAGGGCGGCAAGGGTGCCCAACACTTGCGCGACTGCCTGGAAATTTGAGGAAAGTTGCGATTCTCCCTCGCCGAAATGTACGTTGATCCCTGAAGCTCCGATCTTGCCGTACGAAGAGCTCAGACCACCGGAGACACGGAGAACCGCGTTCTCTTGCAAAAATGGCGCTCGACCGGAAGCCAAACCCCCAGGCAACCAGTCAAAGTGTTGCGGTTCCTCGAGATCCGAGTATCAACGAGATCGAACGACAGCGCTCACGGATCCGCCTACCGAAATTATTCCACCAACCATTGACTCGGAAGATTTATCCTCGGAGATGAGTAGCGCGAGGGATAAATCGAGATTCGAACAACTGAAGAAATTGACGAGAGCCAAAGAGGGCAGATGCTGCGAACTCTTCACCGGAAGTAATCCGGAAAAAGCGAATTGCGGCGTTCCGTCTTGTAAAATGAGTACGTGGTGCCGACCGCAACGAAAGATTAAAGAATCGTAGATCTTACTTCAACGATCCATACGGAAAGCCACAAACAAATGTAACGCTCTGTATCTGCAATGTTTTTTTTAAATCTAAATTCGTGTACGTCTGTTATGTACATGGCCAATAAAAATGTAAAAGTACGCAGATTATATATAGTTTATAATGTTACAACATGTATATAATTTGTATATAATTAATATTTAATTAAGGGAAGGGGAGGGGTTTCAGGGTGAAAAATAAACACTTTTTTGCCAATTTTTTCGTCTATATGGATAGAGTAAATTTATGGACACCTTTTGTACATTGTTAAGTGTCATTTCAAGAACATTCCATGAAATTTATACGCGAACATATCCACAAACAAGCCGGTGACACAGCTTTTCCAAGAACGCCTTTGGAAATACACGATTTGCGGTGTTCACTGTATCTCAGCTAGAAATTATCTGGAATCAAGTACCATTAAAATTTAGTCAAAGTATCATCAAATCCTCCCCCCAACGGTCTTGGATAATTTTTTTTTTGGTCATGTAAAGTGAAAAGTGCTATTTTTCACGAAAAATTCCGCCATTTTGGGGGTGGAAACCCCCCTCAATGTAAAAAAAATCTCAAACTAACCGTTGGGGGGAGGTATTTTATATGTAGAAAGTGTGTACCAAGTTTGAAATAAATCGGCCATGTAGTTTTCAAATGGCAGTGAACACGGACTTTGAAAAAGTGGTTACGAGAAAAACGCGTTTGAAGTTTAGAGAAGTCGGAGCTACAGTGTTAGAGGAGCGGGACTGAATAGTCAATAACTTCGAGAGTTTTATTCTGATTGACTTGAAATTTTGGGATTATATTTTTTAAATGTTTAACTAGAAGGAAATACAAAAAAATCGATTTTTCAAATGTGCAAACCCCTACCCTCCCCTTCATGTGTAGTATTAGTATATACTATATATTAACCCTTCAGCTGCACACTTCCGCGACAACCTCTGACTGCACATGGGGTCCATTCGACCCCAGACGTTTTTCGGATCGTTATATTTCTCTAAATATGTATTTTTTTGTAGAGACGTTTTTTGTAGTCAATGATTCTTATTTTATGGTTCAAAATTTATTTTTTAAGAATAACACACGTTAAGTGACCAAACATTAGTTAAAAGTGGGAGATGCGTTGAAAAATACGTACTTGCGTGACAAAGATAATTTTTTTGGTCAGAATATCACAAGAAAATCCCTGAGATTTTTAAAGACGAAGGTTTGTAGATACGAAAAAAGGCAGTATCGCCCGCCTTTCACAATAAGTCTATTAATTCACAGGTTTGAATTTGAGCTTTTCTGGGATAGTCAAAAATGAAAAAAATCGACTCCTTCGGCAGATCAATTGTTGAAAACGTATATTTTCCGCATTTTTCTTACTTCAGTGACTTATTCACATTTACCGCAATCGACGCATAAGTACATTCGGTGCTCGTTGCACATAGCCCTCCTGCCTAACGGACCCTTGCTTTTGGTTTTATGATCGGCATTCTAAATAAAAAATTTACTATACTAGGGGAAAATAAAAAATATCTATGAGCATTTTCTATCATAACTCACGTGTATAAAACACCAAATTTCGCGAAAAACATTTTTTCACTTTCACCGCACTATTACATAAACGGGGTCGATTCGACCCCAGATCGTTTTCGACAACTGCCCCATACACGGGCAGGATGTAGAATGGGGGCCGAGTGTCTACCTATAGAGTAGGAGTGGAGAAAAATTCCAGCGCCGCTCTGCGGCCGAATAGATTACCCCCTTTTGCGATACAGTCAGGTGAAAAAAAATGGGGTCAAAACGACCCAGTGTGCAATCGAAGGGGTAATACTACACTATGGTATATAATTAAAATATAGTATAACAGGACACAGGGTGTCCTGTTATGAATGGATAATCCTGCAACTGCCGATAGGTCACACGGAAAAAAAGAAATAGTAAAAAATACAGGGGCTTCACAGTTCGCATTGGACTCGAGCGATTGCACAGCGATATTACCTGAAACACAGTGCTTAAAATACAGTGTGCTCAAAGTAAATTATTACAGCTCCTATACTGTCCTCTTTGGACTCGAACCGCTCTACTGTATCTTTTACTGGAACACACAGTCCAAAATACAGTGTATTCAAAAGTAAATTTTGACAGTTCAACACTGTAATATAAATTTAATAAAACTTGTAATTTGACAGTTGGTTAATCTGTATTATGTACACTGAATGCGCCAGTTATATCGACAGAGTTTATGTAGGTGTTTTAACAGTGAAGTCCTCTGTTCTAGAAACTGGTTAGCAACAGATATACTTTCAGTTTTGAACCGTTGCTTTTTACAGTGTGAACACAGGAAACGTTCTTGTTTTAATCGTGTAATTCAAACTTGATGAACCCCGTAATTTAATAGGGCCACAACTCGTATATTATACAAAATTAGGGGTAAAAATAACATTAGATAGCCTTGAAAGAACAATTGAAACGTTGAAAGGACTGCCAGTCCTTTGTGTCCTGGTCGCGCCACGCTCGAGACAAGTCCTAACCAGTGAATACCGTTCACAACGTCACACTGTAAATTTGATTATAAAAATGAAGTAAAAAAATTCGACGAAACCTTTGCTTACAATGTATATTGCAAGCAATGTAATATATATATATATATATATCAAGTATATCTCAAGTATATATCAAGTATATATATATCAATATATATATATATATCAAGAATATAATAAAGTGAATGAGCACACAAAAAAGTTTATCCATAAAAGAAGTTTGAGAAAAATGTGTAGAAAATATTACAATATCAATCACATACACAGGAACGTACCTTTTTGTAAATAATTCTCTCTTTTTTTATAATTTCTTGAATTATGTTGCACAAATTTCAAAGTTCGCATCCTATCGACCACGCACTACTAACGGGCAATCCTTTGTGTCCTGGCCACGTGCCTCACCCCACGCGCGAGACAAGTCCTAATTAGACAAGAACGTGCCTTTTTAAAAAAAATTCTCTCTTTCTTTATAATTTCTTGAATTCTGTCGCACAAATTTCGATGTCCGCGTCCCATCAACCACGCACTACTAACTGGCAATCCTTTGTGTTCTGGCCTCGTGCCTCATGTGCAGACAGTATAAAAATCAGTGATCTCATGTAAATTTTACAGCTGAATATTTTTACTGAAATCACTGATTTATTCACAATACTAAACTGTAAATAAATCAGTGTAACTGTAAAAATCTCAGAGTGCACAGATTACGTCACGAACTGTCGAAAGACGAGTGAAAGTACCATGCCACACTGTACAATTTAATGAATCACTCTGTACTCAATACAGTTCACACTGTAACCCTTGCAGTTTTCGTACAGTATAAAAATCGGTGATCTCATGTAAATTTTACAATTGAATATTTTTACTGAAGACACTGATGTATTCACAATACCGAACTGTAAATAAGCCAGTGTAACTGTAAAAATCTCAGTGTGTACAGGAAAATTCGTCATTTTTGCAGGACAGGATTTACATTACTCTGTTTTACTGTAAAATGAAGTATGGCACCCTGTTTTTCATGCGGTTTATGCTGTGATTTTCGCTGTTTCTTTTTTTCCGTGCAGATCACCTCCTACTATATGCTGAAATTTCAGTTTAGTGAAAGTCCCATTTTGGGAGTTATTTTTTTTGCATGCCATTTCTACAAATGATAACTTTTTTGACCCGGTTTTTTAAAAGATACTCTTGGTTACTTGTTTTATCTAGACAAGTCTTCTTGTTAACCTTGAATGCTAAGGAAACTTTATGAAAAAAGATCTTATACAGAATTTTCCTACAAACTAATTCAAACATTTGAATTCGTTAGCTTGCGGTGTAAAAAAATGTGCGACGCATATGTTGCCAGTTACTTTCAAAAGTTGCTTAGTTATTATCGATTGTAAACTGGTATTACGCTTTAACATTTGTCTTTTCATTATTTTTTATCGAATTTCAAATTAACTAAGTTGTCTTATTGGAAATTCTGAATTAAAATTAAAAATTATGTTACCAGCGAGTGGCACGAGCTATTTTATGGTTTGAGGCATGTGAATTATGGAAATGGTCGATCCCTCGCGTGCTTCCACGAATTTGACCTTGAAACTACTAAAAGTTTCTAAAAGAGACGGTGATACCAGACTAATGTAGATCGATTAGACGGAGATAATTTCCGCACGGGTAAACAAAAGTCATCATTTGTAGTGGAATGTAATGGCATGCAAAAACCCAAAAGCGGATGATTTTTTCAAAAAATAACATAAAGCCCTAAATCTCGAAAACCGTGGAACTTTTACTAAACTGAAATTCCAGCATATAGCAGGACATGATCTGACCTATCGACAGTTGCAGGATTATCGATTCATTACAGGACACTCTATACTATGAAAATATGCTACGCATAATAATCAATAACAAATAAATTAGAACGCGCTTATTGACATTGAATATTGCGTACATATGTATTCAAACTTATTTGATATATATATCTAATTTGTATCAAGAGGTTCATACCGGGACCATTTCGGAGCTCCAGTGCCACATATAGGGACATGCGGCGCACAAGGACGGTCCCGGTATATTTCTATGTGCAAGGGCTTATTAATAACGAAAATATTACACGCTTATTAGCGTTTATTATTAGGGCCGTTCAAATCACTTGGGGAAAGATATTTACGGAGACGTTTGCAAAGACGACAGTGATGATCGAAAATGTACATTTCCTTGAAACTATGCCTACGTATGTAGTCTTCGCATGCATACTATTATGCATAAAATCGAATAATGAGTCAGTCCCGCCCGCTAGAAATTGACATTTAAAAAACTTGAGATCATTTTTCACTCGCTGAGAAATTTTGAAGCGGTCACGACCACAGTCTTCCATACAGGTCTTGCAAGTCGATCGAATATCAATGGTAGGGGTGACTCGCGTATTGAAGCCGTCTTTGATTCCGCTAGTATCGGAGGATGTTGTTTTTCAAAGAGACTACAGGGAAGGAGTCCAATCTTCGTATGGACAGACGGTATAAGAAACGTCCGGAAATTTTGTTCTGAAAAATGGTGTTAAATACGGCCTGTAGGCGTCGCAGTTTAGTTAGTGTACTAAAAATATAGTAATACAGCTAATACACAGGGTGATACCGACTGCTATAGTGGCTAATTGTTGACGCTTGTCAAAAAGAATCATCTATCGTGCAGTAAAATTGTTTGTTTGCGACGGCGACTTTGAAAGAGTATCGGACGAGGGAGTATTAGCGATAAAAGGCATAACAAATAATTTAAATTTAAAAAAATCATTAAAGTTAAAAAAAAACATTACGAGACGAGAATCGAAACCAGCACCTCGCGCGGTGCTATACAGTTTTTGGATATTGTGCGTAAAATTAAACGTAACACTCAAACACATCCTAGTAGTCGTTCGATTGTAGAGTTTGGGCTGTTGTTATCAGCACCTTTGACACTTGATATTATTTTAATAAATATAAAATGTAAGATGATGGATCATGGTAGCGGTGAGTCTTGTGATGCTATTTTTTTTCGACGTACACAATGGCCGATTACTAATATTTTATTTTGTTATTTTTTTTAGGCCTTTCGCGGGGTTACATTTAGCATCGACAATTTTTTATCTAGAATAAAAAACAAAAATTCTCATCTATATACATTACAATAGCTAGAGAAGTACGTACGGAATTAAAAAAATATTGCTTTATTCAAAAGTTGTAGGTGTTTGAACTTGAATTTGGATTGAACTTGAATTTCCAGTAAAAAATTTCGTATAAAACTGCGCATGAAATGAAAAGTTTTCGATTAATCAGAAATTCCGTACGTACTTCTCTGCGAAATGCAATTAGGAACATAACTTTTAAATTTGAAGTAAATCGAGTGATAATTGTTGAAGTTATTTGTCATTCCAATTGGAAAAAAGCTGTTTCAAGAAAAACACGTTTAAAGTGAGGTGGGCTTACGTTATGAGCTTAAAGTTGGTGAAAAAAAAAAATTCTTGCTATAAATCGAATAGTAACTTATTCTTATCATGATAAAGAACCGTTTTAGCGAGAAAAAAATCCATTTTTTGAAAATTCTACTGTGACCTTACCCCTTAACAATAGGATTCCCAATGCTGGAATTGTGATGGCGAATCGTCTAGGGACCGAGAACGGTAGGGGGTCGATAGAAATACGGGTCAAATAAAACAAGTTGAATAACTCGAAAACGGTTAGTGAAAGCAGCGCGGCCCCGAGGGGGCAAGGGACTGCTTTGCGTATCGGCTCCTGTCGCTCAATGCACGTCACCCCCCGAGCGCATTGGACATTATTATGTGGGTGCATAGCTTTTTCGACATAAAAAGTAACTTTTGCGACTATTAGTGTATTGCGGATTGTTTAAAAACTATTATTCCTTCTGCAACGTTGTCGGGGCGTCGTAAATCGGGGCCTTTTTTCGGAGAATTTTTTTTTGCCTAAGGGTTTTTTTGAAAAATGTGAAAAAAATTCAGGATGTCTTTTAGAGTCAATGGAATCAGTTTTTTAAAAAATAGATCGAATTGGCGGAGGCCACCGAAAAAGTCCACCGGATTCACGTGGAATACCTCATATGTTTATAACGACATTTAAGGTAGTACGTGCGCGAACCTCCTCATTAGAAAAAAAGTTGATTTTTTTGTATGCTGTAGTAGAGACATGAAAAATGACGTCCGCAAGAACTCTGCAGGCCTTACCGGCTAAATACAATACTAATTAATTCACGAAATCAACGCCTTTAACCCGCACCATATAGGGAATCCGTGCGGATCGAACTTTGGAACGGAAATAACAATATTTCCCGGTCAGATCAGAGCTATGCGAAAAGCGACGAATAACAAGAAAACTGTCGCGGTCACGTATGTTCCATAAAAAAATATAGGTTACGGGACATTTCGAGCAGATATCATCGATTTAATCGACTCATTTTTGCGTTCGCTTGCCGCGTCTGCCATCTCTCTTGTTACAATATGCACATTACACATACACTACAACACACGATTACACATACGATAAACAAACACATGCTTGACATGTATCGAAAGCACCTGAATACAGCGTTGCCACGGATATTTCCAGAATTATGAAATGGCAGCTCAACAACTCAAGTCAAATCTTATTGCGATTTTACTTCACTTACCAAACTATAATACATACAGTTATTACATGCACTTCTCAAATAATTATTTTCTGTATCAAGTTTGTTATTATACCCAAATACATTATATTTTGCTTTGTTCAGATTCGATAATTTATAGATTTTCTGCTGACTAGTCAATCCGCTGGTACTACCTTAAAGAAACGCTGTTATGTTTCTTTTCCAATACATCTTTTCACAGCCCTTTTAATCTTTTAAATGCCTTATGCATTGTAATTCTAATATAACAATTATGTTATCATTATATTATTAATAGTATTAATTCAATTCTTGATATATCAGGAAAGAAACATAAAGGTATTTACAGAAACATTAAGATGTGTGTATATATATAAACACATCTTGACGTTTTTATAAATACTTATTATATTATAATACTTAACTATATTAATAATAATAATATAACTATATATTAACTCATCATTAATATTAACAATAATTATTAATAATATGATTAATAATAATAAAAATATATATAATATTATTAATAATATAACAATAATCCCACAGGCCATGAATAGTTCTGTTGCGAAATAATACATGAAGCATTTAAAAGATTAAAAGTGCTGTGAAAAGATATATTGGAAAAGAAACGTAATGGTATAATATTTCTTTCCTGATATAATTTGTACAGCCTGGCCTTTTGCATGATACACATTTGAGTAACTGGTGTGAAAGGGAAGGGAAGGGCACTCATGTCAACACCGTCAAAAGGACATACTCGGAATAAATCTTCCTACTAAATTCAAGTAGGAGAATAAGAAAACCAATGTAAATAAGAAGAACCCAACATGAAAATAAGAAGGCCACGAATGTGTTTACTTTCGTGGCCTTCTGATTTTCATATTCGTGACCCGACTTAATCACGTATCTGTATATTTTCTCATTCTCGTACATCTATCTTAGCATTATAATTCCTCGAATGATATTGTAATTGTTGAAAAGGGGTAAAAGGTGAGATTTTTCTAATTTCAACTCTTTTCTATACCCAGTCCGTACGGAGGAAAAAAAATTAAAACTCAAATTAAGGGCATATAAGATGCAAAATCAATAATGCTATCATATAGCCAGATAATCTAGCTACAATTATAGCCTATTACCAAACTGATAGGGTATAAAATGAAATCATACTAATCGATTTTTTCAAAAACTTTTCCAATTGACCCCAGCTTACCCTACCTCCTCGCCGTCGGTCGAAGGCAACAACAGGCCCACCAACGTTGCTCCTACAAGCGTAAATAATCAACCACGCGATAATAGGCCTCTTGGATATGGGGATGTACACAAATTACGTAACGCTAAAGTCCTTCATCCCCCCCCCTCCCCCACGTACTAGGACCGCGGTGCCTGGCCAGAACCCCCCCGCCCCCGTTCCGTTACGTAACGGGTGCTTTCTCGTCAATGATTACAATTTTTCATAGACATAACCAATTATGAAAGAATCTGGTTTATACTCATTTTATATATGAAGTTTATACTCATATATTATATGAAGTATATATTCATCCAGTTGTATACCAATTGTAATGGCAAAATCTTTCAAATTAATCCTAGAAGGAGCATGCGTGGGCCATATGGAGCCCACACCCATTTCAAAGTATACGCTCCTGAAATAGTAGACGGCTTTTTTCGGGTTCGGGCCCCCTCCATAACTCAGTTATCTCTCAGTTAACTCTGCCCTTCGTTGGCAGAGAGAATTCGACAAAAAGTGCCCGAAATGGCAGGAAATTTTTCCTGAAAACTTGTACTCTGGGGTTTTTGAGGGTGCTGATTACGAATATGACCTCAAAATTCAGGAATTCACAATAACGAACAAATATGGCGAATGAAAATACAAATAATACAGATTGATTTAGATGAAAATCGGTACTCATTGGTTGTGTAGGTTGGAACATTTTGAATTTTCAAATTTAATGTTCAGATTCGTAATAAACGACCTCAAAAATCCCGGAGTACTAATTTTCATCTAAATCGAGTAAAGTTTTTTATTTATATTGGCGCCGCCATTATGAATTTCCAAATTTTGACTTCAAATTCGGATTCAGCGAGCCCAAAAACCCCCGGGTGCGGCTCCAATTTCAAATCAGAGCAAATTAAATAGGGGAATAGAGGATGATGCACTATTGCGTCAATGCCACACAGGGCACTGAATTATTTGACGCACTATTGCGTCAATGCCAACGAAGGGGCTAACTCTCTGGCCATTGAGCTTACTCGGTGTGAGCGCTCAGCAGCCATCAGTTTCGACGCAATGCTCGTAATAAGATGGTCTCGGGGCCAAGCGGACCCCACCTGCTCTTTGGCGTAAACAGTTTGTAGTCGAACGTTGATTTGATTTTCTTATAGTTGAAGGCAATAAATTACGCTCATTATTGCTTAATAATAAAGTATACGCTCAATAATAAATATATAATAAAGTATACGCCGTGAAAACTATTTTTTTCCTCCGGTTTTCCATACATTTTTTTGTCACGCACGATCGTGGAAAAAAATGCAGCACAAGGGTTTTTCATGTTTGGCAATTTTTTAATAAATACGGATGAATCTTTATCGATATTACTTGCAAAAAAAATGTTTTTACTTAATTATCCTTAACTTTTCCCATTTCCGAATCTCGCGAAAAAGGCCACATGCATAGGCTCAGAAAACTATACTTTTTTGAGAGAACGCAGCGGTAATATTTTTTTCTAATAGTACATTGTGTCTACTTTAAAACCGCGTTTGATTTTTTTCAATCGGTTGATTAGGGAAAAGTGAGATTTTTTTGTTTGAAAAAAGTCTTTTTTGCATATTTTTCTTTTTTTTCCGTCTAGAGCACTTTTTCACGATATTTGGTTTTTGAAAATTGACTTTAATACACACCATTTTCTTGCTTATTAAAAAACGAAGAGATTCATCCTATATAAACCCAATTTTCGTTCATAGGAAGCGATAAAACCCAAGAAGGCTCGTGAGAGCCACACGGACCCCACATGTTCCCTAGAAAGCACCATAAATGGGATGCCTCTTCTATGGTTAACCGATATATGAGGGATTCTCCGTCAATTCAGCCACTTTTTTTCGACCACCTCAGATCTGCCCCATAATTGGTTATATCAAAGTACTACTAAAAGGCATTCTATGTGAATTTTTTCAGATTTTTTAATTCAACATTTTAGAAAATGCCGTTTTTTTCCAAATGAATATATCTCGGAAACTAGAAGTAACTGAAAAAAAATGTCTGTACATAAAAGTTGTAGTTTTGTGTTAGCTTTCGAGCGGACGACTTGAAATAATTTTTACATTCCGGTAACGCTGATTTTTCACCAAAAAAGGGGGAAATTATTTTTTTATTGAAAAAAGGCCGTGTTTTTTGGCTGAAAAAATTACAGAGTCTTCCAGTATATCTGACGATATCGCAAAAAAATCG
The DNA here is from genome assembly GCA_964007375.1 of Ophion obscuratus. NCBI lineage: Eukaryota > Metazoa > Arthropoda > Insecta > Hymenoptera > Ichneumonidae > Ophion > Ophion obscuratus. The sequence goes on from OZ023312.1 coordinate 46,724,549, forward strand.
CCAGAGTGGCACGGAGCGAGGTTTCGGTATAAAAAATGAATTTGTGTGGTCTCATTTTTTTACCCTAGAACCTGACACGCAATGCTGTCTGTCAGGTAACGGCGGTGATTCGGGGTCGTTCTTTTCATAAAAGTAAACATATGATTCGCATTCAAATCACTGCACGTTTTGGATGATTTATTTATTTAGTGCATTACGAAATTGTTAAAGTGAGCCAATTATGAGCCACACTGTTATCAAGTGTAGAATATTTATTTAGAATATTTCTAGAATAACTCAGAATATTTATTGAGATTTCTTTCGCCGAAAATCCCTATCTAAAGTTAAGTAAATACATGAAACATGATATATTCTGTCAAATTCATTGTAATTTCTACTGCGTATTGATTTTTAGTATTTTCGTATCACTAATAACACGATGATCAATTAATTTAAAATGTATAGGGCATAAACCATTTCAAAGCCATCACTTTCAAGAGGTCGTCGAAAGTGAAGAATGAATTGTCTGTGGGAGAGTAATACTACAGATTAGAGTGAATAATCGACCGTACGACTTAACACTAAAGATATGCATCAATCACGAGATCAATAAACAATTGAATAATAATGTAGAAAAAAATATTTTTAACAAAACTTTTCAACCATACATGCAAAACAGAAATGGAAAACGAAGATATATTTCCTTATCAAAGAAATATGAATGATGAAGGAATAAATGTATTGGTCATTGAAATTGATTCAGTAAACTGCATTTTTTATTTCAGTATATAACCGCATTAACAAATGACAGATTTTCTTTCATTATTAAGGATAAGCATGGAATGTTAAATGAATAATATGATACGGTGAATACCATTTCATCGTTAAGAATGAGCATGAAATGTTGAATTAATAATATTTATTTCATAGATGAAAAACAATAAAATAAAAAATAAATTGCACGTGATTCTCTAAAGATGTTGATACAAGATTAAAAATTAAACATGATTAAGATTATGCATGTTTGTTTCTATTTTTATTTCTGCTGACTTTAGTACACGTATTACTTTAATACATCTCATACCGTTAACACTGTAATGAATATTGGGTACTGTATAATTTTATTTGTAATTCCTGTTTGTGTACATTTTTTGTGTGCTTTCTCGATCTTTATGATTTTTTTCCAACAGAAATTGATTGTTTTACAGGTGAACCTAGATCGTACGATACAAAGAACAGAATGTACCTGCACGGCTGGCTTATCGGTTCGAGGATGCAAACATATAGCAGCGGTCTGCATTTTCATAAATAACGAGTGCACGTAATCAAAAACCGATCACCCACAATGCTAGAATCAGCCTAGTCAGAACCAATAAGTTGACAATTGTAAAAACGGTTGCACTATTCTGAGAATATCCCCGAGTAAAAATAAAAAGTCAATTCCCGATTTCGAGATTAGGCATTTTTGCACCTCACAACACACTAATACCTCGTACCACCCGTTTATTCTTTATTTCACGGAGCCCTTTTTAACTAAATGAAGGGATCTTCTGTTTTTAGACGCTAAAAAATGCTATTTTCATGATGTTTTTTATATGTTCATATTATAGGTATTGATATAAAAGTTGTTACACTTAATAAATACACTTTCAAAATAAATTTAAAAAAAAAAATATTTGTTCAACTGACTATTTATAGACGAAAATGGTAGTTAAAAAATTGTACTTGTATTTGTATTGTGAATAAATATACTTTCAAAATAAATTTTTAAAAAATTATTTATTCAACTCACTATTTATAAACGAAAATGGTAGTTAAAAAAATTGTAGGTCTGCGCTGTTGATGACATCTCGGAAATGGATCATCCGAAACAAAAAATCAAACGGTTTTAGATTCAGTATGTTAATGGCTATAGTTCATATCATACGATTTTGGATATATGCAAAAATAACTAAATGGCGGACATTTTTCGAAAAAACAGGTTTTTTCACCGTTTTTGGCAAAAAATAGTAAATATCAAAATTTAAAAAAATCCTTGATATGCACTATAGCTATAATTGTAAAGAATATGTGGTTAAAATTTCATAAGGATCGGTTCAGTAGTTTCGAAGTTTTTATCAACAAGCCGTCGAAAAACGTTGTTTTGAGAAAAACGCGTTTAAAGTTTGTTTGGGTTACATAAATACATAAAAACATTTTTTTAATGTATTTCGAAAGTGGATTTATGAGGTGTAACAACTTTTATATCAATATCTATAACATAAACCTATAAAAACATTTATCAAAATAGCCTTTTCTTAGCATCTAACGTGAGAAGACCCCTTATTACGTAAACCGCACAGCTGACCGTAGTCGAACGTCCACGAGTTGCCTGAATCTGCCACCAAGCCGCGCCACTAGAGATATCCAAGAGTCGTATAGTGTGTAAAGTATGTATTATAGAAAATGTGCGCGACTGGGACATGCGAATGTAGATTGCACCCTCACATACCACCGCATCAAGTGTAGTGCTTCATCTGAACACGAAAAGTGCACTTTAATTAACTCATCAAACAAACAGCTCCTCCGCTGTGCAAAGTGCAATAACCCAGAACCCAGATTACCCAGTGAACTATAAGTGATGCCTATACTACAAGTTCATATACAAACGCTCAAGCAATGAGAAAGACATTAGACAACGACAACTCATCGAAAGAATTGAAGCGCTGCGCAGTAGCAAACTCTACAATCTTACTACTACTAAGATGTGTTTGTTGAGTTTAGTTTTATGCATAACATCCAAAAACTGTATGGCACAGCGCGAGGTGCCTGTTTCGATTCTCGTCTTGTAAAGTTTTTTTTTTAAGTGAAATGTTTTTTTTTTTATTAAAATTATGTGTTATGTCTTTTATTGGTAAATACTCTCTGGTTCGACACTCTTTCAAAACCGCCGTCGCAAACAACCAATTTTAGTACACGACAGGTGTTCTATTGACAAGCGTCAACAATTAGCCGCCATAACAGTCAGTTTCACCCTGTGCACTGGTTGTATTACTAATATATTTTTGGTACACTAACTACACTGCGACGCGTACGCCTACAGGCCGTATTTAACAACATGTTTCAGGGCGAATGTATACGGTTTCTCCATACGAAGATTGGGCCCACTAGACGACGGTTGTTGCAAGCCCGGTGTGATGAGTGTATATGTGGCATGTTCCCCATGCGGGGTCGCCGCTAGTGGAAGAACTGATGCACTAGATGTTCAGGATTGTCGATAATATTTAAACTCTCGTTGCTACAATTTTGCTAGTTTTAAGTGAAAAACTCCAAACCTCTATTTCTCTGTAATTTTCCCATAAAATCAGTTGAAACGGTCAAAATGTGTTTTTTTTCAGTGTCGAAAGCCTAACCGTCTTGAAATGTGCATAAATTCGGTGCAATAGTTAGTAATTCATTATTCATCTAATGGTAACTACAATCTGTAATTTTTTTTCGAAATTACGAAACATGTCGACCGTCAAGCTCTTTCTGCCACAATATTGCATGTACAGAATAAATTGAATCTCAATTGATTGTATCGTTTGGTCGAAATTAGGGTTTGAAATCTCGAAGTAGTCGGAACGTGTGATACATAACTGTAACCATCTACGTAGCAATTTTCAAAAAGTTGCCGAAAAAGCCAATAGTCATCTAAATGGGTATCAAGCGTGTGTCCGAAAGTTACCTTCAAGTTGACAATCGTCCGAGAAAATAACTTTTGAAAATACATGGTCACTTAAGGAGGCTGAAGCATTTCAGTTGAGTCAAATGACAGTTTATGAATTTTTATCAATTAATCTGAAGAAAATGCATACCAGGCATAGACTTATTTTGTAGATGCTAATTTTTCATAAAATATATAATTAAAGAGCAAAGTTAGGCATTTTAATATTTTTATTGCGTCACCAAGAAGAACTTTTCCGTTACTACCAGTTTCAAACAGTATACTCGTATAACATTATAGTACAGTCGCGCTGTATGTTTGCCTAAAAATCGGGGTGTAGGGTTATTTTTATGGGATGAAAGTGTGAAAAGCTGTGGAGAAAAATGTAGCTGCGGGTTCAAGCTACAAATTGTTCCACCGCGGCAAATTCGTGCGGTCAATATTTTCCCAGAATTTCATTTTGAATTTTCAACCCTCGAGAGGGGTTGGAAAATCCAAGTTCAAGGGTGGTCCATAAAAACGAAAGTATAGAGACAATTATTCTCTACATTTCTTACATTAAAACCATACCCGAAAAATCTATTGTTTTTGAGTTATACGATGAACTACTTTTTTTGGTATTTCAACCATTTTTTCGGCGGTGAAGATTTTATTGGAGAGTGATGATCAAATACTCGAACGACGCGTCTTTTCAAGGGCTACAACGTTCCCATTTAAACAAAAAGTGTACTAATGTTTCCTAAAGAGTTATTAAATTAAAACTGATTCTTCGAAATGTTACCCCACTTATTTACCCCCAAATTGAATTTCCCTGACTTCAGCGCTTTGGACAAAACTAAAGCCCGGATTTTTCTGAAGATTTTGTCTCACAGTGCAGACCTCGTAGGGGTTGTAGTTTGGCATCAATCTACCTCCATCCCCTAAAAACCCTGCACCCCGATTTTTAGGCAAACTTGGACCCGCGGCACCTACATCATCACCCGTAAAAAAAACTCGACTTCTAAGTTTTTCCGATGACGAGGTTTTTCAGCGACAGCACGACTATACTATAGGCCTCCGAAGTAACTTTCGTGATGGCGCCCCGTAACGGCTGCCGGTGGCAAAACTTGGATTGGCGCATGGCGGTTAAGTCAAAACGGCACAAACACGAAAGAGCTAGGCTTGAGCAAGCATCATCGATTGGACACCTGATTTAAATGGCGACCGGCATACTGCACTAGCAGACGAAAACCAATCCAAGTTTTGCCAAAACTCGCCGCAAGGGTGCGCCACAAGAGTTACTTCGGAGGCCTATTATCGATGATTATTATAAACGAACTGCGTCAATGAATGTTTCATACAACTCAGAATGAAATTTTGAATCTTTTATAGTGATGCCTATTTGTATTTATGTCACGAGATTATTTATCATTACCATTAATTAATATTAAGTATTGCCGAAATACGGCAACTTCGCGGACATTGAGGTTGGCAGCAATGCTCTTCATTCGTCAGTCAAAATTCGCAGTCTTTTATCAAACCTTGATGGTTCAATATTAAATATACATGGGAATACACGTGGGTATATCTACGAGAGAATTCTGTTCGTAAATTTGTCAGGTTATGTTGACCTGGTAAATCCCTTTAAACCGTCTGTTAAATTTTTATTTTCAAGGCAACAACACGCGTACATCTGTTCCAAATATTCGGATTGCTTGACAAACAAAAAATGTGGATGCGTCATTGAATATTCCCGCCAATTATTGAAGTGCGGGTGAAAATTAATCCAGAATTAGCGCCTACTGCTGCGCTCTGGACACCGTGTCCCCGTACTAAGAAGAAAAAATGTCACATGCGCGTACACACACACGCACACATGCACACACGCCCTTGCAGGGATGGCGATAAGATCTTCCATCCTGCACGTAGTCACGTGGTCCAGTCGACACCGGGCATTCGGCAGTGATGGCGACTCGTCGAGCGATGACTCGAATGTCAGCTGCGTTCAAAGAACGTCCGATATTAGACTGCTATGTGACGAAAATTCGAAGATGTACGTGATTGACTTAGCTAGATCGCCAATGAGATATTTGCAATGCCTGGAACAAGCAAGAAGAAAGGAAAAAAGGTGACACCGAAGAAACGGGCCGAAAGCAAGACTCCCGAGGGTTCGTAACCAAAAAACAAGAAAAAACCACGGCGATTATTTTGTTCTACAAATTTTTGTGTGTCGTAACGTTTGAAACCTCTTTGCTCGTGATAGACGTTACGATCAACGATTTCGCCAATTCTCCATCGGGTCACCACGTTCGATTGAAAAAAGCCTCGACCTCGAAAACGAACGTAACGTCTCGTGAAGGTTAATTTTTGTATACTAAAACGCTACTTCACGACGGCGATATTTTGTACTTCATTTACGTTTTCGCAATCTCGACTGATGAAATCATGTGGTTCCTTTCCCAGATGTATATGCCACGTGCGTTGAAAATCCGACAATTGCCGATGATCCAAAGGCGAAGGAGACAAAACCGCGGAGAAATAAATCAAAGTCCCAAAATGCGTCTCAGGATGAACAGGGTAATTTATAAATCCGATACACATACCCAAAATGTGTACGACGCTTGAAATTTTTTCAACGATATACCGACGGAATCTGGAATAAAAAAAAAACTATCGACGTGTCATCCGAATTGAGGGCAGAAAATTTCCAAAGATATTGAATGTTTTTTTCCCTAATTGCCAGGTACCTATTATCCAATGGATTTGTGGTTCCTAATATCGGAATACATAGAGCCTGAAGCTGTTGGTAAATTTGCCTGCATATGCAGCAGCTCGAATCACGTCGTGAAAACTGCAAAGTTTTGGTTTCACATTTACAAACGGTACATACCCTAGCTCTTATACTATTATTATTTGCACTTCTGGTATAAGCTTCATCTTTAGAGGAGTCTTTATTCAATTTAATTGGCTATCGAAACTCGAAGCTGTTCTACTGGGGTAAGAATTCAAATGTTGCAGTTCAAAGTAGCAAGGGTATTGCAGTATAGGATGCATAGAAAAAAGACGTACTCTCTCTATCCATTTGAACAGTAGTATTGAGATTATGCAGTATAATGCCAAATTCAAGTTCTTTATAGCCTGTGGCCTAGAGTTCGATACATTTTTTCCCAAGTTTATATTGTACACTCTTTACGTTCTGACTCGAATAACTCAACTAGTATTTGTGAAATCGCATATCTAGATTGGTTTTTACACAAATTACTACTATTTGATAAATTAGCTATATTCCTGACCCATTCAAGGGGAGATATACACCTAGGAGCTGGAAAAAAGGTAATTTGTGTGAATTTTTCCAAGTAAAACTATTTGAAATTTCGAATTGGGGTTTTAAGTATCTAAAAGTATATACATTCAAAAATATGTTTATTTTTCTTTATTTTAAAATATAAAAAATATACAAGGATATTGTATGATCCTTGGAGCGTCGTAAAAAAATCTGTGTATACGGTACCCACTGGCGTTTCTTCAAAAATCATTTGGAAAAAAAACCAAAAAGATTATTAAATTAGATACTATAATCTAGTACTTGTCATAGCCGTTTTTGAAAATATAAATTTATATATTTATATAAATAGTGATTTTTGGGCGAAAAATTAGTTATTATTTTGCCTATAAAAAAAACTAAGTAACGTAAAAAATAAATCCTATGACAAGTACTAGATAATAGTGTATAGAATAACCACAAAAAACCTCAAGGCAATCGGTTCATTGGATTTCGAGAAATTTTGAGTACCGATTTTAAAAGCGTGGTTTTGAGAAGAACTCGTTTGACAATTTGGAAATAAATAAATCATGACATTTGTCAACTTACATGGAATCATCGATACCAGGCCCATAGTGTAGGTCTTCTACAGTCGACAGAATATTCATAGCTTCTAAATCCTCGACCTGGACCATCTAGATGTATATCCTCCTTAAGGGATTAGGCTACTGCGACGAGCCAAAAATTAGAGTTATTTGAAAAAGTTAACTTAAAAAGAATAAGTAAAAAAAAATAAACAACTGTTTAGACATTTATTTGTATGTACATTAACAAAGCTGTGTACCAAATTTCATTTTGAAATATTAGTAATTAAAGAAGTTATAGACAATCTTGTGAAGGAACTTCGAACGTTATTAGCTCAACAGCGTACTTTGCCACCCAGTTGATTTGAAAAAAACGAGTTATTTTTCTCAAAATAGATAATACTGTCGAAGACTTGACCGAACCTTTTTACGGTATCGTGTTTTAATCATCAAAAAAAAAGTTTTGAATTTTTCTTTATTTTTCGTGAAAAAAGGACTATGATTGGTAAATAATTTTTAAAGAATGTTAAGAAGAAAAACGTCGGTCAAGACTAAACTATTATTACACTGATTAAGTATACCGAATTTCGAGTCAATCCGTTCATTAGATGCCGAGAAATGGTGTACACCGTTTTGAAAAACAGTTTCGAGAAAAATGCGTTTAAAGTTTTACTCGCAGTTCTACCGTTGTAATCATAAGTGCACCTTCGGTTTGCGATTCCTGCACAATATGTTGGACCTTGTTCTTCAATTTGAGTTGCCTCAAGCGACAATCGATTTTTCGACATTTTCACAGTAGCCGAACCCCCTAAAACCTGTAACTCAAGTAAATATAATGATAGTGAGAATTACAAAAAAAAGTTTTTTTCATGCTGTAAGAATCAGCTTTGAGAATCATCAACCAGACTTACCGGCCACCAGTTAGTTCGTGAGTTATTCAAATTAGATCGTAAAAAGCGAATTGTGCGTGAAAATTAAATGGGAGGGTGGGGGGTGAAATTATATAGCGCTACCAACTTAGACTGGAGTTAGAGAGCTCGAATTGGAAACTATTTTTTTTCACGTGTAATGATATACGACAGGGTCAGAGTTCGACATTTTTTTCCTATACCCCATCCCATCCGCAACTTGTATTTTCGTTCAATGGCTCGTTTGCAGTAGAAGTGATTGAATGATAAATCTAGCTTAACTGCCACTTCCGTTCACCAATGAGGATGGTATATGAGACATTTTTTTTCTAGATATTATAGACCAGACGCTCTATTACCTGCACGACTTCGGCCAGACTCTATGTCCCGAGCGGAAGGTTTGCGAGCTTGCGTTATCAGAGCGTTGCATCTGATGTATTTCTCATCCGCTCAAAGGGTCGGGTGGGGCCTATATTCGCAACAAGAAGAGCCCCATTCTCTGGTCAGCAGACGATGCTGTCTCATGTGGCACAAGGTGACGAACAAACGAACAAAGAGATTTTCGTCCAACACCGCGATTGGTGTCGTAAACTCATCTTTCCATAATTTTCATCGCGCAGAAGGGCAAAACGCGCTGGTACTTTTACTTCAAACTGAAAGAGGTGAAAAGTCGTTTCTCGGTGAACCGCAGATATTGGGACGATGACGGAAAATCGGATTCCTCCCACACGTTGGAAAGCGTGTCGTCCAACGCGGAAGACGGTTGTAGAATTTTACGGGTAAGGGAACAAAAATGTCAACACGATCACTGTATAGTCGGGCAATCGATTAGTTACGTTTGATTGCACCGGTGAACATGAATTTTGAGTTTGGTTGTGCATGCTTTGTTTTTATTGCTGCTCATTTTTTTGCTAGGGAAACATTTAATTTTCGCAACAAAGTTTTTTATCGTGACTGAGGAGACGATATTAAGAAACGTTATGATAAAAATTACTATCTGCAATAGGCCCTGCGTGAAAATAAAATTTCTCAATAAGTGTCGAGTTAAAAATTAAGGGGTAGGCTGCTGTGATGATCCGAAAATCAGGGGTATTTAAAAAAATTAATTTTCAAGAAATAAATAAAATGATTGCACAAATCGCTTGGGTATTAATTTGTATGTACATAAACAAGGTTGTGTACTAAATTTCGTATTAAAATATTAATAATTAAACAAATAAACAATCTCGTAAAAGACCTTTGAACGTGAGGAGCTTAACGGTGCACTTGATTTTGGCCACCCGGTTGATCGAAAACAAACAAAAAACACATTTTTCTCTTAATATAGATAATATCGCCTAAACTCGACCGATCTTTTTTTCTGTTGTGTTTCAAGAATAAAAAGAATTCAATATTCTTTCGATATTTCGAAAAAAAAAACATTTTTGTTGATAATTGACAAAAAAATGTTAAGAAAACCGTCGGTCAAGATTAAAGTACGAATACTCTGAAAGAGTGTACCAAATTTCAAGTCAATCCGTCCATTTAATGTCGAAAAATCGTGTACACCGTTTTGAAAAACATATTCGAGAGAAATGCGTTCAAAGTTTGTCTAGCAGCTCTCTCTCTGTCTCTCTCTCTCTCTCTCTCTCTCTCTCTCTCTCTCTCTCTCTCTCTCTCTCTCTCTCTCTCTCTCTCTCTCTCTCTCTCGCTCTCTCTCGCTCTATCCCTCGTTTTTACTTGGTCAAGCAAACGCATAAAAATTCAGTATCAAGCCAGTCATATATTTATCTCTTTATCGCGGAAATATATCGAAAAAAAATAATTTCCAACATATCTTCGATCATCTAATCGACATGGAAAATCAGATCAAAACGTTTTTAACGCAGACTCAACATTTTTCTTGTTTCATTGTCTAGTTTTATTAATTCTCGATACGACGTTTCGTAAATTACAGGTATCCTGCCTAAAATACGGTATGGTACCGTTGGTAATGGGGCTGATACTTCAGACAGTGAGAGTAACATTGTCTCCTGGCTTCGATCATCATCGAATACAACTGAGTTTTGGAACCAGTTACATTCCGAAAACGCCGACTCAGGTCGTCGTTCTGAACGGCGTTGTCGATCTGAAAGTTTTGGACTGGTGGCATCCTTGCTATCCGCAGCAGGACGTTGTCTCCTCCGTCATACTCGAGGAAACCAACGATTCCTGGGATGTCATTCCATCCGACTATCTCACTGTCTGATACGACGAAACTCGCGCGTACGATACGACAAGCTCCGAACTCCTCGCGTGTACACTTGTGATAAAGAAAACGCGATAACACCTTTGTTTTTAACATTTTCTTATCCGAGCGAATGACTATTCGTGACAATCTTTCCAATCAGTGGTCAATTTATCAACTTCCTTTCCGCGTTTTGAGTTTGCGCCAAACCTCGGGAAAATCGACGATTTTTTCTTCTGAGCAGCTGCAAGTCTCTGAGTCTAAATTCATTTGGCGCTTTTTGCTCGGGGTTTTCAATATTCGTTTTTTGTTCGCGAGTAAAGTTATTCAATTGCCAACGACTATAAGAATACCGAATTCGTGCTAAAACGTGTTATGGGCGTGTACATCGAATAGCCATCATATGTGCGTAGCAGACTTCGGTATTCCAATTTTGTAAGACGTCGTGAGACTGGTACATTATTTCAAATAACCAACCGTGTAATCTAAAGAAAAAAATGTGGGGCTGATAGCTTTGAACCCTCGTCACTCATTATGGAAAACAAACCCTGAATAAAGTTTCGTTGAATGTTACGCTCGCCTGAATATCGATTGAAATTCTTCAACAACGACGAGATTGTTGCTACGCTACATTGTATCCAAGCGCATGCGCCTGCTCCGCGCAATAATTAAAGGATCATCACAGTGTAAGATTTTCAAAAAATCGACTTTTGTGCATTATTTGATAGTATATACGGTTATAAACATGGACCTGACATCATCGAATGGTCGTAAGTAGACGATTGATATGAAAATTCCGCACTTGAAACTTTAAACGCGTTTTTCTCGAAATATCATTTTTTCAAAACGGTATTCACTATGAAAGGAAGAGTTTTCAAGCTAACTGTCTCAAATTTTGACACAACATTCTTCACGCCACTCTTTATCTTGTTATGGAAGCTTTTTTTGAAAACTTCATATTTTTTTAACGAAAAACTCGAAAAAAAATAGCTGAATTCGATACTTTTTTTTTCAAACCGTCGCCATTTTGTCAGTGTTGATTTTAAAAAACCTCCATAGCAAGACAACGGCTTTCATACTGATTAATAATCTTTTTACGATTTTTGTTTCAGATAATATTTACGGCTACAACCGTGTACACCGTAAAGACTTTTTTTCGAAGATATTTTCAACCATTAAAAAAAAATTAAATTAACGTAAAAAAATTATTTTCTGTTTTCATGGGTTTTGATTTTACATTTAAAAATGGGACTGATTGGCGTATTTTAACAATAGAAGGAAAAATCGTGAATATCAGCTATTTTTCAACCCGTTACACTGTGATGATACTTTAATTTTACGTGAAAGCCGCGACTTCGATTACGATCCAATACCAGATATAGTACAGTCGTGCTGTCGCTAAAAAACCCTAAATATCACGGTGCAAGTTTTTTTTCGGCTATGAAGGCGGATAGGGGTGGATTAATGCCAAACTACAACCCCTACGAGGTCGGCGCGGTGAGACATAATGTTGAGAAAAATCCTCGCATTAGTTTTGTTCACAGCGCCGAAGTCGTGGAAGTACATTTTGGGGGTGAAATTTTGAAAAATCAGTTTCCATTCAATAACTCTTTGGGAAAAATTCGTACACTTTTTGTTCAAATGGAAAAGTTGTAGCCCTTGAGAAGACGCATCGATTGAGTATTTGATCATCACTCTTCGATAATATCTTCACGCCCAAAAAATTGCTGAAATACCAAAAAAAATGTTCATTGAATAACTAAAAAACAATCGATTTTTCGAGTATGGTTTAAATGTACGAAATGTAAAGAATAATTTTTTGTATATTTTCGTTTCTATGGATCATCCTTGAATTTTGCTTTTTCCAACCCCTCGAGGGTTAAAAATTCAAAATGAAATTCTGGGAAAACTATTGACCGCACGAATTCGCCGCTGTGGAACAATTTGTAGCTTGAACCCTCAGCTACATTTTAGTCTACAGCATCAAACTCTTATCTCTTTATTTTCGGGAATTAGTTTTTCCAGAATTTCATTTTGAGTTTTCAACCCCCGAGAGGGGTTAGAAAAAGCAAAATTCAAGGGTGGTCCATGGAAACGAAAATATGGAGAAAATTATTCTCTACATTTGGTACATTTAAACCATCCCCGAAAAATCGATTGTTTTTGAGTTATTCAAATAAAATTTTTTTTTGATACTTCAACCATTTTTTTGAGGGTGAAGATATTATTGGAGAGGGATGATCAAATACTCTATCGACACAACTTTTCAAAGGCTACAAAGTTACCATTTGAACAAAAATTTTTCCTAAAGTTATCAAATTAAAACTGATTTTTCTAAATTTCATCCCACTTTTTCAACCCCAAAATGAACTTCTGCGACTTCGGCGCTGTGGACAAAAAAAGCCCGGATTTTTTCTAATCATTTTGTCTCCCGGCGCCGACCTCGTGGGGGTTGTAGTTTGGCATTAATCCACCCCCATCCCCCTTCATCCCCTAATAAAATCCTACACCCCGACTTTTATCAAAGAACAGATATTACATGGAACAACACGGCTTATGGGACGATTTGGCAAGGTTTCTTGGGGGAGTTCCGTAGTTACTCCCCCAACCACCTAAAGCGCTGCCTGTGTCGATGTGCACGCACACATCCGCACGCGCGCTTGGCTCCACCGAGCTCCACCTCTTCCTACGCTCGAGCCAACTACGGTTGAGGTGATTTCGCGTCTCGCTCGCTCTCTTGCAGATTCCAATGTTAACAGCAGCAACTGTCGAGCGGTCTAAGGCACGTGCTCGTTCTGCCGGGGAGCCCCGGCTTTAAATCGATCTGTTTTCGCTCCTTTCCATCTCACCTGTTCCATCTCTTTTTAGCATGCCCTCAGCGATTTCTTCCAAGGAACGTACTACGCGGTACAGAAATCTGTTGCTACTTTGCTTACATCTGTCAGAAATTTGACTGGCGTCGGACGTATTCGTGATTATTAATACTGAATATCAATCTAAATAGTTAATTAATCGTGTATTCGTGTATTTCGCGCTTTTCTGTTAGCCCACGGAAAATTGGCTGTTTAAAATTGTTTGTGAGTTGCAACATTGTTAATGATGCCATCGTGTAGCAGATGTGCCTATAATGGATGCAAAAATGTTCCTAAGACGAGTCCGTGGGTTTTGAAGCCAAAAGGCATATTTTCTTTATTAAAGAAAATATAATTGATAAATGATTTTATTTCAAATTATAAGCACATAAAAGAGCAACATTGCAATAATATTTTTTTTTCAAATGTCATTAAAAAATTTGGGATATTCAGCCGGTGGGACCTGGCTGCCGGTGACCCCTCGGAAAAAAGGTAGACACGATTTCTCGAAAACTAATGCACCAATCTTATTGAAATTTTGCACACTTCTTCAAAATAGCGTTGACTAGTGATTGAGCGACGGTTTTTTTTCGATTACAACTAATTTTACAAGACTATGCGTAGCGTAAATTGTACCAAAAATTGAACTATTTTGCATCTAACTCTGCCGAATATCTAAATTTAATTTTTTTAAATGCTTCATTCAATCACTAGTCAATGCTATTTTGAAGAAGTGTGCAAAATTTCAATAAGATCGATGCGATAGTTTTTGAGAAATCGTGTCCACCGTTTTTTAGGGGTCTCCGGACACCAGGCCCCACCGGCTGGGTTTGTGTGTTGGTTTTGGTTGAATTGGTTTAGGTTATATAGATATACTTGCAGGGATAAGCGCGGCACGCTAGCTACCAGTGAAGTCGGAGGAGTGGGGACATCGATCGGCCGTGGCGAGCGATATAGATATACTCGTGCGGGCTAAAAAATAAACTTTAAAACTCGATTTATATTGGAACGCGCCAAAAATCCCTTCAAGGGATGTCTTTATATATCAAATGGAACATCTGTGCAAAATTTCGGCCGAATCGGGTGTAATAGCTTTTCGGGGGTTTATCCCGTAACGACAATAAAAAAGAGGAGGGGGCCAATGCTTAAAGGAAATATTTAAGATAAAATTTCGTAGCCGCAACCTTTCAGGAAAAATGCAAAAACATCTGAATCTACAAAATTTGCGCAAACTTTTTTATTCCAGTTTATTGTTGGGTATAATAATGGATTGTGACTTATTTTTTACTAATCACCCCTATAATTTATCACTGATTCAGAAGGGCCCCCCTTGTACCCCCCCCCCCCCCCCCCCCCCCCAAAATACGGCCGTCCGCGACAGAAATATCTCAACGTGATTTTAAATGATGCGCTGTCTCCTGCCGAACCGCCCAAAGCTTGGTCGGTCAGTCGACCATTAATATAAGCGGGACAGCGCTATAGCCCGATAGGCATACGCGAGAGAGAGAAAACCGCAAGAGGCGTGCCTTGAACCTCTATCATTGCGTGTGGCACACCGATACATCGCCGCGCAGTCTACCGGCGGAAATACTAACTACATTTTTTCTGCCAAATATTAACACGGGCCGTGGAGTTCCATGTAATATCTGTTCTTTGCTTTTATGCAAACTTGGATTTAGCACCCGCGGCACCTACAAAAACACCTGTCAAAAAACTAGCCTAATTTTTTCCGATTTCAATATACAGCACGAGAGTACTAATAGCACTCGTGCAGCGTCCGTCGAGCTAATATTCGACGTTCTTCCTGCACCTCCTGCACGAAGCCATCGGACGCCGGATCCATCAGGTAAAACGTGTTTGCCCATTGTTATTTTACACGCTGGAGATCGCGCGACTTACGTCTTTGCTCGTGCGAGCTACCGGATTTCCATCTGGTGACGAAAAGTTGCAGTTCCCGAAGCAGCCCCCACCACCATCGATTCTGCTCCCGCGAGTTGTAGGAGTTAATGCGCAGACCACGTGACAGTCGCGCGTATGGCAATCCAGTGTCGACGGCAGCGATTGTCATTCGTCAACTCGTATTTCCACGATCTCGCGTCGAGGATGCGATCAAACGGCATTCCTCGAATTTTCTAACGTATTTTTACCGATATCTCCAGTCTGTTCGGTAAGAAAATATTCGCAATCAGCGACGAGAATCTCCGCCAGCTCGACATTCTTATTCCTTACATTTGTTTGTGCGAGTTACCGATCATTAAACGCCGCGGAATTGGATAAAGCCGTGTGGTTTCGAGGTAAAATAACCAAAACAGACTGGACAAGACCGTAATGAAATACAACAATGAGTAGTAACGCGGTTCCCGTTGCTCACGCATCCTCGCAGATCGTCGACGGTACCGCGATGAGAGCGTTGAAGAAAAAACAAAAAAAAGAGCGACAGAAGGAGAAGAAGAACGGTCCTAAGGCAAAAGTCGGCACGGCTACCGCGAATGATGCAAACGTTTGCGAGGTAGCGACGCCAATGGAGAAGAAAGATTTGCCGGAAAAGTCTGACGTCGACTCCCTCGATAATAATGATAATGATCGAAGCATTGGCGAGGAGAGTGACGATACAGAAAGCAGCGACATAGATTTCCTGACAGATGCACCGGCTTTCGTAAAATCCTCGATCGTCAGTAAAAACGATACGGCCAAGATGTTGAAGAAAATAAATGACGGCGCGAAGAGCAGCGATTCATCCGTCAAAGACGCAAATCACGCGCCGAGCAAAGTAATGGCCGATGAGACTGGCGGTTTCACGTGTGTTAAAAAGGTTAGAGAATCGATACCGATCGTTAAAAAGTTGAGTACTGTAGGCTTTTCAGCAATCGTCGTCCCAGAACTTGGCCACTTGTTATTATACTGCAACGAAATTATTGACAGTTGTCATTTGTCATCAACATTCGCCATTGCTTGACCCAGCGACGAAGCGCCTTTTTCTCTAGTAAAACCCAGATAACTATGTACTGCTTTGGTGAAGTACGCTGTACCATTACCTTACACGCGTACGGTACTGTACCTATCATGTATCCAGTACAGCACCAGTATGCTGTACTGCCACCATGCTAATACCGTTAGCGTATGGTGCCGGTACGTGTTCAGGTTGTACGGTGTACCGGTGAGTGTACGGTACAGGTTTGTGTTACTATCGTATGGTATACCGGCACTGTACGCTCATCGTACTAGTAATGGGTATGATTCCACCATGTGCGGTACCAGTACTATATTGATACCGGTATAGTATAGTCCTGGTATCGTACAGGTGTACTGTAGCGTATAATCTTGATATGCCGTACCAGTGCCGTATCTACCATGTACAGTACCGGTTCAGTACCAGGACACTGTACTGCCACCATGCTATAACGGTACTGTTACTTTTGTAGTACCAGTAATATACTGGTACTACTAGGTGTGTAACTAAGTTCCCGGGTTTCACAAATAGATGGCACTAGCGACACATGTAGTCAGCATACAGGTCTGAAATTGGGTGTCTTTATAGCTTGGACATCTGTTAAGAATACCCAGTCGTAATATAAACAAATATCGCAACACAACGACCTTTTTTCCAACCTCGAAAATGTCAAAGTTTGTGCCAAATAAACAGCATTTGCGGGAAGCCTTACTTTTCTACTTCAACCTAAAAAAACAGCAGCTGAAGCACGTCGGTTACTTGAGGAGGCCTACGGCGAACATATACCATCAAAAACAACGTGTGAAGATTGGTTCAAGAGGTTCAGAAGTGGCGATTTTGAGACTGGGGACAAGGACCGCTCGGGAAGACCGCAAAGATCTGCGGACTCCGATCTGCAAGCGTTATTGGATGAAGATGACACTCAAACAGAAGATCAACTTGCCGAGGCATTAATTGTGACTCGGCAATGTATTTCGAAACGTTTGCACGCCATGGGAAAAATTCATAAGGAAGGAAAGTGGGTGCCGCATGAGTTGACTGAGAGACAAATGGAAAATCGAAGAGCCACTTCCGAAATGTTGCTTTTGCTGCAGAACAGAAAGAGTTTTCTGCATCAAATTGTTACTGGTGATGAAAAATTGATATATTTCGAGAATCCCAATGCAGAAAATCGTGGCTTTCACTTGGCGAAGTGTCAACATCAACGGCACGGCCAAATTGCTTCGGAAAAAAGACAATGCTCTACATTTGGTGGGACCAGAAAGGAATCGTGTACTATGAGCTGCTAAAACCGGACGAAACTGTCAATGGGCATCGCTACCGACAACAACTAATCAATTTGAACCACGCATTGCTCGAAAAACGGCCAGAATGGGACACGAGACACGAACGTGTGATATTGCAGCACAGCAACGCTCCATGCCATCGCAGCTCCATCATCCAGGACACCATAAAAACACTGAAATGAGATCTGCGACCGCACCCGCCATATTCGCCAGACCTGGCCCCTTCAGACTATGACTTGTTCCGGTTGATGGCGCATGGTTTGGGTGGGCTACACTTGGCCAATTACGATGCAGTACAAAATTGGCTGCACAAATGGTTTCAGTCCAAAGACGCTTCTTTGTATCGTCGCGGTATTTATGTATTGCCAGAGAGATGGCAAAAATGTGTAAATAGCGAGAGAAAATACTTCGAATGAACCATTTTTTGTATTTGTCTTGAAATTTTCGGTTTTTTATTGGTCAAAAAAACCCAGAAATTAGTTGCGCACCTAGTAGTACTGGTACCATACAGGTACTAGTAACATACTATAGCACTGGTACCGTACACGGTGGAATTATATATACTGGAAAAGACTGATACTGTACATGGTGGAATCATCCTTGTTACCAGTACGATGAGCATATGCTACCGATATACCGTTCGATAGTAGCACCTATCGGTACTATCGTACTGTGTACCAGTACCACACCTGTAACACATACGATTATGCTATGTATTAGTATAGTACCGGTACCGTACGGGTACGCTGTAGAACACAATCTCCGAATGCTGTACCAATAGTAAGCTGGTTATCTGGAAACTGTCGTCGATTTTGTTACACAGCCGCACTAAGTCCTTCGACGGTGGGAAAATTACATCGACTTTCATCGCTGATACTTTTTCCCTGTACAGGGTAGTAAACAAGCACCGGCGAATGTCTGCAAAACGCCCGAAGACTTTGGCATTCAGGCACTTCGGGTCATCAGACTCGGTAACTTCCCACTGGCGATCGAGTATCTCAGCAGAGCCATAGACCTTGATCCGGCCGACACCCGTCATTACATAAATCGAAGCTACTGCTATCTACGTATGGGTGATTACACACGGTAGGCTCAATTCAGAAGCCTCCAAGGCATGGGCCTTCCTTGTATTATAAAGCACTATACACTGCTGTGAGTTTTGCGAATTCTTGATATTCTGCACATTGGGCGTTGTTTTTCAGTGCTCTGGACGACATCCAATTCACGAGTGAACGTTTCACCGATATGACTGAAATGGCCAGAGCCAAATGCAGAGAAGGGCAGGTTCTTTGCGGTCTTCAGGTAAAAAGGATACCGAAGAAGCTTATCGATGCTACTTTACAATCGATCCAACTCAATGAATCCTTTGATGAAGTTTACTGAATAATTTCCTAATGCATTTTGAAATAGTGTTCAAAGGTTCTTGAAAATGTCATTAATTAGCTACAGTCACATTAATGTTGGAACTTATCGTCTGTACTACCGATGAAAAATATGAGAATATTTTGCGATTTTTTGAAAGAAAAGTTAGAGATTTCGGCTTAAAAAGGGACAGAGGCATCAGTAGGTAGTATTTGAAAAATACAAAAGCAAACTCCGCGTATTTTTTTTTTTTATTCTCTAGTACTTTTTTACGGAGTCGAATTTTTTTCTTGGAGAGAGCCGCAAAGGCAATTTTTTTTTCGAATTTTCATCCACAACGTTTTACAGCATTTTGTGTAGCGGTGCAGTTTTCGGAACTGCGCCACAAGTTGAGAATTATAAAGTTTAAAATACAATATCTAAAGAAAAACCGTTCAATAGATAAGGGTTTGGAAAAAAAAACAATTTTCGACATTCCATGAAAAGTATGTCCATACTTTCGCCCGTTCGCGTAAATAATATAATAATGAATGCTATTAATATTAAGTATTAATCAAATTAGCTCCTAGTCTAAATGCTTGATATTCCTTCCGAAACAGAATTACGAAGCTGCTGAACAGGCATTCAGGCATTGCTTGCAGCTCATGCCAAATTGCCCGGACGCCAAACGAGAATTGAAGCGAATGCAAGTTATGCAACTTGTTAACATGGGATTCAAGGAGCGCAGTGCCATTTTGGCCCTTGAGAAGCAACCATACACTATGGTAAGATAACGACGAAACAAACAAGTTATATTAAAATTTGCACCGCTGCAACGGGACGAAAATTATTTCCTATTGCAAATCCAATTGCCAATCTTTTTTGGCAAATCAAAGCTACGACAAACTTTTTTTAAGATCTTTATTAAAGAATAAACAATGATTGAAAAAGGGGAAAGAAAGAATTTTCGTTACATTCCAACTATGCAAACTTCAACAACATACAAACAAGGAATAATTCCATTTTTTTTTCCATTAATTGAGACCGCAATAAATAAAAATAATCAAAATGATACAAAAAAAAATAGTTTACGAGTGAAAAAAATGAAGTTTGACAAAGTCGAATGAAAAGAGTGTGAAAAAACGAAAAGAAAATGAAGTTTGAAGAATTTGGTAAACAGAAAAATGAGGGAAAGAAAAGTTAAAGGTGTAATCGAGCAGATATTTTTAAATGTAACATGTTCCCTCGTACGCCTTTGAAGGCTGTCACGGTGTCATTCCTGTCACCTTCGTCCCACACTTGCCAATTAACTGTTTCCAGTATATTATAGACCACTACCGTCGGCAATAATGATCTACTTCATCTCACATTTATTCCATCCAGGACGCGATAGTTCTACTATTCAGCGAAGAAGCTGCCAACGATGATCCGTACGATAGCACGGGAAGCGCAGCCGACGACGAGCTCTACAACTCCGACGAGGAAGAAAGTGCGAGTAACGAGATACTGTTGTCTAAGATTCTCAATTACAATCCTCGATTCACCGCCGAGCCGAGCGTTCCGAAGCTGATGGCCCAACAAATACAAACGTAATGAAAAAATGAACTGACATCCTTCGTGGTTTGTCGCCCAGAGCCGATACTTAACTTTTTTACAAGCTTTTATTTAACTTGCTTCGTTCGTATGTTTGTCTTCCCGGTTCAGAATTCGTAATCCATTTTTCAAGCACTTGATGGCATCCGGTTGAGCTGAAATTTGGCATAACTATGTAACTTCGGTGACAATGCAATGATATCAAAATGGTACCATGAAGCTGGTCTGATGGTGGAGGTGGGAGGTGGGCAACGCAACTCCTTAAGGAGCTAGGCCACAGTAACGGGTATAAAATCATGTGCGAATTGAACAATTTTTTTCGTATTAAAAAGTGATTCACTCATAAAGTTAATTACACATCAATTTAGTATGAATATCAAGCTGTTAGAAAAAATATATATTTTTTTTCGATGTACAAAATGGCCGACTACTAATATTTTATCTTGTTATCTTTTTTTAGTTATCAACGAGAAAAAAATCAATTTTTTCCAAATTCTACTGTGGCCTTACCCCTTAATAGCACATACTAAGACATTCGAATTTGTGCTCATTTTGTTATCATGAACACTTTTCATTGCAAATGATAACGAGAGTCTAATAATGGTGGTGGGAGATGGGAACTAAAATTTCCTGATGGCGAATGGTACGACAATCGAGTTTGGGCTCATTAACTTTGTTCACTTGAGCACTATTTATAATTGCATTATTATAAACCTTTATAACCAGAGGCTAAGTTTTTTTATTACGCCGATGTCTAAATGGCAGGGGCTGTGGCATGGAAAATAAATGAGCAAATTTTGATAATAAACAGTATAAAATAAAATAAACGTAAACAAAACTTGTCAAAAACAAGCTTTTATTTAAAAAGTACTTTACGTAAAAAATAATGTTCAGTAAAATTGAAAAACAATGCAGTATAACTACAAAAAATCCCTTGGTCACTAGTCATAGGTACAAGTACTTAACCCTTTGTGTCACACATTTTTCCTTTAGTCCAATCGGCTTGAAATTCATTACTCGGGGGTTATTGGGGTTGCTGATGACGAATCTGAGCTCCGAATTTCAAAATTCAAAATGGCGGTTCCAAAACAAACAAAAAAAACAAAAATTGAGACAACCGCCACGTCCTCGTTCGTGTCTCTGGCTTCGACTGAGTACGGAACTTTGTGCAGAAGATTGGGAATTCTATTGGACCCCCGAGTGGCGACTTTAACACAAAAACCTCGACAACTTTCGGAGATAATGCATTTTATCTAGAGCCATTGCAATTTGTTAAAGTTTGTTTATGCGCATAAAGAAAATCGTCCATGCTTTCAAATTATTGCACATCAATTCTTATTCTTGACATATAGTCAAGACGTATGATAGTATGACTGATGCTCAAACACCAAAAAAAGTTCGAAAATTCGGTCGAATTTGTTCAGAAAATGGTTATAAAACAGGTGGCACTCTGAGAGTGCCACCCTTGCACAAAGGGTTAAAAGGAACACGAACGGAGATATCTTCAAAATAGGATATATAAATTTTAAAAGCTTGAGGCGCCAAATGTCACAAGTACTAATACTGCTTTAAAATTTCTGAAAAAAAGCATCGAGCTTTTAGGATTTACGTTTCATATTTTAAAAATATCTACGTTTATGTACTACTTAAATACTTGCAACTACGATGAGTGACCAAGGGACTTTTTTTCAGTTATACTATTTTCATTTGCAATTTTACTAAACGTTATTTCTTTACTGTTTAGTACAGTACCTTTTAAATACAAGCTTGTCTTCAGAACATTTTTTTACGTTTATTTTTTTCCCCTTTAAACTCTAATCTGTTTATTTTTGTTATCGAACTTTTTCGCTCCGAAAATTCCTCCTCAATCCAACAGGCCTCGAGTTACAGCGTATTTTTTTTAATTTTGCAGTAGAAAAATGTTAGATGCAAATCGGCAGTAAATTTGCCCTTTCGAGTCCCTTCAACAAACTACCGTACCCACATTTTCCGTCGGCAATCTATCGCCCATGATTATGAAACGCTAAGGTATTTTTTTTATTTCGCAGTCCGGTGATACAGCCGTCGAGAACGTCATCGGCAGACGGCAGATTAAGAGTCATCAAAACGATAAATCCACCGCCAAAGCCGAATCCCGCGATTAACGAATTGGCTGTGTGGGTCGGCAATATGTCGTCTCAACTAACCGACAGTATGCTAATGAAGAGATTCGGAAAGTACGCATTTCAAAATATCCGCCAAATTCCATTTAACATTCGCGTACGCGAAGTGGTGATAATTGATCGATCGTTTTTCGTTCTTTCTCGCAGATTTGGCAAAGTGATTTCGATCTATAGATCACCGAATGCTCCATACTGCTTCGTCAATTTTCAAGTTGTCGGCCCGGCGAGAAAGGCCATCGAGGAAGCCAGCGCAAATGGCGGAAACATCGACGTGGGCGGTATGCTTCTGCCTGTAAAACCGTCGACCGTCAAAAGTGTCAAATTTTGATATTTATCATTATCGATTCCAAAGAACTTACCGCGAGTGAAAAAGAAAACTACTTTTACGTAAACATTAAGAGGGTTAAGTTTTTGATTTCTATGGTTCTGGTTAGATTCTCCTATTGCGAGCCAATACTTAACCACGGGTTAGTTAAGGAGATTCACATAATTGCGTGATGATAATAATAATAATAATAATAATAACATACGCATACTTTGGAATGTTTTCCTTTTGTTACGAAACGAAATATACTTTTTTATTCTCTTTATACGATTTCGAGAATCTCTCTTATTTACATATCACTCGTACAACATGCTTTTCTTTAAACATGAGTCCAAATCTCTCCCCTCTCTTCCACTCCTTGATCGGGCACGAAATTTTCGACTTCTACAAGCTCCACATTCTCAGTTTACAAAAATGAAGAATCTTGACTAATAATATCAGATTCTCACTCGATAAGTTTAATGTCTTTCCTGCCTTGGAGAGATTCAAACGTAGGTCCAGACCGACTGTAACGCCGAACAGTAAAGATTCAGCGATCAACACAAATGGACTTCGAGCGCATTGATTATCCGGGTGCTGAATTTCAACAAATTCATTACATCCTGACGAAACAAATTTCATTTCGGAGAGATATTCTCGAAAAATCCTTTTAAAGAAAAGTATTAAGATTCGGATGGACCGAATAGTTCGATTTTACTTTTTCATTATTAAAAATCGACGCCGATTCTCACCTGGATAACTACCACGTACAAGATGAATTATGTATACATACATACATACATATATATATATATATATATATATATATATATATATATATATATATATATATATATATACTATTTGAGATTAATGGAATATATATACGCTATACATGATTTATTTAAAAAAATCGTTTATCAATCATATATGAAAAAAAAAAAACTTTCAAATAGCATAAGCGCTTTTCACGTTTGCTGTACACCGTAAAAATGACAAAAAAAAGACTCGAATCATTCTTAACAAAAAGGAAATGTCATCCCGTGTTATTCAATTGCTAATCCAGGTACATAGAATCGTCTTCCGTGCATCGGCGAGCCTAACTTTGGTCTCACGTCAATCTTATACCTAATTAACAATATAAAAAAAAGTAAAAGAGAAAATAATAATCAAACACAATAATTTTGTTATTTTAATAACGCGGTATCAACGACTTTATGAAACATGTCCGATGCATCAACGGGTTTATACACTTTTAATAATTTACCCACGGTGTTGTGTGTGTTTTTTTTAAACAAAACAATTGTTCTATCGACTCGGGAGAACGAAATTTGTCCTTTGATCTATTGTAAAGCCAGCGATACGGCAATTATCCCGCGTACCTTGTTTCTTTTTACTCGACCAACGTCGACGCGAGTCTAGGGCTTTTCTTGCAATAAAAATAGTGAAACCGATGGGTACAATACTCTCAAACCGAGAATGTCGAATATTTACAAGGGGAGTGTTAACGAGAAACAAAGAACTGCATTAACGATCGTTAAAAAAAATCGATGTAAAATCGATGCTATTATTCTTATTTAACACATCTCGGTTTTCATCTTCATCACCCGGTCGTAATTGCTATAAGCGCTCGGCTGAATTATGTCGAACAGAGCCACGACGGAAAAAAGTATAGATACAAAGAGAGAGAGAGAGAGAGAGAGAGAGAGAGAGAGAGAGAGAAAGAGCGGGAGAGCGATACGAATTACAAGCTAATTGGTGGAAGAAATCTACGTTGTCTTTATCGCCAAATATCTTGGACTACGCCAACGTTGTTTTTTCTTCCATCGAGATGTCGTTCTGAGCTCAGTATCACGTGCGACCGGAGCACCACAGCACGTAGTCCATGGCATCTGAAAATTATTTATCGATTAGGTGCTTTTCTTCTCGAAAGGCGAAAAAGTTGATAGCTCAAAAAAGGAATTCTTTTTGTTTAGCCACCGTGTGGTATGTAACGTGTGTGCGTTTTCTCCGTGTCTGAAGTCTTTCGAAGAAGGCTTTGCTTTTTTTAGCCTGCGAATCTGCAATGTCGACTCTCGTCAGGGATTCGATCTTTTTTTTCAATGATTGTCGGCGTAATAAAACGTAATAATAAAAAAATTGACAAAAGTATTGAAATGTTTTCTTTCACGCTATTTTTTATCCTCGCGAATCTTGGGGCCGAATCAACAAAGAGGAGGAGTCCGCTGGTACATCTCAATTTTAGCAACGGGTTCTGTTAAAAAAATAAACATTAGATTTTTCAAGAAAATTCCAACATCTCGAAAAGAAAACAAAATTGGGTCTACATTTTTTTTTACCTTAAGGGGATGCTTTATTATCCTGTCATATCTTCCGAGACCAGCTCAGGATCGAGCGAAACGTAAATGCAAAGTTCCAAGTGTCTTTCTCTACTATTTTTCTTTTTTATCACGGGGCTACATACCTCCAGCATTTGCGATTTTTTTAAATTATTGATTATCACTCAACATACTTTACTGCGTTAAAAAAAATTACTTCGAAATTTCAATTAGAGAAAACGTTATAGGCTAAATGTGGCATTTTTACATTTTTTATGAACATTTTTAAGAGGGCGGAATTCGAGAAGGAATTAATTTGAATTGAAAATGTAACTTGTTTTTTCTTCGAAATAAAAAAAATTCGGCTCGAGAGACTATAATGTGAGCTAACATTATGAGCGATTTACAAAAACGTTCTTGCATGGTTTAGATGCATCAACCCATGAGGGGCAGTTGTCATGCAGACCATAGAAACGTATGTTTCGGACACAGTCCTGAACGACAAATTTATAAAATGCACGCAATCGGACAAAGTACATACAAAAACAGGGTTGATTACGCATTATTAACTGAAAAATTCCATGACTTTTCCAGGTTTTCCATACACGTTTTGCAAAAATTCCCGGTTTTGCAAATTACGCAGATTGAGGTCAAATAAAGAACACTATGTTTTCATCAAATATACATTTTTTTTCAAGTTAAGCAACAGAAGTTATGTCTCGTTTCAGGGGTACTAGTATTTGTAAACGTTACAAACCATACGGGAAAAATTATATACGTAGAAATAGCAATGAACCATTTTGGTGAAAAAAAAAAAAAACATTTTTAGCCGACTTGAAAAAAAAAGGAAATTCTCAATTCGATCCTTCTATTGAAAAATTATGTTGAACTGGATATCATAATTTTCTTTAAGATAAAATATATGGAATTGTTAAAAATTAGAATAATTTTTTTTTAGCTCAAATTCGACAAATCGTTTAAACATTGTAAAGTAAAAAAATACATTCAAAGCAAATGCAGAACCTGTTCTTTATTAAAAACAGAACTTTTCATGCCGGTGACAATAAATAAAAAATAAATATAAACACTTATCTGAAATAATAATAATGTGGTTGTGTATCGATAGATCGAATGCAAATGTATAGAGTTTTACAGTAAATAAGTTTTCAGTTTTTTTTAATGTTGAATATTTGGCACTGGAATAACTTTTTTTTTGTAGATAATGAAGAATAATATAAATATTAAAAATATACGAAAATATTTATTTTTATACTGTTCAGTTTTTTTGTCAAGTCGGTTTCATTTTTCGTAATTCTTGGAAAAAGTAAATACTGAGAAAATTCCAGAGAATTTCCAAAATTCCCTGACTTTTCCCTGATTATTCCAGGAGGTAAGAAATTCCCTGAGTTTTCCCGGTTCTCCCTGTTTTTCATATGCGTAACAACCCCGGAAAAACCATCTACGACGGATATTCTGCGATTTACTCTTTGATTAAATTCCAAAAAACGCCGATCTTCGGCCCGGCTTGAGGTATGTAACCCGTTAATGTCAACGACAACAAAGACTAACGAATACGAGAGCTGTAGTTGTGAATAATGATTGTTTGAACAAAAATAAGCAAAAACTGAATTGCAAAAAAAACTGAGAAATGCGGATTTTTTTTGTCGCTTTCAACGATTTGCAGAATTTACGTTGCGCGATTAGTCTTCTCTGTGTAATGTTTATTTTCGTATAAGTGTGTGTGTGTTGTATATGTAAAATGTACAGTAAAAGTAATAATAGAAATTCACCATGTGTATCAGGCTGCGAAGTTTGAGGAATCAAGGAAATCGCTTCCGCGATTGGACGTAACCTACAGCAGACCGGACATTGATGAGAATTCGTTATGATTTTCCCCGAAACGTGAAAGTTCGTCGGGTCTCAATGAATTTCTGCACAATAGTCTCAAAGAAGGCACTTTACCGGGCATGTTAGTGCATGCCTCTTGGTCACGCCGGTCCTTCTTCTTCCAATCAAATTGTTCGCCGATCTCGTCGTTCTTGGTTGGGACAATAATATCCGTACCATCCACAACGGTAACATCGTCATCGCTTGTTTTATCGTTGTTCGCAGTGTCACTTGGATTTCTTCGTTCCTCGCTGTAATCCAATGTATCGAAAAATTCACGTCTACGTGAATCGATGTGTTCGTCACTGTTACGAAAATCCGTGCCTGTCGCGCAAGACGATGAGTCCAAGGACATAACATTGTCGTCCTTAATATTCTCGTAATCCTTCGTTTTATCATCCTCGCCATAATTATCCTTCCCGACGACCTCGTAAGAATTATTACGCTTTTTAATCGTAATACTTATACCAATACCTGAATCGCGATCACTGCTATCTCTCGTATCGCGTTGATTGAGACTTTTGTCCTCGTCATCATCGTCATTCTCATCGTCGACATCGTCATCGTCCTCCTCGTGATCCTCTTCGCGCAAGTTATAACGTAAAACCTCCGGTGATTTTCTCATCGTGGCCTCGCTCTCGTAATTATCGCTCCTCGCGTCGGATGCTTCGTCCGGTATATCGGCAATATTCGATACGTTAATTTTTCTTCTTTTCGACGGGATCGTTTCGCTCGTCGACGAGCTCACGTCCGAATAGCTTGAACCTCGTTTTTCCGAGCCGGTCTCGTTATCGTCGGACCTCATTGTATCAGGCACATCGGACAATTCGAGTGGATCGGTGGTCGAGTCTTCGCTGTCCTTGAGACGCTTCCTTTTCGATGATTCTCGCAGAAGCAGCATGTCGTGTTTGTAAACCGCGTGTTGCTGAACAACACCGTCCACCATTTTGTTCAAAAGGTGCCTCCTCAGACCGCTATAGTTGACGTATTTGTACTTGCACATTAAACATTGGACGAACCTACGGCCGGATTTCTCGTCGGTTACACATCTGTAAAGACCTTTAAAGCGTTTAATCGTGTCGAATTGTTTTACGCGGGCTCGTCGAGTTCTCATTTTGTTCATCACTTTTCTCTGGTTCGATTCCTCCTTAGTTTTTCTCTCTTTTTTTTCTCGCTTGATAATCGTTTCGGGGATTTCCGGCTTGACGATCACCTTGTTCAACGGCATCACACTGTCCGGACAACTTATTCGATGATATTCTCGCAGATGTTTTTTTATATCGACGAAGGTGTGTTTGCACAGGAAACATTTTGTCATTTGGCTACGCTGCGAAGCTGCCGGCTCCACCTTCGTGCACTCGCTGTAGGTAGTATCGACGGCGCAGGATCGTCGCGGTCTCGCGGAAACTTTCGATGATTTGGGACCGGCACGCTGACGCTTGGTAACTGGCATTTCCTCGGTTTTTATATCGTTTTTCGTTACTTTGACGCGACCCCGCGGCGATGACGGGCTCGTCTTGTCCGCCGTGACGGGTCCGCGATGCCGCGTCGATTTTCCGTCTTCCCCCTCGAGAAGTCCGACCCGTCCGGTCTCGGGTATAACGTAGCCGTGTTCGCAACGCGCGTGATTTCTCAAGAGCCATTTCTTCGTGAATTTTTTCTCGCATGTGATGCATGTGTATTGATAATCGACCGATGTGGAATAAACCCTCCTCCGACGATAACGATAGAGATAATTCCCCTCCAATTTCTTCGGACTCTTTAACTCGGGCTTTTTGTCGGGATTGCGCTTTTGTCCCACCGACGCGGCCTCGGACTTTCCCGGTTCAACTTCGGTTTTTATTCGCCTCTTGAAAACCGGGGGTATGTTGATACCGTGAACTACCCTCGTGTGCTTCCGCAGAGTCGATTTCCAAAGATATCGGTTTTCGCACATCGGACAGTCGTACAAGATTTCCGGACTTTTGCGGGAATTCTTGTCGCCAACTTCCCGCTCCGTATCGCCGGAATTCGACTCGCCGCATTGGGCATTTCTCGATCGGGTCAGCCTCTTCTCGGTGGTGTCGAGACGGTTGCGCGAGTGCGATGGTGACGGTAACGCTATACCGTGATCTCTCTTCGTGTGAAGCCTGAAAGCTCGTTTCTCATTGTAAATTTTGCCGCACGTTGCGCAATTGTATATTTTCCTTTGCTTCTTCACGGATAGATAAAAATTTGGCAAGGCGTTGTTTCCGTTGCCCTGCATCGGCTGATACTTGATGTACGATACAGCGTTGCTCGTCACGTTGGAGGACGTGTCTGAGATCGACTTGGAGCCCTCCGTCGAGCCCTCCTCCTCGTCCTCGTAATCGTTCTCCTCGTCGTCCGTGTTTTCGTAATTCTCAGCTTCATTTCCACTCTCGTAGCTCGTCCGAGCCTTCTTCAAGAGTTGCATGGTGTCCCATATTTTGTCGCAACGCTCCAACGCTATGCTCGCGTCCCGAAGATTGTACTGTCTCTTGAGACGCATCGACAACTTCAAGAACTCCTCCTGAGAAAACAAAACTTGGCGTTCGTTATTTGACAATAGCGCGGTGCACTGGTGATAAAAACTTGCGTAAGACGACAGAGTTTGTCCAATGTTTTTCGTCACGAATATTATGCGTTTTGTGATTTTCCATCACGATCTGATAACTTGTGGGAGAGAAAGAAAATACGATTTTTTTTTACGTCAGCGGCAAATTGTCAGATCGTGATGGACCCCAAATGATGCAGAATATTGTATATCTCATATATTTATATATTACCATAATGATATTACTGGGTAATAATATTAGGTGGTTGCATATGAAATCGCTTCCTGACCATAGATGGCGTTAGGTACACTATTCTCTCGACTTAAAAGTTGGCGATACACATGATGATAAGTTCGTCGAGTCCTGATAAAACGCCATAGGTGACATATGGGAGACGCGTTTACGTCATCTATTTCAATTGTGTTTACAATGACAAGTTTCGTTCCAAATAAATCACATTTGAATAGTTTTACATTAGAATATTTTCTGGCAAAGGAATCCGCTATCAAACACATCGTTTTCTAGAGGAAATCCGCTATCACATTAGAATATTTTCTGGCAAAGGAATCCGCTATCAAACACATCGTTTTCTAGAGGAAATGTATGTCGAACATGCTTCAATAAGTACAATGTGCAAAGAGCTGTTTTGCCGCTTGAAAAGTGGTAAAGTAGCCTTGATTTTTATATGAACAACAAGGACCATGTAAAACTACCCAAAAGGAGGTTGTTGTGCATTACGAGCTGCTGCTGTCGAAAAATATCACTAGGGATCGTCATCAACTGCAACTAATGCGTTTGGAGTGAGCTCTTCACGAGCGACTGGAATGGGAGAATCACCATGAAAAGTTGATTTTGCAATCTGACAACGTAAGGGCCGCATGTTGCTCAACCTGTTAAGAAAAACTGGAAAATCCTAACTCACCCGCCATATGGAGACATGGCTCTCCCTGGTTACTATTTGTCCGGTCAAGGCTATCAGAGCTTACAGCTCAGAATTTTACTTCGTACGAAGGAGACAAAAGGTGACTGGATGACTGGATTGCCTCCACAGAAGCTGAATCCTTCCTGCGGGGAATTGTTGGCTGAAGGATTGGCAAAGGTTGTCTGTTCCAATGGGCACTACTTTGGATAAACCAGTTTGTCGATTTGCTACTAAACTACTATCGTCTCTTGTGCTCAGAAATGGGCACTTTCATATGCAACCACCTAATATGATATATATAGATATGCTAGTAATAACATTACTCATATATCAGTATATCATCATTACCATAAGAGTGTGTCGGCGATACAATTTCATGTAAAGGAAGCGAGAATTTTGAATTCCTTTGGAACTGAAATGTGGCACAATATTTGGATCGAGTCCTGAAATTTCTGTTTTTTCGGAACTGTTAATATCCAACCTTATACAGGGCAAAATGATGTTGAAGTTTTCATCGTTGGAATGCAATGAAAAATCTTTTCCATTTGATACTTTCAGTATTATCCCAAATGATATTTACCAGATTTAGGTTTTACATTGCTATAAAAGAATCCTAATAAAGGTTTGCCTGACTTTTGTAGCTTCCAAGAGGAAATTTGGAAAACTAAAAAACGATGCAAACTTCGACGCCATGGGGCAAAACTCTTGGAAGTGAATGTAAAAACAAACAAAAAATAATCAGAATGTTCTTATGTTACAATTAAGGGGTTAGGCTGCTGTAAAAAAACGGGTAAATCGATAGTTGCTTAAGGCAACTTAAATTGAACTCTAATGAATGAATTGACTCCAAATTTGGTACCCTTCAGTGGAAAAGAGTTTTGTCTTGACCGATGTTTGTTGTTTTAACGTTTTTTAAAATTAGTTATACAATTATTATAACTTATAATTTGTATGTATTAGTTAAATTAATATACAATGTCTTTGTGCCTCGAAAATTGAAAAAAAAATTCAACATTTTTTTTATGATCAATACACGATAACTAAAAAATCTCAGTCAAGTTTTAGCCAATATTATCTATTTTAAGAAAAAAATCGTTTTCCTCGTTCCAAATCAGCCGGATGGCCAAAATCAAATACACTGTCGAGCCCCTTACATTCAAAGGTCCTTGACGACATTGTTTACAACTTCTTCGATTGTGAATATTTTTTCATGAAATTCGGTACACAACCTTCTTAATGTACATACAAATCCAAACGATTTTTCAATCATCCTACTAAATCCCTCATAATCAATTTTTTTAATAACCCTGATTTTTGCGTCAACGTAGCCTAACCCCTTAAGAACATTACAAATATATAGCAAGCGATGGTAAAGTTTTCCCAAAAGTTTCTACCTTACATAAATTACCCATAATCACACTAATCATATCCAGGGTGAATAACGTGGCATGAGAGTACACACGGAACAAAAACAGGGCAGTGTTTCAGTTCTTCGACACGTCAGTGGCTTTGCCCTGCACTTCCCACACAGGCTTAGAACGAACGTTGCAACAATGCAACCAATTCCTATCACGGTGATGGCATGTTTGTCAAACGGTAATACATCCTCAAAGGTACTCTGTCCAGGCTTAACTTACACGCCCCCTCAAAGGATCCAAACACTTAGGAGGGTCAACAATTTTTTTAACCTCAATAGACAAATCGTAACGTTGAAAAATACGTGCGTTCTAAACACTTAAACGAATGGACTTCAAGCAACGACGCACAGTCGCTGAAAACGGGTATTCCAATGGAATCTTGGGATCTAGTATGGAAAGTAACACAATGGATATCTTTGTTTAAAAGCCATTCACAAGAACGTAAGATTGTCACGAAGGGATTGAATCTTGACACGGGAAATCGCGTTCGGTATACAATCCACAAAAATGCAATGTATTTTTCGTTGCTAACGAAGTGTTGTGAGTCGCAAGTTTCCAGGGACGATATTAAGGTCGTGATAATAACAGATGTAGAGGGTTAGGTCGGACGGTAGGTAAATGAAACAGCGTGCGATACTAGCGGGAAAGTGTTTTTATAACAGACAAGGCCTGTATCCGGAAGAATACAAAGGTACTAAAAGATTTGAAACGAAATTTTCATTGCTTTCGCGTATTATCCGAATATTCCGATATTGGCTTGCCTCGTTATCGCATAACGAAATATACATACGAATGTTGTCGAATCTTCGTCATTCTCCTCATCACCGTTAAGAAGTGTAAGTTCGTCCTCGTCTACCGAGTCATCCGAGGACATTAACAAACTGCTAGTCTCGTCCTCGCTCTCGAAAGTGGGATATGACGACGATCCCGACATTATTGATGTGTGCGTCGCGCACCGATTATTACGAACAATGCGACTATTTAATTTAACGCGGAAAACCCATGCACCGAAAGCGTTGAGTTATTCGGCTGGGCATCAGGTGTGCGGACATCTTGCTTTCAGTTGCACGATCTCACAACGGACGCTTGATCGCTCATTGGTTCGTTCTAATTTCCCGCGCTTGATTTCCCTTCCCCTCCCACTGACGGCGTAAAAACGATGTTTGTAGCTTTTCACAGGCAGCCGAAGTCACGGCAATGACCTTATTTTCATTCCATCAGGTCGCGAAACAAAAGTTCGCGAGCGATGCTTCCACTATCTTTGCATTCGAATGACATGACAGTTAAGTAAAGCTGTGTATTCTTTTTGTTTTCTCTTGTAGCAGGAAGGATTCAAGCGCCATTGAGCAAGGTTTAGGTTATATTCCATCAACATTTTCCGACATACAAGACTCTATACGATTTTATATGAGATATTTCCATTTTCTGATGGAAAAAATAGAAATCGTCCTTAAATCTATCAAGAAAGCTGAAAATTGGAAGTAGGACATTTTTCAGCTATGTAGTTTTTAGGCTACGAACTGTCGCGCAGTGACGTCACAGCCATATGTCTACCACGTGATTCAATAGAAGCATTGGACGCATTGTCTTTCACTGATGAATTGTTGCAGATTATCTGTTTTTCCGAAATAAACGTTAGTTCAATTGAACTTTTTTTTAAATTGTCATTCGACGAATAGTGAAAAAGTTGAATAACTTCCATGGCGTCGATTTTTCGGAAAATATCGTTACAGACGTTGTAATTATTTTTTAAACCAACAATAGAAGCAACATGCGAAAAACAGTAGATTGACATTGCAACCAATCGTAGGCAGAAAAGATTTTTTTGGAAACGAATAACTTTTCCGGGTATTCAATCAAGATTCGTTGCAACTGATTATTCTCGTGATGAGCGACATAAAATTCGACGTAGCATTATTCAACGTCGAACGATCGTGCATAATGGATAAAAAATGATTTTCGAGATAGCAAAGAGAATAACAATCGGCTAACGAGAAACGATCATGCACTTCCGGTGCGGCGCTGCTTATAAAATGCGTCCTCGCCCGTTCGCTTCGTTTATTTGTGGCGACTCTCTTTGTGATGAAGAAAAATGCATCCGTGGATTATTGGACTGACGTGTCTGTCGTTGCTGGGAAATTTAATTCAAATAATTGAAACTGTTCCCGTTGGATCTTCTCTCGGTGATTTTTTCGCTGTTCTACAGTGACGCCAAAATATTCCGTGAATATAATTATTGTATTTTTTTGGATTCGTCCGCAGGCAGCCTCGTACATGGTCCACCGACGCACGAACGACGTGCCGAATTTGGCGAGGGTATCAAGGCTTGGTTCAGAAATATGAAAAATCGTATATTTGGTGGTTCGAACGATCGAGATGTTCTACCACCTGTGGAGGCTGAAAAAATGATGTTGGAGCTGGACGACGACGATTTCGAAGAGCGCAAACGGAAAAACCCCGAAGGCTTCTTCCTCGATTTATGTAATTATAAAAATTATATGTATATATTTTGTTTTGTTTGTAACTTGTAATTTCAATGTTAATTGACGGTCATTTTCCACCTCATGTTTTGTTACGTTGTTACACTTGTTCAATCTTTTTGTTTTCATTTTCAATCAAATAAGTTGCTAGACGTCAAGTTAAGGAGGTTGGAGCGTTAGCGACAATCTAAGATTAAATTTGAATAATAAAAATATATGTTATTGTCTAGACTATTATCGTCATGAACATTTCGAATTTTTTTTACCACAAAACAACAGAGATAAAAACAAGTTTAATGTATGTAATATTACGTGCGGTTAGATGGGCAAGACGTTCACGCTACGGGTGGTATAATTTGTTTTGGCTATATAGCACCAAGATAAACTATTTCTAACAGCGGATTAACACAAACTAAATCTTTGTAAAAACGCTGAAGAAAAAAACTTAATATTAAGGGGTCAGTTTAGACTCTAAAAAGGCTATTTTCATGAATTATTTTGATAGGTTTATGTTATAGATATTGATATAAAAGTTGTTACACTTAATACATACACGTTCACGTGTATGTATTAAGACGTCCACGTGTATGTATTCACGGAAAAACACGTTTTTTTGTTTTTTCGAAAAATGTCCGCCATTTTGTTATTTTTGCATATATAAAAAATCGTTTGGTATGCGCTATACTCATTAACATACTGAATCTAAAACCGTTCGATTTTTTTTGCTTCGGATGATCCCTCTCCGCCATTTCATCGACAGCGCGGACCTACAATTTTTTTAGGACATTTTTTTAACTACCATTTTCGTCTATAAATAGTGACTTAAATACAAACATCTTGAAAAAAAATGTATTCATTAAGTGTAAGAATTCCTATATCAATATCTATAATATAAACCTATAAAAAAATTTACGAAAGTAGCCTTTTGTTAGCGTCTAAAGTCAGAAGACAATTGACAAAATATTGCCATTTGATTTAAAGTTATACAATAAATTCTTTGTCATTTACTGAATGTACTCTCCAAATTTTAAAACGATCGTCCACGCCGTTTCTACAAAATGTATAGTTGAAAAACACTTCTCAACATAGGGAGATGCCTACGCATAACGCTAAATGGCAGTTTTATGCATGAAAAGGTGTGAAAAAATGTTTAAAATGTCATGCAAAACCGTCATGTCACTTAGTACATTATGACAATTTTGTCATCAGTGTCATAATGTACTCCTTATGTTATCTGATCATACGCATCTTCCCGTTTTTCAATTGTACATTTTATAGAAACATTGTAGACGATCGATTTAAAATTCAGAGAGTGCATTCAGCATATGACAAAGAATGTATTGTATAAATTTGAAGGAAATGGTATCATTTCGTCTTTTGTTCCGAAACTCCTTAACTAATGGTAATAATAAATAATCTCGTGACAAAAATATAAACAGGCATAATTATAAATTACTCAAAATTTCATTCTGAGTTGTACAAAACATTTCCTGCGCGCACTTTTTTACTTATAATCATCGACAATGTTATACTTTTGAAAGTTTGTTGTAACGCAAAAGTTATTCTTATTTACGCACTAAAAATATAAAAATGGACAATTTTGTCCTTTAATTATATATTTTATGAAGAATTAGCATCTACGGAATAAATCTATACCTCGAATGCGGTTGTTGAGGCTCATTAAAAAAAATCATAATCAACTGGATCGCTCCAACCTCTTTAAAGGCATTTTTTCAAAAAAGTTTCGTACTTTCATAGAAGCATTGGGTTGCCACCTACCGAAAATCGGCACGAACTTTCCGGAAAACTCAATACAGTTATAGACCTTAAGGCAGCGGTTGTCTAAATATTTTACACTAAATATTTTACAGGACCCTAAAATAAGCAACACCTCGTTTTGTGTATTTTTTACTGAAAATCGTACAAAAATAGGTACTTTACATAACAATGTATTAATTCCACTGTAAATTGATGAAAATGTTTCCATTTGTTGGGAGGTGTGAAGTTGTTTTTTTTTTCGGCGGAGCCCTAGCCCAAGCCGCGGGCCCAGGGCTCCGCTGAGCACACTTTGGGTATAGCGGCCTTAAGGCCGCCATACTCGAAGTGTGAAGTACAGCCCTTTCGCGGAGGGCCGTATTTTGTGGGGGGAGGAGTAGGGCCCTTCTGAGTCATCGGTATATTACAAT
This sequence comes from Ophion obscuratus, assembly GCA_964007375.1. Taxonomy (NCBI): domain Eukaryota; kingdom Metazoa; phylum Arthropoda; class Insecta; order Hymenoptera; family Ichneumonidae; genus Ophion; species Ophion obscuratus. Next base: position 46,761,406 of record OZ023312.1, read on the forward strand.
GGCGCTTAATAAAAAAATTAATTAGTCAATTATTAGGGGGCATCCATTAATTACGTGAGGTGATTTTTGCGATTTTTCGACCCCCCCTCTCCCCTTGGTGAGATGTCGTGAGATTTAGCTCGACCCCCTCCCCCCTCCCCTAATCTCACGTGAGATTTTTCAAAATGCATACGTTCACGGAAAATAAATTGTAGTAGAAGTAACTGCGGTTGTAGTACCATTTACTCCACCATGTAAAGTAGTAGGGAGACTCTCTCTACGTGATAAAAATTACGTCATTACTAAAATTACTAAAACTACTAAAAATTACGTGATATTTGCCGAAGCCCTCCCTCTCCCCCACGTGAGATTGGGTGAGATTTCGCTCGACCCCCCCCCCCCCCTAAACGGCTCACGTAATTAATGGACGCCCCCTTATACTCAACGATGATCTAATACAAAATTTCACGCCAATTTAGTAGCTTCGACATTTTTACATTTTCTCTGAAACGTCGGGACTACGAAAATTCTTCTTCTAGTCATGTTTTCAAGTTTTATGGTTATTTTCTTTAAGGCGAGAAATCCCTTTAGGAGCGTGAAAAATAGGTTTTTTTTCGGGAATTTTTTTAGAGGGCATAAAATAATCCGATCATTTTCAAATTTGGACATAAGTTTATTATAACTGTCAAGTTAAATTTTTTTTTTCGGGATGACCAACAAAATGGCGGCGTTATTAAGGGTCTTCGGACGCCTGTTTTCCGCGACATCGAAAAATGCTGCAGTTGTCACTCTTTTTCTGTTGATCTGAAAAAGACTCAATAAGTGTCATTCGTTTACTGACATATTAAGGGGAAGGATATACCTAAAAAATGATGAAAAAGTGCAAAATTGAAAATTTGGGAGCCTTTTTACTTCAAAGTTCGAATTTTCGACATATTTGACCCCAAAAAAATTATTTATTTACACGCTACATTTCAGACTTTAGGTATATCCTTCCGATAATATTACTGAGAGTAACCTCCCAAAATTTCATCCAAATCGGTCGATAACTTTTTGAGCTCCAAGACGAGCAGTTTTTGAAAAAGTACTTTCGACATAATCGCGTTTAAAGTTTACTCGCTACCTGAGCGCATGTTGTCCCAGCGCTCTACACTATATCCGATAACTCCGCAAATATTCAATATTTCGAGTTTTCCGTTAATCAGCACATTCTTTGGGTATCATACTTTTGAAATATGTAAAAAAATCGATTTTTTGAAAATTCTAAAGGGATTTCTCGCCTTAAACATTCGGTGACCCCGTTTTCATTGTCTTTATGAAATCTTTAGATTTTTCACATGCGTAAAGCAGTTTATATCAGAAATCTAGAGTTATTTAGTGTATAAATTATCAGAAAGAAATGTGGCCAGCGTGTCATCGCCGTAAGGTGCCGTATAAATTCGACGATATTTAGTCGTCAATTTTGGTTAAAAGTTCGGTAACTTGGCTTGAAATTTTACCAGTATGCTGGGATGTATTTTTACTTCGTTGTACACGAAAATCAGTTAATTGTTAAATATTCGGGTTCGTGAAGGGAACACCTTAACGTCATGTTTTCGCACCCACTATAAAAATCCTCAAAAGTTTGTCATTACAATAATTTACAATAGCATTGAGGGAGTGCTTTAGAGTAAAATTATCACAGCCATGGTAAAGCAATTCACTGCAGGGGGAGGGGGGAGTAGGAAACACTGTTTTTGATTCAACAAGTTTCTATATCTGCCATATCTTGGACACTACTCGGAAAATATTACGCATTGAATATTCATAATCATAGGTACTTGTAAAGTATTTAATAAAACACCAAAATAATTCGCAAACCTTGTCGAAAGTATAACAATTAAGTTTCAATCAAATGTCACATCGTTCATAAATCTCACAACTGCATCATAGTAAACAGACATCCAAGCTGTTTTTTCTCTGACTTACGTCGGTCGACCCTGTTTTTTGCTTCAAGTTCTCGCACGTGTAATATTTTACATTGTTACACGTGTAATTGATTACTTGCGCAGCTAACTTGTCCTTCGATCCGAAAACCGATTGGGGCTTTCATCTGGGTAAATGGTACTTCATACGAAAATCACACGACAAAAGTATCGTCGATTGCAACGCGAATCAACCGACTTATCCGGATTGGACGATGATGGAAGAGAACCCTGATGACAGTACCGCACCTCCGGCAATAACTACGAGACTGGACACTGACGTCACAAGCACGGAACTTTCAACACCGAGGGACGAAACGCCGGAAGTACCGGGGACGATAATACCGGAAGGAAAGGACGAGGATAACGAAACCCGAACTTCAAGGGAGGACAATCGATCAACGGAGGTATTATCACCACCGGAATAGGAGGAAAAGCACCGGTTGCACTAGGTCATCCTCTCAATAACGGATCATTATCAACAATGTACAGTAGAGCGTCGATTATTCAAACGTGAGTTATCCGAATGGCGATTTGGGCTATCGAAAATATCAATTATCTAAACAATAACTCTGACGGCTCACTCTCACGGTAAGGCCTTTAAGGCTTTTGAAACGGTAATGAAGAGGTACGAAACGCAGCCTAAATGTCGTTCAATGCTACTTCTAAAACAATTGCGAGAATTGGCAGCAAAGAAACGAGCTTCCGTTGTGAAGCAGAAGTCGTCGACTTTTCAAAAAAGAAATAGATAAGGACTCAAAGATGTACGAATGTTGATTATGTTAAAATGCATATTTAACTTCGTTCTATATCGTTAAACGATACAATGGTTATTTGCAGTTCACCAAAAATGTACTTGTATTATTAACATATTAATGTTCATTGTATTTTGAAATATATTTATTTTGTCATATTGAAAGAATCAACTTTTTTTTTTCGCCCACGGAACATTGCTGTTCGGTTATCCGAATGGCGCCTGGTCCCAATTGATTCGGATAATCGCCGCTCTACTGCATGTATTATATGGGGGATGTCTAGGATTCGACTGTAAAATGACTCGAGATTTATCGTGCTACATCCGAAAAATCATAAATTCTATGTCTAATCATATGTTTCTGAAGTATTCCGCTGATCAGGCTACATATATCCTTCATTCGGTCTAATAAATATATAATACATTTATAAAAGCGTAAAAGATAGGAAAAACCGGCTTAACATGTTTTAAGTCTAGTTTTAAAGGCATTTGTCCAGAGCGCTTTTGGAGGTGATTTTTAGTATGAAATAAATTTAAAAAATTAATACACACGTTTATTGATCCTCCGAAAATCAGGTCGACTTTAAAAAGATTATCATGTACTTTTGTATGTTTCTTTACAACGGTGCGCGGAAAACAGCCGCGATTAGGGACCAGTGTTGTGGGCGTTGAATAAATGTGAGAAAAACAAAACATATTCTTAATCTGTGTGAGTGTTGCGATAATTGGTATTAGATTAAGGATATCAAAAAATTACAAAACGGTGGCACGGTAAACTTTGATTATCAATTTTTCCTATTTTTTTTACCGTTTTACGAGTTATGTAAAAGAAAGAAAAAGTATTTCGACTAAATTCTGCTACCAACGTTGAAAAACAGTCTGCTGAAGGTGTATGCCAAATCTGAGCTCAACCTTTCTAATAACTTCTATAACTCGGCTAATTTTATAAGTGTTGTTAAACAGACGTATTCAGGTCTGTGGAATAATGCCATAAAATGATTTTTTAAAAAGATGTTTTCCAATTTCTCAACAACAATACTGCCTCAAACAATAATTCATGCTGTACCAATATTTTTAAATAAAAAAACAACTCAGGCTTGGCAAGACTGTGTATTATTTATATGTAAAATCCCGATCTCATCATCCCGATACTCTCATCATCTTATACTTGCTCCACATTGTTTTTTGCCTACTTTAATCCTCTTTTCGGGGGTGGAAGGAAAAAAATTCAAACACTGTCTGAATACGGTTTTCACTGATGTTTTCGGAAAGGTCTGTAAAATAATAAAATTAAATTTAAGAACAAAAAAAGAATTTTACCAATTTTTAAACCACAATAGTGCCTTAAAGTTCCTTTGTATGTCCTTGCAGGCTTTTACGATCCCATCCTTTGACTTTCACCCCACAGTTGTCATTTTGATATTTCTACATCCTGAGATCCCTTTAATACGTTGCCCAAAGCCACTCTCTTCCCCATACATTACTGTATCCCGTTTGCACTAGGCGTGCAGGAAAACTGTGGAAAACCTGCGCCTGTTGTCTATTGAGATTTATTATTATTATTCGGGGTAACTGGAAAAATCCTAATGCGTGCCCGAAAATCGTAATCTTCAAATATTCAAGAAGGGGTGATGTATGGCCCTTGAATCGCAGATTGAGTTTAAGTTTGAAGCTTCCATAATATTAGTGCATGTACCGTTCTTCAAACTTAAATGCGTTTTTCTCAAAACCTTATTTTTCAATTTTTTGGGCAAGAAATTTCGAAAACTAATCGACCGATTCACTTCAAATTAAACCACATGTAGTGTATACTGGTGTCTATTACGTATACTAGAATCAAGTCTATAAAAATATAGTAACTATTTTTAACATGCATCATAATTCATAATTATTTCGAGAAAAATCTTTATGTTCGGTTACATCGTCTCCATGCTTTCAAACATTTATTTCTCTCTTTCATTCTACAGGGTAGGGCAAAATGCAGTCCCTAATTTGAAGGGTAAATTGAAGAAGAAAAAAACGCTTCCAGATACATAAAAAAGGTTTTTATTGCTCAAAAGTACACATGATACCGTTTTTTCGCGTTTTGAAAATGATACCAAGTGGCGGCCTTGGCGTGCAATACACATATTGAGCCTTTCAAATAAGTTTTCGGCCACTCTTCCCAGCATATCTTGCGGAATTCCAGCGATAATGTCCTCAATCGCCTCCTTCAGAGCTTCAAGGGTTGGAGGTCGAAGTTTGTATACCTTAGCTTTGGCGTATCCCCATAGAAGTCTCACAGGGTCAAATCGGGCTAGCGAGGGGGCCATGGAATATCCCCCCCCCGCCAAGAGATACGGCGACCGGGAAGAGCGCTTGCAAAATTTCGCGTAAACGATGACCATACTCTTCAATTTTGGGGCGCAAAAGGTTAACCCGAACCAGATCCGAAAAGCCCTCTGCGTAGCCACCACGCTTTCCCCGTTTTAAAAAAACGTCTCAACAACAAAGCCCCAGTGCTCACCTGACCGCGGTATGGTGACTACTGAGAACGGTATTGTACCCCCGACTTAACGACACCTGCCCCGCCTTATTACTCGGTCTTGGGGCCCTTCAGTGATTTTTTGAAATTACGGACTGCATTTTGTCCCACCCTGTAGTAAGAGTAATAGCGACGCGCTTACAGATTACACGTTTTTTTTTCTAATTTTTTGTTTCAGGCCACTGGAAACTGAAATATGCCAGAAAACAGCGGCATCCATTTTTTTTAGCTATATTAATATACGTATAACTTTGTTAATAATTAACATTTTTTCAATCTGTCAAAACGTACGTGGTCTTCATATCTTGTTTACAAAAAAGCCGAAATGTCCGATGTCTGATGGTTTTGGAGAAAAAAAAATTCACAGACTAACTCCGTTTCTCTTCATACTAGACGACGGCCTTAAGTTGCGTTAAGGGGCCCTTTCACTTTGAAAATTTCAAAAAATCGAAAGCAAGCAAGACTTGAAGAAATCGACGATGATGAGCAATCAGAAGGAATTTTGTGCGGTGCAGGAATTGCCGATTGAGTGTAGGTAAGAGTTTTTCATAGTATCAACTTCAAACGCGTTGTTCTTGAAACAACGTTTTCAAAATCTAGCTCCATCGTAACTCTAAAACTAATAAACCGATTCTCTTGAAATTTGAACCACATATTGTAAACATGATTCGCAACAAGATGACCCTCGATTGTTTTAAAATTTTGATTTTTACTCTTTTTGCGAAAAACTGCGAAAAAAACGCGTTTTTTTTTACTTTTTTCGTTTTTCATCTGCCATTTTTTCACCTTTTTATAAAACTTTACATCCGAGGGTCATTTTGTAGCTGGTGTCATACTGAATCTAATAAACTTTAATATTTTTGTTTCGGACAAGCCGTTGCCGAGTTGTGATGGAGGTACCTAGCCCACCTATTTTTGAGGCGTTACGTTAAACTATAGTTTTTGTACTTAAAAATGAATACAAATGAATTAAACATTTTTTTAAATGTATTTCAAGGCTTTATTTATCAAACCCAACAACTTTTATATTCATATATTTTATAAAATCCTCAAAAAAAAATCGCGAAAATAGCCTTTTTCGTGGCTCCAAAGTGCACCCTTAATCATCGAAAACTTAGTACAGGGTGCGCCAGAGAAACTTACTTATTTGAAAAAATTCCCGCGCGGTGAGTTGGGCGGGTAGAGGGGCGAGAGGGGGCGCATCTGGAGGGGGAAGTTCCCAAGTTTGTTTCTCCCTCCAGTCAGTTGCCATCATGCTCTGGTCTAGAGAGCAGCGGGCCTTCGCAGTCGAGAGCTTCTTTTCTAACGCGCAGTTACCGGTACCGGCACGGTAACGCGCAGTTACCGTGAATGGAGCTCGTTACAGGAACATGATCGAGGAATTTTTTCTTCCAAGACTCGAAGAAATGAACGTTAGGAACGTGTGGTTTCAGCAAGATGGAGCCACAGCACACACAGCACGAGACTCAATGAATTTGTTGCGACAACATTTCCCCGACCGCCTTATCTCTCTCAGAGGCGATCTCCAATGGCCGGCACGCTCTCCAGATTTGACTCCATGCGATTTCTTTTTATGGGGTTATTTGAAATCTCTGGTTTATGTCGATCGACCACGGACCATAGCACACCTCAAGAACAACATTCGCGACGCCATTGCCAACATACCGATTGATATGCTGCAAAGAGTGGATACGAATTTCAAAAATCGATTTCATCAGTGTATGCGCAATGGGGGTCGCCATTTATCCGATGTCATTTTCAAGACTGCATGAAAAAAAAAATGGGATATTGTATTCTCAAATAAAAAAAATTTTAAACAATAATTGAAGTACTTTTGTTTTTATTGACCTTTCAAATAAGTAAGTTTCTCTGGCGCACCCTGTACAACTGCCTGCCCGCTCCGTAGTCGACGCGCTAGGCGATGGGCAGCGAAGCGTTTACCCATCAAAGTATTCCCGTCGACGCTTCTTGATATAGGAAATTCCGCAACTGCGTGTTGTTGGTGAAGATCTGATTACATTATGTTTTTGTTCAAAGATAAGCTATGGCGTCAATGGAGCTGGGCCCCTATAAACAGATTTTGTAAATTTCTCAAATTTATCAATAACCGCGAAGTTTTCTGATAAAATATTCTGTGCAGAACATTGAAAACTGATGGTTGTACGGAATCTTCAACGGCAACGTCCTGTTGCCACGTTAATTTCTCATTGCCAATGCTTTCATAGCAATAATTATTCTATTACCTAAGACTGGACAAAGGATAATTGATGTCGTTTGTCACTCGTGGCAGGTCGCAACAGCTGTTACGTTTTTATATTTCAAGCAAGTCTGCCAAAAAACATTAACCCTGCTTTTTGTGAGTCAAGATAAAGAATCGTTCCAAAATGTCAAAGCTTTAATTACGGACGTTGATACTTCAAAGATGACTCGTAAATAGGTCGTAGTCAAAACGCGTCAATTTATTCATTTTTCTAAACTATTTTATTTCTATACCGGTACTATAAAGACGTGTTTGCGTGACCAGTTCCCTACTTCAATTGCATCCTCCAAATAAATCGTAAAAATGAAGTCGAACAAAATATCGTCCCTGCAAAATATTTACGGTTCCGAGGGAGATATAAGATCTAAACACTGATAAAAAAAACGATCTACGGACCTGAGATTTCGCAGTCGTATTTTTTTTTAACGGGACCATACATTTTTGGTAAAAAATAGTTGGTTTCAAAATGAAGCCAACGAAAAAAGATGACCACTCTAATTTGAAAAACAAAGTTATCGAACTTTGACGTTTTGAATATTTAATAAGTTCCCATGCTTGTGGCTGAGGGGCCGAAGCAGATGACATGACTAGTATAAATATTCCATTTTTACATCGCAATCGTCTAGAAAAAGACGTTGCTCCAATATTTTTTATGTTTAATAAACAATAGTAATGTACAAAACTTTTTCATGCACCTGTGCACTTGACGGTATCATTCAGCGATAAAGTTTCATGATTTGATTGTCTCGTTGATAGAGGCGTTTGTTGCACCCACCGCAAATTCAGTTGGGCAGAATTATTTATTGGCGGATAGGAATTTTCTTCGAAACCAAAACGGTACGGTCCGTTTTCAAAAAATGAAGACTATCGCATGATCTCGTAAACGGGACGATAAAAAAACATGTGAATCGGAAATCTTTCATCGGAAATGTTCTTTGATCCGGGTTTATTTTGACAATTTATTTGAGATGTACAATTAGATACCCTGAACGTATTTCATACTTACGCGATACATAATAGGAAATTCATTCGTCGTGGCGTAACCAAGTCCAGTACGACGATGATTATCTCCATTTTTTCCGACAGAAACGATCTCGTTACGCAATGAATAAAATCGATCGAGGCACGAAATCAGTGTACTCGTATCCCAGTTGTTATTGCGTAAAATTTATTATAAATTATCGTCGAATGCGGTATTATCGCGCAATACCTTACAATAAACTTTTACGCCCCATGTTGTACAAATTCGCGTGGTCTTCATATGATGTGGAATTACTGGAATAGAGAAGAGAGAAAACAAAATTTCGAGTGTTTCCAAATTTTTCACACGCCCCACGAGAGGCCGATTGAAATTTTGTTTCAAACCAAAATGAGTGAACATGATGAGTGTGCGTGATGATCGCCGACACCGGATGATGCGAATAGACGATAAACTCAGTACGAAAAGGTGATACAATGCTTCAAACTACCAAATAATGCAACATCGAGAATAATAATAATAATTTTATGGACACTGCTCGAGAAATAACGATTCTCGCGAATCCAACATGCATGCGAACGGTGAACGATGAAAAGTGTTTTGCGAACTAGGAATGTCGAAAGAAAAACAAACAAAACAAACCCTTCACCTGATGCATTTTTGTTACGACCAAAAGCTTTTTTCCCCAATTATTCAGGTGTTTTGATTTCTTCGTTAGACATTACGCGAATGTTTGTAAAAATATATTATCGTACGTGTTTTTTTCTTTTTGTTTTTACGTTGAAGCGAATGAATGATGATGAGATGTCGAAAAAGCGTGAGCAAAGCTTTGCAATTTTTTTCTTTCTTCGTTGTTGTTGCGAGATTTGGTGAAGCAGCGATGAAATAGACCGCGATAGCACGAAGAGAACGAATTCACGAATATTGTATTTGTAGCAAGCCGCAGAAGTATCGAGTGATATTTTGTAATCCCAGAAAGTAAGACAGAGTTGCGCCGACATGCTGATCACGTATAATACATCATAATTATGAGAGACCATCCACCTCCAGAAGTTGGTAGTACAAATAAACATCATTTCGTCTACTTTTTTCCCTAGAATGTGAACATAAGATCGATGAAACTACCGACGCATGCACAAATTAATGATAACGCCGGTTTGAGGTAGTTCGGGCAGCTTAACCGAAACATGCAGTGCGAAACGAAAATTTATATTCTTTTTTTGTTCTTGCTCACTAACCAAGACCAATATCATAGTTTTTTCCCCCCGATAGATGAAAAATGTGTTTTTTTTTTCAGTGCATTTTTTAATAAACGCAACCAATTTCGAAATTTAATAGTGCCACATGAAAATATATCAACAATAATTGGTTTCGTAAGTTGAAAACAATTGGTAGTAAAAATTATCCGTGACTGCTCAGTAAATCAATTATAATGGCTAGAAGAAATTTTGGTACTTTTTCAAGTGAGCTGCTTAGTCGCAACTACCTCAAACCAAAAAGAAACGCGACTAAAATCAATTGATAACGGTAAATAGGACTTGAGAAAACCTATTTACTATATATATATAAGTATATACACATATACGTACACCCATGCCAATGAATAATTTTGATATAAACTATTCCCGAAAGATTTTCATGCATATAAGCAAGAGATTTCCTCTTTTCTTTTTACAGAAGCACCGAAAACCGAAAGCCGAATGACAATTTTGCTCCCAACTCGATCGATTTATAATAACTTACCAGGCTACATCTACTTAGGTCGGTCAAAAAGTTGCATTTTCTAAAAATATTCTTATTCGATAGTATCACCTTTTAGCTATATTCCCTGAACATTTCATTGAAGTATTTTCAAAATTGAATGAGCTACAGCTTCTAACACGCGTTTTTTCGCAAATCACTGTTTTCAAAGTCGGTGGACACGATATCTCGAGAACCACTCGATATATATTTAATGATTTTTTTGGATTGTTTACAAATGTACAAGAGATGCGATGAGAAACATTTAAAGGCCATTGACGATCTCACTTTTCTAAAATCGATCTTATTTTTTTAATAGTTACGTAACAATGACGACTTTATTCATAGATTTCGTATGCTCGAGGTTGTATTCGTTACCACAGAAAAAAAATATTGAAACAATCAACGATCGTCAATGACTCGTATTTATTGTTAAATTGAATAACTCGTTTGGTTTTTAGATTCCAAATGGACTGCTGGAGGGTTTTCAAAACGGTGTACGTTTTGAAAGGAAGAGTTTTCTAGCTATACGTCTCAAATTTTGACACAACATTTTTCACGCCATTCTTTATCCGGCCATGGAAGCTTTTTTTTGCTGTTGTAATTTTCATTATTTTTTTTTATCGAAAGATTATCGAAAAAATTGGCTAAATTTGATATATTTTTATCTCAAACCGCCGCCACTTTGTCAATTTTAATTTTTTTTAATCCTCTATAGCAAGATAGCGGCTTTCATACTGATTAATTATCTTTTTATAATTTGTGTTTCAGACAATATTTACGGCTACAACCGTGAGGACTCCTTTTTCACAGACATTTTCTAACGTTATGAAAAAATGTAAAAAAGCAACAAAAATAAACGTTTAAAAATGTATTTTCGTTTCTTCACGAGTGCTTTGATTTGACATAAAAAATCAGATTGATTAGCGTATTTTAACCATAGAAAAAAAAGTCCGCGAAAATCAGTTATTTTTCGACTCGTTACACTGTGATGACCCCTTCAGCTGGAGAGTCCACCACCAAACGTCGCGAAAATTTTTTCATGATCTGTTTCATTTCAATTCAATTTTCATTCAATTTCAAATCTGATGTTTTCGTTGTATGACTGTTTTTTTTGAGGATGGTATTATATGTACTTTTGTATTAAAAAAATGCGTTTTTTTGTCACCAACCATTTCCCAGAAATAAATTCAGAATTTGCCCATGTTTTGAGCCTCTAGGTAGATGTAGCCCCTTAACCAATACTAATAGAGTGATCAATCAAAGTGTTTTTACCTTCTTAGCCGCCGCTCCGACCTTGCTCTTCTTGGTACCCCTGACCTTCTTCATCCTATTCTTACGTTCCTTTCTCTGTTTACGCGTCTGTTTTTGTTTCTCATAAAGGCCGTGCCTGGCGAGCCTGTGCTTAGGCTCAAACTTCTTAGCGAAATCGAGAGTCTCGTAGATCAGGGCAAAGCCGGTGGATTTACCGCCGCCAAAATTTGTCTGAAATCCAAAGACGAAGACTACGTCCGGCGTTACTTTGTACATCTTGGCAAGTTTCTCTCGGATCTCCGTCTTGCGCACCGACGGCTGACCAGGATGCAGCACATCGACAACCTATGATAGATCGAAAAATTAGAGTTGCTCGATTCGTATCGCCCAAGACTGCGACATAAACAACAAACCCTTATAATTTGTCAGGGTGTTTGGAAATGGATTTGAAAAATGGAAAAATTTGAATACAATTGTTCAGCACCGTTCATTACAATTGTTGATCACGTTCGGGGTATGTGTACCTTCGGGTTCAATAATGCCAGCGATAAAAATACTTTGCCGTGTGAACTGTCAACACTCACCATTTGCTTGCGGCATAATAGCCTGTTCGTCATGAACTTTCGCGTTCTGATTGTAGCGGTTCCTTCGGTCTGAAACATGAAAAGCCGAATGCTATCATTTCGAGGTTATGTTTATCGCCGATCGACGCAAATCGTTACGCGAATGATCGGTGACACTTGAACGGGATAAATCATTCTTCCGTTATCTTCGTAAGATCCGATACGTCACAATAAACGATTAAAAATATCCGATGTACATTTGAATTTCACGTAAAAAGCCGTGTTTATCCATGCTCACTGCATCCGAATGGGTACACAGAACAAAACATGACATTTCGACAAATATATCGCTCACTGTTCGTAAACGTTTTTCATATCCGAAAAGTTCGATTATCCGGCATTAATTTCACAAGAACAAACGTTCGTTTAAATCGACGATTCGTATGAATTTATCGGATCCGAAATACGTACCATCTTGCCCGATAATCGTGCCACTCGGAAAAGACTTTACCGGAAACGGGGGGCGCAGCGCCGTGACACGCGTTCGGAGACTGAACTAAAAACTTTCCAGTGTTGCCGCACTCCCCGCTTGTCGTTCGAATAATGGCGGTATATCCGGAAATCAGCTGTTATAGGTCGAAAAAGCATCGTCGTGGGGAGCGCGCGTTCGGGCTATTTCCGTCTCACTTCGGCGTGACGCCAAGCGAGACGCGGGACGGAGAGGGAGAACGATCGTACTCGCTCGAATAAGGTTGCGCTTACTTGCGATTCTCGCGCCGAGCATAAAATCGTCAAACTCGTAAACTCGACGCGTCCAATATTATCGTTCGCCTCTCAATCGCGGGACGAAATAAATTCGAGTAAAATCATTTTCCTGAATTAATACTGGCCTACGGGGATGAAAATTCGGACGCAGTCACGGTTTCTTTGACGAATGTCAAGAAATCGCCGTTTCTATGCTCTGAAATACAAGGTTTCATTGTATTTTTGTAATCGAGGAAACTCCCGACTTACACCCCTTCCCGTAACAGTGAGATCGTCCGTCCCGGCGCTGTTGTCACGTCATCGATCCATCTTTCTGGAAAGAAACTAAATTCAGTCGCGTGGGTGGCGATTGGCTCTCCAAGCGTGGGAGGAGAGACACCGCCGCGGCTATTGGTGAATCCATTGCGTATGAAAGAGTGGGGATGAAGAATCGCGGGAGGGGCGACATCGGACGGAAATCTCGGGAGACTGACGGCGCGTAGCTCTTCGTAACTAGAAACGTTTTTGCATTGCTGTCGAAAATGGCGTCGGGCGCGGAGCTGCCAGAATATTCGTCTCCAGCGAAACGTCGCAAGGTCGAGCTCGAGGAATACGAGACGGCCGCGGGTTGCGAACTCGATTTTCGCAATTGCAAAGAGTCTCGTGAGACCTCCCAGGAAGATCTTGAAGGTATTTAGTCCAAAATATGTCAAATTTTGTCGTAAAATTTTCTCCATTCCAAGATGGCGTCGGTGCCCTAACGATGACGCCCATTACAAGCGCGATGCGTAGTTTGCGACCTCTGACGCTCGCCGAAGGGGCTTCTCGCCGCCATTGACGATTCTTGGGCGCGTCTCGAATATTTCGATGCATTTTTTTTTCTTCACGCCAAAGTGTTCGTTTCGCGTACCGCGTTCGTTTACCAAAGTTATTCGATATTTTGTGGCGAAATTTTTCGCGATATCAAATTTTCGCGATGGGAAAAACGGGGAAAACGATTTTTTCGCGGCGATATTTAACGCGGGAACACGGGAGCCAGTGACAGCGACTGTTAGACAGGGACGAGAGAGAGAGCGAGTGAGACGCAACGACAAAGCGTTGCGGCTCTTTCGTGATCACAGATGGCACGAGTTTCACAAACAATAACAGCGAGTCCGTATTTTTGACGTTTGGCGGCTTGACGCAACACGCGCGTATTATCACGACTCTATCGTCATCAACCGCGTCTGTCTTTTGACACGTTGCTCCGAAAACATTAAATAATACACATGGAGCGAATAAAAAATCTAAATTTACCGCGTTACTCAATTATCGGGAAAAAGTTTTCTTTTTTTTCTCGCCTCCGAATTTGCGAAATCTAAATGCCCTTTGACAAATGAGGAAATTCAACTTTTGTGGTGAAGTTCAAAAGAATCAGTTATGGCATCCGGTATGAAGCATTTACTTAAAAATATTAATAAGAAACATTTGATCTTGCACGTTTTTTTGACAATTTGGAATAATTCAAATAATATCTTATTTCGATTTACAATTTCGATTATTTTCTCAACTCTACTATTTGATTACGCTGACGGATAACAAAAAAAAAACAGGCCGCTTTTGCTAATGTCTCTGTCACTACGAGTTTTTAAAGTTCCTAATCCCAGCCAGGAAAGATGTCAAGGTCGGCCTTCAATTTGGTGTACTTTATATTTCAGAAACACTCGGCGGCGACAGCGGTTTTACCGAAATAAGCGACGGCATTAAATCCGTCTCTACCACGCCGGATCTGAATCATCTTAATTCGACGTCCTCGCGCACAGACTCTACGAGCGACGACACTGGTTGCCCGTGAGTTTGAAATGAGAACACACAAAAAACTAGCAAAGAAATGCACTCGATCTTTAAAAGTTGTAACGGCATAGTCAAAGTAAAACATGTCAAGAGAGAAAGAGGCTGCGTCTAACTGGGAAGTAAGTTTTGCGCGACAAGGCGAAAAAGTACAAATTGTAACTTGCACAACGCGCGCTCCCAATGTTCATCCATCTCGACTTTCTCATTGCATTAGATTTATGAATTCGCAATTGTTGCATGTATTTGTTAACAATATTTTTTTTCAACAGCAATGCCAGTAGCAAGAAATTTAATCCGAGAATATATTATATTGTACAATTTTGTTCTGATGGAGAGAAACTCGAAATCCGATTATTTCAATCCCTTCATTATCGATGATAAATCTTGCAAGTTGAATTTGGGGGTTACATGGGTTTCGAAGCAAAAAAAAGCATATTTTTTATATTAAAAAAAATATAATATATAAATTATTTTATAAAAAAAATGTTAAGCACATAAAAGAGTATTTTTTATTATCTTGAAATGTATTCTACATTGCAAGAATATTTTTAAAAAAATTCATCCAAAAATTTGGTAATTCAGCCCGTGGGACCTGGTTTCTGGAGACACCTAAAAAAAGTGTCCTCGTGGTGATCAGGTTAACTCATGATAGCTTTATCTGGAACTAAAAAACCAAATTTGAATTTTTGGCAGAGTTGTATTCAAAATAGTTCAATTTTTGGCACAATTTACACTACGTATAGCCTTGTAAAATTAGTAGTAATCGAAAAAAAAACCGTCGTTCAGTCACTAGTCAATGTTACTTTGAAGAAGTGTGCAAAATTTCAATAAGATGGGTGCATCGTGTCCACCGACTTAAAAAATAGTGTTTTGAGAAATATGCGATTACCTACGTCGCTGCCAGCCGGACTTTCCCAACGGGAGGAATTCCCAAAGGCTCTCCTAGACTTTTACCCCGATCGACTTAAAACTTTGGGAGAATATTCTAGACATATTGTACTATTAGATAATACAATTTAAAATAAATCGATTTTTTTTACTTTTTAAACCCACGTAACCCCTTCACTAAGGATGTTCTTCCATCTTAATTTTTCCGTTGATTGTAGATTGTCTACATTCAACAGTGTTTTTCGTTTTCGTTTAATCGTCGAGGCTCATTTGAATTTCAAAGAAGCAGCCCATCAACGCTCATTACTTTTTTTTTATTATTAAAGTTTTTAGTATCAACGCTCATTACCAATATAGTATAAGTGTGTAACAGAATATGTAAAACGGCAGTTTTAACAATGTAGCAATAACTAGTGGCGATAGCCATGACTGCAATGATAATTAGAGGTGAAGAATTGAATGTTAGTTTGTAAATAATTGGTGATGTTTTCAGGCTCGATACAGCCGATGAAAAAGACGAAGTATCATCGACCGTTTCGAATTTGTCCGACTTGTCAGGGCTCTCGGATCTCTCCGGAGGCTCGAGCCATCTCTGGAGAAACGCCTCGTCCTGGGTCCAGAAACAAATGCTGACCGGCACCAATCCCCGCGATCTCCTGCAACATCTCCTCATGGATCCGTCGCAAATTCCTGATCAGGTCGACGACATCACGTTATGGAAGGTTCGTGCTTTTCTCTTGTATATTTTTTACGCTAGAAAAAGTCTTGAAAATTAGAGCTCGATAGAAATCTGATTTACGGGTCTACATCTACCTAGAAACCCGAAAAAATGGGAAAATTCCGTCTTTTTTTCTCTAAGAAACGGTTGATGAAAATGAAATGCATTTTATTAAACACAAAAGTACATTTGGTGAAAGCTTTTAATAAAATCACCAAAAAATACAGCTCAACAACAAAAACATGGCCGCCGGCAGATAAGATTTTTTTTCACGCTGTTTTGCGGTGGACGCGCTCGAGCTTAAACGGCCCATCTGAAATCCAAAAACCAAACGGGTTATTCGAGCTAAAAATAGATACGAGTCGTTCACGATCGTCGGTTTTTTTAAATCCTTTTTTTAACAACGTGGCGACGAATTGAAACTCGAGCATACAAAATCTGTGAAAAAAAAGTCGTCATGTTTACGTAACTATTAAGAAATGAAGATCGATTTTGGAAAAGTACGATCGCCAACGACCTTTAAATGTTTCTCATCGTATCTCCTGTAAATTTGGAAACAATCCATCAAGTGGTTCTCGAGATATCGTGTCCACCGACTATGAAAACAGTGTTTCGAGAAAAACGCGTTTAAAGTTTGAAGTATGGCGCTGCTATCGCTCGCCCGGCCGACTATTCGAAGGAATATTGCAATAAAATTTTCAGGGAATATAGCTAAAAGGTAATACTATCGAATTACAATATTTTTGGAAAATGCAATGTTTTTACCCACCCGGATATAGATGCAGCCTGTTAAAAATTGTACAAAATGTACAGACACAAAGTTGACCACACTGCAAAAAAGAAACAAATGTTCTGAAATAATTCAACGAATACGTGAAGTAATTCGTAAATATTTATTGCACAGCTCGTCCTGAACATAATGTCGGAGCCGCCTCGCCGTCAGAAACTCCGACACATAAACACTCTCACGGACGTTGTGAGGCTGATAAAGAACAGCAAAAAAATCATCGTTCTTACCGGCGCTGGTGTGAGCGTTAGTTGCGGAATACCAGATTTTCGCAGTCGAGACGGCATTTACTCAAGACTTGCTCAAGATTTTCCCGATCTGCCTGATCCACAGGTAACCCACGCGAGTCACTCGTTATTTTTACGCCTCGTTTTTTTCGCACCTACAACGAAGATCTTCAATACTCGAATGAAACGGTCATTTTTGCAGGCGATGTTCGACATTAATTACTTCGGACAGGATCCGCGCCCGTTCTTCAAATTCGCGCGTGAAATATACCCGGGACAATTCAAACCCAGCCCGTGTCACAGGTTTATAAAAATGCTGGAGAAGCACAAAAAACTGCTGAGAAATTATTCGCAGAATATCGACACCCTCGAACAAGTTGCCGGCATTGAAAATGTGATCGAGTGTCACGGTTCGTTCGCCACTGCGTCCTGTACGAAATGCAAATATCAGGTCCGCGCCGAGGACATACGGGAGGACATATTCGCTCAGAGAATTCCAATTTGTCCCAAGTGCAGAGCAAACGCATTGCCTTCGTTGGCTGACCTGAGTCCCAACGAAAACTTCAGAGGTACGTGATACGCAAGTGTGCCTTGAGGACATTACACTATAGTTATATCCGAAATAAGTCGGCAGGACAACTCTATTATCAGACATTTTTCTCCTTAAATATCACTATTATGGAGCAGGTTTAATCAGAAACATCTCTATTCCAAAATATCTCACGTCTAAAACATTTCTCTGCCGAAACATCTCTATTGTAAATATCACAATGCCACAATAATTCAGTTCTGAAATATTACTGCCCTTAAGGTAATCCTATCGCTTCGCACTGTCATACCACTGATCGTACTTGAGACTTGTACAATTTATATTTTTAACATATGCAAAAAAAAATTTGTAATAACTAGAATGTTCCATGCGTAAACTGTTTAATAAATGTTCACATTTAATTAGAAAAATGAAAAAATGTTATTCCAACGATTCGCGCAGTATTTCTAGGTTTGATATTTGGCAACATTGGTTCCATCTCCGTCTCTTTTTACTCAACCAGGCGAGTTTAACCTCCGTGCTTTTTAACGTCGATCTGTCAAAAGAATGTCAGGTGTGGGAAATATAAAGCATTGCATTCGGTCGACGACTGGTAAAAAGCGTGGCAAATTTGTGTCGGCGAAATATGTCGGTTAAAAATGAAATATTTGTGGAAATTCGAATAAGTGAGATGAGGTTATGACTACAGTCAGCTGTTGCCTTGCTGTCGCGTCTCTTTATCGTAGCAAGTGGTAATAAATCCAATACCGGACGTTCAAATTAAACTTGATATTACATAAAAATTAGGTCAATAAGCGTAATTTTTTCTGAGAGCATTGGATGGATAGTGATACAAGTTAAGTATGTAAGATTGGATACAAGTGTTAAGTATGTAAATCTGAATATGTTTAAGAATCTGACGGATACCTACTATTATATACACTTTTTTAGCGACCGGAAATTGGGTTTTTGTATGTCGTCTCGGAATTCCTCCACAAAAACACGCAATTTTAATATTTGTTTTCTCTGTAATTGGATCGATAACCGACTCTGAAATTTTACCGAGACGATGATTGATATATTTAGTGAAGGTTAAAAAAAAAATTACGAAAATCCTATGTTTTGACGCCTGGCGATATGATTACCTTAAATATGTCCATTTCACAATCTTTCGTATCCGAAACTTTTCTATTCTAAAATATTTTGTTTGTTCAAAATCTCATGTGACATCCGAATCATCTGTATTCCGACAATATCATCTTACAATATGTCTCTACCGAAACATCTATTCCAAGAGCCTCTGCGTTGCGCTTGTCTTATTCATGCCCAATATAGCAAATGCAATGTAACCAATGGAATAGAGATGTTTCAAGGAGAGATATTGTGAGATGAAATTGTCAGAATACAGATGTTTTCGATGTCACTTGGGATTTTGAAGAATACAGATATTTAAGGCGGGATATACATTTACAACGATAAAAAATCGATTTCTTTTTTTTTTACGATAGAACTGTATATGTAGAATATTTTCCCAAAGTTTCAAAGCAAAATTCGAAAAACTTCAAACGTTACAGTTCGTCAACGCTGTGCCTCACTGCCCGGATTCGGAGCGGGCGTGAACTTCAAACGCGTTTTTATAAAAATTGTATTATCGAAATTGGCGTGCGGGATAACGCAAAAAGTATTGAGCCGATTGAGATGAAACTTGGTAGAAATATTGATAATATTGGTACCTTCTACTTGACGAAAATTGTTTTTGAAAAATTAGAAAAAAACTACTTTTTTAATCCACATTTCACACAAAAATTGCGTAAAATAATGATTTTTTTGTTGTAAATGCGTGCCACTTTCTCAAATTTGCATTTTCTTCATTTTAATTATCGTCACATAGAAAGTATACATGTTCTAACTGAAAAAAAGTTTGATCTTTTTTGCAAATCGAAGTCTACGGGAAGCTAGACTGCACGCCGATTCGCAACTTCCCCGGCGACCTGGCTGCCACAGCTCCGCCATTTTGATGATGAGTCAATTAAAAAAAATTGTTTCGTATACTTAAATATCCTATTAAAGTATACCTAAAGTTTGATAATAATAAAATAGGTATTTCTTAGTTTAAAAAATGCCTCAGTATTGCTTATTTTTTCCTGTCTAAATGTATATCCCGCCTTAAGAATATAACCGTTTCGGATACGAAAGATTGCGGAATGGAGATATTTAAGAGCAATAATATTTGAGAACGGAAATATTGTGGCATTGTGATCTTTACGAATAGAGATGTTTCGGCAGAGAAATGATTTAGACATGAGATATTTTGGAATAGAGATTTCTGAGAAAAGAGAAATAAAGAATAGATTTGTTGTCCTGCCAATTTGTAATTTGGCGAATTGTTAGAAAACTTCTCGTACGATCTACTATAAAGTAGATCGTTTTATTATCGTTTGTATACACATTTGGGTAAACATATTTCATCCCTTCCTTCTTCAAACAGTAATATTAGGTATACAAAAAAGTCACGCCAAACTCTCCTACTCAAATCTGAGTGACATGCGCTCGATATTTTTTTTCTACCCTTTTTATTTATATGAAAAGTTCACTTTACGAAAAACTCAAACAAATGGACAACTGTTCAATGTCTGTTGAATGTGGTGGACGATTCTTAAAACTGTCTATTGCAACTTGGCATATCCGGACAAACTATTTTTACGCTGTTAAAAAATCTTGATATAATTATTTTTACATAACTTAGAGCTATGTGCAAAATAATTGCGTTCCTTCCAGTATAAAAATGTATCTTACAAATAGCTGTAATTTGTACAAAAAACATGACGATCATGACAATCGAGATTTTTTTTAAATCTTAAAATTGTAACGATCAGCTTTAAATATCTCCTACCGGATTTGACAACTGCCAATTAGTCGGTGAGATATTCAAGTTTTAACGTAAACTGCGAATTTTCCGTGTAAATCAAATACCAAAAAAAAACTCGCGCTAATGCTTGAGGTATTCCTTTCACGAAGCCGAATATTCAACAATTGACTGACTTTCGTCTACAACGAACTAAAAATACATCCAACTATAGTGGTCAAATTTCGAGCCAAGTTACCGAACTTTTACCAAAAAATAACGACTCTAAAAATCGTCTAATTTATATATACGGCACTTTATGAAGATGACACGCTGGCCACATTTCTATCTAATAATGTATACACTGAACAACTCTAAATGGCTGACATAAACTGCTCTACGCGTGTAAATATTCTAGAGATTCCGTAACGACAACAAAAACAGGGGTTCACCGAATGTTTGAGGAAAATAATAATAAAACGTGGAAAAATGTGACTAACAGAAGAATTTTCGTAGCCGTGACTTATCAGATAAAATGTAAAAACCTCTGAATCTATGGCATTGAAATTTGCATCGGTGGAATGCAACAAAAGTTCTGTTAATTTTTTTTAAATTTCTATATTTTAATTACCATCTATAATTGTTGTTGTAGTGAAAAATCGTGAATCCCTTATGAGATGAAGTAAAAACCGTTTCAGTGATTTTCGTTCCCCAAATCGGCGAAAAAAACGTGAGCAACGGAAGAAAAATAACTTCGTTCCAACGATGCAAACTTCATCATTTGAGTGTACTAAATTAGCGCGAAATTTTGTATTCCAGTTTATCGTTGCGTGTAATAATTGATTGTAACTTATTTTTCGTCAAGTGCCACTGCAATTTACGTATGACTCAGAATGGACCTGCTTATGCGCCCACAAGATACGGTCCTCCGCGAAAAGAAAAGCTTAAATTCACGTTCACGAGCTCGAATTTGGTATGAATTTTTTTTAATACAATTGTTCGGAGGTGTCAGCGTATCCACTTTTGTTCGGCACATTTTGAAACATACGCGTAAAATTGCGAGGAATTCGTACCGATGTTTAGGGTGTCACTGTAGTGAACCACCTTACGCACAACGGAATATAAGACTCATAGGGAGCAATGGATTTCATTTATAGAATTGTCTTTTTTTTCTAGATTTAGTTTCTCAAGGGATAATGAAACCGGATATCGTATTCTTCGGTGAAGGCTTGCCGGATGCTTTTCACGACGCTATGGCACAGGACAAGGACGTTTGCGATTTACTCATCGTAATTGGCTCGTCGCTCAAAGTTCGCCCGGTCGCACTTATACCTTCCTCGATACCGTCTTACGTTCCGCAGATTCTCATAAATCGAGAATCATTGCCACATCTCAAATTCGATGTCGAACTCCTGGGCGATGGTGACGTCATAATTAATCAACTGTGTCACCTGTAAGTATTGAATCGAGCGCTTATTTCGGAGAATATTCTTGCCTGCTCATGGACGAAATGATGTTACATTTTTATATCTAAGCTCCGAAATAGGAAACACTGACATATATATATATATAGATAGGTTTATTAGTGCCCTATTTCCAACGTCTTTTGGCACACAATCCTCATATTAAAATAGTAAAAAAAAAGGCTCAATACAAGAAAAATTATGATTATACAAATAAAGAGATTTGAAACAAAAAACGCAAATTAAAAACACGCCGTAGGTTACATACATAAATTAAAATTAAGCCTATCTCCAAATAAAATAAAGCCTATCTCCTTAAATATAGAATTATATTTGAGGAGATAGGCTACTGTGACGATCCGAAAATCAGGGTTATTAAAAAAATAATTTTAATCTTTTTTAATCGTCCAAACGATTTTTCATTTTTCATTTGTATGTACATTAACAAAGTAGTGCACCAAATTTCATGAAAAATATTCATAATTAAGGATGTAAACAATCTCGCGAAGGACCTTTGAACGTGAGGAGCTCAACGGTGTACTTCATTTTGGCCACCCGGTCGACCTAACAAAAAACGAGTTTTTTTCCCTGAAAATAGATAATATTGGCAAATACTAGATTGACCTTTTTTGGTATCTTGTTTCAACGATCAAAGAGACATTTTTTCGATCTTTCGTGGCAAAATGACATTATTGTTCATAACTAGTGGAAAAAATATATCAACAAAAAAACGCCCGTCAAGACGAAACTACTATTACACTGAATGAATACCAAATTTCGAGTCAATCCTTTCATTGGATGTTGAGAAATCGTGTACACCGTTTTGAGAAACATAATTTCGAGAAAAACTCGCTTCAAGTTTGATCTTTAACTAGATTTCCGCCTGCGGCTTTGCTCGCGCAGACTTGTGTCGAATGCTCTTTAATGAAATGTGCTCCCGAAATGTTTCGTTACGGAACACGTAGAATTGTGTTGAAGAGCACTGTGTTGAAGAGCAAGTTGTGTTAAAGTTTCAAGTAAATTTTACCAGATATCTTTTTTTTCATGTAAACTTTGCTACCCCCTTATCCCCTTAAGAATTGCATTTCAAAAACGCTGATATTGCATTAATTGTGTCTAGGAGCAGTTATACAAAGTTTCAAGTAGATTTGACCGGTTTTTTTCGTACAAACTTTGACACCCCCTTTCGCTTAAGGGTTGAATTTCGAAAAACGCTAAAATACGTCTTTCATTAATTGTGTTGAAGAGCATTAATAATAAGTTTCAAGTAAATCTTCGGATCAGATTTCTTAATTTTCCATACAAATTTTGACATCCCTTTTCTCCCCATAATAAAATCCCCCCTTTCGTTTAAGGGTTGAATTTCGAAAAACGCTTAAATACGTCTTTTATCAATTGTGTTGAAGAACATTAATACTAAGTTTCAAGTACATCTTCGGATCAGATTTCTTAATTTTCCATACAAATTTTGACATCCCTTTTCTCCCCATCTAATAAAATCAACATGCCTTCCAAATTTCACGTTTCTACATTCAGCGGTTTAGGCTGAGCGATGATGAGTCAGTCAGTCAGGACTTTGTCTTTTATATATGTAGATTTCCCAAACAAACTTTGCCACCTCCTTTCACCCCCTTAAGGGTCGAATTTTGAAAAACGCCGAAATACGTGTTTCATTAATTGTGTAAAAGGACATGAATACCAACTTTCAAGTAAATTCGACCGGAAAAAAAATTATTTCCCATACAATCTTTGCCGCCTTCGGGGTTGAATTTCGAGAAATCGCTTCTTCAACGATGCCTCCAATATAAAATCAACGTCCTCTCCAAATTTTACGTTTCCACCTTTAGCGGTTTAGTTTGGGCGAGGCGTCCGTCAGTCAAGACTTTGCCTCTTATATATATATATATATATATATATATATATATATATATATATAAACCATTCATCTGCGATTCCAGCACCAGTTGGACCCTCCTCTTCAATTTAAGTTGCCTCGAGCGACGACCGATTTTTTTCACAGCAGCCTAACCTCTTGATAAGGCTCTACAGCAAACCCCCAATTTTCTATCTCAAATTTTTTGTCCGCAGTTCGCCTTTGAAGAAGCATTGTTTTCCCACTTATATTTTTAAAGAGCGGAAACGGAACAGAAGTAGCGCCCGTTAATGTGGACAGCACGATTGAAGCGTATATTTTCGTTTGTATAGAATGAGCAATGACTTCGAGGAAGTGTGTTGGCGGCCCGATCTTTTGAAGGAAGCGCCACAATTGATAGCGCCGTCGATATTCCCGACGGACGATCCCTGGGAGCGTTCACAGGATACGGAGACGATTCACGAATTGTCGCAGGACAGCGAGGAAGTTGTAGACCTGAAGCAGCCGCAGCAACACAACACCTCGTCCGAGAGTCAGGACAGCTTGACGATAAACGCAAACACAACGCCGAAACGCCTGGAGAATACGGACATCTGTATATCGCCGTTTCACGCCGGTCACATGGAGAACACCGAGGGAAGTTTCGCCCTGTTGGGCGAGAGTCCGAAGAGGCGACTCGGCGATTCGAGCGCCGAGAGCAGTCCCAAGAGAATACACCTCGGTTGCACGAGAAAGGACGAGATTGTCTGTTGCACGGAAGCGACCGCGACGATTTCACGCACGTCCGAGGACGATACGAGATACGCGGTGGCTCGTTACAATCGTGTTATATCGGTCGAGTCAACCTCGGAAAACAACGGGCAAATTTTCAATCTCGAGGAGTGTCACGTTGTACCGAGAATAATGGAACATTTGGACGACAATCCCTCGATGAATTCCTCAATCGAAATGTCCACGTCCGCCGTGGATGGAAAAAGCGAAACGGAAATTACCTGCGACGACGATCTACTCGAGCTTGAAAAATTGTCGACCAAAGCTAGGCACGCGTCCATCGATTCGGCAATCGACTCGGGCATCGGCGACAGTTGCAACAGCGTCGATAGCACCGAGGGCACCAATCTCGTCGTCGACAACAATGAAACGAAGATCGAGGAACTCGAGCGGCGATGCTGGCAACCGAAGATCAAGGAGAGCCTCGCCGCGCGACTACCCGGTAAGTTTCTTATTTTCGCAATTCGATCTTTCTTTTTCTTCTAGGAATGTATGGGAGATGCAATGCCAGGTAAAAGTGGCCAAAATCGAAAATTCTTTGATAGACGTTTTAGATGTATAGTAAACTTAGTCGTCAATGGCCTGAAATGCCGCGAAATTCCAGTTAAACGTGGTTTTGAAATTGTTCAACTTTTTATATTCAAAGGACTACCTATAAACCCGGAAAAAATGGCCGAATTCCAATTTTTTCCCCTGGAAAATGGCTGGTAAAAAAGAAACGCATTTTTTTAACACTAAGGTACACATATTGAGGCCCTCTAAAAAAATCACCAGAAATTGTAGAAAAACAACAAAAACATGACCGCCGGAAGATGATGAAACTTTTTTCGCGACGTTTGGCGGTGGACATTCTCCAGCTGAAACGGTCCAGTTGAAATCTAAAAACCAAACGGGTTATTCAAGTTAACAATAAATACGAGTCGTTGACGATCGTCGATTTTTTAAATCATTTTTTTAACACCGTGGTGTCGAATTAAATCTCGAGCATTCAAAATCTATGAAAAAAGTCATTTTTACGTATCTATTAAAAAATGAAGATCGATTTTCAAAAAGTGAGATCGTCAACGAGCTTCAAATGTTCCTCATCGCATGTCCTCAGGGTTGTTACGCATATGGAAAACTGTGGGAACTGGGAAAACTCAGAGAATTTCTATCCTCCTGGAATAATCAGGGAAAAGTCAGAGAATTTTGGAAATTATCGCAACTTTCTCAGAATTTACTTTATGCAAGAATTACGAGAAACGAAACCGACTTGACAAAAAACTGAGTATAAAAATCAATTTGAAATATTTATATTATTTTTCATTATATACAAAAAAAGTTATGTCAGTGCCGAAAATTGAAAATTGAAAAAAACCTGATAATTAATTTACTTTAAAGCTCTGAAAATGTCTGTTTATAGTAAAGAACACGTTCTGTATTTGCTTTTAATGTATTTTCTTACTTTACAATGGTTAAATTATTTTTCGAATTTCAGTTTTTTTAACTTTTAGTTCAATTTCTAACATTTCCATATATTGGATCTTTAAAAAAAATTATGATATCCAGTTCAACATAATTGTTCAATAGAAGGATCGAATTGAGAATTTCCTTTGTATTTTCAAATCGGTTAAAAATGTTTTTTTTTTTTTCACAAAAATGGTTCATTGCTATTTCTACGTACATAATATTTCCCGTATAGTTTGTAACGTTTACAAATACTAGTATGGTTGAAAAGAGACTTAACTCGTGGTCTTCAACTTTTTAAATTATATATTTAATGAAAACAAAGTGTTCTTTATTTGACCCTAATCTGGGTAATTTGCAAAACCTGGAATTTTTGCAAAATCTGTGTGGAAAACCTGGAAAAGTCAGGAAATTTCTAAGTCAATAATGCGTAACTACCCTGATCCTGTATATTTACAACCAATCCATTAAGTGGTTCTCGAGATATCATTGCCACCGACTTTAGAAAAAGTGTTTCGAGAAAAACGCGTTTAAAGTTAGTTGAAGTATGGTTGTGACGCGTGAAGTATGGTTCTGCTACCGCTCGCCCGGCTGACTGTTAGAAACTGTTAGACTGTTAGAAGCTCAATCAATTTTAGGAATATTTCAATTAATCTTTCAGGGAATAAAGATAAAAAATGATACTACCGAATAAAAATATTTTTTGGGAAATGCCATTTTTTGACCGACCTAGGTAGATGTAGCCCGTTTAGGGAGACTTTGTCCTTGGAGTGCCATATTTCAGGTGTTTACATTTCATTTTTTTTTAAAGGAAACGGGTAAAGCTTTTTGAGTCCGGTTTTTTTCTTGCTTTTATTCGTGATATACAGAACGTTAAAAGTTCCAAAATGGCGGCGGTTGCAGCTCCGCGAAAACAGGTCCTCAAATCGCGGGAGGTAAACGTCTGACATCACTGCCCCCTCTTTGTTGATCTGAAACACAAATTCAAAGCATGTTATCAATCTGTGACCCTTTGGTCATGGAATGACGGATGGGTTTTTCGTTTAGTACAAATTTCGGAAAATGGCGGCAATTTTTAAAAAATCGAATTTTCGCGTTTTTTTCGCATAAAAAGATAAATAATAAATGCAAAAATGTATCTATCGAAAAAACGATCCGTCATTCCGTGAAGACATATTTTCTGAGTATGCTCTCCAAATTTCAGGTCGATATGGTAATTACAGCGGTCAGGAGAATGTCAGCCATTTTTAAAAACGTGTTTTTGAGAAAAACGCGTTTAAATTTTTGTAATGTGTTTACACAAATGTGTTTATAATTACCGCTAATCGGCAATGCCTGGTCCATAGAGGCATCCCTCCTCTTCTTCTAACTGCTCATGTTGAGCCGCTAACATCTCCCGCTGCAATTTTAAGGACAAAGTCTCCCTTAACTTTATTGGGGCGCAAATAGTACAACGTTCTCAATTTTCGAATCGTCCATCTGCCTACAGCGTTGCCATACAGTTTGGTAATGCGCAATCGAACAAAATAAGCACAATTTTAATACGTTACAATTACGCACTGCAAGTATATAGTGAATGATGGTGGAATTTTCGCAAAAGTTTTCTCCATACGTAAATTACCCACACGAAAATCTGAAATGTTCGGTACCTGGTAATTATTATCCTTTTTCTTATCGGATCACAATGTCGATCAGTGAAAATGTTCTATTTGTTTTCCCGGACAAACACTCCGCCCTTTCACAGGGGGGCCTATGCTTGTTTTATTTTACATATCAGTTGATTACGGGAAACACTCGAATCAGTCAAAGAGCTATCGTTCGCGTACAATTTTATTTCTCGTTATTCATTGGCTGTAATTCCTCGTAACTCATGAACGATTCTCACAATCTTCCTGTCGCGAGATACGGTACAGCGCATAAGAGTTCTGACAAGAAGCCGTCACAATTTATCCATAAAAACGATCGTCGTTTGCCACGAATGTTGTCATAATCAATGAACTATGTCGTAAGGATTAAGGGGTAAGGCCACTGTAACGGCCCAAAAAAAAAGGTTTTTTCACTAATTTTTTGCTCCCGAAATTGAAGGTATTTGAAAAAAAACTTTTAATGGTGTTATCGGGCATACATTAAACTTTATTATAACATTTTTTTACAGTAAAAAAAAAAACAAAATGGCGGTTCCACAGCTATCTTCCCGGGACATGTTTTGCTTCCAGGGCTCCGCGGCACGCAGCACCACTGGTGCACTTTTGAATCTAGAACAAAAAAAACCATCAATCTAGAGGGCTATAGCTAGAGAATGTCGATCGGATTTTAAAAAGTACCAATTTTTGTGGATTTGGCGTGCGTTTGAAAAAAAAATTGATTTTTGACGAAAAAAAACGGCAAATTTTTTGTTAATAAAAAATCAATAAATAAAGTTCTTGAAAATTCCGATCGACATTCTCAAGATAATGTAAATGTTCACATCTGGTTAAAATTTCAAGTAAAAAAAATGAAAATTGTTCGAGTTATGCTGCGTGCCATTTTGAAAAACCATGTTTCGAGAAAAACGCGTTTAAAGTTTGTTTGGGTTTTGACACGCTTGGCGGCGACCTTCATTTCCTAAGGACAACAAATTTTTTTTCGCACAGGACCTTTTTTTCTTATTCTGGAGGGTTTAAACTATTTTTTAAGCCAATAAAAAAAAATCGATTTTTCAAAAAATTTACAGTGGCCTTACCCCTTAATAATTGACTAAACTATTAGAACTTTCCCGAGAATCGTATTTTATAAAAATTACCTGCAATTTCACGGAAAATTATGGGCGATCTGACTCTTTACAAAAATCATCATATTGCAATTTTCCAATTTTTTACGAAATCTTTATGCCAAATCGAAGTTAATACTCTAGGCTATAAAACAATGCGATGGAAAAATCTCAATTTTATAAATTCAAGCTTACGTAGGCCCCTCAAAGTGCAATAGGCGTGCAAACAACGTAAAATGACACATAGGATGTCAGACGACTTTTTTTAAGTAATAATTTTCATAAAATAAATTAAAAAGCTACATTTGTTCTCTTTTATGATTAAAATCACTTTTCATTTAATTCTCAGATACACCTCCATCATATTTGTACTATTCACCCTTACGTTGCCTCTCTGACCGGTATAAACAAATACCATCACCAGCCTCTCACTGTTCTCGCTCTGCTCGAGCAAATGAACATCCGTTTCATGTTCAGCAAATTGATTATTTACCGACAAAATTTGTGTACAAAAAATACATTTTCCAAAATCATCCTGACGATGTAAACAATATTTAGAAAAAGTAGGCAGTACTGGTTATTTCGTCGGGATGAAAATTGAAGAAATTGCGGTTTGAAGCCCACCCCCGTTGACCTATGTAATTTCTAAGATCGTAGTGAAGTTTATCGAAATTATCTCAATTTTGAATAGACTTCCACAAATTCCCGCAATACTCGTACGAAGAGATGTAAAACGTAGATATTTGGCACTTTACAGAAAATTCCTACTATCAAATATCACCAGGAAAGTACATATTCCCCGGTGCGGAGGTTTACTTCGAGCCCGAAGAGTACGATCGTTGCTCGCTGTCGGCAAATTCGGAGAGTTCGAGCAGCGACAGCGACTCTTCATCGTCATCCTCGGGCGACGAGGAAACATGTGAGTATCGGTTGTTGAAAGCATATGTTTTTTTTTACTCGAACGACTCGTCGATGAACGCTTGCTCATTGAAAAAAAAAAATGTCTACAGGTGCTGAAAATGACTTTTCCGAGGGTATCGAGGTGGAAGCCGAGTCTGACGTTGATTCAAAAAAACGTCGCAACAGAGTCCAGTTTTACGAGTATCTGAAGAAATTTCTTTAAGATATTTCTACGTTGCGTGACCCGTTCCGCAGAGCACACACTCGTAAACAAACCAACAACACACACACACACACACTTACACTGTTATACGAGAATATGACACACAGGCGACTTGCAGTCGCGATTAATTTTCGGGCTTACGTAATCGTGCAATTTGGCGCGAAAGGCAATACTCCCGAGGAGAATATATCTATTTATTTCATTCGTGCGACCAATATCCCGAACACTTCAGAACAAGTCGTCGGACGTAATGTTGCAAACGGAGCTCCGTGAAATTCGATTCGGGGGACGAAAAAAAACCTGTGTAGAGCGCGTCAGTTTCAATAGGCGGTGCGCGTCCCACTATCTCGAGAAACATAGGAAAAGGGGGGACGAGAGGGAAAGACAAATCGAAAAGAGAGATTGATTTATTTTAAGATTAATCTACGATGGCGCGTTCAATGCTCAATACAGTCTTCCACCAATATTCACGATCATCGGCATTTAAATCGAAAATTCAGTCAAATATCTTTTCGTACAGTTTGCGAGTGAGTTTTTTTTTTTTTTTTGATCAAGGAAAATTTGCTGTACTCTGTTTCTTTCCCTCTCTCTTACTCTCGTGCTTTGACACTCGAATTTCATATATTTGAGAACGAAGGAACGAGCTGTAGACTTTCGTGTGCTCATCGTTCGATCGTGTTCGGGCTTTGTCCCATTGATCGTTGTTTAGTTATTCGTATCTGTACATAACAGGTTTTCTCTTCGCTGGCAGGTTTTATTCGACAACCGGTAAGCACGTATTAGATGTTAGGGAGGAAAAGAAATGGGAAGAAAAAAAAGCGGTGGAGACATTTTTCACATTTCGTCATTAGATAAAATCAGGTGTAAATATTGTCGAGTCGCGGCGGAGAAACCATGTCGATCGGTGAACTTCTTCGAGATAATTCGCGACCGACGCGATGGTAACTCGTTCGCGAAAAGGGCCGCGCGATCGACCGCAAAATCTCGCACTTTCGTCAGATTTCGTTGTCGATTGTTGATCCTGAAAATTATACGTAAATAAGCCTGCAGGAATGGTACGTTTGGTGCGATGCTCGTTATCAGTGACAATGTTCCATCGATGATGACTTCAATGATGTCATCGACGTCATTGACGATCGTAACGTCGATGTTTTAAACCGGGTTACGATTAGCTTCACTGAACTTCGTTGTCGATAATACCATTGCTGTTATCGATGATAACGCCAATAAATGCTTATCAGTGACATCGTCACTGATACTTTTTTCCCCATTTTTTTCGCTTCATTTTGCATCAGTGACGGTGTCACCAATAGTTATTATCGGAGGCAACGTCTCGTGTTGTCAGTGATAAATTTAATAGTAACTGTAATTATCACCGATATAATTACGATAGCGGGATCATTCGCAAGAATCGTTCTCGCGTGCACTTCGAACACGTTTTTAGTCGAATGAATCATTTTTCGAGGCACCGTTAGGAAAGAGTCGGAAAAAGTAACACGATAGATCCCTGTCATTTTTCCGAGTATTTTACATCTCGGCTCTTCGTTCGTCGAGTGTCGAGACGAACGAAAGGAACGATATGTTTTTTCCCCCAAAGGCAAGATCAACGAACGTGTTCGATACTCGGAAAGATCGCGTTTTGGAAGCTCGTTGATCGTAACGAGAAACTTTTCATTTATCCTTTTTTTTTAAACACTTCGATAAGGTTTGGAAAAAAACTACATTTAAATCTTAACGCGTAATGAAGTGAATATATATTATATACTATTATATATGTATAAAGAAAAGAAAACAAACGGGCGATAAATCGGACAGACGTTGATTTGTTCCCCACGTTAAAATGCGATCTCAATTATGTGTATGTTAACCGTAGCGTGCGCCGAAGGAGTCTCGTGACGGTACTTCACGGGAAGGGTTGAAATTACTTTTTCACATATTGATATAATTGTGAAATAAGGATCGATAGTTGATAATTTTCTTGCTCTTTGTCATTTCATTTTCATTTTTTTTTTTTTTTACATACGTACGACTATCATCCTTCCCGAGTTTATGGGTGAAAGTTGTAGTCAGTATCGGGCCATCTCGATAGGTGTTTCCCTCGCGGAAACGCGATGGAATCTTGTAGGCGCTAACGTTATTTCTCTTTTCTCGTCCTTCTTCTTTTCTTTTCTACACAAGCACATAAACACACGTAAGCACTGTGGTTAGGTTTGGAAATGGTTTGGCAATGATCAAATGATTCATTAATTTGATTGTTTGTTTTCATTGGAGCACAGGCGAATGTACAAAGCAATGCTGGATAGCTTCGCATTGCGTGTTTATTTTTATATGAAGATGATGATGGCGGTGATGATGTATGGTGTGACGAAATAGTGATAGACGATTCGACAACAACAACAAACAAATCTGTAATTGTAAAAGCAATTCTTTTCTCTCTCCCCTTTGTGCTTCTTTGTGACGGAAGGAGAAAAAAATCGCTTCTTTTCTGCTTAGAAATTGTCTCTTAGCGAATAAACGACGCGTGTGTACGGGCGCTCATTGTGTACGGATACAAAGGAACATTGGGGAAAATAGCGCGACTCGAGTGATCCGACGATCAAACGAATCCCGAGTTGAGAGAGACGCGCCAGAGAGAACACGTATTTATTTTTTTCTTCTTTTTCTCGTCGCGTATTTGTTGAATGGTTGAAATTGTGAGATTACTAGATAATAGACACGATTTATGCGTATATGATTAGTTAGTAGACTACGCAGAAGAAAAAAAGAAGAAACAAATGGTGAAAATATCCCTACCGAGGCATTTTGACGAAAATTTCCGAATAACGAGACACGAAACTTCGAGAATCAAGTCACGTGGAGTACGATGAGTAAATTTCTTTTCGTTTATTTCTTCTTTTTTTTTATGTTACTCGACGTTGGGACTTTTGCTTTGTACAAATGCCACTATTTATATACTTGTTGAAACGATGGGAATACGCATTAGAAAATTAGATTTACTTTTTCTCTCTCTCTCTCTCTCTCTCTCTCTCTCTCTCTCTCTCTCTCTCTCTCTCTCTCTTTCTCATTCGAGACTTATTTATTGAGAAAAAAGTGGAGAGAAAGGAAAATAAGCTGAAAAGGAAATTCGCGAATAAAAGTCGAAAGAGTCAAGAACACGTTTTCGATCTAGCATGTTGCAAAGTTCGACGATTCGCGTGACGATATCTTTTTCAGCTGACCAGGTTTTTTTTTACGCATATGTCTCGTCATTGTACATATTTATTATTTCTATTGTGTAATGAGAATTTGAATTTTGTCACGTTGACGCAGTAAATTCGTTTACCGAAAAGTTTCGCGTCTCTCGACACTTGGGGGAAAAAAAAAAGGTTGTGTCCGCCTCGTGTCTTTCCCCGCTTTTTGCTCGCCCATCGATCGCGCCAAAGTGACGAAATTCAAATGAAACAACAGGAAAGAAAAACGAAAAGTTCACGAATCTTTTATAATTTGTTATTTAATGTAATTGAATGTTATAAAAATGTTCTCTTTATTATAAATGTTGTAAGCATTTTGTTTCTTCCGGTATTACTAACGTATAAGCTCTTACGTCGTAAATTAAACACTTTTTTCTACGGTAAAGAAAAACAAATGCAGCAACGATTCATTTATTTCATGATCCTTGGCTCTCGCGTTGAGAAAATATTGTACGCCCTTCGGAGGCGAGTGAACGTCGGAAGCATCACATACAAGAATCAAAGACGATCAAGACTATTTTTTAGAAGAAAAAGAACATTACTGCAAATTAAGTAACGTTACAGCTCAGCCGTTAATTCCAAATGCACAAGTGTTTTTTTTTTAACTCCGAACGGCCCTTTGTCCCCTTGCAAGTTTTTACGATTAGCCCCTTCACTTTTATCTCACACTCGTGACGTAAGGTATTCCTTTCACAAACCCGAATATTTAACAATCAGCTGATTTTCGTCTATAATCAAGTAAAAAATACATCTCAGTATGCTGGTAATATTACAAGCCAACTTTCCGAACTTTCAACGAAAAATAACGACTCCAAAAATCGTCTAATTTATACAGCTCCTTATGGAGATGACACGCTATTCACATTTCGATCTAATACATGGCTGTTACGCATATCGTCGTTGATATTGCAATTCGTTCTATGTGATTTTCGGATGACTACGAGAGAGCCAAAAAAATTATTGCAATATCAAAAAGTTGGGACTTGGGGTCACGTGACGTATTGCATCAGCCGAATGAAACGTTCTGATTGGTTATTGACATAGAACGTTTTACGGGTGCGTGCAGAATAAAAATTTTGAAACACGATGGTCGCAAATACATAGAACGTTTTGCAATATCAACGACGATATTCGAAAACGGAAAAAATCGGGCAATTTCTTTCCTCCTGAAATAATAAGGGAAAAGTCGGGAAATTTATTTTTTGCAAGAATTACGAAAAATGAAACGAGTATAAAAATAAATATTTTGTATATTTTTAATATTTATATAATTCTTCATTATATACGAAAAAACTTTGTCAGAGCCAAACTTCAAAAACTAATTTACTCTAAAGCTTAATACATTTGCATTCCATTCGTCGATACACAACCACACAATTTTTATTCTAGTTAAGTGGTTCATTTTTTTTAATTTATTGGCACAGACATAACAATTTCTCTTTCAAATAAAGAACAGGTTCTATATTTGCTTATAATGTATTATTTTTCCTTCACAGTGTTTGAATTATTTCTTCAAATTTCAGTTTTTGAATTTTATTTTAACATTTACCGTTTCCATAAATTTGATGTTTTAAAAATTGTGCTTTTCGATCCCAATCTCTCTGGAGATTTGCAAAATTTGTGTGGAAAAATTGGAAAAGTTAGGGAATTTCCGAGTCAATAATGCGTAACAACCATGTAATAATTTATACGTTAAATAATCGTATCGATTCCGTAACGACATTAAAAGCAGGGGGTCAGCAAACGTTTGAAAAAAATAATAACAATAAAACTTGGTACAGGTGTGACTAGCAGGATTTTCGTAGCTGCGACTTATCAGATAAAATGGAAAAACGTCCAAATGTATGGCGTTGAAGTTTGCATAGTTGGAATGCAACGAAAGTTCTGTTTATTTTTTTTCTTGATTTTTATTATCTATAATTTTTGTTGTAGATAAAAATCGTGAATCCCTTATGAGGTGAAAAAAAACTGTTTAAGTGGGGGCCGGGTTGAAATTCCGAACTTTGAATGGTCAGAGCGCTCAAAACTCCGAAAGAATTTTACACGAAAGATCAAAACTCCGAAAATCTTAACACCGTCAAAATAATTCGGCTATGGAAGTTTTAAAAGTTTCACCATTTTCAATAAATCGACGAGTTACGTCAAGAATTTTTTATTCATTAAGAAGTGATTTTGCGTCAATTTTGGAATTTGTCTAGACAACGTTATGCGTTCTACATCATTTACAGTCAACTGTGTAGACTTTCGCTGGCATGATGTTGACATGAGGACCGGGTTGAAATTCCGAACTTTAAATGTGCCGACGGTTTAAAATTCTTAATTTTAAGGTTTCGAAATTACAAGGTTCGTCAAGATGATACCAGTGAAAGTGCACACGGTTGACTGTAAATGATGTAGAACGTATAACATTGTCTAGACAAATTTCGAAAATTGAGGTAAAATAACGTCTTAATAAAAAAAATTATAGAAAGAATTCGTCGATTTATTGAAAATTTTGAAACTTTTCAAACTTCCATAGCGGAAATATTTTGACGGTGTTCAGATCTTCGGATTTTTGGTCTTTCGGGTAAAATTCTTTTGGAGTTTTGATCTTTCAGGGTAGTATTCTTTGGCAGTTTTGAGCGTTTTGATTATTCAAAGTTCGGAATTTCAACCCGGCCCCGTAAGTGATTTTCGTTCTCTAAATCGGCGAAAAAAACGCAAGCAACGGACGAAAAATTAACTTTTGTTGCATTCCAACGATGCAAACTTCAACATTGACTGAGTGCACTAAATTTGCGCCCTTTTTTCTATTCCATTTTATCGTTGTGCATAATAATTGATTGTGACTTATTTTTCTCAAGCGCCACTGTAATTAACAATTGCTTCAGAAGGGCCCGCCTTATGCGCCTACGAAATACGGCCCTGCGCGGAAGGAATACCTTAATTATTTCTACTTTCCGACCCTGCCCTGAGTGTTGGAAACTAAAAAAATATTGTATTGTTACCTGTCAACGAGTATTTTTTTATTGCTCTCTCGACACTCGATTCAACCGTATTGTCAATTTCCTCTTTAACCGAAATTTTCACAAATCTGCCACAATTTTCCTTCGTGCGTCTGGAGTAAATTTTCGATTTAATTGACGCTCAAAAATCGGAGTATTCTTTCAACGAATTCGCCCTCATAGGCATTCCAATTTTTTTCTCCATTCACCTTATCGACATATATATTTGCCAAATGTAACTCTAAAAAGAAATGCTTTTCCTCAATTTTACGGTACGAGTACATGAAACGGCTGGAAAGCGGAACGCGAATCCTCATCTTAAAAAGTAAAAGCCTTTCGATTAATCGCTACTGTAACGAATTGTCGATAATTGTACAAACAAAACGTAATTCTTAGTAAGGCTCGATAAAAGTATTTCCAGGGTAAAATTGTTTTTTTTTTCTTTCTCGTAGCATAGAAAAGTAGATAACGCTATGAAAAAATTATTACTCATTTGAATTTTATCGCACGATAGTTAATTTTCTTCAAGGATTCATCACAGTGTAACGGGTCGAAAAATAGCTGATCTTCGCGATATTTTTTCGATCGTTAAAGTACGCTAATCGAAGTACGCTAAGAGCAGAAAAAAAAATTTTGATCGTTTATTTTTATTCTTTGTCACATTTTTTGAACGGTTGAAAATGTCAAAAAAAGGAGTTCTCACGGTGTACAAGGTTGTGGCCGTAAATATTATCTGAAACAAAATTTGTAAAAAGATTATTAATCAGCATGAAAGCCGCTATCTTGCTATGGAGGTTTTTTTAAAATCAAAAGTGACAAAATGGCGGTGGTTTGAAAAAAAGTATCAAATTTAGCCTATTTTTCCGACGGTTTTTCGTTAAAAAAAATGTGGAGATTAAAAAAAAAATTCGATAGCAAGATGAAGAATGGCGTGAAGATTGTTGGGTCAAAGTTTTAGACGGATAGATTAAAAACTCTTTTTTTGAGTGTGTACACCGTTTCGAAAAACGACATTTCGAGAAAAACGCGTGAGGAATTTTCATATAAATTGTCTACGTTTATATAAGTATACGAACAGCATGTTTATAACAGGCTATACTATCATATAATGCAAAAAAGATCGTTTTTTTTTTCGTCAAATTTTACACTGTGATGGTCCGATAACTTTCTCTGTTTCTCTCTGGCTCGCTATAAAACTGTGTGCATCTCACAAAAGCCCTTTTATCTGTACACAATGTAAACAAATAAACAATTTACTTAATGACGTACACCAAGTGCATAAGACAATCCCTATAATCGACTTCGCGATTGTGTTTGTCTTTTTTCCTCTAATGTACTTTATCAATTACATTATTGTTATTGCTGATGTTTTCGGTATTGCAAAAACGTACTGCTTGGGGGTTTCTGTCGAAACATTCAACGAGGTCGCTAGGCTTAAAAATTTATTAATTAGCCATTCTAGTTACTGTAAAATAATAGGCAATGTAAAAAAGTAGATCTTATCGTAAAGTTCATTGAAAACAATAAAACACGTTATAAACTCTGACATTATATATACATATATTTTTGAACGAAACCAAGTCCAATAATCTTGCACCAGCTAGTAAAAACGACGCGGGTAATTTGTTTTTCCTTCGAAATGCATTGAAAATAGGGCAGAAGTTTACAAACATCGAAATATCAATTGTTCGTCAAGGCGGGATATACATTTACAACGATCAAAAAATCGATTTCTTTTTTTTTCTCTTTAAACGATAGAACTATACATGTAGAATATTATCCTAAAGTTTCAAAGCGGTATTCGAAAAACTTTAAACGTTACAGCCCGTCAAAGCTGTGCCTCGCCGCTCGGATTCGGGGCGGGCATGAACTTCAAACGCGTTTTTCTCAAAACTGCAGGATTACTCAAAAACTATTAAGCCGATCGAGTTGAAACTGGGTAGAAATATTGATTATATTGGTACCTTCTACTTGACAAGAATTGTTTTTGAAAAAATGAAAAAAAAACGCCTTTTTTAATCCACATTTTACAGAAATGTTGATTTTTTTTGTAAACGCGTGCCATTTTATTAGATTTGCATTTTCTTCATTTTAATTACCGTCACATAAAAACTATACATGGTCTAACTAAAAAAACATTTGAACTTTTTTTAAAATCGAAGTCTACAGGAAGCTATAAATTAACAAAAAATTGTTTTGTATACTCAAATATACTATCAAAGTATACCTAACGTTTGACAATTGTAGAATAATTATTTCTTAGCTTAAAAAATCCCTCAATATTGCTTCTTTTTTTCCTGTCTAAATGTATATCCCGCCTCAATGCAACGAGTTTGATGGCCAATCGGTGACTTGGAACACTTGTCGAATAACACGAATGATATTTGAAGAATATACGAATTCAATTACCTTGACTCGTAGCACGTGGATGCGTGAAATAACACTTTTCTTTCGATCCGCTCACCGTGTCGTAGACGCCATCGAAACTCTCAAGTCCGATTACATTCTAACTTGAAACACGAGACATTATGGAATCTTGATAGTTACTAATAGAAACAAGTTACAACGATGTGACCCTGCATGATTGTCCTCCAAAAAATATTGAAATGTATGCAAACTGCTCAAATTTGATATGTCGTATTAACTCTGGCAATTGATCGACCCAGCGTCAAATGAAGGTAATCGAGGAATTAGTTAAGGGGCTACTGTGTGGACCCGAAAATCAGTGTTATTAAAAGGAAAAAAAATGGAAGGACCAAGTAGGATGATTGAAGATTAGTTTGGATATTTATTTTTATGTACATTAAGGAGTTACGTGGGTTTCGAAGACAAAAAAGTACATTGACTCTAATAAAAAAAATACGATATATAAATTATTTTATTCACAATGTTAAGTACATAAAAAAGCAATATTTCAACAATATTTTTAAAAAATTGGAATTTTCCGCTGGTGGGACCTGGTTTCTGGAAACCCGTAAAAAAGGTGTCCTCGTGGTGGTCAGGATAACTCGTGATGGCTTTATCGGAAATTGCAAAACCAAATTTTTTCTGTTCGTAGATAAGTATAGCTCATGATTGAAGAATAAAAAAAAAAGAAATTTGAATTTTTGGCAGAGTTGTATGCAAAATAGTTCAATTTTTGGTACAATTTACAATACGCATAGCCTTGTAAAATTAGTTGTAATCGAAAAAAAACCTTCGTTAAACCACTAGTCGATGCTATTTTGAAGAAGTGTGCAAAATTACCTTTGAACGTTAAGGGCTCAACCGTGAATTTAAGTTTGGCCACCCGGTTGATCCGAAACGAAAAAAAACGCGTTTTTTGTTAAGGAGGTTGGATCGATAGCCACAATACAAGATTTATATATATATATATATATGTTATTGTCTAGACTATACTGAGTCTACGAATTTTTTTAAATTCTTTCACCACAAAACTCTAGAGATGAATAATAGTTTAATGTGTTTAATTTCACGTGGGGTTAGATGGCCAAGACTTTCACGCTACGGGTGATGTAATTTTTTTGGCTAGGTTTGATAAAAGACTAAGTAAGTCGGCACCACTTAATATTAATCAATGGTAGTAATAAATAATCTCGTGTCATAAATATAAATAGGCATCATTAGTAGTAGTAGTGAGACGTTTTATTTGCATCGTTTTTTTCGGCTTTTTACAAAGCTGTTGCACCGTTTAACATCGCTCTCTTACAATCTAAGTTATATCTTTCCTCTTTTATTCTTTTTAATTTTCGTCACACTCTACATTCTCTCTCTCAATTACCATCGTTTCTCTTTTCTTACACTGTCTTTCTATTTCCCTAAAAAATGTATACAGATATTTACATCTATCTCTATTCTCAGCTACCCCATTCATTTATTTTCTACTCCCCCCTTTTCACTTTCCCCCTTTACCCACTCCTCTATATATGTTTTAAATAGGCATCACTGTAAATTACTCGAAATTCCATTATGAATTATATACAAAAATTACTGACCCAGTTTTTTTTCTGTTAATCATCGATAATGTTATACTTTTTCAAGTTCGTAGAAATCGATTTTTTTTTCTTATTTATGTAATAAAAATAGAAAAAGGAATAATTGTTCTCTTTAATTATATATTTTCTGAACAATCAGTATCTACAGAATGAATCTATACTTCGCATGAATTTTTTTCAGGATCATTGAAAAACAAAACAAACCGTCTTTTGACTCAACTGGACCGCTCCAACCTCCTTAAAATGGATATTTAATATTGGCTAAGACTTGATCGAGCTTCCTTGCCATCGTGTTTGAGCCATCAAAAAATAAACTTTAGTTTAATTTTTTCGATTTTTCGAGGATAAATGAAATCATTATTGTTAATAACTAATGAGAAAAAATGTTAAGAAGACAAACGTCGGTCACAACTAAACTAGTATTACACTGAATGAGTGTACCAAATTTCAAGTCAATCCACTCATTATATATGGAGAAATCGTGTACACCGTTTTGAAAAACAGAATTACGAAAAAACGACGAACGATTTTTTGAAATTTTCACAGTAGTCAAACCCCTTAAAATATTTTTGTACTTTTACGAGAATAATAACACCACGCGATATCCGAGGGTGCTTATTTGATAATAGAAAATCTGTCGATTTTTTCGTCTGTGTAGTAGAACGTGTTTGTAATTAGAACGTAATACGAGATTATTGCTGCATTCAACCTACGTAAACTCTTAGCACGGTGTAAAACGAAATTGATCTCTAGAATTATTCGTCATACGGAAGGGTACTTCGTAGTTTGGATATAGAAAGAAAAGTGAAAGGCAAAAGGCGCTATTCGTGTGTCTCATTTCGCCACGTGAATATATATACGTATAGAAAATATATCGAGTAAAAAAGGTCATCGCAATCGTCACAACGCGTTACATCACTGCGAGTGGATTAACGAATGCTTTCACGTAAATTGACTCCCGTTTGGTTTGCATGGGAATTTTGATAAAATTTCACCTGCGATAATACTTTAGGCAAAAACGTGAATTTTTAACGCTGGGAAATGAGAAGAAAAAGCATCGCTTTGATGTTCGGCAGTATTCGTCAGTATTCGGTCATTTTCGTGTTTTCTCGTATGTGTCGTATAGCAAAACGTTTCACATAACCTGTCAAAATTCCTCTAAGGATCAACGGTGTTTTGGAAATACCACATGAAAATTGCAATGCAAATGATTCGGAAAGCGAGTCGTATATATCAATTCACAAATAATTTACAACAATCGTTTGTCCGTGTAGACTTTCATTCATTAAATCGACAATGTTATGAAATGAAATTGTGATTCCATACCCGAATCATGTAGATGCCTGAGCATTGCAAAATTAAATTATAATTCACAATAATATGCATAAAAACAGACATTTGCACGTGAATGCTTGTTCGGGAGCATCGGGCATTGAAAAATTGATCGAGAATATTGTGAACTAGCGTGAGCGACAGGTGCTGCGCCACGGCGGCAAACTCCAAAGCTCCCCTCCCCTACTGCGCGAGTCAGACGAGCCTACCGGAAAAAAAATCCACGATAGTCGTCGCCTTGTGCCGATAAGAGTGACCACTCCATTACGCGCCACAATGAGATTATCATCATTTTGCGACATCGCATAAATAAAACGCGTCCCACACGCGTTACCGTTGCTTTCGAAGAGTATTGTAAACAAAGCGATCGCGAGAAGATAGCGCAAAACGCAGCCGATGTTGACCAGCTGTCAGTGAGTAGCTCGGCGTGTGTGACTTTTTGACTTCCTATTGGTGGATACGGATGTGCGCCTCATAAAAACCGTAGCGAGTGAAGTCTCGCGGCTCAGACGGCTTGGGGTCGCTTGCGAAGTGTGATATCGTGTGCGCCTCGCGTAAGAACTTGACGTTCCAGCTTTCATAGACCGGACGATATTTCGAGCGTGTTTGAACGTCATTATAGCGACACCATGTGCGGTAAGTGATCGAATCGTATTATTGCTTTAAAAAAAAAACAACGTTTTTTAGCCGAGCAGTGTAGCGGGTGCTTGCGGACGATAAGACGGCTAAAAATAAACTAGTGTACGTGGTGATAATAGACGCGGAAGATTTATCCCCAAATATCAGCACTTTGTTTTGCTGATAAAATCGCCTTCGTTTCATTGGAACACGTATATCGTCGAGATATTTTTCAATCGTATTCGCTCTTTCGTGCTTCCTGTGCTGAATTTGTCATTGTACAGAGAAATATTGAAATCTACTCGTATTTCGAACGTTTTTGTGTTGTACGAGAATATCATTTTACGCTGACATCAAAATTAACTTGGCTTTTTTTTCTGCCAGGGTAATGAAAGACAATAAACAACGCATATGAATACAGTCGCACCGTTCGTTGGCCATTTGTTGACAGAGCCAATTATTGTTACTTCACACAAAAATAGCATTCCCAACGGCGCCAAATAAATGTTCTTATTCCATTGATTGAATTCGTTTCATTAACCTGCCCGTTGATATCGGAAAGGATTTTTAAAATCGAGGTAAAAAATGGCGGGAAATTGTTTTCCTCGCACCTTTGGAATGATACAATCATTATGTATTTGCTAGAAGGGTACAAAGCAGCAAAATAAAATGGCGTGTCTCTTAAAACACATATGTCTGTGGAAAAATGACGATAAACGTGCGGTTGAATTTAAAATGATTGGTACGAGCCGAGACTGAATACTACTTATCTCGAAATTCGTATCGCCACTCGTCTACGAAAGTATCTACAGCCTTAGAGAAAAAAAAACGCTGCACACGCGGATGAGTAAAAAACATAGAAAGTTTTTCCAGTTATTGAATTAAAATTACGGATAATTACCGAATTCGATCTTCGGTTTTTCATGAGAAATAATTTTGTTTCGCCAATACTCAAATAGTCAAAAATTCATTTTTCTCCACTCAGCACCAATAACTTTCATTCTTTATAGATTTTTATCTGTTTTGCTGTCACAGCAGGCGTTTATCACTCCGCGCCACTTGGACCTATCGCCCAAAAATATTCTACTTTGTGAAACAAAATAATTTTTTTTTAATGACATTTGAAGAATTATTTTTTCAAGTAAATTTCAAAAACATTTCTTGTGTCTAAGAGAATTAAAAAATAATCCTTGATTTTAATATAATTGAAAAACAATCGTTGTTTTTGATAGAGTTAAAAAACACTTCTATATTTGAATAGGATTTAAAAAAAATCTCTTTAAATAGTTTCAGAAAAAAAATTAAATATAATTTTTTTAATTTTTTTTTTAATAGAATTTAAAGGAATAATTTTTTATAGAATTAAACAAAATGCTTTGCTTAATAGAATTTTTTTAATTGCTTTTTTTTTAAATACAATTCAACGATAATCTTTTTTTAAATTCTATTTCGCAACGTTGAATATTTATGGGCGACGGATCCAAGTTTCGCGAAGTGATGAAAGCCCGCTTTGTCGAAAAAATGGAGAGAAATCAATAAAGCATGAAAGTGGCTGGTACTAAGTGGGGAGATGGATTTTTAACTAATTGAGTGTTCGCGAAACAAAATTATTCGTCGTGAAAAACGAAAGATAGAATTTGGTATGTATCGGTAACTTGAATTCAATGACTGAAAAAAGTTTTTAGAACGTTCCTTATGCAGAACAGGCGGGAGCGCGTTTGGTTATTTTTTTAAAAGTAGGGTTACGCATCGACTTAAGGTCTTCGATCTACCGTATGGTACGTACATCAGGAAAATATTTGCGTCGTGAATTCGTAAACAGGTCAACGGCTATTAGTCCAGTAAAAGAGATGAAAACCCAGCACTTTTTAGCGTAGAGCATGAATTTTTTACCAAAAGTAGATGATTGCAGACTGAAAGTAATCCCAATAAAATGTTGCCCCTCAACTCGCCCCAACCCTAAGAAATAGGGGTTGAAAACTTAAAAACCGTCGTATCTCGATAATTGATAGCTCAATCAAAAAATGTTTCAAACAAAAGTTGTTTGGAATAATAAAATACGTATAAAGTTATCGGCCGTCCAATTCCCTATCTTTGAAAATAGCTGCACAAAAACACGAGAGCACCACTGACCCAGACAAGGACGCAGCGATATGTCCACTCCGCTCGCACATGCATCAACCCTGAATTTTCGAATTGTTTTTGTGCCGCTATTTTCAAATTCAATTCAGATTTTGATGATTCAAAAGTGTTTTTTAATTAAATATGGAGGTTGCAAATGCGTTTCAAGGTTCCTAGGATTTCAATAATTACTAAAACATACCTATTAAATTTTTATTTTTACGTAGCGGGTGTCAATAACGAACGTACAAAAAAACTAACTTTTTACATCATAAATCTGATTA
Organism: Ophion obscuratus; assembly: GCA_964007375.1. Taxonomy (NCBI): domain Eukaryota; kingdom Metazoa; phylum Arthropoda; class Insecta; order Hymenoptera; family Ichneumonidae; genus Ophion; species Ophion obscuratus. The sequence goes on from OZ023312.1 coordinate 46,805,983, forward strand.
CAACTAATCTAGTAGGTAAACCGTAACCAAAAGATAGGTGAAAATTTGGTTTTTGATCCACTGAATACGAACCCGAAGTCTATACCGTCAAATTAAAAATGGCGAATCCAATATGGCGGCGTAAATCACGTAAATAGCAAAAACTATAGGATTTTTTCCAAATTTGATGATCTATTTTTTTGTGGCAGCTTATTTCATGTAATAGCGACCCCGAAAACCCCCGAGTACCAACTTTCGCTATCATCAAACGAAGTTTTGCATTTGTGGTCCGCCATATTGGATCCGCTATCTTGAATTCCCGAATTTTGAGTGCAGATTCGTAATCAGCGATCCCGAAAACTCCCGAGTAGAAAATTATAAGCCAATTGCACGTAAAGAAAAATGTATGCTCCAAAGGATTAAAACTTTTTTTAATCGGGCTATTAAGTGTCGAGATACGGCGATTTTTAAGTTTTCAACCCCTATTTCTTAGGGTTGGGGCGAGTTGAGGGGCAACATTTTATGGGGTTACTTTCAGTATGCAACCATTTATTTTCAGTAAAAAATTCATATTCTACGCTAAAAAGTGATGGGTTTTCGTCTCTTTCACTGGACTATGTTAAGGTATTCCTTTCGCGGAGGGCCGTATTTTGTGGGGGCATAAGCAGGGCCTTCTCAATCGTCGGTAAATTACAATTGCGCTTAATAAAAAAAACAAGTTATAATGGATTATTATACACAACGATAAACTAGAATAACAAAATTCGCGGAAATTTAGTAGATTGAGACATTTTTACATTTATTTGAAACGTCACGGCTACAAAAATTCTTCTGCTAACCACACTTTTCCAAGTTTTAACATTAATATTTTCTTTAAACGTTCGGTGACCCTCTGTTTTTATTGTTGTTACGGAATCTTTAGACTTTTTTACACCTGTGAGCAGTTTGTATTAGGCATCTAGAGTTATTTAGTGTATAAATTATTAGAAAGACATGTGGCCAGCGTGACATGTCCATAAAGCGCCGTATAAGTGAGACGATTTTTAGGGCCGTAATTTTTCGTTAAAGGTTCGGTAACTTGGCTTGAAATTTTACCAGTATACTGGGATGTATTTTTACTTCATTATAGACGAAAATCAGTTAAGTGTAAAATATTTGGGTTCGTGAAAGGAATACCTTAAACATCCGTGAGAATTATTTTGATTCTTTTTTTTTTCCAAGTACAATCGATAATGTTCGTCCAATCGTTTCGAGTGCAATATGGGTACAATGAATGTTGTTAAATTTTGCATCGTTGTAACGCAATGAAAGTTTCGAAGCTCAATTTTTTTTAGCACACCTTGCCCTTCAACATCACTAAATTTTTTTTTCATTATTTTTATTAGAGATCTTAGCCGAAATATGTAAGAAAATATTCTGGATGATAATAAAAATGAGGGAATAAAAATATTAAAAAGAATTTTCGTTGTCTTCCAACGATGCAAACTTCAACATTGTCACAATAAGCGGGTCTGCATGAGCTTCCGGCCTAACAAACAAGTCGATTTTCAATATTTTTGTATCGATGACAGGATTGAGATGACGAGGTCGGGATTTTGCGCACAATTGATACATAGTGTTGCCAATATTGAGGGTTTTTATTATTGATAAGTATTGACAAGCAATAAAGTTTTTATCATGTAAACAAAGAGCCACCGTTTTGCTGCACGGCCAATCGGCGTAGGTGGTTCTGGAAACTAGGATGAACTCAAATAAAAAATACAAAATTATAGTAATAATATGAAATGTTTTCTCTTAGTATTATTAAATAAAACTTTCGTATGGCCGGATACGTTTTTGAAATTTTGAAAATTACGAAAATGGCAAGCTTCAGAAAAAAGTTCCATTTTCGAGGAAAAATAAAGAATTTCAATAATTTGTTATTAACGGTTGGGTAAGCGTATAATAAAATCTACGTATATTACACAAAGTGCAACTATTTCATGGCACTGAAAATGTAATCAGACTTTGTGGGTAATAAAAGCAGATATGTGTAAAAAATATGAGTTGGTTTTTATTATTTTTCAAAGAATATTGATACTTTGGATTATATAAGTGGGTTTGTTTGGGTTTGTTTGCATAATAATTGTTATATAATTTTCGTAATGTATTTGTAACTTAGGCTATCTAACTCAGACCCCTATACCTAGCCTACCTCAACGAACATATACAGTTTTAAAATGGTGTTGAAGTTTGCATCGTTGGAATGCAACGAAAGTGCTCTTTTACATTTTATTTTCCATACATTCGTTGTTATAGAAGATTATATTATAGATTTATATTGTAGATTGCCGACTAAATATCTTTAAAAATGGTTGAAGGATTTTGGTACGCAAAATTTGCCAAAAGATATTCATGGAATTCAGAAATATTAATTTTTGTTGTATTCCAACAATGCAAACTTCAACGTCATGTTTTAAAAGCATTTTCAATGCTAAAATCATCTGGTCATACGATAGAACGAGCAAACGACAACAGAGTCGACTTTATGAATCGAAACGACACTGTTTTGTGAAATGAAGTTTCAAGAAAAACACAAAGGGGGAAAAGCGGTAAATCACAATGACATTAAAGTTTGTATCGTTGGAATACAACGACTAAGTCTTTTTCTTCATTTTTATCATTAACCAGATTTTATTTGGCAAATTGAGTCCGTAAATTTCTAATAAGTATACGTAAAAACGTTTCAGCGATTTCCACTGTCTGAGTCGGCACGAAAAATTGAGCGATAGTAAATAATTGTTTTTCGTTGCATTCCAACGATGGAAACTTCGATCCGACGCTTCACAAAAATCATCACAACGCGGTCAATTTCTGGAACCTTTACAAAATCTTTGTTGCAAATTGAAGTTAAGATCCTAGGCTATGAAACAATCAAATGAGAAAGTCGTATTTTTGAAATTTCAAGCTTATGCAGGCCCTTTAATGCAATTAGAAAAAACCCTATCGATTTAACATTACGAAAAATTGGGAAAACTAATCCTATGATTTGTAAGTACATAGGAGAGTAAATATTCGTAGGCCACATTGAAAAAACAAGCCTCCATCGCCAGTACATTGACATTGGAAAATGAAAATCGACTATAAAATAAAGACAACCAAATGAAGAGTAAGAAAAAAATATTTAAGAATACTGAGACTGTACATAAAAAAAGAAGTGCAACTACTATACATATTTTGCGAATCCAGGCCCCAGCGCTGTCTGCGTTTAAATACATCAATAACTATGAGGTTGATGTTTGCATCGTTGGAAAATGAATTTCTGAATTTCTTTAATTTAGTCTTGAATTTTAATGAATTTCTGAAATGAATGAATTTTAATGAAATTCTTCAATTTAAATGAATTTCTGAATTCGTTAATTTATTTTGTCAGGTTTCGCCACCAAAAACGTTGACATAACTCTTTAAGATATATAACGCTGAAGATTGCATCGTTGGAATGCAACGATTTATTTTCCTTTTTTTCGTTTCTTTATTTTAATCATTATCCAAAGCCTTCTTTTTGCGAGCCGAGATAGTAGATTTCTCTAATAAGAATATGCGAAGACGTTTGAATTATTTTCACAGCCTATATCGACCGAAAAAATTGAACGTTCAAAAATAATTAATTTTCGTTGCATTCCAACGATGCAAACTTCAACATCATAAAGATATTTAGTTAGCGATCTACTATATGAATTTACAAAAAAAGATCTAGTATAACAATAAAAATAAGGAAATCGAAATACAAAAAAGAACTTTCATTACGTTCCAACAATGCAAAATTCAAGATAATCAAAAACTGTTATCCTTAATAATTCATGATGTTGAAGTTTGCATCGTTGGAATGCAACAAACGTTCGATTTAGGATACGGGAATCACTCAAACAGATTTTCTTATCAGTATACGAAATCCGCGATCTTGATCTCAAAAAAACATTATAGATTGTAATAAAAATGAAAAAGTAAAAGAAATTGAAAAGAACTTTCATTTCATTCCAATGATGCGAAAACTTCAACGTTATAATAAATTCTAGTATAATCGACTAAGAATCGAATAAATTAATAATACCGAGATTTTCAAAATCTAACCATTTCGTAGTGTCCTTTCTCTCTTCTCTCCTAGTCCCGTAAGTTTGTCAATATTCGAAAAATATAAAAGACGAGATTCGGGCAACGACCTACGTCAACCCTCATCGTCTCGACGGAGAAGGTACTTTCATAATCGTCGTCGTTCGTTGCTGCTGTACCCGAGCAGGATACCATTGCAAAATATCTTCCAGCGCCTATTTGTACCACGAAAATATTTTATAGATGAGCATAGAATATCCACATCGTTGGCTGACTAACATAAGGACCTAAAGATCCACAAGAAACGACATTCCATTCTTCTCCATTAGGAGATTGCTATATACAACGGGTGTCCTCATATGCATGGATAATCATGCAACTGTCGACAGGTCAGATCATGTCCTACTATATGCTGGAATCTCAGTTTAGTAAAAGTCCCACTGTTTTCAAGATAAAAATAATTTGCTTTTGGTTTTTCGTATGCCATTTCTCCAAATGATCACTTTTTTTATGCGGTTTTTTAAAAAATACTCTTGGTTATTTGTTTTATCTAGAAAAGTCTTCTTTTCAACCTTAAATGTTAATATCCGATCGCTTCATACTAGTCATAGCACTGATCATACTTGAGACTTGTACAATTTATATTTTTAACATATGCAAAAAAATAATTTGCAATTACTAAAATGTTCACATTTAATTAGAAAAAATGATGAAATAGTTATTTCAACGATTCGCGCAGTATTTCTAGGTTTAATATTTACCAACATTGGTTCTATCTCCGTCTCTTTGTACTCAACCAGACGAGTTTAGCCTCCATGCTTTTCAACGTCGATCTGTCAAAAGAATGTCAGGTGCGGGAAATATAAAGCATTGTATTCGGGCCACGACTGGCAAAAAGCGTGGAAAATTTGTGCCGGCGAAATATGTCGGCTAAAAATGAAATATCTGACGAAATTCGCATGAGCGAGATGAGGTTAGGACTACAGTCAGCTGTTGCCTTTCTGTCACGTCTCTTTATCGTAGCAAGTGGTAATAAATCCAATACCGGAAGTTCAAATTAAACTTGATATTACATAAAAATTAGGTCAATAAGCGTAATTTTTTCTGGGAGCATTGGATTACTAAAAGAGTTGAGTGTGTAAATCTGCTTATTTTTAAGAATCCGACGGATACCCACCATTACATACACTTTTGTAGCGACCGGAAAATGGGTTTTTGTATGTCGTCTTGGAAAGCCTTCGCAAAAATACGCAATTTTATTTATTTTTCTCTGTAATTAGATCGATAACCGACCCTGAAATTGTAGAGAGACAATTATCAATATATTTAGTGAAGCTAAAAACAATGAAATTCCCATGGATTGAAGCCTGGCGATAGGATCACCTTAAGGAAACTTTATGAAAAAAGATCTTATGCGGAATTCTCATACAAACCATTTCGAATATCTGACTTTGATAGTGCCAATTACTTTAAAAAGTCGCTTAGTTATTGTCGATTCACGTCATTTGTAGATATGGCACGTGAAAAACCAAAAGCAGATGATTTTTTTTCAAAACAATAACGTAAAGCCCGAAATCTCGAAAACCGTGGGATTTTGACTAAACTGCAATTCCAGCATATCGTATGACATGATTTGGGCTATCGACAGTTGCAGGATTATCCATTCATAACAGGACACCCTGTATATATATATATATATATATAGATTTGTAAAGAAGCATATCTATGCGGACACAACAAACCATGCTGTACACAGCCCCCACCTATATTTATTCTCGAGTGAAAGTTATCTCGTAGGCCATGTGTACTGTGCCCACCTTTCGTCGATCTCCTTCGACCCGGTAGTGAAAAATAAACCCTCTCTACCCCCCGGTTTTCTTTCCACATGCAAATATGAGCGCAAGCCCCGCAATATATTTTTATTGAAGTACAGTAACGTGTTACGAAGGCCCGCGCGACGCGGTGAGGGACTGTTCGAGAGTAAGACATATACCGGGTGTCCGGATAGTAAAAGCATCGAAGTTTATTGAACAAACAAACATTGAGCGGATAAGGAATTAATTGGAGGAGGATAAGGATATGGCGTTCAAGTTTGCACCGTTGGAATTCAATGATTTTGTCGTTTATTTATAATTTTTTAGTTTTTATAGTAAAGCAAATGTCTAATAAAAATAGTTAAAATCGTTTCAGTGATTTTGACAGGCTTGATAGGCCAACAAAATTAAACCATTGAAGGGAATTAATTTGCGTTGCATTCAAACGATGCAAACTTTAACGTCATATAAGGATTTACGATGTTCAGATGTTTCCCCGATCAGAAGAAATCCTCATAATTCTCCCCTTTTCGCTTCATTGCTGTAAGATTCAAGCAACCTCATTGCAGTTACTAATAATAATAACTACTTTCGATAAATAATTACTTTCGATGACGTTGAAGTTTGCATCGTTGGGATGCAACGATTTTTGTTTTCTTAATTTTTCATTTCTCTATTTTTATTATTATCCAAAGTCTTCTTTTGCGAATTGAGATCACAAATCTCTGATGAGAATATGTAAAAACGTTTGAGTCATTGCCACAGTCTGTATCGGTCAAAATAAAAGTTGAACAATTACACAGAATTAATTTTTGTTGCATTCCAACGATGCAAACTTCAACGTCACTACTTTCGAGAGAAATAAAAGAGAAACGATTTTTCATTCGACACAGGTGTGTTAGTAAAATAGATGACGCAGTCTGCAAAATTGTGACATGTCGAATGCCGATAATTATCGACGATTCTAAAATATGCGGTTAGCGAATGAATTCGTTTTACAGGAAATATTCGTCTCATTTGGAAGATAAAGTTCGTTGTTGATATTTGTTATTTCGTGTGTCGAGTGCAACTCAAATGAGGAAGCATATTGTTGAAGTAATATACTTTCATTGTTCAACCGAAGTTTCCGCAGCTGCACGCCAGGAACCTGGTATAGACAGGCACGTGTACAGGCAAATGTCGTAGGGGCAAAAAACAGTCGAACGGTAAATATGAGACGGTGACATTTAAACAGTCGGTCGATGTTGCAATCGTAGATAGATAGTGTAATAACGGTATAATGTACGACGGGTGGAAATTATTTTTTAAATATATGCTCCTTGGAGTGCTTGGGTTGAATGCCCTTTTGAGAGTAACTTTTGAGTAGATTGAAGTATCACTCATGTATGAAAAATACTTTCGAGTCGCGGTGCAGCCGAACTCTCCGAATGTCAAATTCAGAGATTTATTGCCTTGAAAAAAATCACTCGGTCTGATTGAATCCGTCATTTGGAGATGCCAACGAATAATTTATTGGAGAAATAGAAATATTTATTGGAGAAATAGAAATATTTATTGGAGAAATAGAATTTCAAAACATTTCAAGAACTATTGAATCCATCGAATTAACGAATACTCCGAATACTTTAGTGTTTCAAAATATTTTAGTGTTTCATCTTAACGGGCCTGTCCAAGCTTGATGTTATTGAAGTCGTTGGTCGGCGCGGAAAATTCTTCTTTTTGCTTTTTTAATCATTGTTTATTCTTACCCAAAACAATTTTTGATAGATTTAGGTTGTATGTTTCTAATGAGGATCTTGAAATAAGTTTGTCGTAACTTTGATTTGCCAAAAACGATTAGCAATTGGAAAATAACGCTGCCTTCGAAGACGCAAAAAAAGGTCCTCCACTGCTGACATGATTCCGGCCGATTGGGTAGCTGAAACCGAAAAAGGAAAAAAATATCGTTAAACTGGAAGGTATTTCCCGTACAATGACGTAGGACTTTTGAAAAATATCAAAATTTACCAAAATGGCGTAGTTGTGAAAAGAAAGTCTGTTTTCTTGCCTATAAAATGGTCGTTTTTTTTTCAAAGCCAAATCGTCAATTTTCATCTAATCAAAAATATCCTACGTCATTGTAGAGTAAATATATTGAAGAGTACTCAGTTCAAATTTCAAGTCAATCGGATAATTGCTCTTTGAGTTACAATGTCAGCAAATTAAAAAATCTTATTTCGAGAAAAACGCGTTTCAAGATTTAACTATCCATTTTTGCAAGATAAAATGATATTGATATTCTTGAAAGTATAAACTGTCGAAAAAGACGAAAAAAATCGATTTTTTGAATGTGTCACACTGGTATAGTCCCTTAAGAAGAGAAACGTCAGTCAAGATTAAACTACTACTACACCGAATAAGGGTAATAAATGTCAAGTCGATGTCGAGAAATCGTTTACACTGATTTAACAATCACCGTTTTGAGAAAAAGGCGTTTAAGGGGGGAGATACCTTTGAGCGAGGAAAAAATTGTTGATTTTCATGGTTTTTTTAAAAGGAAATATTTCTTCACCATTCGTGAGACTTAGGGTACTTTTTATTGTCATATTGAAGTTTGCATCGTTGGAACGCAACGGACGTTTCGTAACCTCAACCTTTTTTGACAAATTTGAGCTACGAAATATGTCAAACGTTTTTTAGAATCTTTATTAGAAATCTGCAGCTGAACTTTGCAGCACAAGCTTTTAGACGATGAAGAAGAGGAAGAAATGAAAATTAAGATAGAATTTTCGTTGCATTCCAACGATGCAAACTTCGACATTGTATTTTATTGCTACTTTTGGATGTTTCATGGCATTTAAAATTTGTATTCATCTTTGAAAATGACGGAGGCATGGTGCGGTCTTCCAAACGGGTTGCGGCAGATGTTGTCAGACGGCGTGACACGTAGGGTTGGTGGGATTGATCTGAAAAAAACCAACGAAGATTTTTCTTTCATTAACACTCATACGCACAATATGAACCAAGAAAAAATGAGAAAGGTTGGAAATCGATAAAATGGTAGGCTTTGAAACAAAAAGATTGAATTTTCCGAAAATATAGCTACATTTTGCAATAAAAATACTTTTACTTTAAATTTTCCAAAACATTTAGGATCATTTTTTAAACAATAAGGTTACAAATATTTATACCAAATTTCATCAGAATCGGTCGATTAGTTTTTTAGCTATACGTTCATCATTTTGGAAGATTAATTAAATGAAAAAATACCATTTAACAGCCGAACTAAAAAATAAAGCATACCCTATATCTAAAAAATGGCGAAAAAATTTTTCCTTTAAAAAAATGCATGAAAGTCGGTAAATTTTTTCCTCGCCTGAAGGTATCTCTCCCCTTAAAGTATCACTAGCAGTACTATCGTTGTAATAATAAGTTCTTCAATCTGCGATTCCTGCACCATATGGATCTTCTTTTTCAATTTGAGTTGCCTCAAGCGACGAACGAGAGTTTCGAAATTTTCACAGTAGCCTAACACCTTAATTTACGCTCTCGAAATGTGTGGGCACTTTTCGATTTTTTTTTGTCATAGACGCTTAACTGCCCCTATATTAGGACATTGAAGTTTGCATCACTGGAATGCAATGAAAATAAATACTTGTGAATTTGTTTTTACTTCTTTCGGAAAATTTTATCTACAAAAATTCCTTAATTATTTTTGAAGACACTCATGTAGCCATCTACAATATAAATATGCAAAAAAGGATTTTATATGATAATAAAAAATGAGGACATAAAAATATAAAACAGAACTTTCGTTGCATTCGAATGATGCAAACTTCAACACCATCCCGTGCGGAAATTGAGTTGGGGCTGTGATCGGGCCCCAATAATATTCCCCTAACTTTATTCGGGCCCTAATCTGGAAGCCACATGAGGGCCGTTAGCGGCCGGTCACACTTTGTCAACAAGGACCATTAAAGGCGCAACGACCGGGGCCTTATAAGTTGCCTCAATGGCGCCTCATCAAAACCATTTTAGCGCCCTGAAAATGCCTCAACGGCGCCTCATCAAAACCATTTCAGCGCCGTAAAATATCCGAATCAGTGGATATACGTGTATGTTAAATGCGTCAGGGTATATCTGTATTTGTTTTTATGTAATTTTTCATGTGCATAGGTGTGGGCGTGAGTACATGTGTATGTATGTGTGCGCGCGTAGAAATGTGATTGCGTATTTGCATGTGAGCCTTTATGACAAACTGCCATGACAAAATTAATACAAAAAATAATGTGAGGCGAACTCTCTTCACTGCAAACATTTATCTTTGAGGAACTATCCACTATGATAACATTTCGTAGAATTGTGATAGCTTGTAACACTTAAATTTGAAATTATAAGATTATCACATTGATTATATTTATATAGTTATGCCAGTCTTTTGCATTATTTAAACAAATATATTCTACTACACATCCATTCTAAGGAATAGATGTGTAGTAGAAATTAAAAAAATATACGGGTCTACTGAATCATTGGAATCTATTTCCATTGAGGGAAAGATCTGGAAAACAAAGATCAATTTATTTACTTATCCTAGACAGTCAGATAAAGTTTATGAATGGGAAATATCAGCGAAGTCTACAGAAGAAATAATTTTCCCTATGATGAGTATTGAGCGGAAATTAGTTGCTATAAAAATGTCGAGAAAACCGGTTGGGACTGTACACATTTATGCGCTAGCATTCCTCCATGTATGAGTGAAACCATAAGTAATTGTTTGTATCTATGTAAAAGGTTTCTTTAATTTGATAAGTAAATACTGTCTGATTTTTGTCTGAATATTTGTGTTCTTCGTTGATTTTTATTTGCTACTGCCCTTACGCTTTTTCCCAATTTGCGTTCGATAATATTATTCGATCGATGTATATAATCGATTTGAATAATTGAAATACCATCAACCATGTAGCCTAAGCTATTTGTACTGGTTTATCGCTATAATAGTCAGATCTGGGCCTATTGTGGAAATCCCTACTTGTTTATCCTTATACTGGCCAAGTCTGGGCCTTTTGTGGAAAGCCCTACAGGTTTATCCCTATAATGGCCAAGTCGGGTCCTATTGTGGAAATCCCTACAGGTTTATCCCCATAATGGCCAAGTCGGGGCCTATTGTGGAAATCCCTACAAATTTATCCCGATAATGGCCAAGTCTGGGCCCATTGTGGAAATCCCTACTAGGGAAAGCACTAGGGAAGCCCTGAAAGGCCCTTATTTTTATTAGGGATGCCCTATCAGTTTTCCGCACGGGATCCTCCATTCTACCTCGTGTTACGAAGAAAACTTTGGTAATTGTGCAGTTTGAGGACTTTTCCGGAAAACGACGGGCAAATTTCTTTTCATCGTGAATTTGTTTATTCCATTATATTGAGTAATATTCTGTCGGGGTAGGCTGACACTTTCCATTAATTCCATAAATTATAGGATTTCGAAGTTCGAGGTAACACGTGATAAAATAGGGCATTTTTAAATATTTGGACGCCTATATTGGGAGTGGCGGGTGGGGACTCATTTATAAAAAAGCCTTTCTCAATGCAATGCCGAAAATAAATTGCGGCGCTCACCCTTCCACAAAAAGGTACAGAGTTTAGAAGTTCACGAAAACACGTTATAAAATAGTGTAATTTCGAACATTTTCGGAACACCTATATTGGATTTGGGAAGTAGGGGGATTTATAAAAGAAGCCTTTCTCAATGCAATGCCGAAAATAAATCGCAGCGGTCACCCTCCCATGAAAAGGTATAGGGTTTTGAAGTTCACGAAAACACGTTACAAAATAGCGTGCTTTCGAACATTTTCGGAACATCTATATTGGATGTGGGGAGTGGGGGGATTTATAAAAAAGCCTTCCTAAATAGCCTGGAAGGGGGTCCTGGGGATGCAACCCACCCGTGGGATCAAGGGGCAGAGCCCCTTGCGGGGGTGGAGGGGGCGGAGCCCCCAAAGACACTAAACGTAGCTTTTAAATGTATTTAAACGAACTACAATTGTACTACGTTGATAATTTTTGGGGCCCTAATAACAACCCAAACAACGGCTGCAGGGGGAGAGGGGGGGAGTGGCCGCCGCGTTTTGTCTTGGCCATTGTATTCAGGAAGGTTTGTTTTATAAATCCCCCCACCTCCCACCCTTAATATAGGCATTATTACGCGTTACATTTTATGTATATACTATTTTATTACTTGTTTCCGGGAACTTTAAAACCCCATACCTTATGGAATTAATAGAAAATGTCAGCCTCCCCCAACGGAATATTAATAGTGGTGACCAAATAAAGCAGCTCGTGGCATAAAAAAAAAATTCCGTCGTTTTTCGCAAAAGTCCTCAAACTACCATAATTACCAAAACTTTTTCCGCCTATTGTAGCACGCGAACTACGTTAAAGAACTGCACCTCAAGCTTCCGATGATCTTGAAGTTTGCATCGTCGGAACGCAACGAAAATTCATTCTATTTCATTGATAACATTTCTTTTTGGCTGATTTAGGCTATGAAAACCATTCGGACGTTTTTACCTATTTTTATTACAAGTTTACCGCAAGTTGCAAAAAAAGGGTTTCGAATAATGGTAAAAATGACGTAACAAGAAAAAAAATCGTTGCGTTCCAACGATGCAAACTCCAACGTCATAGCTTCCGTATCTCAGCCTTCTCGCGGGCAAATTTTCTTTGCTGGAGGCTAAAAAAACGCCCGATCCATTGCTCCGGAACATTCACGAATTTGAACCGAAAATGTAGAAAACAAGCCCAGTGACATACATCCTCCGTGGTATATATCGCTTTCGGTACGCGCGGGCGCCAACATCAAGAAAACAAAAAAACGTCGGAGATGCCCACGTGTATAGGTCGCCACGAACGGGCGCACTTTCCAATCCTCTTCTCGGCCGTCGTCACCTCCGCGCACCGCATCTCATTGCGAAACCGGAGAGTCGAATGTTCCAGACTGGGTTTCGATACGTTCCGTTCGATAGCGGAACATTATCCTTCAGCCATGCTCGATCGATCGGCTCGATTGTGCACGAGAGCTCGTTCAATTACGGGCTAACCGACTTTGCCGTAGGCTAAAGCCAGCAAAGAGTACGCACTGTATAAACTTTTATTTATAGAAAAATGAATTTTCATAACACACTTTGTACTTATTATTCAAATTACGCTTTGGTCATTTAGGGACATCATTTGAAATATAAATCTTAAGTAACAATATCGAAAAATAGAAAAAAGGTTTAAACTTAGAACTCGCGTGCGCACTCTTCGGGTGCTGTGTTGCGAAGAGTACGCAGTGAGAACTTTTCATAGCCCATGTAGGGTGACCGGTAGTGGCCAATGATTGGCCGATGCTCGACGTCAAGCTTGCCAACATTGGCACTCGAGCTTGGCCCGATCGTCGACCGAGCCTTGGATGATAAGAGCGGCCCGATATTCGCAATCAATATTGGCCCTATAATGGCTTATGAGAATCGGACGAGCATCGCGTAGGAGTTCATTCGGGAATCGGCCAACAATAAGCCCCCTCAAGATTGCCATCATTGGCACTCGAGCTTGGCCCGATTATCGAACGAGTCTTAGTGGATAATTGTGACCCAATATAGATCACCAAAATTGGTCCTGCACTGCCAAAAAAAAAATTAATTATTTTTGTATTGTAACTCGTCATTACCTAGTCTTTCGAAATGATTAGTTCGAAGAAAATATTTCACCCATATGGGGCTCGAACCTTGAACTTCTCCACTCATAGCCAAACACGCTGCCCCTATGCTACCGAGTGCTTGTAACATTTGAATCGCAGATATGGCATAAGATACCAAATGGATTCTCATCATTATTTGTATCGCATAAACTATATCAATTAGTTAATATCATTGTGATAATTAGAGAGTGTTATCGAATGACATATTATACAATTTTCAAACCTAACCTATATATATAATTCCTCTCTCTCTCCACCTTCTCTACCCCCACAACCCGTTAATATATGTGTTGCAATAAAGACAGACCATTAGTTCATTAGTTCAAGTTTAATTTGAATAAATAAATATATTTAAAATGAATAATTCCAATAATGGAATGCAATAGGAAAAATTTGGTTTCACGAAAAATCTAGTTAATTCATATAAAAAATAAATAAATAGACGCGGTTAGTTAATATTAATAGAATTTTTCTGTCAGTGTAAGATGGTTCATAAAAATCGGCAGAATATCGCGTATGAGCTCGTTCGAGCATCGGCCAACAATGAGTGCATTGATTTGGTAGTATATTTGTTGACAATAATGTCCAATGGACTTGTAAAAAGTATTTATCTCGTGACTCAATGACTTCAACGCGAAACAATGAATCGTCAATATACGAATTGCGGTTCGATCATGCGTTACTCGGCCGAACATTGGCCTCGTATCGGCAAAAACATGATTGGCGAGTCTATACTTCGCCAAACGTTGACCTTGTATCGATAAGCCAATGATTAGAGAGCCTATATTTGGCCGAACATTGTCCTCGTATCGGCAAACCAATGATTGGCGAGTCTATACTTCGCCAAACATCAGCCTCATATCGATAAACCAATAATGAACAAGTCTATACTTGGCCGAACATTGTCCTCGTATTGGCAAACCAATGATTGGCCAGTCTATACTTCGCCAAACATCGGCCTCGTATCGACAAGCCAATGATTAGCGAGTCTACGTTTGGCCGAACATTGGTCGCGTATCGGCAAACCAATGATTGGCGAGTCTATACTTCGCCAAACATCGGCCTCGTATCGACAAGCCAATGATTAGCGAGTCTATATTTGGCCGAACATTGGCCTCGTTTCAGCAAGCCAATGTTGGCTAGTCAATACTCAGCCGAGCATTGGCGTACAATTGGTTAATCGATCATCGTCCCGCCAACATTGGTCCAAGTATTGGCCGTTACGGTTCAATTGGCGAAACCTACATGGGAGAAGCTAAGAGTGCGCATAAGAGCCGAGTAGTGGTAAGAGTTCGCACTCTTTGGGTGCGTACTCTTGACAAATACGTGTTTTTAGTCGATCGTCACTATAATTTTCGTGAGCAAGAAAAACGGCGACATAATCCCTTAATAAAAACGAAATTTGGATCACAAATTTCAAGTATAATAACATTCGTTGGGTGCAAATTAATCGCAAACTTTACAAAATGTGTTCAAGTCAGGATATATATGTACAACGATCAAAAAATCGATTTTTTTTTTTTTCTTTAAACGATAGAACTATATATGTAGAATATTTTGCGGAACGGGCATGAACTTCAAATGCCATTTTCTCTAAACTGCATTATCGAAATCGGCGTGCAGGATTACTCAAAAACTATCAAGCCGATTGAGTTGAAACTTGGTAGAAACATTGATAATATTGGTACCTTCTACGTGACGAAAATGGTTTTCGAAAAATTGAAGAAAAAAAACTACTTTCGTAATCCACATTTTACAGAAATGTTGCGTGAAATGTTGATTTTTTTTTTGTAAATGCGTGCCATTTTTATCAAATTTGCATTTTCTTCTTTTTAATTACCGTCACATAGAAACTATACATGTTCTTACTGAAAAAATGTTTGATCTTTTTTGCAAATCAAAGCTACGGGAAGCTAGACTGCGCGCCGATTCGCAACTCCCGCGGCGACCTTGCTGTAACACTGTGTCACAGCTCCGCCATTTTGATAGTGAATGAATTTTAACAAAATTGTTTCGTATACTCAACTATCCTATAAAAGTATACCTAAAGTTTGATAATCGTAGAATAATTATTTCTCAGTTCAAAAAATTCCTCAATATTTCTTATTTTTTCCCTATCTAAATGTATATCCCGCCTTAAGGGATCATCCTTCTTTAGACGACTAAAAAATTAGGTATTTTTGGGAATTTTTTATATGGTTCCTATAAAAGATATTGATGGAAATCTTGTTGGGCTTGATCAAATAACTGTTGAAATGTATGACTTTTTTTAAAATTCATTTTACATAATTTATCTATCCCTGGTAGCAGCGTCCGCATAGCCTCTCGAAAAAAGCGATGTCAGCTTCGTTGATATTATTCCTGAGTAGATTGATTTGAAATACAAAAACCAAAAAGATTCGAGTTCAGTATGGTTGTGGCTACTGTCCGAACTAGAATTATTAATTTTTATGCAAAAATAACAAAATGGCGGCTGTAGAAAAAAAAGTCTCCAAAAATAAGACTTTCTTGTAATATTTCGGTTAACAAACATATTCAGAATCCAAATTATCGAATAATTTTCGTTCCAGCAGTAGCCGTACATGTAACGAACGTGTTCGTTACATGTTGATTACGTGTTCGTTACATGTTGATTACGTGTTCGTTACATGTTGATTACGTGTTCATTACATGTTGATTCGTTGAAGGTATGAAAGATAAAATTGAAAAAAAATGAAAGAAATAGCCCGGAACTCCATCCGGTGGAGCTGTGGCTCGTCTTCTATAATCTTGTCGCAATCTTCGGATACATGGAAGGTGATTCATGCGATACCTTATTTCTTGCATCGTCAATGTACTCGAGATAAATGATTTTCGATACGGAATTCCACGATGATCGTTACTAGATGTCTACACGATATATGCTGGGTCAAATACTCCCATGAATCTGCACTGAAAAAAAGTACGTTCATCTATCCAAAATTCAATTGGTTTAACAAAATTGAATCTTTAAATACGTTCAACTTGATTTTTAATTGGCATAACAAAACAGTATAGTTGGGCAGTAACCAAAGATACATCTAAACTATCTGCTTATTTAGCACGTCTGAGCAACTGTTAAAACAACAAAATTTCAAGACAACAAAATGCATTTTGCATATTCAACGATTCTTTTTTCTCAGTGTGATCCCGAGCATTTGAAAACGCGAAAATTCGATAGACTATTAATCTGATCATTAAAGAGGGAGACACCTCTCGGCGAGGGAAAAATTGCTGTATTTCATAATTTTTTTGTAAGACGAATGATTTCTTCACCATTTTTGAGACTTAGGGTATGTTTTATTATTACTTTTGGCTGTTACGTGGTATTTATTTTGTTTCTTTTTAAATTAATCTTTAAAAATGCTAGAGGTATGCCACGGTCTTCTAATCAGGCTGCGGCGGATGTTGTCAGACGGCGTGACACGTGGCGTCGGCCGGATTAATCTGAACAAAAACTAACGAAGATTTTTCTTTCATCAACACTCATACGCAGAATATGAACCAAGAAAAAGTGATAAATGTTTACAATCAATTGAATGGTATGCTTTTAAACAAAAAGATTGGCATTTTCTAAAAGAAAAGATGATAATGAAGTTAGCATTTTTGTAACGCAACGAAAGTTAATTTTCATTCTACTGATCACATGTATTTCGTCACTTCAGGGTACGGAACCCACCCAAATGATTTTTCTTATCTTCATTAGAGATCCACGACCTTAAATTCGAATAAAAATTATAGACCATAATAAAAATTAAGAAATGAAAAGAATAGAAAAAAAAACTTTTCGTTGCATTCCAACGCAAACTTTAACGCCATAAAAAATGGCTATATTTTGGAATAAAAAAAGACTTTTTTTTATTTTCAAAAATATTCAAGGTCATGTTTTAGACAATAAGGTTAACAAGATTTATGCCAAGTTTTATCAGAATCGGTTGATTATTCTTTCAGCTCTACGTCATGCCAGTTTTCAAAATGCAATTTAAAAGACTATGCCATACCTCCGCTATTTTTAATGATCAACCAAATAAAATACCGCGTAACAGCCAAGAGTAGTGATAAAAGATACCCTAAGTTTCAAAAATAACGAAATCTTTCTAAAAAAAAAAAAATCACGAATATCAGCAAATTTTTTCCTCGGCTAATGGTATCTGCCCCCTTAATTCTGCGACGATTGTCACAAAATGTGCTAAAGTAATGATTACTTTCTGTTCCCTGCGGCGATGGTGTTGAAGTTTGCATCACTGTGAGGCAACGAATATATGTATTATTATCGGAAATCTCATTGCAGATTTAGGCAGTAGGTCCCTGTACCAAAGAACGCTTGAGCCTTTATTTTAGCCTAAATCTGTCAGAAAGAAACTTTTGGCGATTTGCCGACCGTAGTGGACTGGGGTATAACGATGTTGCAAGGTCTCGTAAAAGCCCGCAAGGGAATAATACGAGGGAAACTTGAAAATACATTTATTTAAATTGAGATATTAAAAAAATTGCATTGTACTCCGATGTATAAAGGGTTATTAATGAAAAAATCATTTCGAAGGAATAAGCAAGATGATTTAAAAATCGTTTGACCATTTATTTCTATGTACATGAACAAAGTTGTGTACCGAATTTAATTTAAAAATATTGATAATTAAACAAGTTATAAAGAATCTCATGAAGTACCTTTGAACGTGAAGGGGCTCACCGGTGTACTTGATTTTGACCACTCGGTTGATCGGGAGCAAAAGAAGTATTTTTCTTTAAATAGACCATATTGGCTAAGACTTGACCGAGCTTTTTGTGTTACCGTGTTTAAATCGTCAAAGAATATTTGTTTAATCGATTTTTCAAGGAAAAATGAGATAATTATTGTTAATAACTTATTAGACTCGAGCGCTACCAGGTACGCCACGAGCCCGGTTCATTTAATAACTTATTATAAGACTACTATTACACCGAACAAGTTTACCAAATTTAAGTCAATCCGTTCATTACTTAGATGTCGAGAAATCGTGTACACCGTTTTAAGTTTCTCACGTAATCATAAGTTTACCTTCAATCTACGATTTTTGCACCATATGTTGGACCTTCCTCTTCAATTTGAGTTGCCTCAAGCGACGAACGAGTGTTTGTTATTTTCACAATAGCCTAACGCCTTATGGTATTGAAGTTTGCATCGTTGGAATGCAACGAAAAGATTTGTTTGTCCCGTGGCCAATTGTCTTTGGCACATTTAGGCTATAAAAGTCATCGAAATATTTTTGAAGGTCCTTATTAGGCATTCGTAACCTAAACTTGCACGCAATAAAATTCGGGTAGCAATAAAAACAAAGAAATGAAAGATTTTCGTTGCATTCCAACGATGCAAACTTCAACACCGTAACTCCTTGATGTTTTTTTTGTTGCGAAGTCCTTATTCGTAATTGTTCTCTGGTGGAGCCAAAAAGCGCAGTACTCCCGTAGTTCACTCTAATTTATCGACCTGCCTGAATTTTATGGGGGTGAAGTATGCATCGTTGAAGTGCAATGAAAATTCTTCCTTTAAAAAAAATTATTATCCGAAATAAATGTTGCGTATTTAGGCCGCAGATAACTAAAAAAGGATCCTAAAGATTGTTGACGTGATCTTCGTAGCTTGAATTTGCCTAAGGAAATTCAGGAAACCCGAAAAAATCAATTTCCATTACAGTGCAACGATATAAATGTCAACGTCACTGGATTCTGGGCATTTAAGGCGTTACCCCCACTTGTAGCGCAAAAAAGGCCTTTTTCATGAATTTTTTAAAAGAAAACTACAAAACTTTTTTAATCGATCAACATACCATCTTAAAGAACACACCTTGAAGAACTGTCAGTAATTTTTTTATTGAAACATATTACATTGTTTAATGGCAAATGGCCGTCAATGAAATAATGTTTTTATATACACGGTTTGCGGTGAATAACATTGCGGCGAAGTGGATCATCTGAAAAAAAAATGCGGATGGATTTAGTCAAATATAAGTATAAACTAGTCTTTAATCGAAGGATTTAAAAAAATATTCATTTTTCACAAAATGGCGGACAGTTAAAGTTAATGGTTCGATTTTAACGAAAAAAAACGGCCGTTTTTTGGCTATAAAACGACCATTTTTTTTTTCGAAAAAAAAAATCGAACGATTAAAGACTACATTTTTATGTATTAAATAAGCCTGCAAAATTTCAAGAAGATCGGTTCATTAGTGTTCGAGTAATCTTGGTCACCGTCTTCAGAAATGCCATTTTGAGAAAAAACGCGTTTAAAGTTTCAATTTCGGGTCGTTTACACAACGGATTCTTCTCTTTCAACGCTCATATCTCAGTCAATTTTGTTCGGATCGACTTGAAATTTTCAGGACATATTCTCAGATACTTATACTTCAAAAAATGCAATAAAAATAAATCGATTTTTTCAAAATCGCAAGTGGGGGTAACCCCTTAACACTTTGTTGCATCCCGTACAGTGTTGTATACCATCAATTTTTACGGAGCCAAGACCCGATAATCTGTGCGAAGAAAGGAATCGTACGTGCGGCGATAAGAATTGCCATAAGTGCTCCAGTAAACGTCAATTGATCATTATCACTTGTAATAATGCTAAAAAAAGCGCTCAAAGATAGCGCAAAAAAGTATAGCTCATTCGCGGCAGGAAAACGAAGATCGAGTGGTCGGCGTTATAATCCGCGATGAAAGAAAAAAAAAGCATAACACGTCGCTCCGCGACTAGGTAGAATAAAGCGGTTACAATTACCGTTAAGTACACCTTTACTGCGCTTGTACATTTTTATCCTCGTGTTCCGCAAAAAGATTATTATCGACCATGTACGTGGACGATTTTACAAACGCGAGTAATCTTGGATGATAAAAACAAAAAACGTCTCCGATTTCATTCGATCGTTGAATTAATCCTCAATTTGAGCGCAATTTCCACAAGGAAGTTCGAAGGAAGTTGGAATGCAACGAATTTTTTTTCTCGCAGAGCTCAATTTTTTCCTGACACATTTAGGCCACAAATACTACTGATTCTTTTGTTTAAACATCCTTATAGAGATCCCAAACCTAAAACTACAGAAGAAGAGCTGTAATAGTAATAAAAAATGAAGAAATAATAAAAATAAAAAAGGAATTTTGTTGCGTTCCAACGATGCAAACTTCAACACCATAAGAAAATAGATGACAGAATAATTCACTTTGGGAATATCGAAAGTACGAATCACTCTGATAGTCACTTCCGTTTTTTTTGTGCGAGAACCCTTCGGTGATAATTTTCTTTCGATATGGACCAATATATTAGGCTTTATGTTTGCATCGTTGGAGTGCAACGAAGTTTCTTTTTCATTTGTTATTTTCGTTATTATCAAAAATCATTTTTTGCCGATTCATGTTGTACAGCGTTAGATAAGGATAAAAAAATATTAGCGTGACTTTCGCAGCTCAAATCTGCCTAGTGAAATTTTGAAAATTCAAAAGGTATGATTGTCATTGCATTCCAACAATGCAAATTCCAATGTCATCTAATGTACAGGAAGAGGCACGCAAAAAATGAAGATTATTTGTTTGTTTTTTTTTTAACTTTAAGCTTCTTTTTGCATTCCTGTGGGTTTCGCGAAGAAAGTTATTTTTTCTCGACTTGTGTATCGGGGATTTAATGCAGACGCGATAAAGTAACATGGGATTAAACGGTAAAGAGATACAGAGCATATTTGTTTGCGCCTTAGCTGCGTGCCCGTATCGGACGTATAAACGTATCTTAAAGTGAAACAGAAATGTAAAAGAATGGAAAATTATGAAAGTATAGACGGGGGGGATAAAGATCGCCGACATTTAAAAATATACGAGGCACTGGTATCGATTCGAGACCTTGAAGTGTACGGTGCGAAAGTCGTGAAAAGTGAAAAGTATAACTGTATTTATAATCGTATATAGCCGAGGGCAAGAATATCCCGAAAGCCTTTCGATTTCTGTGAAGGTCCACGATCTCTTTTTCCCGTCTCTCCCCTCTCCCCCTATCTCTCTCTCTCTCTTTCTCAAACGACAATTTCTCGTTTTTCCATTCGACTCTCCAAGGACGATTTTTATTCCCAGATGAGGAAGATTGTGACAAAAATAATAAAAAATCAAACACAGCAAACTTGTGGCTCGGAGATAATGCTGGGAGATCGGAGAAAGAGGTTTCTTCGTCTCTAATGAAAAAAACGAGAATAAGAATGCACCCAAGTGCCCTCTGATCTTGGACTTTTTATTCTTACATCGTTAACTAATTTTTCTTTTTCTCGTGCCTTCTTCTGATTTTAGGAATTTTTGCATACCTGAACCATCTCACTCCAAAAACGAGGCGCGAGATTCTCAATCTTCTCGTCGGTGGCCTCAAGAGGCTCGAGTATCGTGGATACGACTCTGCTGGTATTGTTTGCTTGGAGTACTTCTTATTTAGAGTTAAAATTAATGCAATCGTGATCATACAAGTCTTTTCCTTTTTGCGGCAAATAACTTTAAACAAAAAGTTATTTAAAAAAAACTTTTACGAAGCCAGGATGCTCTTTCTTACATACTTTTTAAAATAACCTTTATCAATTTATTTTTTAATGTAATATTTAAATTTACGTGCAACGCGATTAACAATGGGGTTGAAGTTTTCAAAGCTGGAATGCAACGGAAATTCTGGCTAATTTCTTATTTTTATTATTATCGAAAATCATACCTTGCAAATTTGTTGTAGATCGCTTAATAAGAATCCTAAAAAATGTTTGCGTGTTTTTCGTAGCTCAAATCTGCCAAAGAAAATTCGGGACATTAAAGCACAAATTACTTTCGTTGCATTCCAACGATGCAAAATTCAACGTCAGTATTATCGCAAATCAAATATTGCGAGCTTGTTGTAGATCATTAAATAAGAATCCGAAAGAACGTCATTTTCGTAGCTGAAATTTGCCACAGGAAATTAAAAAGAATTAAAGAGAAATCATTTTCGTTGCATCCCAACGATGCAAACTTCAACGTCATGATTAGGAAATTAAATTACATGTATATATTCGTGTAGAAAAACCCGACGTTCCATGTGGAACATTTTAAGGACATTTCGAATTGAAAAATAAGTTACTAGTTTCCGTGTTTCAAAACCTGAAATGATTTTCACCTGATTTATTTTATAATATCCAATAAAAAATCATTTGATTGGATCGCGGAACGAGGCCTCTTTCAGCTCTGGGATTCTCATCCCCATTTCGATCCCGTAGCTTTTTTTAAATTTTCTCAAATTCTATTTGTGTTGGTCTTAGCCTAATTAAGGGGTTACGTGAGTTTCGAAGCCAAAAGAAGCATATTTTCTCTATTTATTAGAAAAATAAAATATATAAAGTATTTCATTCAAAATGTTAAGCACATAAAAGAGCAACATTTCAACAATATTTTTTAAAAATTTGGGAAATTCAGTCCCTGAGACCTGGTTTCCGGAGACCCCTAAAAAAAGTGTCCTCGTCGTGGTCCGGATAACTCATAATAGCTTTATCTGAAATTGAAAAACCAATTTTTTTCTGTTAGCAGATAAGTATAGCTCGTGATTGAAAGAAGGATTTTTAGAAAAATTTAAATGTGAATGTTTGGCAGAGTTGTATGCAAAATAGTTAAATTTTTGTACAATTTACACTACATGTAGCCTTGTAATATTAGTTGTAATCGAAAAAAAACCTTCGTTCAACCACTGGTCAATGCTATTTTGAAAAAGTGTGCAAAATTTCAATAACATCGGTGCATTCGTTTTTGAGAAATCGTGTCCACCGACTTCAAAAATAGTGTTTTGAGAAAAATGCGATATACCTCAGTCGCTCCCGGCCGGTCTTTCCAAACGGGGGGAATTCCCAAAGGCTCTCTCTCCCAGACTTTTACTCCGATTCACTCAAAACTTTGGGGAAATATTCTAGGCATATCGTACTATTAGATAACAAAATTTAAGAAAATGGATTTTTTGAAATTCTCAATCCCACGTAACCCCTTAACGTTTCGCAGCAGGATTATTCTAAAAAAAAATACAATGTGCCCCAACAGAATTCGATAGTACGTTATTTTTTAATTCCGAGATCGAACGGGTTGACTTGATCGTGAAATTCGAATACAGGAGTATTTAATATTGATACTAAACGGAATCAGTACTCTCGAAGAATAAGTTTGTATCCAACAGGCTGCAATTGGCATTCTGTCGTCGACTCGGTATAAGAGAGAAAGAAAGATTTCTCAAATGAAAGGAGGAACAGAACAACTGAACTCTGTACTTCGACACGACCGTAGGTTTGAAGACTAGTTGATATTCGCGAAGAGTAAGAATGCATGCCCCGTGGTACTGCAGACGTGGAGAGCACTCAAATTCCGGTGTACGCTACTTTTTTTCCGAAGCATACACCTCCAATCTGTATTCGAGAAACAAATTCTCTGAATTTCATGAGATTTACGGAATAGAGTTTTTTTTTCAAATTGTTATTCGTTTCACAAATATTGCTGATTTTATTTCTTCGAGGGATTATTTATGAGCGCGTAAAATGAATTTCAGGAGTCGCGGTCGACTGTCCCAACGGTAAGAACATTTCGATAATCAGGAAGCAAGGAAAAGTACAGGCCCTGGAGAACGAAATATTCGATGGTAAGGGTTTTTTTTTACTTGGCTCGAAAGAGTTGCATGTATTCATTTTTGATTATGATTTTGTTTACATATGAAATCTCCAGGCCACAATCTTGAATTCGATGGGAAAACCGAAAGTCACTGTGGTATCGCTCACACGCGTTGGGCAACTCACGGTGTCCCATCGGAGGTAAATTCTCATCCGCAGAGATCTGACCCCGACAACTCCTTCGTCGTCGTTCACAATGGTGAGCAAATATAATTAACTCTGTATTCGCCGATACTCGGAAGCACGTTGATCATTTGCGAATTACTTGACAATATAGAAAAACAGTGAACTGAAAGCAACGATAAATTGAAAAGACTTCGAAAGAAGAAATTACGGAGATTGGAGCGGTCCAGCTGAGTCAAATGACGGTTGATGATTTTTTTTTTTTTTCAGAGAACTTAAAAAAAATGCACACGATGTATAGATTTATTCTGTAGATGCTAATTTTTCATAAAATATATGATTAAAGGACAAAATTATGCATTTTTATATTTTCATTGCGTAAATAAGAACAACTTTTGGTTAGCTACCAACTTAAAAAAGTATAACATTATCGACGATTATTCTTAAAAATCTGCGTCAGCGAAAGTTTTATAAAACTCAGAATGAAATTTTGAGTCATTCATAATTATGCCAGTTTATATTTACGTCACGACATTATTTATTATTACCATTAATTAATATTACGGGAGGCCGAAATACGGCAACTTCGCGGACATTCAGGTTGGCAGCAATGCTCTTCATTCGCCAGCCGAGATTCGTAATGTTTCATCAAATCTTGACGGTTCATTATTGAATATATGAGGTGAAGGAAAAAGTTCGCGGCGTCTATCCTAATAGCTGGCTTGAGAAAAACGCCACGAAGTTTTTCTTTCACCTAATATATGGTTTACGATGGGCAAGATGGATTTTGTTTTTCTCAATGTTTCCGAAGGTTCAGTTCGCGTTAAGGGGCCAGTCCACTTTGGAATCACGAAAAAAGGCTAGGAAAAGGTTGTTGGGCTTGATAAATAAAGTTTCGAAATACATTTTAAAAAATTTGATTCATTTTAATTCATTTTTAAGTACAAAAACTATAGTTCAACGCCTCAAAAATAGGTGGGCTAAGTAGCTCCATCACAACTCGGTAACGGCCACTGAAACAAAAAAATCAAAGTCCATTAGATTCAGTATGACACCAGCTACAAAATGACCCTCGGATATAAAGTTTTATCAAAAAATAAAAAAATGGCAGATGAAAAACGAAGAAAGTATTTTAAAAACGCGTTTTTTCGCAGTTTTTCGCAAAAAAAGAGTAAAAATCAAAATTTTTAAACCATCGAGGGTCATCTTGTTGCGAATCATATTTACAATATGTGGTTCAAATTTCAAGTGAATCGGTTTATTAATTTTAGAGATACGATGGAGCTAGTTTGTGAAAACGTTGTTTCGAGATAAACGCGTTTGAAGTTTATAGTATGATCGGCCCGGCGCGCTATACGGTCAGGTAGACGAAACGAGGTCCTGACGTTCAGGCAAAAAAAATACTCAGAGAGCTCGGATTTTCGTAAACTTTGGACACAATATTTCTTAATGTATGTACTTACGATAACAGCAAAAAAAATCGATTTTTTAAAATTTTCAAAGTGGACTGGCTCCTTAATCGTTGGTTAGAGATGCTAAATAGCAAAAAAATTACACACCCGTAGCGTGAACGTCTCGCCCATTTAACCGCACGTAAAATTACATACGTTAAACTATTTTTTATCACTGGCATTATGTGGTAAAAAAATCTTAAAATCTCAGTACAGTCTAGCCAATAACATATATTTTGTTTCAAATTTAATATTAGACTGTGCCTAACGCTCCAACCTCCTTAGGAGTTTAAAAAAATAATCTCCGGTCGTCTCAAACAATTTTCCAAACGGTATCACAGTTCACTAATATATTTCACAATCAGCATACTGCATTTAGTCAAACACGTCACGATCCAAAATATCATTTCGTACTGAAATATCTTTTTTTCATTTCTCATATTTGGACGTGCCGGAATATTTCACCAATTAAGAAAAAAACCACAAAGAAGAGATGCATATCCGTGTAATTACTTTCAGGATAATTTTCCAGATACTTCATAATATTTGTTTCACTTTCAGGAATACAAATCCCAAAAACGTTCCGTTTTTTCCTGACATTTCGTTTCTACAACATGCTCAATTTCACATCTCTGCGATTTTTCGCCAAACAGGTATCGTGACAAATTACAAGGAAGTGAAAACTCTTCTGCAGCAACGTGGATACGTTTTCGAGAGTGAGACTGACACGGAAGTTATTGCGAAGTTGATCCATCATTTGTGGGTGAAACACCCGACGTATTCGTTCCGCGAGCTCGTCGAGCAAGTTGTTCAACAACTGGTATGGCTTTGTTCCTTATAACAAAAATTGCGTTGAAAGTTATCACCACTCGAACGCCTTTGATTTGGAATTTGCATGGGACTCATTTATGTTTACACGTAACGGTTGTGTACACACACACACACACACACACACACACACACACACACTTTTTTGCTATTTATTTCAAACTTCATATATTATATTTATATAATTGTACAATTTTTGGTCGAAAGAAAGTCACTATGAGAGTTTTAATTAATATCGGATACAAATTATTATTATATAATTACTACCAAATCCATGAAACACTATACATACAGTATATATTTTTGAGGTATCTAGGATGCCTATAGTTGAAAATGCAATTTTGACAATGGCGGTAAAAAGTGCCACAACTTCTAGGGATCATTACAGTGTAACGGGTCGAAAAATAACTGATTTTCGCGATTTTTCTTCGATGGTTAAAATACGCTAATCCGTCTGATTTTTTGGTGTCAAATCAAAGCACTCATGAAGAACAGAAAATAAAATTTTAAACGTTTATTTTTCTTTTGCTTTTTTTAACGTTTGGAAACATCTTCGAAAAAGAGTCCTCACGGTGGTCACGGCTGTGTCCGTAAATATTATCTGAAGCAAAAGTTGTAAAAAGTTTATTAATCAGTATTAAAGCCGCTATCTTGCTATGGAGGTTTGAAATTAAAATTGACAAAATGGCGGCGGTTTGAAAAAAGGTGTCGAATCTAGCCTATTTTTCGACAGTTTTTCGTTAAAAAAAGATTTCAAAAAAAGCTTCCATAACAAGATAAAGAATGGCGGGAAGAAAGTTGTGTTAAAATTTGAAACGGATAGCTTGAAAACTCTTCCTTCGAGGAGTGTACACCGTTTTGAAAAACGACATTTCGAGAAGAACGCGTTTAAAGTTTCGAGTGCGGAATTTTCGTGTAAATTGTCTACTTACGTTTATGTAAGTATATGAACAGCATGCTTATAACCGTCTATACCATCGGATAATGCAAAAAAAAACGATTTTTTGGAAACTTTACACTGTGATGATCCCGTGAAACAATGCAAGAAATTAAAAACGCCGCGGTAATAAATATCAAATGCCAACAAGGTTTCGCGCGATTTTGAAAATGGCCCAAGATAAGGTCTCGAAAATTGCGAAGACCCAAAAAGGTATCTTGGCGTAAAAAAAGCAGGGAAATGTGTGTATAATGCATAATTATGGTATTTTCAGGAGGGTGCATTCGCTCTGTGCTTCAAGAGTAAACATTTTCCGCGAGAATGTGTCGCGACCCGGCGTGGATCGCCCCTGCTCGTTGGAATCAAGACGAAAACTCGTTTGATCACAGATCACGTGCCAATTATGTACGGAAAAGGTGAGTCGATTGGAGGGATTTAAAAAAAAACGCCAAATGACCGACAAAAAATCAGCGAGAAATTACCGATGGAGAGACAGGGGAGAGAGGGAGGAAGAAAAAAAACTTGAAAAAAAAAACGAATTGAGAATGGAGGAAAAAGAGAAAGTGCTGAAACAGAGTGCCACAAGGCATGACATTCTCACGAGAAGACATATCCATCCAAACTTGCTCTCGTCGAAAGCAAAATTACGAGAGATATTAATCTCGTAAGAATCTTCGAAAGATTTGGCGAGCAGACAAAAAGTTGGTACGACGAAGAGAATAGAGAAAAAAAAGAAGTATCATCGCCAACTGCGTCAATGACTAACATTTTTCTTTGCTTCTTTTCGTTGTTTAACAAAATTGGCTGAAGCGTATTCGCACGATGCGCGAGTGTGTGCTGCCTTCACGCGAACGTTCGGTATTGACAAAAAACGAGCACGTTCACTGTCGAAACGAAACGTTAATCGTCCCCGGTACGCCAAAGTTGCTAACACTACTAACGAAAATGCACGCGCGGTCGTTCTTGCACGAAAGTATTATCGAAATAGCAATATCCTCTCTCTATAGCGCATGTATACTTTTGGGGTTTTGGAGCGGTTTGATCTTGCGGTGGAAAGAAAATGGATTTAACGGTAGATTGGAGAATCGGTTAGTATCCATGTCATTGTAAGATATATTCCGAAGAGATTTTTCTGGTCACGTCGATTGTTCTGCAAGATTCGGGACTGTGCGATTATTTTCATTTTTCAAGATACAGTCAGGCATATTGCCCACCCTGGTCTTGTAACCCTTCTGGTTAAAAATCCGAAATAGCACAGAAGAATAATATTCGGAGTACTTTCGAATACAGTTGTGGGGTGAACTGTAAACTCATTATTTCAAAAGGAGAACGGTCTTTGAGTGATTGGGCTACTGTGACCACCCCAAAATCATGACGTTGAAGTTTGGATCGTTAAGGGGCCAGTCCACTTTGGAGCCAAGAAAAAAGGCTATTTTCGCGATTTTATAAAATATATGAATATAAAAGTTGTCGGGCTTGATAAATAAAGTGTTGAAATACATTTACAACAAAATTAATTCATTTTTATTCATTTTTAAGTACAAAAGCTATAGTTTAACGTAACGCCTCAAAAATAGGTGGGCTAGGTAGCTCCCCCCCACAACTCGGCAACGGCTTGTCCGAAACAAAAAAAAAGTCAAAGTCCATTAGATTCAGTATGACACCAGCTATAAAATGACCCTCGGATATAAAGTTTTATCAAAAAATAAAAAAAAATGGCAGATAAAAAACGAAAAAAGTAAAAAAACGGGTTTTTTCGCAGTTTTTCGCAAAAAAAAGAGTAAAAATCAAAATTTGAAAACCATCGAGGGTCATCTTGTTGCGAATCATGTTTGCAACATGTGGTTCAAATTTCAAGAGAATCGGTTTATTAGTTTTAGAGATACGATGGAGCTAGATTTTGAAAACGTTTTTTTCGAGAAAAACGCGTTTGAAGTTCATACTATGAAAAACTCTTACCTAAACTCAATCGGCAATTCCTGCACCGTGCAAAATCCCTTCTGATTGCTCATCATCGTCGATTTCTTCAAGTCTTGCTTGCTTTTAACTTTTTTTAAATTTCAAAGTGGACCGGCCCCTTTAAATATAATCATTTTTTCTTCCCTTTTATTTTTTTAAAATTTTTATCTTTATCCAAAACCATTATTTTGCTAATTGAGGTCGTGAATCTCTAATATGAATACGTAAAAACACCCGGTTGGCCTGAAACAAAAAAAAACTTTTTTTTAAAATTAAAATAGACAAAATTGCCTAAGACTTGACCGAGCTTTCTTCTATTATCGTGTTCCAATCATCAAAAAAATCTTCTTTTAACTTTATTTTCGATTTTTTGCGGAAAAAAGTCATTATTATTGTTAATAACTAAATGAAAAAAATGTTAAAAAGAAAAACGTCAAGACTAAACCACTATTACATTGAATAAATGTACCAAATTTCAAGTCTTATTAGGCGTCGAGAAATCATGTACATCGTTTTGAAATACCTAAATACCTACTAGTCAAAAGTTTTCGGGCACTTCAGATAATTGCAAAACTGTCGCTCGAACTATATTATTTTAAGATAATTTTGCAATTATCCAAAGTAATCGAAAGTTTTGCAATTATCTGAAGTGTCCGAAAACTTTTGACCGGTAGTGCAGATTCGAGAAAAACGCGTTTAAAGTTTCACCAGCAGTTCGATCGTCGTAATCATAGGTTTACCTTCAATCTGCGATTTCTTCGCGATACCTTGGACCTTCCTCTCAATTTGAGTCGCCACAAGCAACGAACGAGTGTTCGACGTTTTCACAGTAGCCTGACCCCAATTAGACAAGATTCCATCTGCCACATTTTCGACAGTTCTCGCAAAACTTGTTAATGTTAAAAATGGTCGATTTATTCAAAATATCGTTATTTAATTAAAAACAAATCGACTTGCAAACTTTTGAAAAAGTAATTAAGAACAATTGCAGGAGTCACTAGTCCCCAAGAATCGCCCTAAAAAGGTTGCAGTGACCAGTTTTGATATCTCTCATATTACTCGTACGCAAAACGTTCGATCACTGCTCACGGAAGTCCGATGAATTCCATTTTGTTCGCTTGTAGATATTGTTTCACAAATTCACAACCAACAAGTAAAGCACGTAGCTCCAATCGCTTTCATAATACAGTTAAGAATATATCTAACAAGGAACATTACTTACGTGTCCGCCTTCGATTTTGTTGAAACTCATATATGTGATAAAGCATTGAAAACTATTAGACACGTGTTTTTCTTTATCTGCGGGAAAACGTTATTAAGGTGGGAAACGACCCCTCAAAGAAAGGCGTGTCACCCCTCAATTTTTTTCAATTATTCTACATTGGATTTTTCATTGCTCTACATCAGAAGAATTTTAGTTTTTGTTATATTCAGAGCGGTGGACCGCTTGTGGATAAAACTGAAAATCCACCCCTTGAGACGCCTTTCTTCGAGGGGTAGTTTCCCCCCTTAAAACCGTTTTTCCGCAGATAAAAAAAATACGCGTCTAACAGTTTCCCATGCTTTATCACATATAATGTTTATGTTATCACGCATGTTATCACATATAGAGTTTCAGCAAAACAGACGGCGGACACTGAACGGGTTAAGCCACTCTAGAGTCCGAAAAATAGGCCTTTTGGGGATTTTTTTTGTTCAGAAAACCTACAAAATAAATCGACATTGCAAAAAAAGGTGTTTATCATACATATCAGTGACTGTATACTATAATTTTTTTGAAGCGATTCATTTCAAAATCGCATCTGTGCAGTGTTTTTGCGATGACGTCTCCGATTTTTCAGGATCCACGGTCGGACAAACAGCTCCTGTAATTTTTAGATTATAATGAGCCAATGATTTTTTTCGATTATATATAATAACTGGTATAGAAGTACGTAGGATTTTTTCGATACATTGAGTTTTGGCTAAATTCCGCACTTCTAAAGTGGAAAGTAATTAATTTGTCTAAAAAATCGTCAGATAATTGTTAATAACAAATGATCTATGCAATATAAAAAGAAAATCCTACGTACTTCCATAGACAATGTATTTTTCAAGATATATTCAACATTTCAAGTGAATCGGTAGAAAATTGTCTGAGTTATGTTTCCGGCCAACTTAAAAAATGCAGTTTTGAGATAAACGCTGCACAGACGCAATTTTGAAATTAATCGCTTCAAAAAAATTATTGTATACGGTCACTGATATGTGTGACAAACACCCTTTTTTGTAATCTCGATTTATTTTGTAGTTTCTCTGAAAAAAAATCTCCAAAAAGCCTATTTATCGGCTTCTAGAGTGGCCCAAGGCCTTAAGTGATGTTCGTTGTAAGTCCACCGAACCCTTTCACTTTTAATGTTATTAAACCGCACATCATGGTAAATATTGTAGCTAGTTTCGCAAACGAAAGAAAAACGATTTTTTGTCGTCGCGAGTGCAAAGAAAAAAAACGAAGATGTCCTGGATGAGCCGGACGTGAAAATTCACCCCATGCGTGAGAGATGTGGATACTACACGAGTGTTTCTTTTGCATGAACCCCCGGCTATACGACTGTCACGCCTGAACAGACGATCTGCCGCACGCGACCAAAGGTATTCACACTATTAATACGACTCACCTTCGACCGTACCCATGATCTTGGATCACTTTTTTTTCCTTCTCCAATGCAACGTACACATTTATGATGGCCTCGTTTGAGCCTCTAGAGATTTTGCAACGATTCGGCGCATTTTTTTCTGTGAAAAAAAAGACTCCACATGGTAAAATTGCGAAATCGGAGGACTTTGCACTGCTCGATATTCGCGTAGATTTGAATTCGATAATTTTACAACTGTACAATTTAAGGGGTTACGTGGGTTTCGAAGCCAAAAAAGCATGTTTTCTTTATTAAAAAGAAATATAATATATAAATTATTTTATTCAAAATGTTAAGCACATAAAAGAGCAACATTTCGACAATATTAAAAAAAAATTTCATCCAAAATTTGGGAAATTCAGCCGGCGGGATCTGGTTTCCGGAGAGCCCTCAAAAAAAGGTGTCCTCGCGGTGGTCAGGATAACTTACGATAGCTTTATCTGAAATTGAAAAACCAAATTTTATCTGTTAGTAGATAAGTATAGCACGTGATTGAACGAAGGATTAAAAAAAAATTGAAATTTGAATTTTGTAGGACTCTCTGTCCTAGACTTTTACTCCGATTGACTTAAAACTTTGGGAGAATATTCTGGACATATTGTCCTATTAGAAAATAAAATTCAAAAAATGTTTTTTATTTTATTTTCACATCCACGTACCCCTTAAGGAAAAAGGTGAGTTCAGTGTCATTTGATGTAGGGAACTCTGTAAAGACCAAGGCACGGTATAGTTTTCGTTGGAAAACAATTGTCGAAGCAATTTTTTCCTGAAGTACGATATGCCTAACGATTAATGTTTTACTATTTTCATCATTATGATCACTGAGCTCCGATTTCTACGGAAATTTCACTATAATTGTTTGGGTTCGTATCTCGCTTGGATTCTATAATTTCCATTGCATTTGAGTTTTCCATGTTCCACGAGCGAAGGAACCTTCGTTATCTCGGGAAAGTGACATTACAATAACAGTCCACGTCTCGTGGATACAAAAAAAAAAAATGATTCAACGTTGGGTGGTCCGTTCTTTGCTTAATTCTACAGGAACGTGACGATTAGGCCTTTCGTGCCTTATCAATGCCCGTCTCTGCGATCTATGTTTTTTTTTTCTCTCCGTTCAAAATATGATTTAATTAACTTTCACGTATAACCCAATAACTTTGTTAGCTTGTGTAATTTGTGTGTGCCAAAGTGTTGTACTGTCGTTAATATTTGTTTGTTGTAAGTGTATATTGTATACGATCGTAAAACGCACGATATTCGGGAATTTGTTTCGTTTTTTTTGCTCCGGATAGCTCATACGTATGAAATCAAATATTCACAAGTCCCGGAAGAATTTATTTTACGAACAAAATATTAATTTTCTTCCGAAATTTTTCGAATACCGTGAATGCGATCGCTTATTCGTTTTTTTTTTTTTTTTTCATCTTCAATGGTACTCGTCTTCGTTCCGTTGGCGTTGCTTACTACGATTTTATTTGATTTAGTGTATAAGCATGATTTTTTTAATGAATTGTGTCTTTTTTTCGACCCCGTCCAATCAGCCGAGAGCGAAGCATCGACACCAGGTATTTTTTTTTACTGCATTTCTTGATAAGAAAGAAACGATAGTCCTAATGAGCTTTTGCATGTTAATGTCTGCCCTTTTTAACGTAGCTATCGTATGCTTAGTGTCTCCATGATTGATCTTCTCGCAATTATCTTGTGGTGTATTGGGCATGCCGCACTTGAACGAGGATGACGTTGAGCAGGAGTGTGAGATGTGGCGATAAATAAAATGAAAAACCGACAAAATAATAAACCGAGCAAACAACCATACTTTACTAATACACGCGACCGAACGTGCGAAAGGTACTTGACAAGGGATCTACGGAATTCGAATGATACTTTTATTCAACAATAATACAATAACCTGTACATAGCTACACACGGATCGTCGTGAGATTGCATTCCACGCGATACGGGGACCTACACTCGTTGTTTAATATGATCTAGTTCCAGAAGTATTCCACTAATACATTTGAGTGACCGAATGCTGGAAGATCGTGATTCCCTAGGGTCGATAAATACACAGGTAAAAAAGTCGCGTATAAGAGGCCCCGAATTATTCTTACGAAATTTTAACCGAGTATTTTCTTTTTTCATGGGTTATTTTGGGGCCGGGATGACATTCCGAACTTTGAATGGTCCGACGGTTTAAAATTCCGAATTTTAATATTCCGAAATTCAAGATGGGGTCGGGTTGAAATTCCGAACTTTGAATAATCAGAATGCTCAAAACTCTGAAAGAATTTTACACGAAAGGCCAAAACTCCGAAAATCCGAACACTCAAAATGCTTCAGCTATGGAAGTTTTAAAAGTTTCAAAATTTTCGATAAATCGACGAATTATTTAAAGAATTTTTTAAAATCAAGAAGTTATTTTGCGTCAATTATGAAATTTATCTAGACAATGTTATACGTTCTACATCGTTTACTCGAAATTCCGAACTTTGAATGCGCCGGCGGTTTAAAATTTCTAATTTCAATCTTCTAAAATTACAAGGTTCGTCAAGATCATGCCAGCGAAAGTCTATACAGTTGACTGTGAATTATGCAGAACGTATAACATTGTTTAGACAAATTTCAAAATTGACGTAAAATAACTTCTCAATAAAAAAAAAATTCTTGAATTAATTCGTCGATTTATAAAAAATTTTGAAACTTTAAAAACTTCCATAGCCGAATTATTTTGACGGTGTTAAGATTTCCGGAGTTTTGGTCTTTCGTGTAAAATTCTTTCAGAATTTTGATCTTTCGGGTAAAATTCTTTCGGAGTTTTGAGCGTTCTGATTATTGAAAGTTCGGAATTTCAACCCGGCTCCGTTATTTTGTATTCCAATTAATCCGATTTAATTAAGATTCAGACATTTTATAGATTTCGATCTTGTTTGGTTTGCTCGATATGGTTTTCTGAATTCTGAGACACTTCGGTTAAGTGGTTAGGCTACTGTGACGACTCGAAAATCGGGGTTGTTGAAAAAAATTAATTTTGAAGGTATAAGTAAGATTATTGAAAAATCGGTTGGAGCTGATATTTTTATGTACATCAAGGAATTTGTGTAACAAATTTCATCAATAAATATTAATAATTAAAGAAGTTATAAGCAATCTCGCGAAGGACCTTTGAATGTGAAGGGCTCAATGGTGTACTTGATTTTAACCACCCGGTTGGCCCGAAACAAAACAAAAACGAGGCTTTTATTAAAATAGATAATATTGGTTAAGGCTTGACCGAGCCTTTTTTGGTTTCGTGTTTCAATCACTTAAAAAAATGTGGATTTCTTTTTTGATTTTTCAAGGACAGGCGATATAATTCTTGTTAATAAGCAATGAAAAAAAAGTTACCAAGGAAAACGTTTGTCAAGACTAAACTACTATTACACTGAATAAGCGTATTAAATTTCAAGTCAATCTGTTTATTGTATGTCGAGAAGTCCTAAACACCGTTTTGAAAAACATAGTTTCGAGAAAAACTAAACGAGCGTTCGTCATTTTCACAGTAGCTTAACCCGCAAGCCGTTGATGTTCGTTACTCAAAATACATTATTTTTCCTTGTCCACTTAGTTCGAGAAAGAAAATATGAGAAATTCTATTATAATAAATAGAATTATAAACGGAACAATCTTTGCGTCGAACTATAGTTTTTTTACGGCGTTTTATGCCCTTGGTAGATCATTAAGATCGCAGAGTCAATAATCGACGTAGTTCGCGTATCAAGAGTTGTAAAATGACCGCCTCGTGTACGACCTTTTCGCCCTTGACAATTCAACGCGAAGAGTTTACAAATTATGGAAATTTTCGAGAAAAAAAAATCTTCATTTCGCGTTAATTGTATCACGACCTTCTACGATTCATCACTCGAAATAATAAACAAATAACTAATGTTTCAGAGCTGCTCAAGGGGGCCAATAATTAGCGGTCTACCTACTATTACTGCTCATCTATACATACATTGTAAAAAGTAAAACTCGACGTCGCGTTTATCGCGTCACTGTCGCGTCTTCTACTGGGGCTTCGGTAGAGGGTTTTGCAAAATCTCTAAAATATCTCTTCTTTTTAGCGATAATAATATACAATCACAAGTATGAAGTAATTACGTGCCTCACGTCAACTTCGCCTAGAAAGATATTGAAACAGGCGTGAAATTCGAAATATAATATATTTATTTATATTTACGAGTTTTCCGTGAGCCACGTAATTTTGCAAACATACACAGGTTACTGGAAAAAACTACGAGCTTTCATGGTAGTTGCCATTTCGCCTAAGATGAGTCTTGTCAAAATCACTAACCTTTTTTCGAAAATTTATCAAGCCACTTCTGAATTAAACTTTTATGCCGATGATTAATTCGCGAATATCAATTCGTAACTACGAGCAAGTTTGATTTTCCACTAAATGTGCAAGAACGTAATTTTCTATTATTTCAATGTTTCTTTCGAAAGATAAAGCCTGAACAATACAAAAAGTGCGGGCACATTGGTATCCGATTTTCGCGTATCTCGAATACATTCAATTTATGGAATTCCCATTTTCTCACGAATAATTCTGAAATCTTGAAAATTACATTTTTGGGCAACTATTCGATGGTATTAAAAAAGTTCTCTATCGTATATTACGAAGTGGTACAAAGAACTCCAATTTGCTCGTAATATTTTTCTTTCCTCCGATTATGAATACGAGAAAGCCACAAGCTCTAAAAGTGATTGAAAAAGGTATATTTTTGCGGATGTCAAATTAAAATCTCGCTACTGCGACTCAATAGCGTAGGTGACACGAGTACGTGTGGTAGCTCGAATATCTTCTTTGACGTTGCTGTTCTATGAATGACTTTATCGCTCAAGGTAACGGGAAGAAAAAAAAGTGAAAGCTCGTAACAACAAATTCCACTTAGCGAACATGATTTATCTGACACTCGATGAAGTTTATCGTTACTTTGTGATAACAGCATCGGTAACGTGGCGCGATTTTTTTGCAATTAGACCATCGCCCCCACGGAAGAAACGCGGAGGTTCCAGTCATATCGAGAACCGACAGTACGGCCGAGTTTCAGCCTCTCGTCGAGAAGGAAGTCGAATACTTCTTCGCCTCCGACGCCAGTGCCGTGATCGAGCATACCGATCGTGTCATATTCCTTGAGGTATGTATCGCGTTCACCGACGAGGGAAGACAGAACCATGCGGTCATTTTTTTTCATCTTTTTGTATCGGATTTTGTTTGAGGGACCTGTTTTATCGACTGATGTTGCGCTTTTATTGAAAATATATTCTGAAGAAGAATCTAAAAGAATACTAAAGAAGAAAGAAAAGAGGACTAAAAGAATACTAAAGAAGAATCTAAAAAATGAATCATCATCCCAATATTCATCGCGGAAATGTTCGACTCTTGTCACACGTTGTTTTTTGCCCTTTTTTTCATTGCACGTGTTTGCGGTAAAATTCGGACTATTTTCTACAAAATCGAGGACTGTCGAAGATAATACAGCTCAACAGTCGATTTGGTGCCCAAAAGTGTATATTTTTTCGAAATCTTATCTCTATACTGATTGTACTTAAACACTTAGGGCGGGAGCCTGAATTGGAAGGTCCGAAAAATCGTTTTTTTTTATTGCTTAAGGAGGTTGCAGCGTTAGCCACAATCCAAGGTTAAACTTAATAAAAAACATACATGTTATTGTTTGCGCATTACAATTTAAAAAAGAACAAAGAAAAAATTCATAAGGGATTACGTGGGTTTCGAAGCCAAAAAAGCATATTTCCTGTATTTAAAAAAAAATATAATATATAAATTATTTTATTCAAAATGTTAAGCACATAAATCAGCAATATTTCAACGATGTTTAAAAAAAATTCCTCCAAAAATTTGGGAAATTCAGCCGGTGGGACCTGGTTTCCGGAAACTCGTAAGGAAAAAGTGTCCTCGCTGTGGTCGGGATAACTCATGATAGCTTTATCTGAAATTAAAAATCAATTTTTTCTGTTAGTAGATAAGTATAGCTCGTGATTGACCAAAGGATTTTTTTTTAAATTGAAATTTGAATTTGTGGCAGACTTGTATGCAAAATAGTTCAATTTTTGGTACAATTTACACTACGTATAGCCTTGTAAAATTAGTTGTAATCGAAAAAAAACCTTCGTTCAATCACTAGTCAAAGCTGTTTTGAAGAAGTGTGCAAAATTTCAATAAGATCGGTGCATTAGTTTTTGAGAAATCGTGTCCACCGACTTCGAAAATAGTATTTTGAGAAAAATGCGATAAACCTGCATCGCTCCCGGCCGGTCTTTCCCAACAAGAATTCCCAAAGGCTCTCTGTCCTTGGCTTTTACTTCGATCGACCTACAACTTTGGGATAATATTCTAGACATATACTATTGTATAAAAAAAATTAAAAAGTGGATTTTTTTAAATATTCAAACCCACGTAACCCCTTAAATGAACTGCCAACTTACTATGGAGATAAGATTTTTTTGAAAATCCTGTGTAGTAACTTGAAATATAATTTGGTATAGGCCTCACCAGTAGTCACTTGACAAAAAATTATACAAATTTCGCTGGCACTAAGATGCTATGTTCTCGTTTACTTGTGTAATCGTTACATCGCATTAAAGCATTGTGACTTATTGCCATTTTTTTCAGGATGACGATGTAGCGGCTGTGAAAGGCGGTATCCTGAGCATTCATCGTCTCCGTCGCTGCATGGACGATCCTCACGGTCGTGAAATAATAACCCTCAAAATGCAGATCCAGCAGATAATGAAGGGAAATTACGAGTACTTCATGCAGAAGGAGATTTTCGAACAGCCCGAATCCGTTGTCAACACCATGAGAGGACGTCTCAATTTTCAGAACAATTCGGTGACACTCGGTGGTATTACCGTGAGTGGAATAAATAACTACACTGTATTCTTGATAAAAATTGATTTGCATATATACAAGGGCGTAGAAGAAAAAATTAAGCAGGGTTGGAAATATGCATATGGCATATGGAAAACAGGGAAACCGGGAGAACTCGAGAAATTTTGGAAATTATCTGGAATTTTCTCAGAATTTACTTTCTGCAAGAATCACAAAAAATGAAACCGACTTGACAATAAAACTGAACAGTATAAAAATGAATCTTTTTAATATTTATAGTAATATAATAATAATAATCAAGTTTTATTTGCACAACTTGCTTTACAAGTTTTGTACAAAAAGTTTTCGATTTGTTTATACACATTTTTCTTACATCTACCTTAATTCTATGCTCTGCCCCGCATATCTTTGATCTATTTTTCTCACTTTACTCCTCATCTCCATCGCTTTCAACTCCCTCTTCCTCCTTGCGCATTTTTTTACATACTTCCTCTATTTCTCTGAAATACTGGCACATCCCTATATTTATCTTTCCACTCAACATGTTTATAATTTTCCCCTTTATCGCCACCTTATCTTCCTTTCTCGCTTCCGTCGTTACAATTTTCCATCCTTTTTCACATATTAGCAGGTGCTCCATTGTTTCATTTGGTTTATTGCAATTTTTAATATTTATATTATTCTTCATTATATACGAAAAAAAATTACGTCAGTGCCAAACATTGAAAATTTAAAAAACTGAAATCCAATTTACTGTAAAGCTCTATTGATTTCTCTATTTCTAGATTTCTAGAAATCTAATTTACTGTAAAGAATTTGCATTCGATCTGTCGGTACACAACCACATCATTATTATTATAGATAAGTGTTTATATTTATTTTTTATTTATTGTCACCGGCATAAAAAAATCTCTTTATAATAAAGAACAGGTTCTGTATTTGCTTTTAATGTATTTTTTTTTACTTTACAATGTTTTAATTATTTTTCGAATTGCAGTTTGAAAAAAATTTATTTCAATTTTGAATATTTCCATATGTTCGATCTTGAAAAAAATATGTTATCCAGTTCAACATAATTTTTCAATAGTAGGATCGAATTGAGCATTTCCTTTGTTTTTTTCAAGTCCGTTAAAAATTGTATATTTTTTTCACAAGGATTGATTGCTATTTGTACGTATATAATTTTTCACGTATCGTTTGCAACGTTTACAAATACTAGTATGATTGAAAAATATAATCAAAATATATATTTGATGAAAACAAAGTGATCTTTTTTTACCCTAATCTGTGTAATTTGCAAAACCTGGAATTTTCGCAAATTCTGAATGGAAAACCTGGAAAGTTAGGGAGTTTCTGAGTCGGTAATGCGTAACCCTGCGTAATAACCCTGTTAAGGGCTTATATACAGTCAGGAGGCCAAAAAAGATCGATCTTTCAAGATTTTTTCTTGAGAAGACCTTTAAATCTATTGACGTAAAAATTTGTACATATATTATGGTAACTTTTAACTGTATTTTAACATTTTTTGTTTGCAAAAATAATTATTTTGAAAGCTGCTATAACTGATCGCCGGGAGCACCTCTAAAAAAAGGCGGCTCGCCTTGTGGATCATCGCCCGGTGGATCATCTAAAATGAAAAAACCAAAAATATTTCGTTAATATAATGGATCATCTTGTAATTGATCGAAGGAATAAGCAAAATAATAATTTTTGACAAAATGGTGGCTTCTAAAGAAAATCGATTTTTGACAAAACTGTAGGCCTCAAATTCTTCATAAAATGGAAAATATTCATCGGTGAGAAAAAATCTTCGACTAATTACTGAAAATTATACTTGAAAAGATTGTGTTAAAATTTGAGACTGATCGGTTCAGCCGTTTCCGAGAAATCTTGCTCACCGACTTCAAAAACACCGTTTTGAGAAAAACGCGTTTAAAGTTTCAAAAGCACTTTCGTACGCTCTGACATGTCATTACAAACGTGCGT
This sequence comes from Ophion obscuratus, assembly GCA_964007375.1. Taxonomy (NCBI): domain Eukaryota; kingdom Metazoa; phylum Arthropoda; class Insecta; order Hymenoptera; family Ichneumonidae; genus Ophion; species Ophion obscuratus. The sequence goes on from OZ023312.1 coordinate 46,847,117, forward strand.
GTAACTTCGAGAATATTCGCCGGATTGACAAGAAATTTTCTGTGTGTGTACTTAAATATATGTACATTACGAAAATGAAATTCCATAAAAATCGATTTTTCGAAAATTTTAACTGTATATAACCCCTTAAGGCGAGAAATCCCTTTAGGAGCGTGAAAAATAGGTATTTTTTGGGCATTTTTTTAGATTGGATAAAATAATCTGATAATTTTCAAATTTGGACATGAGTTTATTATAACTGTCAAGTTTAAAAAAAAAAAATTTGGGATGACCAACAAAATGGTGGTGTTATTAAGGGTCTTCGGACGCCTGTTTTCCGCGACATCAAAAAGCCCCGCAGTTGTCACTATTTTCCTGTTGATCTGAAAAAGGTTTAATAAGTGCCATTCGTTTACTGACAGATTAAGGGGAAGGATATACCTAAAAAATGACGAAAAAGTGCAAAATTGAAAATTTGGGAGCCTTTTTACTCAAAAGTTCGAATTTTCGACAATTTTTTCGACATATTTGATCCCAAACAAATTATTTATTTACACGCTACCTTTCAAACTTTAGGTATATCCTTCCGATAATATTACTAAGAGCAACTTCCCAAAAATTCATCCAAATCGGTCGATAACTTTTTGAGCTACAACACGAGCAGTTTTTGAAAAAGTAGTTTCGAGATAATCGCGTTTAAAGTTTCAACATGTGACTCGCTACCTGACCGCATGCTGTCCCCGCGCTCTAGACTACATGCGATAACTCCGAAAATATTCAATATTTCGAGTGTTCCTTTGGTCAGTATATTCTTTGGGTATCATACTTTCGAAATATGTAAAAAAATCGATTTTTTTAAAATTCTAAATGGATTTCTCACCTTAAGTCTACTATGTGTTGTCCCTCCTTTCTTCTGCAAAACTAATATGAGCTGACCCCCCCCCCCCCCCCCCCCCTTAGCTTAGACCCTGAATACGCTCTTCCACATATAGGAGCGTTTAATCCTAATTTAATAATGATCAAAAATCGATCTATTTCTCCGACCTGCCTTATTTTCCTATGCACAGAAATTGTGCTTCAACGGTTTTTTTTAGGAGTGCGAAACACGCAGTTGAACAAGGGGGAATAGAAGTAATTTGATTCATATTTTAGGATTACATTCCTGAGATCAAGAGATGTAGGCGTTTGATGCTGATCGGCTGCGGAACGAGTTATCATTCGGCGGTCGCTACGAGACAACTGCTCGAGGAGTTGACCGAACTTCCAGTCATGGTGGAATTAGCCTCGGACTTTTTGGACCGGAATACACCTGTCTTCAGGGACGACGTGTGCTTCTTCATTTCGCAGTCCGGTAATGAATTACTTGCCCGCTAAGTTGTTAACGGGGCAGATACCATTGGAATAAAATAACTGATTTTCATGATTTTTTATTCAAAGGAAAGATATTTTCACCATTTTTGAGACTTAGGAAATGTTTTATCATTACTTTTGGCTGTTACATGGTATTTTGTTTATTTGATTAATCTTAAAAAATCCGGAGGTAAGGTACGGTCTTCTGAACGGGTTGCGCCGGGTATTGTCAGACGGCGTGACACGTAGCGTCGGCGGGATTAATTTGAAAAAAAGCCAACGAAGTATTATCTTTTATCAACACTCATACGCAGAATATGAACCGAGAAAAAGAAAGTTGGAGAAATGTTGGAAATCGATTAAACGGTACGCTTTCAAACAAAAAGATTGAATTTTCTGAAAAAAATGTCTACATTTTGCAATAATGAATATTTGTTTTTATTGCAAAATAATATTTATACCGTATTTAATTCAAATCGGTGAATTAGTTTTTTAGCTGTATGTCACGCCAGTTTTGAAAATGCAGTTTAGAAGACCGTGCCATACCTCCGCCATTTTTAAAGATTTATAAACAAATACCATGCAACAGCCAAAAGTAGTAATAACACGTACTCTAACCCTAAAAAATGGCGAAGAAACTTTTCCTTTATAAAAAGATATCATGAAAATCAGCAAATGTTTTCCTCGCCTAAAGGTATACATTTTTATACATAACAACAATTTTGCAGTAGGTTTAAACTAGCGTTAATACAAGGTCAATAATAATCATAGGCAACCCGAATGTTTGACATAGTTAGCATTCATTTGAATATATTCCACATTTGATTTTGATTTTATTGGTTTTTATTGGTAAATTCTTGCACAAGATGAATTAATAATGAACGGAAAGCGGCTGATCCTTCGATAACTTGATCAGTACCTGAAAGGCCGAGTGTTGCTCAGCCCAACGCGGCCCATCGCATTGAAAAAGGACCTAAAGATTGTAAAGATCCATAATTGCCAATTCCGAATATTCTCTGAAGTTAATTAATTTGTTTCAATGCAACTTCCAAGTTTACTTACAAGTTTTCAGCCTAACATGCAGGTATAACTTTACCATATTAGACCGAAAATGGGCATGTGAGCTTTGAAGTTGGACTTAAAAGAATGAATAAACTATAATGAACATTTACAATGGATTTTGCAAAGTATGTATGAAAAAAAACAAGTTTTTAAAAAGTTTTTCGAAGTACAAATTCGCAGCACATAAGCAATCTGTCTGAAAGCATTTTTTCCCCGAAGCCCGCCGCGAGGGGCCTTCACCAATTTTTCCAATTACACCGGGAGGAAAATAGCGGAGCGTTTTGAAAAGTATTCACTCTTTGTAGAAATAACGCGCACTTGAATCATTTTGAGACAAAGAAATGTTCGTATAAATGTCAATTGCAATGAGATTGTTCAATATTTTGCAAAAATCTTTGGTACCGTGCTAGAGTGCCGCCATTTTGTATAAAAAAATCTTTAAATATTCTTTGCACTCCTTTCTGTGTATTTTCCTCGGAAGAAATTGTAAATTTACGATAAAGTTCATCATTTAAGGGGTTCGGCCACAGTAACGGGTATAAAATCATGTGCGAATTTAACAATTTTTTTCGTATGCAAAAGTGATTCACTCATAAAATTAATTGCACATCTATTTAGTATGAATATCAAGCTGTTAGAAAATATATATTTTTTTTCCGATGTACAAAATGACCGACTACTAACATTTTCTTTTGTTATCTTATTTTTTAGACGCTCCGCGGCGTGACATTAAGCATCCACAATTTTTTACCTAGAACAAAAAACAAAAATTCTCGTCAACCTACATTAGAATACCTAGAGAAGTACGTACGGAATTTAAAAAATATTGTTTTATTCAAAAGTTTTAGGTATTTGATCTTAAAAAATGAGTTTTCAGTGAAAAATTTCGTTATAACTGCTCGTAAACTGATCATACAATGAAAAGTTTTCGATTAATCAGAAATTCCGTACGTACTTCTGCAATAAATGCAATTAGGAACATAACTTTTAAATTTGTAAATCGAGTGAAAATTGTTGAATTTATTTGTCCCGCCAATTGAAAAAAAGCTGTTTCGAGAAAAAACGCGTTGAATGTTTTACATATGCCTCTGGCCGTGCCAGAGGTGGGCTTACGTTATACGCTCAAAGTCGGTGAAATTTTTTTTGTTGCTATAAATCGAATAGTAACTTATCCTTATGATGATAAATCGCACCGTTATAGCGAAAAAATCGATTTTTTGAAAATTCTACTGTGGCCTTACCTCTTAAAGAAAAATCAACTTTAAAGGCCTAAGAGAAGCTTTGGCCTAATACCCGTTGGTATGACTCCTTAAGGGGAGAGCCTGAATCAGAAGATTAAAAAACTGTAAAAATGATCCCAGTAAATATTAAGGTATCTTTTCATTTGTATTTGAAACGTATAAAAACATCTCATCATGAAACAATAAATGACTGCAGATTTATCAGCCTATTCCATGTGCGTCTTGGGAAAGATGCTGGTCGTAATTCTTGACTGAAACAAAAAAACCAATAAAAATTTCAATTTTCATATATTTTTCTTCTGGGTGAATTAAGCAAAAGCTGAAAAAATCGTGAAATTATAACTTTTTCAAAAAAAATGTGTAAAAAAAACACCTCAACGTGCTCTAAAAATGATTTAAGAACATTTTTTCAACGACTTTTTTAATTCACTTAGAAGAGATTTTCATACTGAAGAAGACAAACTTTGGTTTGATTCAATAGGTCGTTTAGTTTTTTTGCTATCACGCTCGCTAATTTTGAAAAATCGTGAAAATGAAAACTGGAGAAAACGCGCTTCAAAGTTTGCAATAGGCGGAAATACCAATGTCAAATATCAATCGCTTTTCTCTTTTGGCCTTGTATCTACGAAAATATTTACAATTAGCCTCTGTAACTTTGTAGATATATTCTTGGATAGTTTATCTATCGATTTAAGGCAGAACACCACTGTGACCCCCTGTTTTTTTGCCATTTTTCAAGAATTTTTTTTTGTGGGAAAAAAAGAGATATTCGAAATTTTTTTTTGTTTTGTTCGTTGTTTATTGAAGATAGATAAAAAAAAATTTCAAATTTTTCACGCCCCATGGTGACGCTGGAAAGCTCTCGCGTCAGAACTCTTTTCAAAGTCGATCTGAAAAAAAATACCGAGTGTTTTCGTTAATAATATGATATTTTGAAGAGAAGTACATAGGGATTTGAAGAAATATTGATTTTTAAAAAATAGGCACGCTTTTGAAATTAAAGGACGATTTTCGAGCAAAATTTCTCGTCGAAAATAGGCTATAACTTTTATTATTATTGAGATATCGAAAAAATCCTATGTACTTCTTTAGATAATCTAGTTTTATTGATGCAGTCCAAATTTGAAGTCGATCGGATAAAAATTGCTCGAGTTCTGCTGCGTGTCGCACTCAAAAAAGTGGTTTTGAGAAAAACGCGTTCAAAGTTTTAGGTTTGTTAATTTATGCGATAAATTGGAAAAAAAATGTTTACCTTTAATCAGCGATGCCGGCACCATATAGCTGGCCTTCAAGAAGCAAATCATTGTTCCTAGCATCTTTTCTCGAACTTGTAAAGGCTCTTCTTGCCTCTTTTGCAGCGTCTGTGAGCGAGCGGTCCGCCAGCTCGATCCGCGCTGCGTCGGTTTCAACGCAAAAATTGAAACAATTTGGGCCAATAGTTATCCCCAACGTCTCCAAAACTTTCATGAGGCTTCTCAGGCCATCATTGAATAATAATACCGCGATATCAGCTGCAATATCGACGATTTTTTTGCTCCCGGACTGACACTTGGGGGCTATTGCCCAAACTGATTTGTTGTAGCTTTCATTGTTGTTTTGCGTGAAGCCGCCCAAACAACGCTGCAGCAAATCGTCTCTGCTCAAATTTTCGAAGGCTCCGGGCCGAAGACGGGACCCCGAGCGTCACGGAGCACTGCACCGCTCCACAAAATATTCAATATCTCCGAAAATAATTATTTTTTCGACCTGGGTCCAACGGCATCTTAATCTTAAATGTATTTTAGATTTTTCTAGATGGTTTTCCAAAAATCGATTTTTTGAAGCCGTCACAGTGGTGTTGTCCCTTAAGCAATAAGAAAAACGATTTTTCGAACCTTCTGATTCAGGCTCCGGCCTGGATCGTAAACATCAATTTGAATCCTACGACGAATTATATGAAGGTCCGATAATACGTTGTTGATTAAACTTACGCACAGGTGAGACTGCCGATACTCTAATGGCGCTTCGTTACTGCAAGAGCCGCGGGGCTCTTATCGTCGGAATAACGAATACCGTTGGTAGCAGTATCTGTCGGGAATCTCATTGCGGTGTTCACATCAATGCGGGACCGGAGATCGGTGTTGCAAGTACCAAGGCGTACACGTCTCAATTCATTTCCCTCGTAATGTTCGCCCTTGTTATGAGCGAGGACAGGATATCCTTGGGTGGCCGAAGAATGCAGGTAATTCAGATAGAAATTCTTCGTCGTTGGACACTCGAAGTTTTTCAAACACGATTTTATTATCAATGCAATGTTTTCATTCTTCAGATAATTGAAGCTCTGAAGAATCTCGACGGTCAAATTCGCGAGGTACTCAAGCTCGATAATAAGGTTAAAGAGCTGGCGAAATCTCTCTATCAGCACAAATCACTTCTGATCATGGGCAGAGGTTACAACTTTGCGACTTGCATGGAAGGAGCACTGGTAAGAAACGTCGATTAGGCGTAAAAATCTTCTTGACCCAGTCAGTTGACAGAAATCACGTTTTTTTTTCCCGTAAAAACGTAATTCATTAATCGATTGACAAGGCGCTGAAAAGAAAAATCAAAAGGTAATACAACGGGTTAGGCTACTGTGACGACCCGGAAATCAGGGCTAGTGAAAAAAAATAATTTCGAAGGAATGAGAAGATGATTGAAAAATTGTTTAGACATTTATTTGTATGTACATTAATACTTCGTCTGTAAACCTGGGGGTTTCGTGTCCGAGCCAAAATTACTTTCCTACCGAGTTGCTTAATTCATTTAACAAAAAAATACACGGAAACAAATATTTGGCCATAATTTTATGATTAATATACTTAATTGAATGTTTGGAACACTAGCATGATTTTTTTCCACAAAATTTTCGAGTGTATTAAGGTAGTCCTATCGGCAGGCTTCAATCCATAGGATTTTCATATTTTTCTTTGCGCTTCACTAAATATATTAATAATCTTCGCTGTAAAATTTCAGGATTGTTTATTGACTTAATTACAGAGAAAAGAAATATTAAAATTGCGTATTTTTGTGAAGGAATTCCGAGACAACATACAAAAACCCAATTTCCGGTCGCTAGAAAAGTGTATATAATAGTGGGAATCCGTCAGATTCTTAAAAATAATCAGATTTACATACTTAATACTTGTAGTAATCTAGTGCTCTCGGAAAAAATTACGCTTATTGACCTAATTTTTATGTAATATCAATTTTAATTTGAACTTCCGGTATTGGATTTAATGACCACTTGCTACGATAGAGAGACGTGACAGCAAGGCAACAGCTGACTGTAGTCCTAACCTCATCTCACTCATTCGAATTTCCACACATATTTCATTTTTAACCGACATATTTCGCCGACAAAAATTTTACGCGCTTTTTATCAGTCGTGGCCCGAATACAATGCTTTATATTTCCCGCACCTGACATTGTTTTGACAGATCGACGTTGAAAAGCATGGAGGTTAAACTGGCCTGGTTGAGTAAAAATAGACGGAGATAGAACCAATATGGCCAAATGTTAAACCTAGAAATACTGCGCGAATCGTTGGAATAACTACTTTTTTTATTTTTCTAATTAAATGTGAACGTTCATTAAACAGTTTACACATGGAAAATTTAGTTATTACAATTTTTGGCATATGTTAAAAATATAAATTGTACAAGTCTCAAGTATGATCAGTGCTATGGCTAGTGTAAAGCGATAGGACTACCTTAACTGGGTGAAAAACGGCAGGACTTGAAATACCCATGTTTACAGACGGAAGGTACCGGAAGATCGTTTACAGACGAAGTGTTAACAAAGTTGTATACCCCATATCATAAACAGTATTAACAATTAAAGAAGTTATAAACAATCGCGTGAAGGACCTTTGACCGTGAGGGGCCCAACGTTGTACCTGATTTTGGCTACACGGTTGATCTGAAAGAAAAAAAACGAGTTTTTTTCCTAAAGTAGATATCATTGACTAAGACTTGACCGAGTTTTTTTCTTATCGAGTTTCAATTGCCAAAAAGAAATTTTCGAATGTTTTTTTTCGCAGCAAAACGAAATCATTATTTTTAATGACTAATGAAAAAACTTAAGTAGAAAACAGTAATTCAAAACTAAACTACTATTACCCCGAATAAATGTACCAAATTTCAACTCAATCCGTTCATTAGATGTCGAGAAATCGTGTACACCGTTTTGAAAAACATAGTTTCGAGAAAAACGCTTTAAAAGTTTTACCAGCAGTCTTATCGTTGTAATCATAAGTTTACCTTCAATCTGCGATTCCTGCACCATATGTTGGACCTTTTTCTTCAGTTTGAGTTGCCTCAAGTGGCGAACGAGTGTTCGTCATTTTCACACTAGCCTAACCCCTTACGTTGAACAGATCATTTCCGTACTCGTGAAATGTTTCATGCGTATTTTTAAAGTTATACAGTTACTCACAACTCTCGTAATTTCTTCATATCTCTCTGACCGTCTGTCACAGCACATTTCCCCTCCCACTCCTCGGTTTTCGCGAAACTTTCCCCAAAAAATCGAAAGTAATTCATGAAATTATAATTTACCGAACACCGTCGGACGAATTTATTGCATTCATTGTGAAATAATTTCCGTAATTGAAAAAAGAATACAAAAACCGTTTTTCATTTGACACCGTCCGAACTGCCATATTTTCGATACTGTTCGATAAATACTACCTGTAAAATATCGACAACTATCGGTAGTTGTAAATTGCCATTGCTCAATAACCAATTAATTGATTCGCAATTCTTTGATGGAAGTAATTAAGGGATCATTACAGTGTAGCAGGTCGAAAAGTAGCTGATATTCGCGATGTTTTTTTCCATGGTTGAAATACGCTAATGTCTGATTTTTAATGTCAAATTAGAGCACTCATGAAGAACAGAAAATAAATTTTCAAACGTTTAGTATAGACAATTTATTTTTTGAAAATTTTACTCATGATCCCATAAGGCGGGATATACATATAGACAGGAAAAAATAAACAATATTGAGGGATTTTTCAAACTAAGAAATAATTATTCTACAATTATCAAACTTTAGGTATACCTTAATAGTATATTCAAGTATACGGAACAATTTTTTTGAATTATTTCATCATCAAAATGGCGAAACTCTGGCAGAGTGATACAGCAAGATCGCCGCGGGAGTCGGCGTGCAGTCTAGCTTCCCGTAGACTTTGATTTGCAAAAAAGTTCAAACATTTTTTCAGTTTGAACATGTATAGTTTCTATGTGACGGTAATTAAGGAGGTTGGAGCGATTCAGTTGAGTCAAATGACGGTTTATACATTTTTTTTTCAATGAACCTCAAAAAAATGCATACTAGGTCAGATTTATTCTATATATGCTATTTTTTAAATGTAAAATTAAAGGACAAAATTATGCATTTTAACATTTTTATTACGTAAAGTAGGAAAACTTTTGTGTTACTACCAACTTGAAAAAGCATAACATTATCGATGATTATTATGAAAAAACTACGACAACGAATATTTTATACAATTCACAATGAAATTTTGAATAATTCATAATTATGCCTATTTATATTTACGTCACGAGATTATTGGCCCATTGTTTACGATGGGCAAGATGAGGATTTTTTTTTTTCTAAATGTTCACAAAGGTTCAGTTGGCGTTAATCCGTTGTTAGAAATGGTTTATCTTGGTGCTAAATAACAATAAAAATTACATAACCTTTAGTGTGAAAGTCTTGCCCATCTAACCGCACGTTAAATTACATACATTAAATTATTTTTTATCTCTGTTGTTTCGTGGTGAAAAAAGTTAAAAAAATTCGTAAAGACTCAGTGTAAACAATAATAAGTATTTTTTATTAAATTTAACCTCGGATTGCGGCTAACGCTCCAACCTCCTCAAAATGAAGAAAATGCAGATTTGAGAAAATGGCACGCAATTACAAAGAAAATCAACATTTCACGCAACATTTCTGTAAAATGTAGATTAAAAAAGTTGTTTTTTTTTTTTCAATTTTTTTTAAACAATTTTCGTCAAGTAGAACGTATCCATATTATCAATATTTCTACCAAGTTTCAACTCAATCGGCTTAATAGTTTTTGAGTAATCCTGCACGCCAATTTCGATAATGCAGTTTTGAGAAAAACGCGTTTGAAGTTCACGCCCGCTCCGAATTCGAGCGGCGAGGCACAGCGTTGACGGGCTGTAACGTTTGAAGTTTTTCGAATTTCGCTTTGGAACTTTGGGAAAATATTCTACATATATAGTTCTATCGTTTAAAGGAAGAAAAATAAATAAATCGATTCTTTCGTTGTGAATGTACACTGAGAAAAAAATCATTGATCCAATATCATTGGTCTTATTAAATGAAATTTTGTTGATTCAATTGTAAAATTGGCTGTGTTAATAATCGGATTTATTAGCCCAAACAAAACGCTATTGACTTCAATAGCATGATAAAGTTGAAAGTTTTTTTTCATTCAAAACATATATTGTTAGCCGAGAACAATATATTATTGAAACTATATAAAAAATTATCCCGAACAAATTATATAGTCTTGAATGCAATTTCTGCAACGAACGAAAAAAACGTTTCATTTCATAACATGAATATTGTTGATTCGAGTACGCAAGAAAAATTAATTCTCGCTCGTTTGGTTCAAATAAAATTTCTATCGAGTAAATATGTTATATCATTGGTTTCACCATATCCGATATTGATTTTAAGTACATTATTCGTTAAAATGTTAATATTTTATTTTAATTGAAAAATATTAAGCAAATGTCTGAATGGGTTAAAAAATAATGCGAAAAGAAAATTTGTTTTTTGCACATTTGGTTGAAAAAATTCAACCAAATCATGGCCGAGCGCCACCGAAATTATAGGTGTCAGGAAACCCGTAGTTCTCGGAGTAACCGCTAGAGGCCGCACGCGCGCTCGTTTCTCGTAAGCGTAGCGCGAACCAAAAATCTACTTAAACGCCGGAGAAACTCCAAAAAGTATCGCTTCTTGGCCTGTGGCTAAGATCAAAGTGTAGTATCTGTTCTAATCAGTTGAATATCTGATATTCTCTCCACGGATATTCCATTGGATATCTGATATTCTCTCCACTATTATCGTGGATGATCATTCCAACGCTCACTTTTTATTTAAGATATAAAACAAATTGAAAAACTTACACCCCATGGCATATTCCTTTCGATGCAGTAAAGGAAGAATTCATTCTATTGATTATATTTTTGTACGAAATAGAAAATGTTTATTGCAACCGCTCAATTATTTCATCCAATACATCTACGGATTGTATATAGAATGATTTCAATACAATATAATTTTATTCGAAAGATAATGTAGATATTCAGAGAAAAGAAGAGTTTTATCAAATAAAATAATATGTTATTTAAATCAATCACATTTACCAATATTTTATAGTATTGAAACAATCGCATATATCGGTGGCACTCCGCAGCACATTTATTTGGATCGAACCAATATATTTTTTTGATTCAATTGGTTTTTTTTTCTCAGCATACATCCCGCCTTAGTTTTAAATTCAATTCTAGCGCTTTGTTTCTGCAATTGATATTCTTGTGTAATTGGAATTTTCGTAGAAAGTGAAGGAGTTGACGTACATGCACAGCGAGGGTATAATGGCCGGCGAGCTGAAGCACGGACCGCTCGCTCTGGTGGACGATTCGATGCCCGTCATCATGATCGTCATGAGAGATCCCGTTTACATCGTAAGTCACGAGAACTTCGCGTCTCTCGCGTGTTCGTTTCACGAACCCTCGACAATGGCATTGATCCCTAAAGTACTTTTTTTCGCTCACTCTTTCGACCTCTCTGTCTCTAGAAATGCATGAACGCTCTGCAGCAAGTGACAGCCCGCGAGGGTAGACCGATCGTGATATGCGAGGACGGGGACGAGGAGACCAAGTCATTGGCAGCCCGTTGTCTCGAAGTTCCAAGAACGGTCGACTGTCTTCAAGGCATACTGACCGTTATACCGATGCAATTGCTGTCCTTCCACATCGCCGTGTTGCGCGGTTGCAACGTCGATTGCCCGAGAAATCTCGCCAAATCCGTCACGGTCGAGTAAAGGCGACAAAACGAAAGAAACAAAAGCATACTTGAGCGAATAACGCGCGAATCCTGCGAGCAGGTGAGGAACGAAACAATATAGTTGTTTGTTTCGTTCCGGATAATTGATGCGTTGAAGGCACACAGATATCGGGCCTTCAACAAATTTCCACAAAAAAACGTCGTTGGTATGCGAATTTTCATTTTACCCACTGACATTAACGTCGAATCCGGGCCACGAAGTGATAAGGATACTACAATCTCCGCGCAATTTCCATCGGCAATTACGCGGGCAAAATATCGTTGAGAAAGAGAGGGAACGAAAAATCGTTTCGTCGAGCGCCGAACTGAGGAAAAGCAAAATTACCGAAATTAATCATCCGTCGTATCGTTGGATTTCGTACGTCCGAAGAAAATCACCAGTCGTTGAGTAATTAACGATGCTCGTTGAAATTTGTCATTTTCGTAAATTACCACGATTCGAAAATGTCCGTATTCTCAAAATTTGCGAAAAAAACGTGCCGAGTCACTCAAATCCATGGGGTGCGAAAAATCGAAATTAGTGATTTTCCAGGTGTCCCGCGCCGTAGGTAACATTGATTCCCAAGCATCCTCACTATTTCGAAGAATCCGATGGTGCCCCAATAAAAAACCACGGGAGATACACCTTGCGTTCCTGAACAGAACGGAGGCATAATGTTATTACCGTTTTCTTTCGGTTGAAAATGGAGACTCGCACAACACTCACGATGCATTTATTCGCCTTAACGAGATAGCCTAGAGACGAGATATGGAACAATAGACACATTTTTTTCTGTTATATCGTCCGAACAACGGGCAATTTTAGTGGCGCCTGATCAACTCGTATATTCCGATTTTTTTTTCAATGCTACGCGACAACAAGAAAGAAAAAATTATGTTTCGTTTTTAATAGTTTTACTATTATACACACACACAAATATATATATATATTTTTCAATGCTTCGGTGGCGGACGACACTTCTGCCATTTCTTTTTAGAGACTTACTTTGAGCATCCTGATTTTATAACCAATAAGAGTGAGATATCATTGAAAATGTATATTAAGAGGCCCGCTAGCGCCTGGTTACCTCGTGGACAAAAAGATATCGACGATAAATGTTTTTTGATAATCCGGAGAGTACGAGAATGATTTTCAACGACGAACTGCGTTTACAGAACGAGAGATATATTGTCTAACGATAACTATTCATGCGTGTGTTAATTATTATCTTTGTTTTTGGATTGTCGTGCTTGTATTGGACGATATTACAACTATTGACAGATCACGTGTATTCTTGAGTCATTCGTACGAGTCCCTAACCTTTTTCGCTCTATTACTAATGGTACTCCTCTCGGAAATCGTCCCAGAGCAACAATTCTAAACAGTCGATATATATATTTTTTTTCAGCTGACCTAATTTTTATATACTCTAGTGGAATCAGTTCTGCACACTTTCAATACAAGTTAGTTTTTTTTATATTTACGCCGAGAATGTATATTCTGCTACACCGAAATGATACGGTAATTTTTTTTATTTCAATTTACACTGTTTCTACTTGAGCGAAGGGGTTTCGCGTGAAAAAAAACACTCTTTTGCGAATTTTTTCATCTATGTGGATAGAGTAAATTTATTGAACCCTTTTGTACATTGTTAGGTGTCTTTTTGAGAACATTCCGTGAAATTTGTACGCGCAAATATCCACAAAAAAGCCGGTGACAAACCTTTTCCAAGAACGCCTTTGGAAAAACACGATTTGCGGTGTTCACTGTATCTCAGCTAGAAATGATCTGAAATCAAGTACCATTAAAATCTAGTCAAAGTATCGTTAAATCCTCCCCCCAACGGTCTTTAATAATTTTTTTTTCATTTCTAAATTTTTGGTGGTCACGTAAAGTGAAAAGTGTTATTTTTCACGAAAGATTCCGCCATTTTAGGGGTGGAAAAGCTCCTCAATGTAAAAAAAATCTCAAACTAACCGTTGGGGGGAGGTATTTTATATGCAGAAAATGTGTAGCAGGTTTGAAATAAATCGGTCATGTAGTTTTCAAATGGCAGTGGCCACGGACTTTGAAAAAGTGGTTTCGAGAAAAACGCGTTTGAAGTTTAGAGAAGTCGGAGCTACAGTGTTAGAGGAGCGGGACTAAATAGTCAATAACTTCGAGAGTTTTGCTCTGATTGACGAACTTTTGGGATTATATTCTTGAAATATTTGACTATAAGAAAAGACAAAAAAAATCGGTTTTCCAAAAGTGCAAACCCCTACCCTCCCCTTAATATTCGCCTTGATCAGTCGACGTTGATATGAATACAAAATATGAGTGATTATAACGTAAAAATGGTGGATGAAAGCGAAATTTAAAAAAATTGAAAGTATCCAGAATTAGTTCCACTAGTGTAGACCGGGTGAGGCAACAACTATTAGCAGTGGATATATTTTGTAACGTATTATACTGAGGAGAAAAATTTTCCTGCTAAAGTTGCATAGTTCGAAGGGGGTCATCGAGTGGCGGCTACGAGGTTCATCCAAGTGGAGGCGCTTCGGAGATTTCAAGGTCGCCTACATTTTCAAAAATGGGGCCACTATCTGTTTCCAGAATTTTATCAAGGAACTAAAACCAGTTTGCACACCAAATTTTGCGATGATCGATCGAGATTTAGTATTTGAAAAATCGATAAAAAAGAAATTTTCGTTTTTTAGTTTGATGTATTCATAAGGAAACATTTTGCAAAAAATTTAATTCTGTATTGACAGAAGGAAATTTTGTCGTAGTAAGACCCCGATTAACCGGGGTACTCGAGACTGAACGATCCACGGCTAACTGAAAACACTGTTAAGGGGCTATACCGGTGTGAACGCTGAAAATTCGGATGATTTTCGGGAATTTTTTGGAAGAAAAGTACTCAATTAAATGTCTCGGAAAATTAAGAATATATTTGGCTATATTTGACCTATATTACATAATTTTTTCATAGAAAAATATTGAGATCCGAGCGACTTATGCGCTGCCTTCGGAGGCGCCAAAAAAAAGTTCCTCTACTGCTGACATGATTCCGGCCGATTGAGTAGCTGAAACCGAAAAAGGCAAAAAAGTCGTTAAACTGGAAGGTATTTCCTGTACAATGACTTAGGATTTTCGAAAAATAACTAAATCTAACAAAATGGCGTAGTTATGAAAAAGTCTGTTTTCTTGCCTATATAATGGTCTTTTTTTCAATGCCAAATCGTCAATTTTCACCCAATAAAAAATATCCTACGTCATTGTAGAGTAAATATATTCAGGAGTACTCGGTTCAAATTTCAAGTCAATTGGATAATTGCTCTTTGAGTTACAATGTCAGCAAATTTGAAACATCTCATTTCATATTCTTGAAAGTATAAAAATCTTGAAAGTATAAATTTTGGACGTATAAAAATCTCATGTCATATTCTTCAAAGTATAAACTGTTGAAAAAGGCAAAAAAAAACGATTTTTTGAAAGTGTCACACTGGTATAGCCCCCTTAAGCCGAAATAAATATACAACTTTTTTTTATAATTATTAATCTGATCTCAATTTTATTGTAGCGTCGACATGACTTCCTTCATTTAATGCCAATCATCTACGCTATATTGCGTCATATTTTACCCTTGTTTCTAAAAAAAACTAGTTGATTTACTTTGTTTTTGGTTTCGCGCTTGACGTGAGGTGCTTGAAAGACGCATAAAAGACGGGAGAAGAACACCACTGTAAAATTTTCCAAAAATTATTTTTTTGGAAACACTTCAAAAAAATCCTTTGAACCCTCAAATATATGATGCATATTCGTTTATAGCTGAAAAACCAATTTTCAGGCGTTACCCCCACTTGTAGCGCAAAAAAGGCCTTTTTCGTGTATTTTTTTTAAAGAAAACTACAAAACTTTTTTATGCGATCAATATACCATCTTAAAGAACACATCTTGAAGAACTTTCAGTAATTTTTTTATTGAAAAATATTACATTGTTTAGTGGCAAATGGCCGTCAATGAAATAATGTTTTTATATACACGGTTTGCGGTGACCAACATTGCGGCGAAGTGAATCACCTGAAAAAAAAAATGCGGATGGATTTAGTCAAATATAAGTATAAACTAGTCTTTAATCGAAGGATTTTAAAAAATATTCATTTTTCACAAAATGGCGGCCAGTCAAAGTTCATGGTTCGATTTTAACGAAAAAAAAATCGAACGATTAAAGACTACATTTTTATGTATTAAATAAGCCTGCAAAATTTCAAGAAGATCGGTTCATTAGTGTTCGAGTAATCTTGGTCACCGATTTCAGAAAAGCCATTTTGAGAAAAACGCGTTTAAAGTTTCAATTTCCGGTCGTTTACATAACGGGTTCTTCTCTTTCAACGCTCATATCTCAGTCAATTTTGTTCGGATCGACTTGAAATTTTCAGGACATATTCTCAGATACTTATACACGGAAAAAAAGAAACAGCGAAAATCACAGCATAAACCGCATGAAAAACAGGGTGCCATACTTCATTTTACAGTAAAACAGAGTAATGTAAATCCTGTCCTGCAAAAATGACGAATTTTCCTGTACACACTGAGATTTTTACAGTTACACTGGCTTATTTACAGTTCGGTATTGTGAATACATCAGTGTCTTCAGTAAAAATATTCAATTGTAAAATTTACATGAGATCACCGATTTTTATACTGTACGAAAACTGCAAGGGTTACAGTGTGAACTGTATTGAGTACAGAGTGATTCATTAAATTGTACAGTGTGGCATGGTACTTTCACTCGTCTTTCGACAGTTCGTGACGTAATCTGTGCACTCTGAGATTTTTACAGTTACACTGATTTATTTACAGTTTAGTATTGTGAATAAATCAGTGATTTCAGTAAAAATATTCCGCTGTAAAATTTACATGAGATCACTGATTTTTATACTGTCTGCACATGAGGCACGAGGCCAGAACACAAAGGATTGCCAGTTAGTAGTGCGTGGTTGATGGGACGCGGACATCGAAATTTGTGCGACAGAATTCAAGAAATTATAAAGAAAGAGAGAATTTTTTTTAAAAAGGCACGTTCTTGTCTAATTAGGACTTGTCTCGCGCGTGGGGTGAGGCACGTGGCCAGGACACAAAGGATTGCCCGTTAGTAGTGCGTGGTCGATAGGATGCGAACTTTGAAATTTGTGCAACATAATTCAAGAAATTATAAAAAAAGAGAGAATTATTTACAAAAAGGTACGTTCCTGTGTATGTGATTGATATTGTAATATTTTCTACACATTTTTCTCAAACTTCTTTTATGGATAAACTTTTTTGTGTGCTCATTCACTTTATTATATTCTTGATATATATATATATATTGATATATATATACTTGATATATACTTGAGATATACTTGATATATATATATATATATATATATATATATATATATATATATATTACATTGCTTGCAATATACATTGTAAGCAAAGGTTTCGTCGAATTTTTTTACTTCATTTTTATAATCAAATTTACAGTGTGACGTTGTGAACGGTATTCACTGGTTAGGACTTGTCTCGAGCGTGGCGCGACCAGGACACAAAGGACTGGCAGTCCTTTCAACGTTTCAATTGTTCTTTCAAGGCTATCTAATGTTATTTTTACCCCTAATTTTGTATAATATACGAGTTGTGGCCCTATTAAATTACGGGGTTCATCAAGTTTGAATTACACGATTAAAACAAGAACGTTTCCTGTGTTCACACTGTAAAAAGCAACGGTTCAAAACTGAAAGTATATCTGTTGCTAACCAGTTTCTAGAACAGAGGACTTCACTGTTAAAACACCTACATAAACTCTGTCGATATAACTGGCGCATTCAGTGTACATAATACAGATTAACCAACTGTCAAATTACAAGTTTTATTAAATTTATATTACAGTGTTGAACTGTCAAAATTTACTTTTGAATACACTGTATTTTGGACTGTGTGTTCCAGTAAAAGATACAGTAGAGCGGTTCGAGTCCAAAGAGGACAGTATAGGAGCTGTAATAATTTACTTTGAGCACACTGTATTTTAAGCACTGTGTTTCAGGTAATATCGCTGTGCAATCGCTCGAGTCCAATGCGAACTGTGAAGCCCCTGTATTTTTTACTATTTCTTTTTTTCCGTGTACTTCAAAAAAATGCAATAAAAAAAAATCGATTTTTTCAAAATCGCAAGTGGGAGTAACCCCTTAAAGTGGTTTTCGAGCTACTTTTGAGGGGAGTTCCGAGCGCTGCAAAGCGCCTTCGGCGATGCCACGCCGGTAGACGCAGTACAAACTACACAAAATACCGTCCAAAAATTTGGTCCCGACGTACAAATCGATCCCAACGAGGATCGCGTAACCCACCGACTCAAAAAGCTCCCACGCTTCCGCAAATTAACGCGTGCATTTGTTTCCTACCGCGTGTCGAAAATTTCAAACACGTTTTTCTCAAAACCATGATTTTGAAATCAGCACGCAGCAGAACTCGAACAATTTTCGTCCGATCGACTTGAAATTTTAACTGTAGCTTATTACATTGCTTTAACAGTGCCGTACGAGCGCTTTTTCCCATTAGTTGGAAATTGTAAAAAATCCCTAATTCTGACCACGCAGCCTTCATATTAGACCCAAAATAAGACTTTTTTCAAGAGGCAAATATCCAAATTCGACCCTTAAGCGGGTCAAACCAGGGTGTTAAGGTATTCCTTTCACGAACCCAAATATTTTACTCTTAACTGATTTTCGTCTATAATGAAGTAAAAATGCATCCCAGTATACTGGTAAAATTTCAAGCCAAGTTACCGAACCTTTAACGAAAAATTGCGGCCCTAAAAATCGTCTCATTTATACGGCGCTTTATGGACATGTCACGCTGGCCACATTTCTATCTAATAATTTATACACTAAATAACTCTAGATGCCGAGTATAAACTGCTCACAGGTGTGAAAAAGTCTAAAGATTCCGTAACGACAATAAAAAAAGCCGGTCACCGAACATTTAAAGTAAATATTAATGTTAAAACTTGGAAAAATGTGACTAACAGAAGAATTTTCGTAGCCGTGACGTTTCAAATAAATGTACTCGTAAAAATGTCTCAATCTACTAAACTTGCACGAAATTTTTTATTCTAGTTTATCGTTGTGTATAATAATCCATTCTAACTTATGTTTTTATTAAGCGCAATTGTAATTTTCCGACGATTCAGAACGCCCTGCTTATGCCCCCACAAAGAACGGTCCTCCGCGAAAGGGATACCTTAAAGTTTGTATAAGACAACATATTAGGTGTACAAATGAATGATCATTTTTTTTTTCATCTACATTCAAGGTCTATTTTAAAAGAACGTAAGTTAAATTGTTAACCAAAGTATTCGCCGTTGCTTTACATAACTTTAAGCCATCTTTCAGACAGCTGATGAATTCCATCTCGAAAAAATGTTACGTCTTTGGACACGATAAAGTCGTCAAGCCATTTTCGGGTCTCATCCACTGATTGGAAATGCATATCGGACAAGGCGTGTTGCATCGACCGGAACAAGTGGTAATCGGATGGAGCAATGTCTGGTGAACATGCTGGGTATTGCATGATGTCCCAGCTAAGACTCATTATGATGTCTTTTGTATTGGAAGCAATGTGTGGCCTGGCGTTGTCATTCAACAATTTCACTGGACGTTCTCCTTTGCCAGTATACGGGCGTTTTCGTTTCAATTCTTGACTCAAGCAGATTAATTGACGTTGGTAGCAGTCCGCAGTAACTGTTTCACCATTCATGATTCCAAATCATCGTTGTCGCACTTTCGAGGGCCTCCAGGGCGTTGCTTGTCATTCAGACGGAAATCACCGCTTTTAAACCGCATAAACCAAGATGCGCATACATCGACGACAAATCGATTCGCACGCTCTTGCAGCATTTTTTTCTTGTTGGATTTCGTGAAGAATGCAGTGTCGGATATGCACCTTATCCGTCGCCATTTTCGACTGTACTGAACTGAATAGTTTTGAAGGATTTGTGAGGCTTTCCGGCATACCGACAATTGTCATTTTTTATAACTATATGTCAACACTATATAACCGCAAAAGAGCGGGAATATAAATTTTTTTGAAATTCTCAACCGCTTAAAATAATTTGGATCATTCATTTGTACACCTATTATTATTTTTTCGTCAGATTTAGTTGAAACTTGCCATCAATACACTAAAATACAAATAATTAAACATGTTTTTCAGCAATTTCCAAAACTTAACCTCTAAGAGGGTTTAACCGGAGTGTTAAGGTAGTCCTATCGCCAGGCTTCGATCCATGTCACAAAAAATATTTGCATTTTTTTTGTGCTTCACTAAATATATTAATAATCGTCTCTGGAAAAATTCAGGGTCGTTTATCGACCTAATTACAGAGAAAAGAAATATTAAAACTATGTATTTTTGTGAAGGAATTCCGAGACGATATACAAAAATCCAATTTTCGGGCGCTACAAAAGTGTGTATAATACTGGGAATCCGTCAGATTCTTAAAAATAATTAGTTTTAAGTACTTAACACTTGTAGTACTCCAGTGCTTTCGGAAAAAAATACGCTTATGGACCTAATTTTGATGTAACATCAAGTTTAATTTGAACTTCCGGTATTGGATTTATTACCACTTGCTACGATAAACAGACGTGACAGCAAGGCAACAGCTGACTGTAGTCCTAACCTCATGTCACTCACCCGAATTTCCACAAATATTTCATTTTTAACCGACATATTTCGCCGACACCAATTTTCCACGCTTTTTACCAGCCGTAGCCCGAATACAATGCTTTATATTTCCCGCACCTGACATTGTTTTGACAGATCGACGTTGAAAAGCATGGCGGTTTAACTTGCCTGGTTGAGTAAAAAAAGACGGAGATAGAACCAATATTGCCAAATACCAAACCTAGAAATACTGTGCGAATCGTTGGAATAACTATTTTTTTCATTTTTCTAATTAAATGTGAACATTCATTAAACAGTTTACACATGGAAAATTTAGTTATTACACTTTTTTTTTGCATGTGTTACAAATATAAATTGTACAAATCTGAAGTATGATCAGTGATATGACTAGTGTGAAGCGATAGGACTACTTTAACGTTTGCATCAGAAAACATATTTTTCATGAGATTTACTTGAAACTAACTAAATTTATTTTATATATAACACTATATGTTTTTTTTCTCGCTGTTCGGTGCGTGTAGACAGTCAAGTAGTACTTTTAACCCCTTAACTGTGTTTCTTTCGGTTTGTTTGAGTTGGCATAACTACACCAAACAAACTGAAACAAATATACGTTTAATTATTTGTATTGGAGTGTTTTTATACCAAGTTTCAAGCGAATTTGAGTCTTCTTTTATTGAACGATTTTCTCAACGAGGTACACCTAGTTCGTGGCCAAAACAAGAGGAATTTTCGTGAACTTTTTCTGGGAACATGTTTGCAGGTTAACATTTTTTTCCATCAAAGGGTATGGATCCAAGCAGCTTTTACAATTTTTGTATTGGAAAAAAAGGAAAAAGGTGGTCGATACAATGGTTTGTGGGAACCGCTGTTTGAAAAACGGCCTTTTCGGTGACCACTGCTGCTGGGAAATGAATGATCCGAAATAAACAAATTAAACTATTTAGTTTTGGCATGAAATTATCTAGTACTTGGACGAAGGATTTTTAAAATATTGATTTTTGAAAAAATGGCCGCAGTCCAAAGGGTCGGTTGGTGAAAAAACGCTCTATTTTCGTTGATAAAAAAAAAAACGATGCATCGAGAAAAAAAAAACTCCTTCGTTCAAGCACTTTTTTCTGATACGTAAAAGGAGCTTGTAATATTTGAAGGTGATCGGTGCAGTAATTTTTAAGATATCAAGGTCACCGATATTGAAAAAGTCATTTTGAGAAAACTCGTTAAAAGTTCGCCGGTTCGCGGAATCTACCTATAAACGTCAATAACCCCCTTAATTTTCAGCGAATCGATTTGAAATTCTCAGAGAATTTTTTTGTAATGTTACATTTCGAGAAATCGTCGAAAACCAAAAATCTATATTTTCAAAAGGTTTATCTAAGTGTAAGTTCTTAAACAATGAAGTTGTTATTATTCAAAAAAGTGCCGCCGTTGCTGCATGGCCAGTCGGTGTGGATGGTTCTGGTAAGTAGAGTGATCTGAAACGAGAAAGGTAAAAATGCATTTTCTTATGACCGGATAATTTTTTGACATTTTGAAAATCACCAAAATGACAGGCTGTAGAAAAAAAAGATACATTTTCGACCAAAAAACAACTTTAATAATTTATTTTCGACAGATGGATAAATATATTTCTAAAAATCATCCGGTCTTGGAATATGAAATGTTATTGTTATTTTATTAAATGTTGTTGACATAGTTTCGAGAAACACGCAATAGAAAATCTGACCTTTCACAAAACCCGTCATAACTCGGAAAATTTTGATAATTTTTACAAAAGTTTTGTTGCAAATTGAAGACCCTGAGCTACAAAACAATGCAATGAAAAATTGTATTTTAGAAATTTCGAGATTATGCAGCCCCCTTAAATGAACGACACTGACGTCAGCATTCGATCCACTTACTATGGACGATGCGTTGAAAGTTGCCTACTTTGCTATCGTGCATCACGAGTTAGAGACGGCGAAGCTCCTTGAAACTTGAGGAACAGTCGGACATTACAGTTCTTTTGACCCACTTATAAATTATATCAATTCTGTCGAAAGAGACATTCTCGCGAAAACTGCCTCCAGACTTCCCCTATACTTCGAACACACTCTTTTTCTTGTCATTTCCAGCCTCGCAGGTTGTCTTCCTCTTTCCCAGCCGGTAAAATATCGACCGAGTTTATGCGAAACGAAGATACAGCTTTTTGGGTTGGTTCGGAACCGCGGAGCTTGTGGAAAAAATAAAAAATCCATTGATATCCGGATTTGATTTGTTCGGCCTCATAGCCTCCCGTCCGGACTTTTTACTCTTTAGAGTTTCTAATAACGAGGGTGGTACCTAGTCTGATCTTTCACGGAAATGAAAGGCTAAACTATTTTTAAAATGTTTGTATTTTCGTTGAAAAAAAAAATAATTAACAGAATAATTATGTCTGAATATAATTAAATCAACGCTAACATAATGAAGGAAATGAAATGCTTTAATATTCGGCAACAACAAATATATCTTACTTAGATTGTACGAATACACAACAATATGTATTTTTATCACAAAAATTATTCTAAAAAGATATATATAGGTACATAATTTATACGAATAATAGCCTTGGAATATCTAATATGAATTTAACAACACTTACCTCTATAACATTACAAAATTCAAATAATCAACAATCATTGTTATTAACGTAATGAAATTAAGAAGCGTTTACTTTGGTAATAATCGAAAGATAAACGATTTACATGAATTTGCACCAATACCTACGTATTTTAATCACAAATTTTCTAAAAAGGTGTTCTAACCATGATTCTTTATCTTCAATGACAGCCTTGAAATATATAAATTTTACAATATTTAATTATAACATAAATAATTCAAACAAACATTTTCCACTAATATTTTTATATCCAGCGAAACTCTTTAAAAGTGTTTGAAACAATTAATGATTCTCATATTGTTTACACCCTGATATTTGATTGAACAGCTCGTGATTTTTTAAGCAGGTTGGAGCGTTAGCAACAATCCAAGATTAAATTTGAAAAAAAATAGATGTTATTGTCTAGACTCTACTG
Source organism: Ophion obscuratus (assembly GCA_964007375.1). NCBI lineage: Eukaryota > Metazoa > Arthropoda > Insecta > Hymenoptera > Ichneumonidae > Ophion > Ophion obscuratus. Next base: position 46,870,630 of record OZ023312.1, read on the forward strand.
AGTCTTTACAAATTTTTTGAATTTTTTTCACCACAAAGCCCCAAAGATGAAAAATAGTTTAATGTATGTAATTTTACGTGCGCTTAGATGGACAACACGTTCACACTAGGGGTGATGTAATTTTGTTGGCTATTTTAATGGCAAGATAAACCATTTTCAACAACGGATCAATGCAAACTAAACCGTTAGGTATAAACATTTAAAAAAAGAAAACCCATCTTGCTCATCGTAAGCCATACATGTTCAATATTGTACCATCAATGTTTGATAAAAGATTACGAATCTTGGCTGGCGAATGAAGAGCATTGCTGCCAACCTCAATTAACATCAACTAATGGCAATAACAATTAATCTCGTGACATAAATATAAATCGGCATAATTATAAATGACTCAAAATTTCATTTTGAGTTGTCTAAAGCATTCACTGACGCAGTTTTTTCATAATAATCATCGATAATGCTTTACTTTTTCAAGTTGGTAATAACACAAAAGTTTTTATTATTCGCGTAATAAAAATACAAAATACATCATTTTGCCCTTTAAATATATATTCTATGAAAAATTAGCATCTACGGGATAAACCTATATCCCATATGCATTTTTTAACGGTAATTGAAAAACAAATCATAAACCGTCATTTGACTCAACTGGACCGCTCGAGTTTTTTTAAAATCATTTTTTCACTTCGTTATCATGCGAATTCGCGTAATAAAAATACAAAATGCATAATTCTGCAGTTTAATTATATATTTTATGAAAAATTAGCATCTACAGAATAAATCTATACCGCATATGCATTTTTTTTAGGTTCATTGAAAAAAAAAATTTAAACCGTCATTTGACTCAATTGGACCGCTCCCGCTTTCTTAGAATCGTTTTGTCAATTCGTTATCATGCGAATTCGCGTAATAAAAATCTAAAATACGTAATTTTGCACTTTAATTATATATTCTATGAAAATTAGCGTCTACAGAATAAACCTATACCTCGCATGCATTTTTTTAAAGTTGATTAAAAAAAATCAGAAACCGTCATTTGACTCAACTGGACCGCTCCAGCTTCCTTGAAATCATTCATGTGATAACGCGGTTTTCAACAATTCGATAGCTTTGCCGCGCTTAGTTTTTGGTAGTCGTAAAGTGTCCGGACCGTTTCACGAATGTCCGGCTTTTTGCCCGGACTTTTCAAATTTTGATATCGTAACCCTAGGTTCGGGTCCGCCAACTCCGGACGGTCAGTCCAAGGCACAACCGACTACGCCGCTCACCACAAAATCATATTTAAGGCCTTAGGCCCCAGTAACGGGCATAAAATCATGTGCGAATTTAACCATTTTTTTCGTATGAAAAAGTGATTCACTCTCAATATTAATTACACATCTATTTAGTATGAACATCAAGCTATTAGAAAATATATATTTCTTTTTTTTTATGTACAAAATGGCCGACTACTCGAAACTTCTCGAAACAGCTTTTTTCCAATTGGCGTGACAAATAATTTCAACAATTTTCACTCGATTTACTTCAAATTTAAATCTATGTTCCTAATTGCATTTCGCAGAGAAGTATGTACGGAATTTCTGATTAATCGAAAACTTTTCATCTTATGAGCAGTTATAACGAAATTTTTCACTGCAAATTCATTTCTTAAGTTCAAATACCTACAAATTTTGAATAAAACAATATTTTTTAAATTTCGTGCGTACTTCTCTAGGTATTCTAATGCAGATTGACGAGAATTATTGTTTTTTGTTCTAGGTAAAAAATTGTGGATGCTAAATGTCACGGCGCGGAGCGCCTAAAAAAAGATAACAAAATAAAATATTAGTGGTCGGCCATTTTGTACATCGAAAAAAAAAAATATATATTTTTTCTAACAGCTTAATATTCATACTAAATAGATGTGTAATCACTTTTTCATACGAAAGAAAATTGTTAAATTGGCACATGATTTTATACCCGTTACTGTGGGCCTTAAGGAGGTGGGAGCGTTAGCCACAATCCAAAGTTAAATTTTATAAAAAAAATACATGTTATTGTTTACCATCTTTATTTTTACTTTACGAATTTTTTGAACTTTTTTCCAAACACCAGAGATAAGAAATATTTTAATGTATGTAATTTAACGTGCGGTTAGATAAGAAAGACTTTCACACTAAAGGTTATGTAATTTTTATTGTTATTTAGCACCAAGATAAACCATTTCTAACAACGGATTAACGCAAACTGAAACTTCGTGAACATTTAGAAAAAAAAATCCTCATCTTGTCCATCGTAAACCATGGGCCAATAATCTCGTGACGTAAATATGAATCGGCATAATTATGAATTACTCAAAATTTCATTGTGAATTGTATAAAACATTCGTTGTCGTAGTTTTTCTCATAATAATCATCGAATATGTTATGCTTTTTCAAGTTGGTAGTAACACAAAAGTTTTTCTACTTTACGTAATAAAAATGTTAAAATGCATAATTTTTCTCTTTAATTATATATTTTTAAAAATAGCATATATAGAATAAATCTGTACCCCGTATGCATTGTTTTGAGGTTCATTGAAAAAAAAATGAATAAACGTTCATTTGACTCAACTGAATCGCTCCAACCTCCTTAACGAACGAAAAATAGTGATTTTTCTTCTGTTTTTTGTGGAGATACAATTCGCGATACAAGTGTTTCCGTATTGAACGAATTTGATGAACAAACGAATATTTCCGTGCTCGCACTCTCCGTGCTGCATAGCACGAAGTAGTGCGAACGTACTTTGTCGCGTCCTCCAGTGATTCGAGTCGATTATCCGTCGTACGAAAACCAAGTGGTACAAGCATCTGTTTCGGGCCTACACAGTATAACTATGAGAATCATTTTACTCGCGTGGTCGTCGAGTTCGATCGCGATCTTAAACCCGCGCAGCAGGGGAGGGGAGCGCGTTCACCGCAGTGCCATCTGGGTGGACGATCGAGATGGACGTGCGTTCGATAAACTTCGTCACCAAAGGAGAGCCTGGAAAAGCACGGAAAATCGTGTGTGACGTTTCGATTCGAAACAATCACCCGTGCTATTGTGTACTCGGTAATTATAAAAGGACATTTAGTAAGTGCTTTTAGTCGGCACGATTATCTTCTACAGATTCCAACTCGACGGATCAATGCAGAGGCAATAAAAAAATCCCTTCCCCGCCTATTTCGCTATTTTCGTGATCTTTTCGTTTGGAAACGTCAAACAGTTCATGAAAGTAACAATTACTGAGTACTCAATATGACACCAGCTACAAAATGACCGTCGGATATAAAGTTTTATCAAAACATAAAAAAATGGCCAATGAAAAACGAAAAAGTAAAAAAAACGCGTTTCTTCGCAATTTTTCGCAAAAAGAGAGTGAAAATCAAAATTTTAGAACCATCGAGGGTCATCTTGTTGCGAATCATGTTTACAATATGTGGTTCAAATTTCATGAGAATCGGTTTATTAGTTTCAGAGATAGGATGGAGGTAGATTTTGAAAACGTTGTTTCGAGAAAAACGCGTTTGAAGTTTATACTATGAAAAACTCTTACCTAAACTTAATCGGCAATTCCTGCACCGTACAAAATACCTTCTGATTGCTCATCATGGTCGATTTCTTCTAGTCTTGCTTGCTTTTGATTTTTTGAAATTTTCAAAGTGGACTGGCCCCTTAATCCGTCTCTGTAAAATTTCAGGATTGGTTATTGACCCAATTACCGAGAAAAAAAAATTAATATTGCGTATTTTTGTGAAGGAATTCCGAGACGCCATGCAAAAACCCAATTTCCGGTCGCTACAATAGTATATATAGTAGTTGGAATCCGTCAGATTCTTAAAAATAATTAGATTTACATGCTTAACAATTGTAGTAATCCAATGCTCTTAAAAAAAATTACGCTAATTGACCTAATTTTTATGTAATATCAAGTTTCATTTGAACTTCCGGTATTGGATTTATTGCCACTTGCTACGATAAAGAGACATGACAGGAAGGCACCAGCTGACTGTAAGTCCTAACCTCATCTCACTCATTCGAATTTTCACGCATATTTCACTTTTAACTGACATATTTCGCCGACACAATTTTTCCACGCTTTTTACCACTCGTGGCCGGAATACAATGCTTCATATTTTCCGCACCTGACATTGTTTTGACAGATCGACGTTGAAAAGCACGGAGGTTAAAATCGCCTGGTTGAGTAACAAGAGACGGAGATAAAACCAATGTTGCCAAATATCAAAACTAGAAATACTGCGCGAATCGTTGGAATAACTATTTTCACGTTTTTCTGTGAACATTAAATGTGAACATTCATTCAACACTTTACACATGGAAAATCTTAGTTAGCACAAATGTTTTTTTGCATATGTTAAAAATATAAATTGTAGACTCCTCAAGTGCGATCAGTGGTATGACTAGTGTGAAGCGATAGGATTATCTTAAAAGTTGATAATATGGTAACTATCGCTACAAATAACTATGAATGAACAGAACAAGCACGGCAATGCACTGAAATAAACTAGAAAGACGCTCTTTACTTGTCACAGGACTCGTAATGACAATCTGTTTACTGGCATGTGACGTCACTGGAGAACCTACAAATCCTGGAGCATTTTCGTTTACGTGACCAAACGTTTAAATTTATCTAATTAAAAAATTTAAATAAACGAAAATGATGCATATTTTTTTCGATAAAATGATAGAAAATACTTTTTATACACTACACTGAAAAAAAAAGTTCATCCATCCAAATTTCAGTTGGTTTAATAAAATGTATCTTTAAATACGTTCAACTTGATTTTTGGTTGGCATAAAACACGTTTTGTCAATCTAACTGATAGTTTTAGTGGTGTGAACTGTAGCTTATTTAGCATGTATGAGCAACTATTAAAACAACAAAATTTCGAGACAACAAAATGCATTTTGCACATTCAAAGTACACTATTACATATAAACACTATATACAGATATGCTATGCATATCTGTATATATGTGGCATATATGTACCATTTATGCAGTATATATGTGGTAGGTATGCAGTGTGTATGCAACATATATGCTAAATATATGTGGTATATATGCAGGGTAAATGCTACATATATCATTCTTATATGATACATTGATGTACAGTAATACCACGCATATACATCTCATATATAAAAACGTTACGAAAATTAGAATTTGGCACAATTTGGAAAATTAGAATATGCAACATATATTGTCAGTATATGGCATACATTTCACATATATCACAATTATTAATAAAATAAATTTGCAGTATATTTTGCGTATATAAATTTCCATGGGGGAAAGAAAAGAAAACCCCTATTATTTAACTTGACTTTCTGTGAGATGCAAAACGGAAAATCAATATTTTACCAACTTCCCGACTACTTGGAGCTCTGAGATTTTTGCAAATATGCATCTAAAAGGCGACAATGCATGATTGAACTTTCAAAAACATATCCATAGTATTTTCAACTTTTCATATAAAATTAGCAATATCTAATTATCCATATGCAGCCTCACTAACACATACGAACAAATTCGTAACCGACTGTGTTTGTATGTGAAAAGTTTATATGCAGCAATCAGTCGTCAGTTTAATCCCAGTTACAGTCTTTGTAATTTTTCACAAGCATTTCATGTTCCTAACGTACAAACTCGTAAACTAGTAAACTACTAGTAACAACTAACTAGTAAAATCAATGAAAGACTAAAACGTAGCAAATAATTTATATGTAAAAAAGGTGAAAATAATTGAACCAAAAAGTAGAAAGTAATTTTTTTCGCCAAGTCACTCATATGTGACCTTAAATAAAAGCTTGGCCGTTCGAAATTCAGACATACAATCTTTAATTTACATAAATCCGTTAAAATATCAACTGTATTTAATTTACTGGAAAAAAACGTTAGATTTCTTAAATAAAAGTCCTGAAGGTGAGTATTAACGTGTGATAATAATTTTTTCTGTAATTACTATTGTGCCAAACTAAATACGGGTTATGAAACCGAATTGATCAAATTTATTAAACATTCAAAAAGTTGAGCGCCCCAAGCTTTTATTCATAGTCACATGTAGATAACCCGGTAAAAAAATTCTAATTCTTAGTACATTAAATAAAAGCTTGTTTTTTTAAATACTTTTTTTACGTATAAATTTATATACCAACAGGTGCTTCATCCTCTCATTCTCTTCTTTACAAATCCTGCACCTCCAATTCTACCCCCCCCCCCCCTCTTTCTCACCCTTCCTATGTTTCCGCATCTTAATCTCGCCTACATTTCCCTATCCCTTCCCTTTAATCCCCCTTCCGACCAGTATTTTCATGGTCTTTTTTCGTTTTCCAGAATATATTTGTATTTTTCATTATACCATGATTTACGTCTTTTTTCCTCTTCCTTCCTTAAAATTTCCTTTTTCAAGTTTTGTAATCCTTCTTTTGTCCTTTCGTCTATTCTTTCCACTTCTCTTATTTCCCTTATCATTGTTATTACCTCTTCCATTACCATATCTCTTACAACTTTCTCAAAAATGTGCCTCAATTTGACGGGATTCCGTTTGTAATTGCTCTTTTTTCCTCAAATAGGCAGATTTTTGGCCATCTCGGTTCTTCCATCCTAAGCACCTCACTTATATACCTTAACGCTCTTTCCCTTATCATATATTCCATGGTAGGCACCCCCTCGTTAGTATACTACTTTATCCTATGATTAATCGAAAGAATTTCCGAAATATCAAATTGAAGAAAAAAAATGGCACGTGTCCAAAGTAAGTCTTGATTTTTGCTAAAAAAAGGGGAATTTTTTGTTCATCAAATTGAAAGTATGCATGGAAAAAAAACTACAGATATTACGCAAAGTGCAACTATTACATGGCATTAAACATGTAATCGGACTTTTCGGGTGATAAAAAACAGGTACATATAAATAATATGAGTTGGTTGTTATTATTTTTCGAAAAATACTGACACGTTGAGGTACATAATTGGGTTTGTTTGCATTTGTTTGTTTGGATTTGTTTGGCTATGTTTGTGTGTTTGTTTGTATGATAATTGTTTTATAATTGTTGTAGTTTATTTGTCATAATTTGTTTTGATATAATTTTTAAATTAATAACAAGTTTTGAGTTGGGTGAGGAGAGGGCATTTTCCAACGAATCACAGGAATTCAGGATGTCGCAGCTCCCCCCACTCGACAACAATAAAGTGGGGGTAGCGTTAGTTCCGCGTGGCATCTAGCTAACTCCGACCTCTATACCCAGCCTACCTCAACAAACATGTACAGTTTTAAGAGCATTGCCAATGCTCAAAAAAGCTATTTTATTGCTAAAATCCTTCGATCAAATACAATATTTTTACATCCAGAGAAAGCCCTAAAAAATTCAGAAAGATCAACGCAGTTGTTTGACAAATATTTAGCTCGCCGACTTTAAAAACGTACTGGCGAGAAAAAAGCGTTTAAAGTTTCGAACAACGCTCCGAGCGTTCCGGCGGGCGTCTCCATAACGGCCTACAAATCTGTCAATTTTGATCCGAACACCTTTGAATTTTCGGGGAACATTTATACGATGATATACCGTCAAAATATATTGGTTTTGTAAAAGTAACTTTTCGACCTTTACAACTAAGCAATAACGCCTTGACAAAAACAAAACTAGTTCCGCAAAGCTTTACGAAATGTGCGTTCCAGTCGCCACGCGCACTTGACCGCTGCGTCGCTCCCTCTCTCATTGTCAGATACGAAGCACCCCGGTTCGCCGCGTGTCGATACACACTTTGACGGGCGTACGACCACTGCATAAGCGCAGACCAAGCTCGCGTTGAAAAAGGCCGAACACGTTGAAAAAAGAAACAAAGCGGAAAAAAGTGCGTGTCAGCCCCGATGTTCGGGCTAGTCGTTCGCCGGTAAGGGGGTGGTGGTGGTGGGTGCGTCGCGGGATCTCCCGAGAGGGTGCAGAGCGTTCAGTGCGCGTGCGGCTGGAAAGCGCTTCCGGAAGTCGCCGCGAGTGCGAGAGCGTGGCGCTGTTGTCGCGCGGCGTTAAGCCAGAACCCGACGACCGAGCGAGGGGGTGAAGGACAGTGAGAAAAAGAGCAAGCGGTACGGTGCGTTGAGAACGGCGTTATCAGAACGGACGTAGAGTATCCCCAGGATCGACCGTGCTTAACAAACGCGGTGCGACGGTCTAGCCCGGTACACGCGTGTCGCGCGCACATACAGACACATACACCGATACACAGAGGACAGACAGTTCGTCCGAGCGACGCGTCCGCAGAGCTTCAAGCTCCCCCGGAAAATAAATAAAGAAAAATCAAGCGTGAACGGCGCGATAGCGCGAGCGAGGGGACAAAAAACACTTTGCGTTCGCAAGGAGCGAGCGCCCGCGCGTTTCTTCTTCCGGATATTTCGCCCAATTGTCATTTCGGATTAACCTTAAAAAGAAGCGCGTTCACCGGTAATCGTGAATTGAGAAAAAACGAGAACGTTACGTCGTGTGAAGCTTTAAGCACGGGAACGACAGGAGAAATGTCGATTTTCGTATTTGTGATTCTAACGTAACGTTTGTAGCGTGAAAATCGAGAAATATAAGACACGTACGAAAAAAAAGAGGTTGGTTGTAAGAAGCGTCGTGTGTCTCGCGTCTAAATTTAAACGGTAAGAGGAATAGAGCGAGAGAGAGAGAGAGAGAGCGAAAAGAGTGTATGAGAGAGGAAGAGAAAGAGCCAAGAGGCAAAAGGGAAATATATCCCCTCGGGTTATTCGACGTAGGTTGGCTGCGCGCGGTCGACTCTTCCTCCCCCTCCTCTTCCGCTTGTCACCCCCTCCCCGTGCTGATAGCCTGAGCAGCGGCACATAGTCGTACAGAGCGTGTTATATAGTACGAGAAAAGAGCCGAAGACGTGTGCGCGAACGTACGGAACTCCACGAAGCGAACGAGGAAAAACGATATACAGTGAAAACTCCGTTAGTGCTCGAGCCTACGGCGCGAATAAAAATCAAACGTGCTGAATCCTCGCAAATGCTTGAGACTTTCACCGATGAATTTTGAGCGGTACTGCATTTCGTTTAAACGTACACACGTCGGGAAACGTGATAGAGTATCGAGCGATAAGGCAATTCATCTGCTCTCCGCATGTTAGCAAACAAAACCAAACAACCAACACCCCCAACTATCGATATTCGAGACTTTAATTTTTTCGACCGTGTCAACAATACAAGGCGGAAAATCTTTTTCGTCCTGTTCTCGACGAAACGAATGATTTGACAGTAAACGCGATAAACCTAAACAAAATCGAAAGTACTGAGCTAAGTGCCACTTTCATGAATTATTTCGGGTTTTTGAACGAAACGGCTGGGGGGGGGGGGGGGCACTTCGTCTTGACTCGGAGACGTGACAACTTCGGTTACGGAACCGTAAAAACCAGTACCCTCGCGGTAGGCTTACAGTAGTAACCCTCATCGGTGACATTCTCGAGGCCCCCTTAACTTTAGGCGAATTTTCACTACATTGCGGTATACGTTATTCCACCGGAAGTGAAAGATCGGCAGTGTCCCTCAAGATCGAGGCGTCTTAGTCGGGTTGAAAATTAGGTCTTAAGGGGGAGATATCTTTAGGCGAGAAATAAATTGCTGATTTTCATGACTTTTATCATAGTCTTCGGGTATGTTTTAATACTACTTTTGGCTGTTGCATGGTATTTTTCTCATTAATCTTAAAAAATGGCGGATGTATGACGCGGTCTTCTAAACGGGTTGCGGCGGATGTTGTCAGACGGCGTGACACATAGCGTCGGCGGGATTAAACTGAACAAAAAAACCAACAAAGACTTTAATTTCATTAACACTCATACGCGGAATATGAACCGAGAAGAAGTGAGAAATGTTGAAAATTGATGAAATGGTACGCTTTGAAACAAAATGATGGAGTATTCCGAAAAAATAGCTACATTTTGCAATAAATAAAATACGTTTTTTTATTTTAAAAAATATTTAGGTTCTTGTTTTAGACAATAAGGTTAGAAAGATTCATTTCAAAATTCATAAGAATCGGTCTATTAGTTTTTTAGCTAAACGTCACGCGAGCTTTGAAAATGCAGTTTGGAAGACCGTGCCATACTTCCGCCATTTTTGGAGATTAATCATTTTTTTAATGCCATGCAACAGCCAAAGTTAGTAATAAATCATATCCTGAGTCTCAAAAATGGCGAAGAAAACTTTCCTTAAAAAAAAAAAAAATCAGCAAATTTTTTTTCGTCTAAAGGTGTTCCCCTTAATTCGTCAAGACCAGGCGTTCACGCGGTTGTCAGATCCAGGAAGAATCCACTTTTGTCCGTTTCACCCGAAATTCGCGATTCGGAAAATTATTCGTCCGCGTTTCGCTACGAGTACAAAGTAGTGCTGTTTTTTTTACGAGCGACGAGGGAAATGCGCGTGAACAAGATTCATGTGTCATGTTGCGCGCGTCTCTTACATCTGCCGGTTTTTCTCGTGCGCAGTTTATCGCCAGGCACGCCGCGAACTAATGTCAATTTTTCGAAAACGGGCTTTTAACAGCCCTCGCGAATAAGGGCCGCAACGAAAAGCCATCGGAATACCGTAAAAACGTATCGTAAACATTCAGTCGCCGTTGACGAGCTCCGACCCTCCCACTCTGCCCTTCTCTGGCACCTCCGCCGTGCGCGGAGGGAACTGCGTCGCGAAATATTGTCGCTCGTTATCTTGAAATCATTTCGTTTGTACCTCGTTCATCACATAATGACGATTTTACAAAAGCGTTTTCAGGGGGATAAAAAATTGAATCGTTCATTTCGGGAGGAATGATAACACAGTCACGGTTGAAAATATCTTGGTTAATTTGTTTTACAATGATTGAGGAATTAGGCTACTGTGACGACTCCAAAATCACGATATTCAAGTCTGCATCAGTGGAATGCAACAAAGCTTTTTCTTTTCTAATTGCAATTAATTTTGCCAGTTAAAAGGTACGCTAAAGTTTTTTTAATTCTCAGTAGAGACTTACATCCAAACTCTATGGAAAAATATTTTGGATAACAAAATGGAGAAAACGGAAATAAAAAAGAATCTCCGTTGCTTTCCAACGATGCAAACTTCAGCAGCATGGAAAGTCAGGGTTGTTTGAAAAAAATCATGTTGAAGGAATAAGTAAGATAATTGAAAAGTTGTTTGGGCATTTATTTTTAAGTACATTTACAAAGTTGTGTACCGTGGATTGGGGTTACTTTGATCAATTTTGAAATGAAAATCAATATATTCCTTCAAATAATATGGCAAGACTTTTTTTTTAATACGAACATCAACTTTTATTAGTCTTTTTATATTCCAAATTATAATTTAAAATATTTAAAAATAAATGAGAAAAACAAATAATTAGTCGTGATCAAAGTTATCATGAGAATGGTTTCACTTTGATAACCCTCTTCTTCTTAATGAGAATCGGAAGTAACTCTATAAAGGAGCATTTTTCCTAAACAAGAAAAAACGGGTAACGGGATGGAAAGTTACGATTTGTATTGTTTTGGGGTTACTTTGATTGAACAAATATTACATCTTTACTTTTGAAAATCAACTTCATTGATAAATAACTGGTTTTTTAAATATTTATTTATGTGGTAATACACCTATAAACTTCGGTACATTAAAAAACTAGCAAAAACAAGTTGCAATACTTGTGTCCACCTAGGTATCTAAATCACAAAACGAGATCACATTGGTTTCATTAGGAACGTGTTTCACTTAAACTAGGTCACGTACCAAATCACACTAATTGTACGACAAAAAAGCATCAAGAAACAATTTGATATTTTTTGTCTTACAATTTACGACTTACGATGAGAAAAAAAAATACCAAATAACAATTTGATATCTTTTGTCTTACAATTAGTATGATTTGGTACAAAATTGCAGAATTATCGGTTGAGAAACGTTCCTACCGAATACATGAGAAAAATGTCTTAACCTACAATGAAAAAAATTACGAATAGACGAAAATCCCTGAGAATACTCCGGAATTAGCAATAAGGATAATGAGAGGGGTAAAATTGACTAATGATCAATGTTGCCCCGTCGAATTGATCAAAGACACACCAACGAAAATACTGTCGCGCAAAAAATATGTTTTTGAGGTTATGCCACACAACAAAGCATAATGATGTAGTTTAATAAACATCTGACAAGGTGATTGTTACCAAAAACATGTCGTTGCAACACTCAACTTGTTATTTTTGAAGTTATCCGAGCATCAAAAATAGTTTAAATACATTACTTACGTTTTTTTATATTTTTACGGTTGCTTAAACCCTTGAACTTCGTCATTTGAATTTAAAAACAAAACAAAGTTTTTATCAAAGTAATCCCACGAATCAAAGTAACCCCAATCCACCAAATTTCATTTAAAATATTAATAATTGAAGAAGTTATGAAAAATCTCGTGAAGGACCTGTGAACGTGAGGGGCTCAACGGTGTGCTGAACTGAAAGAGAAAACGATTTTTTTCTCGAAACACGTGATATTGGCTAAGACTCGACCGAGCTTTTTTTGTTACAGTGTTTCAATCGCGAAAAAAAATTCTAGATTTTTTCAATTTTTCGAGCAAAAATGACATTATTGTTAAAAACCAATAAAAAAAAATGTTCAGGAGTGAGGTCTAGTTGGAACTTAAAAAAAAGGCCTTTTTCCGATTTTTTGCGGCCAAACGGTAAAATAATTTACAACAAAAGTTCTTCCGTTTAAAAGATATATATTTCATGTAAACATTATAATTTTTTAAAAGAAATATGTTTCAAAATAAGCCGATACGTATCAATGGCCGAGGACGCTGCAAAAAAAAACAAGTTTTGCGGTGATCACTCTCACGCTGTGACGGATTATCTGAAACCAACAAAACAGGGGGGAATCTTTAGTTAATGATATAATGCTCCGGTTAAACGAAGGGTTTTGAAAAATTTCCATTTTTCACAAAATGGCGGACGTTGAAAGTCAAAAGTGTTGTTTTGACCAAAATTTCACTTACAAAAATTGACTATAAAAATAAAAAATTGTCCAAAAAAAAGTCCTTCGTTCATCCGGAGGAAAACTATGTATAGAAGAAGTGATATAAATTTCAACCCGATCGGTAAAGCCGTTCTCGAGTTACATTGATCACCGACTTCGAAAACATGGTTTTGAGAAAAACGAGTTTGTTTGCTACCTGTTTACTTTATGTGGCTCAAACACGGCGTCCTTCAAAGTTATGTATTTCGGCGAATAATGGTCTGATTTACATTCAATTAGTCGGAAAATACTAGTAAGATATTATACTTTTAGAAAATGAAGAAAAAAAATCGATTTTTTGAAAATTCTAACTAGACCTCTCTCCTTAAGAAGAAAAACGTCGGTCAAGACTAAACTACTACCTTTAAAAACTTTTAAAAAGTTAAAAAAGGAGCAAAAAAATCCTCCCGAAAACATTATTGCTTGTTCGACCGTATAAAAAATTCGGATTTAAATCAAAACATTTTTCATTTGAATTCAAACAATATTTCTATTATAGTTTTCAATTCAAATGTACAAAAAAGTGAAACAAATTTAAAAGAAATAGCCAAGCAAGTTTACTATAAATGTTGTACACAAAATTGTTAAACGTTAGAAATAATATTTTTCCAAATATTTTATTTTCATAAAAAAAAATCATATTACTATTGTAATTAAGAATTTCAAGTCTATCTGTCTATTAGATGTCGAGCAATCGTATACACCGTATTGAAAAACATAGCTTCGAGAAATACGCGTGCAAAGTTTTACCAGCAGTTCTATCGTTTTAATCATACGTTTACCTTCAACCTGTCATTCCTGCACTGTACGTTGGGCCCTCCTCTTCAATTTAAGTTACCTCGAGCGACGAGCGATTTTTCGAAGTTATCACGGTAGCCCAACCCCTTAAGGATGTACGGGTATCTCACGGGGATGCTGCAATGGCGTTAAAAATTGGATACATTACTGCTTCTTTTGTTACGAACACATGTATAGTAAATTTGAGATTCTATACGCTTACTTACGCGTTAGAGACTTCCCCCACCATCAACTTGCAGTAGCTTTGCATGCGTTCTCGAGGGACGTTCTACTCACAGGTGCAGTCGGAAAAAAAGTATAATACAAATATGGTACGTTACCGTTTAGATTGTTTCTGTCGGAAACTCATGTCGAACAGGAAGTTTAGAGAAAAATTCCTAATCATTCGCTCTGTAGTTGTAGCGTAACGAATCGTAACTGAAATTCTGCTTGTTTTCTCATTCGGCTTGCGCATAGTTTCGCAATATAATATTCATAAATATAAATTCACAAATATTGCCTCAACAAAGTAAACTCACAAATATAGGTGAAGCAACGATAAAAATAAAATAAAAACTAAACTGGCATTTTGAGGCTTCCCGAAGGACATTTGCTGTGCACCTATGACATATATTTGACAATTCCAAATTGCCCCTGCCTGGGATCGCAACCCCCATACATCCTTCATCAAGGACGGGGGCGCATCGCATTTTTTCCCGTGTCAATTCTCCCACCGTGCGCTCCGCGAGACGCATGTTCGTTGACGGCAGGGGGGGGGGGGGTAAGCAGTGTCCGCAGCGCGGCACGAGCCGGAGTTCCTACTCTACTTCGAAACGGGGGAACGGAGCCAGCGCGCGAGAGTGGGAGGGAGCGCGAGCGACCCGGTGGTAGGGAGACTACGGTAGTCAGTTGACGGTCTGCCGGCGAGCGGAGAGGACGTGTTAGTGTTTTTTTTTTTTTTGAAAGAAAAATATCAAGCGATTTCTTCCATCCTCACGCCTGCATCTGTCCTCGCCCCCTTCCTCATTGCAATTTTCCCTCGACTCACATTCGCCCCAAAAATATTTCGTGATTTTTCCTCGTCTGGGTGGTAAAACGGCGTAGTTTAAAGCGCGCGGAATATAAAGCCGCCATAAGCCCCTACCTCGCGATCTATTTCTCTCTCTACTGCTATCCTCCCCCCACTCCTACGTGTACTCGAGAAATAGAGAGGGAGAGAGCGAGAGAGAGAGACATTCACGCTCGTCTCTATCCGCGTCGCGACGACGCTCTCTCTTATTGATCGTATTTGACCCGCTAACTGGCTGTCTCTCCGTCTCTCTCTCTCTCTCTCTTTCTCGCTCTATCCCCCTCTTTCGTGCGCCGTTTCCCCCACTCCTTTTCCCACTGTGTGATGTGATCAGTATACTCTCCGTCCCCCCACTCTTTCTCTTTCTCTTTTGCTCTCGCAGTGTGCGTTGTCTCGACCACGAACGTTCCTGCGACGAAAAAAAGCCCACGATCTTCTCTTCCTTCAGGGCTTTGTTGCCCCCGCCCCCTTTTCACCCTGCGTCCCCGCAACCCCTGTCGGGCTCGTATGTGTTGTTACCCGGCAATCTTAGATAATTCGACGTTTCAAACAGAGTGACCTCGTACGAATAATACCGTGAATAGACGAGAAGCAAATATAGTTAAAGAAAAAGAGACAAAAAACAAACGAAAACACAAGATCGCCGTCGAGCCGTGAAGAGGTGGGAGAACTCAAGAGAGAGAGAGAGAGAGAGAGAGAGAAAGAGAGAGACGGTTCTCGTAGTGTCGTCGGTATGGCTGTCCCAGCAGCTTCCACGCGGTTCAGTGACAACTATGAAGTCAAGGAGGAACTCGGAAAGTAAGTAAACAAACATGCTAAACCGTCTACGTTTGCACACGTGCACAATGCTCGTATGACGACTATATATATATATATATATATTTACGTACACTCGTATACATCATAGCGATCTATATAAGCAGAAACGTGACAGAGCACGGAGGAATTGACGATAAGTCCAGCTATGCAAAGAAAACGAGCAAAATTTGCCCGATGCGCTTCGGAATGCGAGGCACACGGGAAGAACGCCGCGTTTTTGTCGTGTTCGCGAAGCCGCAGCCGACGAACCGGAAGGAAAGCAGGCACGATTATCGCGGCACCTATATACCTATAGCTGTATAGCTGACACGCGTGTGTTTATGCGCTGCTGTGTTAGGAAGGGCAATGGTTGCGAGCTATCGCGAATGCCAACTTTATCATTTCAAAAACTGCCTACTCGAGACCGGGCTTCTCACGCAACGCGTGCTTTTTGTTAAGGGGCTTCACCAGTGTGAACGCTGAAAAATTGTATGATTTTCGCGAATTTTTTGGAAGACAAGTACTCAATTAAATGTTTCGGAAAATTAAGAATATATTTGGCTATATTTGACCTATATCACTTTTTTCATAGAAAAATATTGATCCAAACGACTTATGCGCTGCCTTCGGAGGCGCAAAAAAAAAGTTCCTCCACTGCTGACATGATTTCGGCCGATTGAGTAGTTGAAAGCGAAAAAGGAAAAAATGTCGTTAAACTGGAAGATATTTCCTGTACAATGACATAGGATTTTCGAAAAATATAAAAATCCAACAAAATGACGTAGTTATGAAAAAAAGTCTGTTTTCTTGTCTATAAAATGGTCGTTTGCTTCAATGCCAAATCGTCAATTTTCATGCTATTAAAAATATCCTACGTCATTGTAGAGTATATATATTCAAGAGTACTCAGTTCAAATTTCAAGTCAATCGGATAATTGCTCTTTGAGTTACAATGTCAGCAAATTTGAAAAATCTCGTTTCGAGAAAAACGCGTTTAAAGATTTAACTATGGACTTTTGCAAGACAAAATGATTGAGATACGGCCTTGACATTTTTAAAGGATATTCTTGAAAGTATAAACTCTCGAAAAAAGCAAAAAAAAATCGATTTTTCAAAAGTCACACTGGTATAGCCCCTTAATTCATCGCAACACTACTGATGAAGGATAATGATATTTTCCTTTTGCACAGATCGCTCCTGTAATACGTTGACTCCGAAGTTCCGTATTTAAATTCCATTACAACGTTTTCGCTGAATGTAGACACAACCACACACACACATTATGTTTTGAATTGTGCATCGGTGGAATGCAACGAAAATTAATTATTTTCACGAGATTCACGACCTCAATTAGCCAAATAATTATTTCGGAAAACGGTAAATATAAAAAATCTTAAACGAGAAATCCGAATCGTTACATTTCATCGATGTAAACTTCAACGTCATATATTAAAATCTCGGAAACTTAGCACAGTTTCTAATGACAGATTGGTAATTGTAATGCAATTATTATTGTACTTATTTGCAGTACTTATTTGCAGACATATTAACTGCGGTCGTTGCCATCACCGTCAAGCTCAAACGGTGATAAATTGCTAAGAATGTCAATATTAACTCTTACTTGCCACACTTCTGTAGATGCTTCTGTAGAAACTTTAAAACGAACTTCTGTTGGATATATATATATATATACACATACACAAGACAAAAAAATCAGCTTTTAACATTCGAAAATTCAATTTTTATTCAAGATTCCAGGAAGTGCAATGTAACCGGGCCGGGGGGGGGGGGGTAGTGGTGACGATGAAAGAGTACGATCCTGTACAATACTTTTCACCGACTAATGAGGATATTTCTTCCACGATGCATATCACCAACAGCAACAATTAATAAAAAATGGTAGTATTGAAAAAATACACAGAAGCACCGACAATAATAATTATGATAATTATTTTCATGGTAGTAATTGTTATTGTTACGATATTATTAATAATAATAACAACACTATTTTGAGACGATTGCAAACCATTTGCAGACCATTTGAACCATTAGTTTAATTTAGACGATTTAAACCATTGTAAATTTTAGCAACGAAGGTCTTTCTACAATTTTCCAGTATGATAATTTGACGGTCTGCAATTCAAATTTGGAAAAATATGTTTTACATAGTAGAAAAAATGAGGAAATGGAAGGATAAATATGAATTTTCGTCGCATTCCAATTATGCGAATTACAATACCATAGATTTTGCATCGTTCCCCCGAGCGCGGCGTGTAAGGAACACGGCGGGATCTATCAGCTGCGTGGATGTTATGACTAGTGGATTTCGTCTCTATCTTCTACTCGACGAGAGAGCGGGAGAGAGAGTGAAATTAGGAGAGGTAGGATACGTCTAGTAGTGATCCTAGAGTTTTCTCTCTCTCTCTCTCTCTCTCTCTCTCTCTTTCTTTAACTTATTGTCCGTTAATTTATCAGTCTAAATATTAATGTTTAGGAAGTTATATTAATATTGGTTTAGAATTAAGGCAGATTAGTTTTAAGGGTCGTTTGCACAGTCATCTCTAGTCGTTGCATCGTATAAATCTCCTTTGAAATATTGTTTTGATTTATACCCACTCATTTCGCAATCTTTATATTGTTTTTGGATTATTTTTACTATCCTGTATCTCTCTTGTTAATCGCAATTTGCCCCATGGTTGCTACCATGGCATATAATAAATAAACAATCAATCAATCATTCTCTCTCTCTCTCTCTCTCTCTCTCTCTCTCTCTCTCTCTCTCTCTGAATGCTTAAATTAAGAGGGCAGGGGTGAATTCGTTAGCGTTCAAGCTAGCATGTTATTGATTTGGAATTCAACGCAATTTTTTTTCTCTCCTAATACCCAACTTTTTCTGCTCATCTAGACGGCAGAAATCACCGAAACATTTTTGAAATTTTCGTTAGAGATCCATAACCTACACTTGCACGAAACGAGTTTATATAGTGGTAAAAATGAAGAAAAGAAAAAATAGAGAAGAATTTTCGTTACATTCCAACGATGCAAGCTTCAATACGATCAAGCTATAGCTGTCATGACGACTTGAAATATTATGTGTGCATATATATATATATTTCTTTGGCTTTACAAGAATTTCTACGTAATCCATTACTGATGGTAGAATACGAAATGTTTCAAGTCCGATCACTCTCATACACTTTTTCGTAAGCCAGCTTGCATTTTTTGCATCCGTGACTAAATTCCACCCTCAATTCGGAGCCGGCCGATCGTTTTGTATTATCGGAGCCAAAGTCAAGACTTCTTTTCCGGGATCGCACGTAAAATTTGTAGAAATGCGACACGTAAAAAAAGCCCACGAGCTTTACTTGCAAAAAAAAAATGTTCAAACAGTAGCTGCGAGAGTCGTGTGAAAATCGAAACATTCATTTTTTGTATTCGACTACGAAACAACAGTTTCGTTTATCATTAACGAATAATTCATTTTGGGGATAATTATTTTTTCTATACGTCTTGACGCTGCATGGAAAAAATGGAAGTGGAACGCTTTTTTTTTTAATTTCCGTCACGTTTCGTTGGCTCGCGATGCCTCATAAAAATGAGTGGACCAATTTTTGAACATACTATTCATCGATGAATATTAACAATACGATAGGCAGCATCACGGAGGCACACAAGGTCCAATCGTCTATGAGAATGAATTATTATCACGTTTTCGTTGAGTCAGCAGCCTCGGCACGGGAATATTGATTGGGATGTAAATTTCCTCGGGATGTTAATGTAAATTGCGAATATGGCATTATCAAGATTTGCGTCCTATCGCACTTATGAATACAAATTATTAAACTGGTCGACAATACGTCCGCCCAACAATTTCCATTCGAGAGTGGCAGATCGAACGCGGAGGCAAAAAAAAATGGTCGTAACTTCGTCGGTAACACGATGGAAAAGTCTTTCCGTGCCTTTACGACGATAGTTACAAATGTGTTGCGAGAATGATCATTTGGCATTTTTTTTCATGGCGTTGAAGCTTGCATCGTTGGCATGCAACGAAAGTTTCTTCCTATTCTTTTCATTTCTTCATTTTTATTATGATCTAGATTTTTTAAATTTATTGACGTCATAGATCTTTAATGAGGATGAGAAAAACCGTTTGGGACAGTTTTGAACCCGAAATTGGCAAAATAAATGTGAGCAATAGAAGAAAAATGAATGAAATTAAACAATAGACGAAAAAGGAAGGAATACAAAAACGGAAAACAGAAATCGTTGCATTTCAACGATGCAGACTTCACCGTCATTTTATTTCGACTTTGATGATATTTAAGACTGTGATGACCCAAAAATCTGGGTTATTTGAAAAAAATTGATTTTGAAGGAATAAGTAAGATAATTGAAAAGTCGTTTGGACATTTATTTATATGTACAGTGACAAACTTGTGTGCCAAATTTAATTTTAAAATATTAATAACTAAGGAAGTTATAAATAATCTCATGAAGGATCTTTGAACGCGAGCGGCGCAACGGTATACTTAATTTTGGTCGCTCGGTTTATTTGAAACAAAAAAAAAACAAGTTTTTTCTTCTTAAAATAAATAATATTGGCTTATAAGGGGAGGACGCCAATTGGGACCCACCGATTTCGCCCAAACCACGTGGGTAGAAAAAAGTGGGTCCCCACTTAACGTTTCCAAAATATTTTGCCCGAGTGGGCTGTAGGAAAGGGTAAGACGCTCTCCAAAGGTTTCCGAGTAGAGCTTGAGGGATATTTTTTCAACCATTTCCAAGTCAGCGGCGCAGCGCAGTGGTCAAGCGCATTGCCTGCATGCCGCCGCCTTTGGTTCGATTCCGCTGCAACCTTTTTTTTAAATTTCTCGCAATGTTCAACTATTTATTGTAGAATTTAAATATATTCAAGCAGTTAGTATAAACTAACTGCTTAGTGTAAACTAAGAAACGTTAAGTGGGAACCCACCTCTTTCTACCCACGCAGTTTGGGCGAAATGGGTGGGTCCCGATTGGCGTCCTCCCCTTGTTCGCCAATATTATCTATTTTTAGAAGAAAAAAAAACTTGTTTTTCTGTTTCCAATCAACCGAGCGGCCAAAATTAAGTACACCGTTTAATTAAGAATTTTCGGAATTTTTATTTTCACTAAAAAGTCCGAAAATTCGTGCAATTACTGATGTAAGTTGCTTTTTATTTATTATAAGAAATAATTTTAGAATTTTTATGGTGATATACATCGTTGAAAGATTTGAAACATACATATTTTTCACACCAGGCACATTTTATAGAAGCATTGTTTAAGCAGTTACATTTTTCCGAAACATGCTTCGTTGGAAAGCATACTTCGTTCAAGTTTTTAACTGTTTGAATATATTTAAATTCTACAATAACCAGTTGAGTATTGTGAGAAATTTAAAAAAAACGGTAGCAGCGAGAATCGAACTCAACCCAGCGGGGTGACAGGTAATGCGCTTGACCACTGTGCTTCGCCGCTGACTAGGAAATGGTTGAAAAAATATCCCTCAAGCTCCACTCGGTAGTCTTTGGAGAGCGTTTTAAAAATTACGAAAATTCTTGCAATTAATTACGTACGAAAGTCCTTGAAATTAATTAAGAATTGTATTTACGCAATTAAGGGAGACTTTGTCCTTGGAGTGCCATATTTCAGGTGTTTACATTTTATTTTTTTAAACGGAAACGAGTAAAGCTTGTTGAGTGCGGTTTTTTTCTTGCTTTCATTCATGATATACAGAACGTTAAAAAAAAAAAAATTTTTGAAAGAAAAAAAATCAAAATGGCGGCCGTTGCAGCTCCGCGAAAACAGGTCCTCAAATCGCGGGAGATAAACGGCTGACATCACTGATCAACCTCTTTGTTGATCTGAAACACAAATTCAAAGCATATTATCAATCTGTGACCCTTTGGTCATGGAATGACGGATGGGCTTTTCGTTTAGTACAAATTTCGGAAAATGGCGGCAATTTAAAAAAATCGAATTTTCGCGTTTTTTTTCGCATAAAAAGATAAATAATAAATGCAAAAATGTATCTATCGAAAAAACGATCCGTCATTCCGTGAAGACATATTTTCCGAGTATGCTCTCCAAATTTCAGGTCGATATGTTAAATACAGCGGTCAGGAGAATGTCAGCCATGTTTAAAAACGTGTTTTCGAGAAAAACGCGTTTAAAATTTTGTAATGTGTTTACACAAATGTGTTTATAATTACCGCCAATCGGCAATGCCTGGTCCATAGAAGCATCCCTCCTCTTCTTCTAGCTGCTCATGTTGAGCCGCTAACATCTCCCGCTGCTCAATCCGGGACAAAGTCTCCCTTAATTATACAAGAATGTAAGAAACGAATTTTTATTTACCCTTCCCTATGGCCCACTCAGGTGAAATATTTTAGGAACGTTAAAAGTTTTAGTAGCCCTTATATCGTTGTAATCATAAGTTAACCTTCAATCTGCGATTCCTGCGCCATACATTCGACCTTTCTCTTCAATTTGAATTGCCTCCAGCGACGATGGGATCAAAGTTTGGATCGTTCTAATGCAACGAAAATGCTTTCCAATCTCTTATTCTCATTATCATTCTAAATCTTAATTTGCGTATTTGTTGTAGATAGCTAAATAAGAATCTTAAGAAACGTTTGTGTGATTTGAGTAGCTCAAATCTACCGAAGAAAATTTGGTAAAAAAACAAATATTTCGTTGCACTCGAACGATGCAAACTTCAACGTCATCAAGCGACGAACGAGCGTTCGTCATTTTCGCACTAGCCCAACCCCTCAAATAGCTCAAGCTTGTAAATCGACAGGTCAATGTCGCGGTGGGTGTGAAATTTTTCTATGAAATATTTGAATAATATGGCAGTGCCAGCGTTTTCCGGTGACAAAAGAGAATGTACCCGGAGACTATTCAGTTCTCCGTGTATATTTTAAGGCTCGCGAGGCTCGCTGCTGCTATATACACCTTCATGCCTTGGAGCCGAAGCACACCGGCTATATATAAGCTCTCGTGGTCTTTGCTATATATTCTCTCTCTCTTTTCGTGGCTACTGCGTCAGTAAGTTCTCGGTCGCTTGGTTTCTCGTCTCTTTCTTCTGCTCTACGCTTCGTCTTCTGCTCCGGCTTTCAAAGTCTCTGCCTCTCTCTCTCTCTTCCTCTCTCTTCCTCTCTCTTCCTCTCTCTTCCTCTCACCCCTCAACGAGGGAGATTCACAGAACTCTTGGGAATTGTCACCGAATCAATACACACGACGACGTTCCCACTGTTTTATTTCCTCCTCTTTTTCTCGCTCCGTAAGCGTTTCGTCCGTCGCGCGAGACCCGCAAGTGGTTGCCGGAGGGAGTCTCTCGTGTCTGTCTCTCTCGCTCACCCGATATCTCGACATGCAGTGCCACGAAAATTCACGTCATAGCCTACCACGGTACCGTGTCGGTACTCGTATAATCAGATACAGTAATAAAACAAAAAGAGCCTGCGTGTATTTGTCAGGCGCGACCATTTAGGAGTGCCGAGTGTTTCAACGATGGATAACAAAGGATACTGATTTTATTTCATTGTTGTATAAACGTTCAACTTCGAACTCCATGAGTTCCACTTCGTCGCTTCAAAGTATATATATACAGCCGTGGGCAATAGTAT
This sequence comes from Ophion obscuratus, assembly GCA_964007375.1. NCBI lineage: Eukaryota > Metazoa > Arthropoda > Insecta > Hymenoptera > Ichneumonidae > Ophion > Ophion obscuratus. The sequence continues at coordinate 46,893,982 of OZ023312.1, forward strand.
TAGGCAGCCTGTAAATCTTCTAGCCGGACGAAAATCGAATATCTCGGCGAAAAATAAGTCGTAAATTAATTAGCCAAACGGGGTTTTGAAGCGGACAAAGCCAGTTTCGTTTCGTTTTTTTTAACTTTCATATTTGCGTTTTTTTTTCTATCCGGTACGTCATTTTGAAAATGCCGCTTTTTCACGATTTTCGCACTTTGCAAAATCACGTGCTGGACTTTGAAAAATGTTCTTGTTTTCTTGTTTTCTTGTTTTCTCGATCGGCTCTACTATACAGGGTGAGCCACATAAAGTGTTACAGAGCAATAGCACTCAAACTATTCATCATATACAAAAATATTTCAGACAAAAGTTTCAGTGTTCGAGAAGGCCGTCATACTGGACCACCCTGTTTTTTTTTATCGGTGAAGGCGCTGAAGCTACGTCAAGGTCAACTTCACTCTTTCAAATGGAACCATGTATTTTTTTTCGATGACATTATTACCGAATTTAAGACGAATTCAGCGACCTACAACACAAGGTCACAATGTCATCGAAAAAAAAATACATGGTTGCATTTTGAAAAGTGGACTCGACCTTGACGTAGCTTCAGCGCCTCCGCCGATAAAAAAAATAGAGTGGTCCACTATGACGGCCTTCTCGAACACTGAAACTTTTGTCTGAAACATTTTTGGTTATGATCAATAGTTTGAGTGCTATTGCTCTGTAACACTTAACGTGCCTCACCCTGTATATCTGTGACATTGAGGTCTGTCCGAAAAGTACGCGGCCTTGGGGTTTACCGATGTACCAACGTGTGCTATCGTGGAGAACCCGTATTTTGCACAAAAAAAAAAAAAAAAAATTGGCTATTCGTGTTTAGAAACCATTCAAATGATTCGTAAAGTGTACGGGGGCCCATTCTTAGCGGTGGAAGACGCTCGAAGTGCACATTTTTCGACCGGGAAGAAGCAATTCATCGTGAGTACGCTCCAAAAGGTGGGATGGTGAAGAAAGAAACGTATTAAAGGGAAGCCTTGAAAGATTACAGTAAGAAGAAAACTGCCAGTTTTGTGGTAAAGTGGCGACCGGGTGCTTCACCACAGCTATGCATCTGCCCATGCATCGCAACTTGTACAGCAACTTTTCATGATGCACAGCATTATTCAGCTTCGTCAACCGCCGTACAGTCCTGACCCGGCTCCATGCGACTTTCGGTTGTTCCCCAAACTGAAACATTTTCTCAAAGGAAGACGAATCTATAACGTTGAGGAAACACAATGGATTGCGACGAATCAGCTGTTAGGTATTTCAAAATCTTCATGTAAGGAGTGTTCCCGAAAGCGGGAGCATTGCTGGAAGAAGGTTATGGCTTCCACAGAGGAGTACTTTGAGGGGGACATAATCGCAAGCGACCAGAATTAACACCCTTTCTCCTGCTACGGCGTGAGATCGAGTACTTTCCGGACAGACCTTTTATACACTGGAACCTCTGTAAACGGAACTTCCACGGATTCAATCGTCCCCCACTATGTGCCGAATATCGATCGGTGTAGCGCATTGTGGGAGAAGCGCCAGGCCTTAGTTGGGGCTCAAAGCATGCTAGACAATAAGCGAGGGCTTTGAGCGGTACTGCAATCAGCTACCCCAGCTGCGCAGAGTCCGCTTGAGTGGATGATGCGCGACTTCAGTTTTTGCAAGTGCGAAGCGGAGCCGATCCAGCCGCTGTGCCAATTAAAGAGGTCCCAGTGTTTCGGATTTTGAAGTTTGGCCATTTTTGGTCGGGATCTTATCGCCCAAACGTCTTCAAATACGACCACATTTACAAATCCTTAATGAAAATGGTACTAAATCGTCAAGATTTCATTATTTTTGCCGAAAACGATTGGATACATATTAAGGAGGTTGGAGCGTTAGCCACAATCCAAGGTTAAATTTAATTTAAAAAAAATACATGTTATTGTTTACACTATACTGAGTCTTTACGAATTTTTTGAACTTTTTTCACCACCAAACACCAGAGATAAAAAATAGTTTAATGTATGTAATTTAACGTGCGGTTAGATGGGCAAGACTTTCACACTAAAGGTTATGTAATTTTTATTGTTATTTAGCACCAGGATAAACCATTTTTAACAACGGATTAACGCAAACTGAACCTTTGTGAACATTTAGAAAAAAAGAATCCTCATCTTGCCCATCGTAAAGCATGGGCCAATAATCTCGTGACGTAAATATGAATAGGCATAATTATGAATTACTCAAAATTTCATTGTGAATTGTATAAAACATTCGTTGTCGTAGTTTTTTCATAATAATCATCGATAATGTTATGTTTTTTCAAGTTGGTAGTAACACAAAAGTTTTTCTACTTTACGTAATGAAAATGTTAAAATGCATAATATTGCTCTTTAATTATATATTTAAAAAATTAGCATATATAGAATAAATCTGTACCACGTATGCAATTTTTTGAGGTTCATTGAAAAACAATGACTAAACCGTCATTTGACTCAACTGAATCGCTCCAACCTCCTTAATTGTGTTGGAATGAAACTTTGATTTTCTAACAGATGGCGCTACTCATAAACCACACGTGGCGCCACACACATACTCGATACTATTAACTGTTATTATGTTTTGAAGCATTGGCAGCCATCTTTTTAATTTAGTATGTTTTAATTTGCAATCGTGTAAACAATACATTTTTTTCGCTCTAAATATGTGGAATTACGTGCCAAACGAATAGATTTTTTTTAAACAAAAAAAAATTTATTTATTTTACTTCATCCACCTATAGCTGAGAAAGAGTTGAATTTTCGGGCTCGGCTTATAAGACTTTTTTGTAGAAAATTACTTTCTCTACAAAGTTCTCATCTAAATTTTTTTCGATATATGTAAAAGCTTAGGCGTTACAGCCATTTGAATAGATATTTTGCACAATATTCACTTGAAATAATGATGCCGCTGAAACTGTTTAATTTATGGCCATGGTTCAATGAACTTTATTGTGGAGTATCATATTTCCTATGAGAACCCACTTGGAAAATATCGCGATATCAAAATTCGCGGAGTGGTAACACTAATAATGAGAAAAACATTTTTTTCAATGTCTCTCAAATGGGAAAACTTCAATTTTGATTCGCGACCTCTAAATATTTTTTGACAACACCCCCCTTTCAAGAAACTTCGTTTTTAGGTACCAATTAAAGGTTTTCGGGCACGACGGGTCAGAAAAAAAAGTTACCCTGAAACGAATCACCCTAATATATATATATATATACTTTTTCGTGATTTCTTTTATACATTATTTACATCATCGGACCCTTTTACGATATTCTTCGTTGTTCATTGATTGGGGTTATGTTATTTGCGCTGTAAATATGTCAATGGTTGAATCTAAAAGTATCTCAGACGAACGCTTACGCCCTACTGGGTTTCTATGGTGGGACCTCTGGGTGATAAGTTGTGATGCTGTCCACTGCTCCAGTTCTACTTGTATCATTTCTGAATATTTGTATCGTTTACATTTGTTACACTCCACAATGTTAGATCATTGCAAAATAGGTGGATTAACAAAAGTAAATAACATTATGGATAAATAACATCAATGACTCAATTGCCTTCGCATTGAGAGCGATAATCGCATAGAATTACATAACTTTAAATTGTATTTGCCCGATCATTTGTTCCGGCTAGCGCGGCCGCAGTTGGCAAGTGTTGGCTAGGTCATAGCGAGATACCTACTTGAGAATTTTTGCATCCGCAACGTCATCTGTAGCTCAAGTCGCCTAGCCAACCGTGAGTCATTCGATGGAACTACACGTAGTCACATAACGTCAATGTGTCATTTGTGACCAAGATCAGCTGGGCAGTGACTAGACAAGGGCTGGATAACAAAACATCCACAATATTACTAGCTCAAAGCGAGCCAACCATTGGTCGGTTCGTATAGGGTCGATTAGGCGAGCCAGTTACTAGGTCGTAACTGACACACGATTTTTACTCGGGATAATGGTCACACTGGGTGAAATGCACCCAGCCAAGTTCCAAATGGTTGCTGTCTGAAAACTATCAGCCCGATCGGGATTGCAAAAATACTCGAAAGTACTTTGAACATCCTAGAACATGTGTAAAAAGTCAGTATGTAAAAATTCAAATGACAACATGTTTTTAAAAAATCGTCACTGGGTCAATTTGTCAAAAAATACACCTTTTCACTCAAAAAATCATAACTATCTGAATTTTCGATATTTTCAAGTAAAATTGGAACAGGATACTCGTCAGATATGGTATTTCTAGGGAAAGAATAGTGGCATAGTGGCACTTCAAACCCGCGCCTCCTGGAGGGCCGACCTTTAATGGAAATTAGGACCCATAGGTATTCAGACCCAAAGTAAGGTCTGGGTAAAATTTACCCACGGTGACCAAGGTGGGTTAAAAACTGTTTTCCCACGATGGCATGCAGAAGTTGCGAAAAAATCGGGAAAAAGCTATAGCGAACGATGGCAATTCCATTCAATAAAATATCTTTAACCATTTTTGCAAAATAAATGGTTACTTTTGCACAAAATCGAAGTTTCATTCGGACACACCTATTGCATATACGAGCCACCTCTACTCGCATTTGCTATTACGTTTATCTATTCTCTACTTGGAGATTGACGAAAAACATTGCTATTCGTTTTCGAGGCATCAATACAGCGATTTTTTACTTAATTCGTCTTTTCCTTTTAAAATCGCATTCGGGAGTTTGTGAGGAGTACAGCACTTTTCATCACTGTTTTTTTTTTAGTCTTTTTTTCTTCGAAAGTGCATCACGCTGTTTTTCGAGTGCAGCGCCACCCAAAGGCCACTAAACCTTGTCCATTTGCCCTCGGGATTATAGCCGAACAGTTTTCGAATGTTGGCTTTGGCAGAGACGGAATTGTCCGAGCGGACCATCCGCCCTGACATTTAAGAGCGAGGTAAATATTGAACTGCTCCGTTGGATATGGATTTGTGTCTGTGGGTGTGTATGCGCGCGTGTATGTGTGCGTTAGAAGAGAGAGCGAGAGAGAGAGAGAGAGAGAGAGAGAGAGAAAATATACACTGACACAGTGATCTGAGTGGATTTGATCGATCTGTGGGCGGTTGAAATGAAAAATTTAAATTTCAAGTCTCCGCCCACAAATTTTCCACTTTTTGCACTCCCCACTTGCATTTGTCACCGATTTTCACTAAAGCTCAAACATTTTCTTAAATTATGCAACCCGACAAATAATCCCATATAAAATAGTTTACGAATTTGCATTAAATTGTTTTTACTTTTGGTTCCGTATTCATTATTCTTACGAAATGACAAAAAATAATACACAGTTTGACTCGGTTCGAGGTAAATATTTATTATTTGTATAGTGAAATATAGAAATTTGTACGCAGAAAATGTTAAAAATTATCGGACATCACTTATTATTGTTACCAAGTGATTCAGTGTAAAAAGTACTTTGTTGAGAAATGTTGGGATTCGCGATTTTTAAAATATGCCTACGACTTTTCGGACACCCTGTACGGAGAAAATGAACGCTGAATACATTTTTTTTTCTTTTACGCTGAATATCGCGTGGCGCGTCGTAAAGTCAAGCTCGTGCACTCGGTAATTGATACGAGCATTCGAGGATAAATTGATTGATTTCGATACGCCACGCGTTCGTGCTCCGGTCTCCCGCTCTTGTTTCGTCGCTACGCGTCGACGATGAGAATACATTAACGCAACAGGAAAATACACGAACGAAACATCATTCAAATCTCGAGGAGCAAATGGGCAATTAGATTCTTATGATCGGCGTACTTTCCAACTTAATTGATTATCGATATTGAGTGCTTGCTCGGCTCTCGAGATAATGAATTTTTCTTGTACGGAACGGAAGAGGATGAACGTGTTCTGGCCTAGGAGATAATTGTTTTTTTTTAAATGCAATGAAACTTGACTGTCCTCGAGATTTTTTTCACGCAGACGAATGTCTTTTCACTGTCTTCCTTTTTGTAGAAAAAGAAGCATTATCTGTTTTCCTTTCTGATTCTTCTCGATGATTTTATTTCCTGTTACAAAGTTTTTTCTTTTCTGATCGAATGAATTATCGAAGAAAAACGTTTTTTTTCACCATTTTTGGCAAAAAAATAGTAAATATCAAAATTTTAAAAAATCCTTGATATGTGCTATAGCTATAGTTGGAAAGAATGTGTGGTTAAAATTTCATAAGCATCGGTTCAATTATCAATTGGTAAGGATGATTTTATCGACAAGCCGTCGGAAAGCGTCGTTTAAAATGTCCCTATGCATTTTTACGAAAGTAATTTTCAAATACATGTTTTATCCACAGCACTGGAAGTCTGATCTCAGTGAAATATTAATATGTTTGTATCTCAGCACACAAGGAATATTTCTAACAAAATTAAAAAAAAAAAAAAAACAATTCGGGCCAATCCGGAAGTTCGATGTGAATGGTTTATCGTGAATTTATATCCTTCGTACTTAATAGATTTTTCAGACAAGATGCAAATTTAAGGTTTGATTTGATGTGATTAAAAGCGTTCGACAGCAGCTAAATCGAACTATTGTTCCAAAATAATAGGATGGTAAAACTGTACGCTCATCAAATCTAGTATGGAGGACCGTATTGTTTGATCTGTATATTGAATACCAATATACAATAGCTTCGGAAAGTAAAAAAAAAAATTGACAAATAAACTAGATTTTAAAAGTCTAAATTTCTCCAATCATGAAGAAAAATTGATATTTAAATTTAAGTTCATGCTTACAGGCACGCCTTCCTCTTAACGGACATAGCTGGGGCTCCGCGTAGATTTTTTTTATCATTCGGAACCGTCTTGGAGGGCGGCGCGATCAATTTTTTTTACCCATATCAAGGGCCACCCTAATATATATATATCCCCTACCGAAAATTATCTTCTGATTCCTCATTGAATCATCTTTTCCGTCATAAAGAATGTATCAGTAATCTTCTATTCACCTCGATCGATCTCTGCCAACTATGGCAACCCTTTGCTTATAACAAAAGAGAATCATTTTTCTCTTTTTTTCCTCTCTTCCTTCTATTAGCTTTTTCTCTTCCTGTATCTGTATAGCTCTCATATATTTTTCAACAACAATAACGACCGCCATCTTCGTATTCAGGAACGTTTATAGTACTTCCGATCGTAAAGAGTCTCGGTCGACGGTTTGGCGTCCTCGAGGGGACTCTAGGGGCATACATGTGTATGTATCTATGTATGCATGCACATGTATGTGTACATACAGTGCTCCTGGTACTTCCGTCTACTTCCAATGGCACATTTCCACATATTCGTAACATTACTCACGACAACACTCGAAGTGCTTCAAATTTCCTGAATTCTATTACAATCTAGTCACGCAGTCTGTGATATAACCGACAAATACATGAATAATTTCGGCACTTGCACAAGTGAATTTTTTTCATTCGCCATGTCTAGATCGGTACAAAGATGGTGTATAGAATTTTTCGCTCACTTCTCATTTTCCTTCAATACTGATCTTATCACACAAATGAATTTGTCAAATCGAGCTAAAATACGGCATTATTTTATTTTATATATTATTTTATCCTATTTTATATGTCAGTGGCGCCTAAATTTATTTTTGACAAAACGATGTTGAATGTGACGATGATTATTTTTAATGATTTTTCCAAATAGTGGAAATTGTCATATAACGAGCGGATTGGGGAAAGTGTTCGCCAGCCCGGCCGTTTTGTCTGGAACACAGTACATGGAAATTTAACTATGGCCCCGCGATGTTATCAAGTGCAATCCAGAACACTCGCAAGTTGCACGGTACTTTGCGCAAATCGGGAAAAAAATATTACGAGTATAGAACAACGAGGAAATGGGACATCAAGTAGTCCGAAAAGACCACGAGACTGTGAAGCTAAGGAAAAAATGAAATAAAACGGCGAGACATTTGCCAAAGGGTCCTTCTACTCTGAAGTTTATAGGGCAATCACTCCTCTTTTATAAGTTACGAGATAACGCCTCTCCGCTTCCGCTTCTTCGTTTTTTTTTTTTTTTTCGTTTCTTTCACGAACCTTTTTTTCCTTACCAGACGAATCCTCCGCGGTCATGATTTTCTTTCCTGTCGCATTTTATTTTCCTCCCCTTCGCGCCGCCATTTTTTTTCATGCATTATGCAGAGAATTCGATGTGCTCGGTCATTTTTAAAAGTTCCTCTTACACTCACGAGGGAAGTTCGCGGGGTTCTAAACATTTTCGCGAACTTTCGGAACCCGTGAGCCAGATGCATGACTGACTTTGCGTGCATGCACGCCGTAGGCAGGGAATATTATATCCGGCGACTTACGAGTACGGCAAGGAATGGCGAACGAAGGCAGAGAGAAAGAAAAAAGCTGACAAAAAGAAGAATTAGGTCCCCTACGAGGGTGGGGTAAAAAGTTTCCGGCCTGACCAAGAGATGGTGCCACTAGGTCTAGTTTTGGAGCGGCGTCCTACAGTACCATTCCTACCGAGCTTGTATGTACAGTTTCAGCCCAATCGCTACGTTAGTTTGCGTTTGAGAGCACATTGCGCGAGACGCTTCCGTTGTTTTCGTAAAAATGGAAAAATGGGAAAAACGTGCTGTCATCAAATACTTCCATTTGAAAGGTTTTACACCAAAACAAATAAAAGAAGAGGTGGATTCAGCACTAGGAGACTCCTCCCCATCATATTCGACTATTAAGCAGTGGGTTTCTGAATTTAAAATGGGTCGTGTGAGCACCTCTGACGAGCCTCGGTCAGGACGGCCCGTTGAAGTCACAACTTCAGAGATGATTGAGAAAATCCATAAAATAGTGTTGGAAGACCGCAGGTTGAAAGTGCATGAGATAGCTGAGACCTGTAAGATGTCAGCTGAACGTGTGCGAAATATTTTGCACAACCATTTGAACATGGAAAAGCGGTGTGCAAGGTGGGTGCCGCGTTTGCTAACGCTCGACCAAAAACTGCTTCGAAAAACCATTTCTACCGACAATTTGGCGCTGTATAGGCGTAATCCAAACGAATTTTTGCGTCGATTCATAACTGTTGATGAGACATGGATCCACCACTACACTCCTGAAAATAAAGAACAGTCAAAACAGTGGGTTGGAAAAGGGGAACCAACCCCAAAGAAGGCAAAAACAATTTTATCGGCAAACAAGGTTATGGCTACTGTTTTTTGGGATGCGAGAGGAATTGTAGACATTGATTACCTTGAAAAGGGTAAGACTATCACTGGTCAATACTACGCAGAGTTATTGCAACGTTTGAAGCAGGAGGTGCAAATTAAACGACCTCATTTGGCGAAGAAAAAAATTTTGTTTCATCACGATAACGCACCAGCGCATTCGTCGATTGTTGCCATGTCCAAAATCCACGAATTGAAGTTTGAATTGATGCCGCATCCTCCCTACTCTCCAGACTTAGCCCCCAGCGACTATTACCTGTTTCCTAACCTCAAAAAATGGCTTGGCGGAAAAAGATTTAAGAGCAACGAAGAAGTTATCGAAGCTGTAAATCAGTATTTTGAGGAGCTTGACGAATCTACGTTTAAAACTGGTATAACTAAATTAGAACACTGTTATGAGAAATGTATCAGTTTGATGGAGATTATGTTGAAAAATAAAGCAAAAAAAAATTTTGAAACATCGTTTTTCTTGGTCAGGCCGGAAACTTTTCACCCCACCCTCGTATGTCAAGAAAACCAAAGCCATGCTTCCATCCATTCTTCCATGGTCTATGCCGTGCTTCCCTTTGAGAGGTCTTGATAACCCTATATTTTTATTTCCAAAAAGCCACATGGAATTGCCATTTGCATTGATAAACTGAAATTCACAAATGCCGAAGATTCTCTCCCTAGATCGCGAAATATTGCACCTCGCGACGTGCGAACGGAACGGAATGAGTTCCAGATCTGAAATTTGGATATTTTGTGTAGAATGTTGACCCAAAACCGAATATTAAATTAGAAATTCGATTAAGTTACTTTTCATGGGGGTCGCATACATGAAAAAGGAGCAGATTTTTTCTTCTTCTTAAACTGGCATGTGGGGTGTCATTTTAGAAAGCACATTGAGTAGAGTACAAATATATTGGGAGTACAAATAAGTCTCCGCAGTTTGACAAAAGATGGCCCCATCAGGAGGTTATGGTTGAAATGGTCAGACGTAAAACGTCATATCGTAAGGTTGGAAATCTGGCAAGACCATGACCTTGAAATATTAGCGGTTTTGTACCAGCATCACATAATTTTTTCGTGCGAAAATGTCGAGTTTTGTGCCGAATAAGCGTCATTTGCGGGAACTTTTGATTTACTTCTTTAATTTGAAGAAGTCTGCAGCTGAGGCCCATCGATTGCTTGTAGAAGCGTATGGTGAGGCTGCATTACGTGAGAGAAGTTGTCGTGAGTGGTTTAAAAAGTTTAAGAACGATGAGTTTGACGTCGAAGACAAAGAACGTAACGGAAGGCCGAAAGTGTACGAAGACGCGGAATTGGAAGCATTATTGGAGGGAGATTCGTGCCATACGCAAGAAGAACTTGCACTTACATTAGGAGTGACTCAACGAGCAATTTCACATCGTTTAAAATCGTTGGGAATGATTCAAAAGCAAGGAAATTGGGTCCCATATGAACTGAAGCTGATACACGTTGAACGCCGATGTTGCACATGTTAAATGCTGCTTGCCAGGCATAAGCGAAAGGGTCACTCATAACACTCAATTGGGAAGTTTTCCCCCACCCGCCGTACTCACCAGACATTGCTCCCTCTGACTGTCATTTATTTCGATCGATGACTCATGGTCTGTCTGAGCAGCACTTCACGTCATATGAAGATACCGAAAATTGGGTCGATGTGTGGATGGCCTCAAAACATGAAGCGTTCTTCCGACGCGGTATCTATATTCTGCCAGAAAGATGGGACAAAGTAGCGGCTACCGATGGGCGATACTTTGAATAAAACATAAAGTACCGTTCTTTCACAATAAATGCCGAATTTTTTATACAAAAAACGTCGGAGACTTATTTGTACTACCAACATATTTTTTCTTTTATATCTTCAAAAAAATACGAAATGGGGAGCCGGCAAAGTTGTCAGTTTTAGACAATTTTTCTTACGGGGTCTATCTCAATAACTAAACTATGTAGGAATTTTGAATTTCTATATATTATGTACCATATACTGTATTTAAACAACAAATACTGAAAACGCCGATTCATAATGTAGTATATATAATAGTTTATTGTATACATAACACAATAAATTTATAATAAAAAAGTATAAAATTATTGTTTTTTAAATATATACGATACCAAATGACTTATTTTTGGAGCTGGTGCCAGCCAAGGAGAGATTGACGTCACGCAAGAAACGAGATTGCAACTTTAAAGATCGTGTGTTTCATTTATTTTTCTTCGCCTCCTTTTTCTGCGGCAAAATGTGACAATATTGACAATTGGATGGTACTGACTCCAAAAATAAGTCATTTGGTTTTGCAAATATTTAAATAACAATATCATTATATATTTTCATTATTACCTTACAGTAGGAGTGTACAAAGTTTTCTTTAGCTATCATCATCCCATATGGTTTCAGTTTAGTACTACCTAAGATCTAAGGCAAAAAAAGCATTACCTAATTAAATATCTAGTTAACAAAAAAGTTAATTGATCATATTTACGGAACCCTCATAAAGCGATGCCTGCCTCGCAGTTGGCCGAGCTTAAAAAAAAATTCACCCTGACGGTGAAAATGAATGCTGCTGTTTTGTTAGAATTCGTGTGTCATCGCATACGGTTAGCAATATAAATATTTTCATCGTGATTATAATAATCCCTCTTGCGGTCTTTGCGGTGTAGAATTATAATCGAAACACAACGATATACGTAGACACGCACAAACGTAGAGGTTGATTTTATCTGTACATGTATGGATCTCCCAATGAGACGTGGTTGGGCTTCACTATCGTGCGGCTTACAAACAGGTCGGGAATTGTATTAGGGGCATCAGGTGAACGTCAAAGGGGTGGCGGAACGAGGTGTCTCGGTGCAGTTGCCGTACCGATGTGCCCTCAAGCATATACATGCCTATATTTATATACATACATGTTCAGTATGTATTGATATTCTCTCTCTCTCTCTCTCTCTCTCTCTCTCTCTCTCTCTCTCTCTCTCTCTCTCTCTCTCTCTCTCTCTCTCTCTCTCTCTCTCTCTCTCCCCCCCTCTCTCTCTCTCTCTCTCTCTCTCTCCCCCCCCCCTCTCTCTCTCTCTCTCTCTCCCCCCCCCCCTCTCTCTCTCTCTCTCTCTCTCCCTCTCTCTCGCCATACACAAAGGTATTCTGATTCAAGCTTCTTGTTTGTTCTACTATACATATACCTATAGATGTCACAAATATATTGCACATACAAACGCATTCCGAATTGTCCCTCAACGTTTATCATGCATTCTACTCCACTTTGTGGCTACCATTCAACGCCAAATTCGATCACCAACCCCAGTGCCCCAAACCGCTCCATCTACGATTTTTCGAGCTTCATTTTGAACTTTTCGGAACGCTGCTATACCCCCGACAAATCTTCCTCTCCCCCTTGACTTTGGACAGTCATTGTGAAAAGAGAAGAACTAAATGAATGGACAAAAATGGCTAACACGAAGCCGAGAAACGGTACAATTCGCATTTTTATTTTTGCGAGCCTACGGAAAATCACATTAGTTGGATTCAAATGCAAGGGGAATAACAGCGTTCACCGTCGTCGTTCCACACACGAGTGCATCGTGCGGATATATGGCGTAGTTTTTGTTCGAACCAGGTCTCATTGGGGAGGATATCAAGTTGCGTATATGCTGCACGTAGTTGACGCGATTCTTTGCAAAGTACATTTGTACGACGTTGCTATGCAGATAATCATGTTGCTCTAACATTTGTATCATTATTATTGCTACTACTACTTCCATTATGGTTATTGCTGTTGTTGCTGTTGCCATTTGCAACTTGCGATGTGCAAAAAGTACGTTCGAGAACGAGACGAGCGAAGAGGATCACAAATAAATTTGACATGATTGGCAATTTAAAAGTGGATCATTGGGACGCTTGCTATGCATAATAATGGCGATAATAATAATAATAACAATAATGGCGATGGAAAGAAGAACAACGATATTGTGTTCCCGTTCAAGGAGAGGAATATATGCCTAAAGGCATGCCCGAGAGGGGACAATGAATGTGAACTACGATATTGTGGATGACGGTTCAGCTAGTTTGGTCTATATGCATGAATGTGTGCGCGGGTATGCTCGCGCGTGTGCCTGTGTGTGTGTGTGTGTGTGTGTGACGAGGATACGAAACGTGACGAGAAAAACAATATTTCCGATAATATTTGCATATAAAGAGACACCCGTGCCAGACAGAATGTATCAATCGAGAATGCGATGGGCATACAAGAATTTATTGATCATGTGTGTCCATACTGTGTTTGTGCGTGTATGGATATATGTATCATTCATATTATAAAATTGTAAGGGGGTGTACATTCATTTTTTATACTGAAATTCATTTGGTTGCGTTGAAATACGATGCTGAGACATCTATATAACTTTTAGTGGGATTTTTTCTGCGCGTCTGTTGAAGAGAAGTTGATCTGAGAACGTCTGAAGCTTTTCCTCGACGGTTTGCTATGTGAAAATAGAGGCTTCCAGAATTTCCCTGCACCTCCTCTCATCTCGATCCGCCAGGTTGAACCTGACAACATCCAATTTTCTTTCTGAAGTGTCCCTGGCGCGCGCGATAGACTCAGCGGATCTGCATAAGCTTGGGGCCTAAAAACCGGTCAGTTGTCAATATTTTTTTTATGAACATATTGGGAACTCGAGGACGGGATTCTGCAGGCAGTCAATACGTAGTCTTGCCAAGATTGAGATGTTCTTTTCATTAGAAAATATTGATAAACAATGAGAAGTTATTATTATTTAAACAAAGTGCCGCCGTTGTTGCATGGCTTGTCGGTACAGGCGGTTCTGGCAACTACGGTGATCTGAAATGAAGAATAAAAAATATACTTTTAGTAGAATATTCACACTTTGGTATGACTGAATACTCTTCGGAAATTTTGAAAGCTATGGCAAAGTCAAGCTGTCGAAGAAGGTTTGTTTTTTGACAGAAAATTCACTTTATCATTTGAAACAATAAGATAACAATCTTATTGTTATTACTTCTACTGTTATTATTCACTTAATCTGAAGATAACAATCAGATAGACAAGCATATCAAAAAATCATGCGGTCGTACGATAGAAAATGTTATGAAATATGCTCTTTTCGAATTTGAAGTGAATCGATCGAATCAATTTTGCGGTACGACTGACACCTTTTTGTAGAGCATAGTTTTGAGAAAAGCGCAAAAACAGACAGTTTGATTCTTTGTTATATATTGACATTAAGATCCTAGGCTACAAAACTATGCAATAAAAAAATCGTATCTAAAAAGTTCTAGCTTTTGCAGACCCCTCAAACATGAATAAAGGAGACAAGACTGAATTTAGCATCGTTGGATTGCAATGGAAATTAAGGTAGTTCCTCTGCGAAAATCTCAACCAAAAGTTTACATACCATGTTCATGTTTAAAAGAATGATAATTGGTTTAATTAGTAATAAATAAAATCAAAAACTACGCAATATTGACTCCGTACTAGTAGATAATACGATGGATGTCATTTATTGCCGTAAAATATATTTTATATTGTGTTTTTGATCTACTATTGCCAGTGAACTTTTTGCCGGGACTGTCCAGGCTTTGCCCCAATTGTTTTTTTTCCAGGCTTTGCCAAGCTTTGCCAGGCTTTGCACCAAAATTGTGAGGGCTTCTCATGGTTATATCTTGGAAACTAGATGGTGAATGATTCTCATTTTTTTTTCACATTATTCGTGATATCTTACTCTAGCTTATCCTCGTTTTTTTATCAATTTCTTAATTTTAGTTTTGGCTGTAGAATTAATGATGCTCTGTTTGCCCATCATAACGCATTTGTTACGTGTAAACCAAGCCAACTTTAAGTGTAAATATCTCAGGTCTGGGGTGGTCAAACTTATTCAAATCGCACAGATGTTTGGATAATGTATTAAATAACATATATGTCAAATTTCAACCATTTCTTAATTCGACTCTCCTGTGGAGGTACTACCTTAAGCTTGTTCAGGTTTTTGTTTGCAGATTTTGTCGACAGAAATTCTTTAAGATACACATCTGGAGATACAAAATATAAATTTGCAGACTCTTCTAAATACTTATTTAGATATCTTCTGCGCAAAAATGTTTTGCTTAATTATAAAAATCAGGAAATGGTGATATAAAAAGAAACTTTCGTCATATTGCAACGATGCGACGCCATTAAGGAGGTTGGAGCGTTAGCCACAATCCAAGGTTAAATTTAATTTAAAAAAATACATGTTATTGTTTACACTATATTGAGTCTTTACGAATTTTTTGAATTTTTTTCACCACCAAACACCAGAGATAAAAAAATAGTTTAATGTATGTAATTTAACGTGCGGTTAGATGGGCAAGACTTTCACACTAATGGTTATGTAATTTTTATTGTTATTTAGCACCAAGATAAACCATTTCTAACAACGGATTAACGCGAACTGAAACTTTGTGAACATTTAGAAAAAAAAAAATCCTCATCTTGCCCATCGTAAACCATGGGCCAATAATCTCGTGACGTAAATATGAATAGGCATAATTGTGAATTACTCAAAATTTCATTGTGAATTGTATAAAACATTCGTTGTCGTAGTATTTTCATAATAATCATCGATAATGTTATGCTTTTTCAAGTTAGTAGTAACACAAAAGTTTTTCTACATTACGTAATAAAAATGTTAAAATGCATAATTTTGCCCTTTAATAATATATTAAAAAATTAGCATATGTAGAATAAATTTGACCTCGTATGAATTTTTTTGAGGTATATTGAAAAAAAAAATGAATAAACCGTCATTTGACTCAACTGAATCGCTCCAACCTCCTTAAGGCAGTTGCTAAATTATTTTTGAAGGGTGGGGACAGAAACGATGTTCCTATGCTAATACAGTGTGTGACGTCACCAGTGTCAACTCATCGCAGGCAAATATTAATGATGTGTACGAATGAATATCGCGAAAAATTTCAACTGAACGGTACTTAATTGCAATTATTATTTACAAATATGTTAATTTGAAAGAGTCAGGATTATCAGAAAATTAATTTTTCACGTTTAACACTCCCATCAAAATAGACACGAGCTTTGGCAACGTCGCACGGTTCTCCCGTAATTCGAGGCGGTTAGATTGACTGCAGTGTCTGTCACAGGTCGCAGCTGTGTTACGCGCGTTTTGTGCCGGTCGGTGTTTTCCGAGGTTATGTTAGAGCAAAAGGAGGCAACTCCTTTTGCTCTGATTCATAAAAAAAAAAAAGATTAATGCACTGCAATGTTTCCGATGGAAAAGACGATTTAGTGCTCGTGCCCGCAAGCATCGTACTATGCTCAGTGAAGCTAGGAAAAAGGGAATACATCATAACAAATAAATGAATAAGTTCCCCTTAATCGCATTTGCGCGTAAACGTATTCCGACTTTGTCACATTTCAATACATACGTCTCAACAAGCTTCACTTTTTCGTAAAACGGTGGCATATTATTCATACATTCTTATTAATTTGATCGGTAACCTGTTGTTCCCTTTCGGTGATATTGTTCTGTATACTATCCTGGACACAAAATTCGTTTTTGGGGTTACTTCCTTTACGTACGCGGAAGGTACACGCGAGAAACTGAAATGGTAACGACGTTGCCCCGTACAACCAATGCGATCGAGGAGGGATTGAGGTAAACTTGAAAATTTAATAAACGAGTGCGGAAGCCTTCGTTTCCCTTTCGCCAGCATATTCAGAGAACATTTACCATAACGACTAGTAAAATTTTCATTAATATGCATTCATTAATATTCATTTCAACACGAATCGAAGCCGATTCCTCAACAACACGTTTCATTAATATCTATTCACCCCAATATTTTAAAGCAACACCCTCAATGGAGCTCTCCAGTAGATGCTCGATGTGAAACAGTTCAACTAGCTTTAATCATTATGTGACTCACAATGAGTTCTTGATGATTTTGTTTTTGGTGATGCGACGATGAGTATGTATACGGCTATATGAAAAACGTGTTTCATAATAACCTTGGCATATAATCCCTCGTACGGTACGACCTTAAAATCCATTTTCACTATATACACTGTAATCCCCCGAAAAAGCTTCAAGAGAAATATCCGGGAAAAAATGCGGTGCGCGCTTCCCAGCCGGGACTCGAACCCGGGACCTTTCGATTGCCGGTCGACTGTTCTGACCACTGAGCTACGCCAGCCCGCTTACAACTCACTTCTCTCAGATAGTCTCCGTATTCGTAACGCAACGCTACATGTATCAAATTTCCGTCACAGACACGAGCGAATGTGCATATCCATAAGTAATAGCAACCAAGAAGTTACGGCATCTTTAATATTTGTTTTAACATAACCCTTTCGCCTCCTGATGCATTGACGAGTGGTAGAAACAAATAGCCGCACTTATGATCACACTATGTAATTTTTTCGGTGTTCTTGCGCATGTCTTCGGGTTTTTAGGATCTCTATTCTCCAAAATGAAATAAAACAAAATTTGCCTGTCTATATTTATAGATGATGATCACATGTGCATAACGAAAAACGCTCTCGGCACTCTTCGCGAGGAACCGCGGTGGCCCAGGAACCGGGAGGGGGGGATTATATTTTGAGAGAAATCGCGACGCTAGTCGTTCGTCTTACGGGAGTTGGTCATGCTTCTCAGATAATGGACTTGCTCTTTGTTTCTCTCTCTACCGCTTCTTTCCCTCTCGGTCTCTCTTTCTCCATCCAATTTCACCACGTTCTCGCGAGGTAGCCAAGCCGGTTTACGGCGCTGGCAGTAAATTATCAATTCGTAGCGAAAGCTCAGCTATGATGCTTCATATATATATATATATTTGTGTGTGTGTGTGTATATTTATATATAAACTTTTGCCCGTAAGTGCTTCTCTGAAAATACATTTTTCTCTCATTTTTCGTTACATTCAATTTTCTTCACCGGGCATATTGCATCAATAATTCTTGCCTTCGCAAACAGTATTTCGCACTGGAATTTCTATCGACTGTGGGCACCGACAACAGGGTGGCCGAATTGTAACCGCAGTCACGTCGCAACGAGCACACTCTTAGGTCTT
The DNA here is from genome assembly GCA_964007375.1 of Ophion obscuratus. Classification (NCBI taxonomy): domain Eukaryota; kingdom Metazoa; phylum Arthropoda; class Insecta; order Hymenoptera; family Ichneumonidae; genus Ophion; species Ophion obscuratus. Next base: position 46,912,284 of record OZ023312.1, read on the forward strand.
CGTACATATTAAGCGAGAAGAAACGAAAAAAAAACGCGCCTGGTCTTTGTCCAGCGCAGGATATGAAGTTTTAGCATCGCGACATAAAAATTATATACGCTGATTCTTTTGTCTACGTACATGCACATGCAGTCGCGCAGCCTAAATATCATAATAAAAATCGATGCGCAATCGATCTCTCTAACTCGAGTCGAGAAATTTGCTCTTTCGGTTCTTAGTTTTTTCTCGTCACACCGTTTTATATATAGGCAAATGTTTTATTGTTTATTTTAACCCTTAATCCGTGAACCTGGGTCGTTTTCGTCTTGCCCAAAGTCATTTTCTTCGCAGGTTGCTTAATATACATTGAAAAAATAAATAAAAAATAAGAAAAAAAAACCCTATTGTCCCTTGAGAAGTACGGCCTAAAGATTGGCCATGAATTTTTTCTGATTTTTTCATTGACAATTGTTGGTTTGGTACTGCGAAGACGAAAACAAGCCAAGTTCACGGGATTAAGGTGCCTCAAATACCTTCACGGATTGAGGGTCAAATTCTTCAATTGCGAGGACCGCTCTCATAGTAGCCTATTGTCATTATACTCAACATTATATACATCTTCATATCTTTGAGATGATTTTGAGATGTATTTCAGTGGATTTATATGAAGATCGTTTTAAGGATCGTCCCGACCCCTCAACCTATGCTTCTGACAAAATGTAACGAACAATGGTCAAAACAGCTACATGTCCTCACATAGCCATAGATATAGCGGATTCAAAATGGCCTTTATTTACTATATATATGCATATGTAAGTAGATAGTATCAGTTTCCTGGTTCTGCCGTCGTTGTATCTTTTCGATCGGGATTCACATCGCTTCCCCCCGAGTATTTCGTAATCCAATCCATCTCTCTTGGCGTCCATCGTCCATTTAATTATGGTTTCCTCAGCGTTAATTTAATTTGCAAGGCAGATCGGATTTCCACAAGCGCTGTTCCGCGTCAACCCCCACTCCCGCGGCCCCATCTTGTTCTAATTCCAAGAGTCGACGGATGAGTGAATGACAGAGTGGATCGGTCAAAAAAGATTTTCCACCGCGAACACCTTTTTTTTTTCGTATTATACGGTGCGATTATTTTTCTCACATTTCGTGCTCGTCGCACCGGGTGAACCGAGAAGATTAACGAAAAATGTTCGTGCGGGTTTTAATTGACCTTTTGTTGTTGAACATTTATTTCGTAGGTTTGTCGGGAATGGAGTTTAAAGCCCTATCGTATTGAGGGTTGTACACCGAGGTTATTATGGGAGACTCGTTTTCTAAAGAGCTTGACACTTACGCATAATTCGTTCACCAGAAAATCGGGGCATAAACAATTAATGTGACAATGGTGACAACTAATGAAACTGTTCGATTGGGTTGTTGCATTGAAACCCGCTGTCCGGCTGTAGGTGTTTGTGGGTGTCCTAGACATTGATAAAGACAAATGTCGCTTATGCCAATTTGGAGGGTGGTGCCACGAAGTGTCAGCCAAAAGCTGTGCCACTAACTTCCAACCAAGAAACGTTATGTTTAGTTGAGATACTGGCTTCGAACGAGCAAGTTGGCTGAATAGAGAGCATGACAAGTTCTTTTTTGGATGTGCACTTCTGCAGTACTTTGATTCGAGCAAAAGTGCAGCTGAAACTCGTCGATTGCTTACACAGGCTCATGACAAGTCTGCACCATCCGAAACTAAGTGTAAAAATTGGCATCGACCATTCAAAAGTGGCGATTGTGACCCTCGTGACAAGCAATGGACAGGCTAGTCGAAAAAAAGTGCCATGATTCAAAATTACATAGGGTGCTTAAAGAATTGACTGAACAGCTCAACGCTGAAAAGTAAACCGTACGCGGACGTTTGCGCGTCATCGGGAAGATGCAGAATGAAGGAAAATGGTGGCCACGCGAGCTGAAGGAAAACGACCCATTGCGAATCGACTAAACATCACCATTTCTTTGCTCGCGAGGCACGGAAAAAGGTTTCTTGTGGCGTATTGTAACTGAAGACAAAAGATGGTTTCTTTGAATGAATTGGAAGAAAGAATTTCGATGATTTTAATCTCGAAAAAATAATTTCTTTATCCTGGCCAACCATGAACATCGATGCCAAAATGGAATATCCATTGTCACAAAGCCGTGCTGAGTATTGAGTGGAATATGGAGGTGTTAGTGCGTTATGAGCTTTTGGAACCACAGGAGAAGGTCGTTGCCGTACGCTACCAACAGCAGCAGGAGCGTTTGAACGATAATTTAATTGAAAAAAGTTCATCGGTAGCGCCAAATTGCCGAAAAGTAATTCTGCTGCACGATAACTCTCGGCCCCACGTTGCATTGGTGGTGGACCTAGCATTGATGAACCTAGAATGGTAGCTCCTCTCGAACCCAGCGTATTCTTCGGACCTTGTCCAAAGTGATCATCACTTGTTCCACTCGATGCAACACGCCTTGGAAGGTACACACGTCCGTAATTACAAAGAAGTCCAAAAATGGATAAACGAGTGGATGGCGTCATAAGACAAGGCTTTCTTTCAATGTGGGATTCAGCTGTTCCCAAAGAGATGGGAGAAAGTAGTAACATTTAAGGGAAAATACGTTGATTAATGTAATCCAATACGTTCTTAACAAATAAATGGTTAGAAAACGGAAACAATTCGCGGGTTTTAACACTTCGTTGTCACACTTATATTTGGCTACGATTTTGACATACTGGATCAATTTTACCTGGATCGTACTTCATCGACCCTTTGCCATTAACTTCATTGCCAGGACTTCATCGACCCCTGCCATTAACAGCCCTTCGGTTGGGTTTCATTGAAAAAATAAGGGATATACTTTCAACATTTTTTAATATATCTGCGCAATTAAAATTCGAAAAACGTCATATAAATTTGCTCTAAAAAATTCTTGAAAATTCTCAATTTCGTAAAGATAGGCATTTTATTGTAAATTCGTCCGGGTTAAAATAACCAAGTGTGTCAACGAAGGGTTAATACAACCATCATACATGAATACTTACGAAAAAGCTTCCTATTAAATACCGAGTTGCGCGCCGCTGTCCTTTTACAAAGAATATCGCACTTTTCGAGTTCTACTTGACGGATTCAGATGAAAAAGCGCGGGAAAGTTATTGTCTCTTTTATTTTCACGTCCCAAAGGTTCTGGACGAAAGCTTCAGCCGTTTTCACGCCAATTTTGCTCAAACTGACAGACAGGCAGACTAAATTTCCAAAATTTGTGGATTTTCTCTCAGCCTCGTATTGTAACTTTACGAGGTCGATTTGAGCCTGGAAAAAAGAGTGTACCGACCGATCCAACGTTTGCATTATATTAGTGTCGATGGATAAAAGAAAACTATCGATACATAGGAGAAAACCAACACGAAACATGGGCGGATAGATCTTTTTCTTTCGTTCGATTGAAAAAGCAAATATTTCAGATATTCACAAGTGAATGTTTCTTATTCGTACGATACTGGCACATGCATCTTCACGAATCGCATCACTGTACAGAGGGAATAAGGTAACGAGCCTTGGATGACCGTAGTCGAATCGATTCCAATAGCGAGAAACGCCATTTTCAAATATGTATGTATGTATATATGTGTGTGTGTGTGTGTGTGTGTGTGTGTGTGTGTGTGTGTGTGTGTGTGTGTGTGTGCGCGTGCGTGCGTGCGTGCGTGCGTGCGTGCGTGCGTGCGTGCGTGCGTGCGTGCGGGTGTGTGTCTGTGTGTGTGTGTGTGTTTTTTTTTTTTTTTTTTTTTAAAGAGGTTTAGCGGGAATATGCCTGCGCACCGTAGCAAATAATTGCCGTGTGTCGGGCTTGCACCGACTAAAAACCCCCGTTCCTCTGTGGCCTTACAAATTCTCCCGCGGGACGACCGCTAGGTATTACATCGCGGGAGAGGCCTTAGCCGTAGCTCTTCCTACAGTGGTCAGACGACCTTACATCCCCCGTTCCACTCGAGATGGTATGAGTGGTTTAGGGGTTCGTGTCGCTGATTTCATCTATGACTGCCTGGTCTTCCGGCGTCGTCTTCTTCCTCGCGCGTTCTGCACGTCGCAACTCCTTCATTACTGCGACAGCATAAGCCGATACAGCTGTCCATGCGTCTGCTGACTTCAGCATCAACTCAACCAGGTTATCCGGGGTGATGCGTGTCTCCAGCTGATCCTCGACTATCGCGCGAGAGGCACTAAACCGTGGGCATTGGAACAATGCATGTTCAGCGTTCTCCTCGACTGCTACACATGCTGGGCAGTCCGGGGAATCTTCATAATTAAACTTATAGAGATAAGCCCGGAAGCAGCCGTGTCCTGAGATCACTTGAGTGAGATAATAGTTGAGCTCCCCATGTAGACGGGTCACCCATATCTCCACCTTCGGAATTAGTCGATGTGTCCACCTTCCCTTGGTAGAGGCATCCCACATCGTCTGCCACTGGTTCAAACTGGTTGCTCTCGCTTCTGTCCTTGCACAACTGGGATTTCTAGCTCCCTTCTGCTGGTACATCGCTCTACGCTCCTCAGCGAGCACCTCAATGGGCAGCATTCCCGCGATAACGTTGATAGCGTCCTCGGAGACAGTGCGAAATGCACAGGCTACCCTCAAGGCGCTGACGCGATACGTTGCTGCAGCCTTCCTGCGGTACTCCTGGATTTTCAGTGCGTCAGCCCATATGGGTATGCCATAGGTGAGCACTGAGGTCGTCACTGATGACAGCAGTTTCCTCCTCTTCTGTCTGGGGCCACCAACATTAGGCATGAGTCGCGCCAGTGTGGTAGCCACCCGAGCGGCCTTTCTGCTGATCTGCTCGGTTTGCTCTTTGAAGTTCAGCCTCGCGTCGAGAATCACACCCAGGTACCGAATGAACGGTTGGGATGTGATTTCGGTGTTTCCAACCCTGAGCGTTACCGTTTCCATCACCTTCCTGCTGGATACGAGGAGTACTTCTGTTTTGTGGGCTGCAAGCTGCAGTCCAACAGAAGACATCCATTCCTTTATCTTGGCGAAATTTTCGCCGAAGAGTGCGGTGATTTGCTCCAGGAATTTGGCGATGACAATCAGCGCCGCGTCATCTGCAAACGCTACGACGGACACTCCTTTCGGCAATTGCAATAGCAGCAGATCATTGTACATGATGATCCACAGAAGCGGTCCAAGTACAGAGCCCTGAGGAACTCCTCCAGTCACCCTATACGTCTTCGGTCCATCCTCTGTGTCGTACATGAGCCACCTATTACATAGGTAACTCGCCACTATTCTCCGGAGGTACCATGCTACACCTAATGTTTTTAGGGCATCCATGATACACTTCCATATCGCCGAGTTGAAAGCGTTTTTGACGTTGAGAGCGACAACTGCGCAGTACTTCTTGGACCCTCTTGTCCATCGTTTACCCGCAGTCGACTCCTGCGCCTGCTTCACCACTGTGTTAATGGCATCCAGCGTAGAGCGCTCCTTTCTGAAGCCAAACTGGCCCTCCGCCAGTAGAGGGTCCACGAACTTCTCAATCCTGTTATGGATGATGCGCTCGAAGATCTTTCCGGCGGTATCCAGCATACAGAGCGGACGATAGGATGAAGGTTCGTCCGGCGGCTTCTTCCCTTTCGGGAGGAGCACTAGCTTCTGCCACTTCCACTTGTCCGGGAAGATTCCTTCCTTGAGACACCCATTGTACATGCCCAGGAATATTGCCGGTGCCAACTTGATCGCTGCCTTGAGTGCGATGTTGGGTATCCCATCCATACCGGGGGCTTTATTGTTGCCCACCCTGGCAATCGCCGTAAGAAGCTCTTCTTCAGTAATGGCTGGGATGTCCTCATCGACGTCCTCCGCGAGCTGGTAGTCCTCCTCGGGTTGCTCAGGGAACAGATGTGTAACAATCTTTTCCAGCAGGGCTGCGTCTACAGGCGATGGCATCGGCTGGCTTTTCAGCCGAGTCATTACTACTTTGTATGGCCTGCCCCAGGGAGCATCTTCCACCTCGCTGAGCAGTTCGCCCCAGCTTTCAGCTTTACTCTGCTTGATAGCTTTTTTAAGCTTCAAGCGCGCCTTCCTGTGCTGTTCTTCCAAATCGGGGAACGAGCGTTTGCCTCGAGCTCGTTGCGCTCGGCGGCGAGTTCGATGACACTCCCTTCGGAGGCCGGCAATTCGGTCGCTCCACCAGTGTACCGCTGGTCGGAAGTCGACATCACGTTTCCGTGGCATTGTGGCATCGCATGCTTCGGTGACCCTCTGCATGACCACCTCGACCTTCTCGGTTGCACTTTCTGCTGCGAGGGGGCTGGTGTCAAAAGTTTCACGAAACAAGTCCGCGTCAAACATTTTCGCTTTCCAGCCCTTCCCGTTTGTCTTCGGTGCCTTCGCTATTCTGCTGAAGTCTCCGCGAATCTCCCAGAGAATCGCTTGATGATCACTGTGAGTGTAGATATCACTGACTACCCAGTGGCACTGGTTGCCTCTGGCCAGGCTACTACTCACAAAAGTGAGGTCCACTATAGACGAGGCTTCACCTTTAACAAAAGTGGGCTTTGTACCTGCATTAAGTAGTACTACATCCAATAAGGACATAGCCTCAAGCAGGACTTGACCCTTCCTGTTCGTCACTTTACTACCCCATTCCACAGCCCACGCGTTGTAATCTCCGGCTATGGCTACCGGGAATCGTTGTTTAGCGTCTGCGACTAAGTTGTCGAGAAAATTCTCAAACTCATCAGTCGTCAGGCTAGGCGGTGCGTAACAACTGTAGAAATGAACTCCTTTGGCTTTTATTCTCACAAAACCAGTTTCCATCCGACTCGCAAGATCCTGAAATGGAAGCTTTCCGCAAGACCAAATTGCGGCCTTCCCACTTGCGTCAGATTCCCAGGGTTGCGTGTCTAGATGTCTATATGGTTCCGAGAGTATCGCCAAGTCAGGCTTCAGCTCGCGCACAGTCTGCATGAGCAGGTCCTGTGCGGCTTCACAATGGTTGAGGTTGAGCTGGAGTACTCTCATTTGCAGCGTTTTTGGAGTGCCTGGAGAGCCTGGAGAGCCCGCGTATACGCTGGACATCGGCTGCTACCTGCGATGTGGGCTGTGGGTGCCCCATCTCCCGCTTCTGCACATATGACACACTTTGCGCTTGCTGTGCATTCGGCAACTTTGTGGCCAGTGATACCGCACTTGATGCAGTCTTTAGCCCGGTCGACGCTGCTCTTGCAGTTCCGTGATAAGTGTCCAAATTTCCAGCACTTGAAACACTTGAGTGGCCTCACCACCTCTCGGATTCTGCAATTACACCAGCCGACTCGGATGATTCCTGTATCCAGAAGTTTCCGGGCAGCGGGCACCATGATTCGTAATACCGCGGTCTGAGTCCTGCCATATGCTTTACGCAGAGACTTAAGAGAGTGTTCCGTGGCTGGATAGTCCGGTCCCAAGACTCTCTGCAGGGCCGCCAATATCTCCTCCTTCGTCGCATCCTCTTCCAGGTCCTTGATCTCCAGATCCACTTCCTGGACTTTACTCTGCACCGTTGCTGATTCGCCAAGAACACCTTCGAATTGGTTTCGCAATTCCGGTGCTTTGGCTGAGCTCTCCTTATTCAGAACGAACAGCAGATCTCCCGCGTTCGTTCTGCGTACCTTTTGGACGCATTCACCTGCATCCTTGAGCGCCGGATCCTTCTTTATACGACTCAAGATCTCCGCATAGCTCAAGTCACCCTTTTTGTGGATGACGAGAGCGTTGGGCAGAGTCGGCCGTTCGCGAGGTTTCTGCGGCTTCTTCTGAGGCTGCGTCTGGGATATCTTGTGCGATCTTTTCTTCTTTCCGGCAGTCTGCCACTCCTGCTCTGATCGCACACCTCCCTTATCCTCGGGTTGACCAGCCAGCTCCTCCAGCTGCTTCTTCTTCTTCGGCACCTTTCCCTCGGTCGACGTTGGTGTAACCCGCTTTCTCCTCTTCGCCTTGCTTACTTGCGTCGAGGTACCGTCCACGTCCATGCCTTCATCGTTCCTCTCCTTGTTAGGTAGAGTCGATTTCGCTTGGCTTATGGTTGGCGTGGTTTGCGTAACTCCAGCCGACGTTTCCGCCTGTGGCTTTGCACTCCACGTTACCAGGTCCTCTATACCTTTCCAAGTACTGGTAAGCATAGGAACCCACCGATGGATCTCTTTGTGGAGGTTTTTCTTCTGCTGAATAAAAGAGGCTAGGCTCTCCAGCGTCTTTCCGTGCCTCTCCACCAACTTCAAGATCTGTTGGTTTCTCCCTTCCTCTTCCTTTCCTTCACTTGGAACATTGTGCGCCATGGAGGCCAAGTGGCCCACCTCCGTGGTACTGCGGTGTGTGTGTGTGTGTGTGTGTGTGTGTGTGTGTGTGTGTGTGTGTGTGTGTGTGTGGGTCGTGATATCGATATCGATGAAACAGTATATATACCTGCGTACGGGGACTTTAATGGCTTTCGTATTTTATTGTCGCGATAAGAAACCAAGGGGTGTTACGTTCCGATCGGTCAGCACTCGGCAAAATGAAAGAGCGAGAAGAAAAAACAAGAAAAGAGGTCTGTAACTGTGAACGAGATTGCATTTTTCGGTTTTCGCTCGCGTGCACTTTACTCGTATATATGATTATTTTAAGTTCCACTTCGCTGTTGGAAAAGGCACAGCGCACGTAATTCGCTTTTTGCGTATACTTTTCGCACCTTGATCGAAATTTTCTTCGCCGTATATTTTATGTATGATGCTGATACGAATATTTTTGGCACATTACGACACAAATTTTTTTTATGACGTTGAAGTTTGCATCGTTGGAATGCAAAGAATTTTTTGTTCATTTTTCTTTTTTTTTGTTCTTATCATTTTCCAAAGCATTTTTTTTCCGTTAAGGTCATGAGTGTCCAGTTCAGGTCGTAAATGCTTAATAAAAATACTCAAACATGTCTGAGGAATTTTTACAGGCTTCATCGATCAAAACAATGTTGAATAATTACAAAGAATGAATTTTCGTTGCATTCCAACAATGCAAACTTCAACATCATTTTTTTTCTATAATATTTCGATGGCGAGTACCGCTATACAAAGTGTAGCACAATGAGGTCGATTTAATTCACTAAATGTATCGAACTAAAAAGATTATTTCCCCTTCGAGGGATATGCATAACCTTGAAGTTGAAAAACAGATCGATTTCAATATTTGTTTTTCGTTTCAGGTATTGGGATGATGAGGTAGATCTTTTGCACACAGATGGTACATAGTCTTGACATGTCACCGTTTTTTTGATTGCAAGGTATATCGAAACAACGTAATCATTGTTATTTGATCTCAGGGCTGTAGCCTTCGCACGGCTCGGCTTCGTACATGATTCCGGTAAGTGGATTCATCTAAAGTAAAAAATGGAAAAATATATATATACTTTTAGTACAATGGTAAAGCTATAGACTCACCGGATACATTTTCGAAATCTTAAAAATTGCATAAATTGCACTGTTTTTAAAGAAAAGGTCGATTTTCGACCAAAAATAACGGCTCCAAACTTTATTATTAACAAACGGACGAGCATATGAAAAAATCATTCCATCAGTCGATTAAATATGTTATAAAGTATGTCTAATCCAAATTTGAAGTAAATCGGTCAATTAGATTTTGAGATATGGCGTACGCCAAATTGCAAAGTATACTTTCGAGATAAACGCAAGAGAAGAAAACATACTGAATCCACTTTTTCCGTATACCATTTTCGTATAAAGGTTTAGGTCTGCTCAATATCTTCAGTGGTTCTTTATGGTTTCGGGTACGGGCAATACGCATATGACATTTATTTTGTTCTAGAATCGTTTTTTTCCGTTATAAATAATTTAATTGTTATAATGACGATTGTGACGAAAAAGTGCATTTTGTAGAAAAAAGTTTGAAATAAAAGATGTTTCTTTTTGAATTGACAATAAAAAATGTCTCATTTTTTTCGATAGCTCCATTAGTAATGGAGATATGAGCAAGGAACATTTTTATAAGAAAGACGGAATGATGAGTGAAAGGGACAAAACGTTGAGTGAGAAGTGATGCGGTTAATTTTCGTCGCTTATATCTCCATTACTGATAGAGCTAGTAAAAAAATTGAACACCTTTTATTTAAAATTTCTATCTATGAAATTGCTCTCTTTCGTCCCAATTGTTATTTGAAAAATTTAATCGAAAGAAAATGCATTGGTGTATGGACCACTTGCTTGAGATAGAATCACAATTATTTTTCGTACCTTCGTACGTATTGGACAAAGCATATGAATGCCCTTAGAAACCATACAATGCACCGCGCAGCGCTATAACCGTAACGCAACGGGAAGTTCTGACCTGCTCCACTAAAATCGTCATAACTCGGTTAATTTTTGGAATTTTTACACAATCTTTGAACCAAATCAAAGTCAAGACTCTATGCAATAAGAAAATAAAATAAACCATACATTTATTTTTTTAAGTTTCAAGGTTATGCATATGCCTTAAATCGTTCACTTTCGTTGTGAAAAAATCTTTTTTTTTCTCCACATCCATTCATCCTCTGTTGGCTCAAAGGAACAAAGACAAGAGAAATAATACTTATGTATCGAGCTTGGAGATTAGATATTTTATATCACCACCAACTTCGTTGGTCCCTTTCTACCGAAGTTGCCGTTACGTTCCACCATTTTTTTTTTCGTCAAACTCGTGAAAGCAATCATCCGTCAATTACTGCTCAATGCTCGATAACACTGAGCTAATATACTTTCTTGCCGATGATGACAGATTCGCGATTTTTTCAAGGTTCCTTCCGTGAGTCACGATATAAGGTTGGCCATCAGTGTCAGTATAATATGATATTGAAGTTTGTATCGTTGGAACGCAACGAACGTTTCGTAGCGTCAACTTTTTTTTGACAAATTTGAGCTACGGAAATGTTTCGAAAGTTTTTTAGAATCTTTATCAGAAATCTGCAGCTGAAACTTGCAGCACAAGCTTTTGGACGATGAAAAAGGAAGAAATGATAATCAAGGAGGTTGGAGCGATTCAGTTGAGTCAAATGACGGTTCATTCATTTTTTTTTCAATGAACCTCAAAAAAATGCATACGAGGTACAGATTTATTCTGTATATGCTAATTTTTTTAAATATATAATTAAAGGGCAAAATTATCGATTTTTATTATGTAAAGTAGAAAAACTTTTGTTTTACTACCAACTTGAAAAAGTATAACATTATCGATGATAATTATGAAAAAACTACGACAACGAATGTTTTATACAATTCACAATGAAATTCTTAGTAATTTATAATTATGCCTATTCATAATTATAGAGATTATTGGCCTCTATTCATAATTATTGGCTCTATTCATAATTATAGACATTATTGGCGTCACGAGATTATTGGCCCATGGTTTACGATGGACAAGATGAGGATTTTTTTTTCTAAATGTTTATAAAGGTTCAGTTTGCGTTAATCCGTTGTTAGAAATGGTTTATCTTGGTGCTAAATAACAAAAAAAATACATAACCTTTAGTGTGAAAGTCTTGCCCATCTAACCGCACGTTAAATTACATACATTAAACTATCTTTTATCTCTGGTGTTTGGTGGTGAAAAAAGTTCAAAAAATTCGTAAAGACTCAGTATAGTGTAAACAATAACATGTATTTTTTTTTATTAAATTTAACCTTGGATTGTGGCTAACGCTCCAATCACTTTAAGAAAGAATTTTCGTTGCTTTCCAACAATGCAAACTTCAACATCGTATTATAACTCACTGATAGTATCAGCTATCCAAATTTTGTTGAACCTTCGTCTTCGGGACATTTTGAAGACTTTTTGTTCCTGCAAGGTTGAGTTTCCGGGCAATTGTCTAGTATACGGATGGTCCTCAAAGTCAAATCTTTTCAAAACGAACTCTCGCATATATACAGAAAGATCTGTCCGCCCAGCGACAACAGGGGATCTTCGCCATTAACCCTTTTTATTACCGCACCAGTGAAATACCATAACTCACAGTTCCCGGAGCCTCGACATTGCAGCAAAGTGTAACATTTTCCCAAAATATATACATATATATATATATATATTCATATATTTGCTGAAAAATAGGACACTTTATACATATACTGGCGAGAAAGCAACGAAAGATAGGAAGTAAAGTTCGAACAGGATCTGGATAAAATGGACTGGATGGTAGCCAGAGAACCCTGCCAGAATTTATTAGTAGACATGAAAGGATGTATTCGAAAATACATACCCTTCACGAGAGACAATCGCGTTCTCCACGCACTTTGTCATTTTTCAACCCATCTTTCGTTTTTTAATTTTGAACAATTTTTAGGCCCGTAGGTCTGATTTTTTCGCGACACGGCGTAGGGAGACGAGACGAGACACACACTAGGGGAAATGTTGTGAATTTTTAGCGTTACGAATTTTGTGAGGAGACGTGATATGAGTGTGTAAAAAATGGAGAGCTCTCATTGGTCAGCATCCGGGCCAAATTACGTACCAAATGCATCGAATAAAGTATAATAAACATTTCAAAATACATAATTATTTTTAACCTTCCGTTGACACACTGGGTCATTTTAATCCGGACGAATTTGAAATGAAATGCTCACTTTCCCAAAAGTGAAGTTTTTCAATATTTTTTTTTACAACAATTTAATTTTAAATTTACGAATTTCAATTATGCGGACATATTGAGAAATGATTAAAATGAATCGCTGATTTTTTTCAATGAAAACCGACTGAAGAGTTGTTAATTGCCGGTGGATGAAGTGTTATCCGGGTCAAATAGACCCAGTATGTCAAAATCGTAGACAAATATAAGTGTGTCGATGAAGGGTTAATATCCCATTCTCTTGCATGCTGCAAAGACTAGATTTTTCCGTCCTCCATGTTATTCGCCTTTTCCATAGTGTTGAAGTTTGATCGTTGAAACGTAACGAAAAACCTTCTTAATTTTTTCATTTCTTTATTTTTTATTATTACCGAAACTCTTCTTTTATAGTTTTAGGTTTAGGAGCCTAATAAGGATCTTTAAAAAATGATCAGTGTTATAGGTGGCCTAAATGTGCCAGAAACAGGAATTGGGCTCTGCGATAAAAAAAAATGCGTTGCATTCCAATGATCCAAACTTTAATACCATCCTTTTCGTTCATCCGGTAAAGAAGACGATGAGCCAAAGGCACGAGGAAAATTAAACCCCAGTGAAAATGAACGAATAAAAATGACCTACGACAGTATAATTCATGACACCATCGATGGTCCCGCGTTTCCATAAAACGAGGTACATTCATGAAACGATGCTTTTATGCCTCCAAATAATATAGTACCACTCAATCGAGCAGCAAATACAATTTTACGAATTTACACCAGCTCCCAAAACAGTTGTAACGATTATCAGGAGATCAAGTTTACTCGGGATCTACGCGGAGAATTGCGAAATCTCGCGATCTCTCTCTCTCTCTCTCTCTCTCTCTCAGTGCTTGTTGATTTTATCGATGTAACGGATCACGCGTATACACTGCGAGAACTGTAAGCTCGAGATGTGGAAAACGCATTACGCCCGTAGTATGTATGTGTACGTTATACCGAAATATCGCTTTCCACGATTTCATTACAAACTCATGGATGTTCCAAACCAATTTGACGTTTTGTTGTTTAGCATCCATAACAAAAAACTATATGCCTACATGAATGGTGAGATTACGGAAGCTCGACGTTTTTGGAATTAAAAAATTAGATCGGTGGTGGATTAAAAAAAAAGGTTCTACCACTGTGTGGCACGAGGTAAAATAAAAAATTGACAAGTCGAGAGTTTTTACCGAGTTAAATTAATTCTGACACGCAAATGTACATAAGGGTAGATAGAAAACTCTAGTTGGCTTAAACTTTTTTTGATTGCAATTGGAAATCGTGTTTCGTCGCTTCTCGCAATGTCGTAGAGGGGAAGGGGGGGGGGGGGTAGATATTAAGGGTTGCCTCTATCGACAAAAAGGGACAAAATAAGTCATCCTTTGGAATTGGTTGTCAGAGCTCTTCTTTCTCTGTGAAGCATCGCGAAATTAATGAAAAAATTGTTCAGCGGTCGGAGATAACGATGTTTTTTTTCGCTTCCTCGTAGGGGAAAACAATGTATAATTGTAATTAAAATTGGAAGACCGAGAAGTAAATAAAAAATATTCTCATATACATCAGTATATTTATATTAATACGTCGAATAAGTTCTCTCGATTTTCCAACGGATAGCGTTACCAGAACTGCTTGCGTGTAGTTTCAGATACTAATGCATCTATAAAGAAGTACTACGAGCAAGCTTGCAATTCAGTGTCTCTCATTTCGCCGAAGTGTAAACGACTTTTTTTTCTTCATAATGTTAAAAATGTCACATTTCGTATCAAAAAGAGAATTTGCGGGGAATTTTACTGCACTACTTTATTTTAAAAAATCTGCAGCTGAACCACACAGAATTTTTGTTGAGATTCACGGCGACTATGCTTTTTCGGAAACAACATGCAGAGATCGGGTTAGACGCTTCAAAAAGAATTATTTTGATGTGTCGAATTGCCGGCATTACTTCATGAAGACTAATGTCAGACGCTAGCTGAACTTGTAGAATCATTACAAGTTGATCGCACAACAGTTTCGAAACGTTTGAAAGCATTAGGAATGATTTTAAAAAATAAACCATTAAAGCCTTACGTGGGGTTGAGAATTTCAAAAAATCATTTTAAAAAATTTTTTTTATTTAATAGTACAATATGTCTGCAATATTTTCCCAAAGTTTAAAGGCAATCGGAGTAAAAGTCTAGGAGGGCGAGCCTTTCGGAATTTCCCTCGTTGGGAAAGACCGGCAGGGAGCGACGCAGGTACATCGCATTTTTCTCAAAACACTATTTTTGAAGTCGGTGGACACGATTTCTCAAAAAGTAATGCAACGATCTTATTGAAATTTTGCACACTTCTTCAAAATAGCATTGACTCGTGATTGAACGAGGTTTTTTGTTATTACAACGAATTTCACAAGGCTATAGTATTGTGAATTGTACCAAAAATTGAACTATTATGCCAACAACTCTGCCAAAAATTCAAATTTCAATTTTTAAAAAAATCCTTCCTCCAATCACGAGCTATACTTATCGACTAGCAAAAAAGTTTGGTTTTTACATTTCAGATAAAGTTATCATGAGTAATCTTGACCACCACGAGGACATTTTTTTAAGTGGTCCCTGGAAACCAGGACCCACTGTCCGAATTTCTCAAATTTTTGGATGAATTTTTTTTTAAACATTCCTGAAACGTTGCTCTTTTATGTGCCCAACATTTTGAATGAAATAACTCATATGTGACTGTTAAAAAAAAATAGAAAAAAAGCTTGTTTTGGCTTCGAAACCCCCGTAACCTCTTAATGTTCACGCAGAAACAGCGAGAACTTATTCAACATCTCAATATACGTACAAGGGCATGTTTGCACTTCGTTCTCTCGGATCTTCCCCTTTTTATTATAATTGAAGTTTGTTTCGAGTCGATTCACTCGTGAACGCTCGTCTTCCAAGCAGAAAATCAATTTACTTCCTCGATAATTCTCACCCGGAAGTGCGTGGCCAAATGGACAACAATATTTAGGGTCAATCTAGCGAAATGCTTTCCCCGCGGGCCTCATAGTGTACACTTGCGACGACGGAAGATCGTTAATCTCGGCGGACATCAAATTCATTTCAATTCCATTTAGCCTTGGAGTGCATCCTTCATTCTCCTTCCGTAGTGCGATTTCCTCCCAGTTCCTCCTTTTCCTTACGCTGCACTGCCGACGCCGCGCCCCCTCTGCCGATAATCAACAAACAGTTTGGCCGCGACGGCAGACGCCCGTAGGGATATTTATCGGTGATACTAGCGTGGCCCGGACGAAAATAGAGCTAACCACGAGACGAGAATAGGCCCCGAAACTATGCGCCGTTTCTCGAGCACCGTGGCCCAGAGCGCCAGAGTGTGCGTGCGAGAACGAGAGAGAGAGAGAGAGAGAGAGATCGCCACACGCAGCGGGAATTTCCCTCTCTTATCGCGACCTCTACTCCTTCCGCCTGCACTCCCCTTTCGATTTTTCACAACCTTTCTCCCTTTGTCGCGCAAAATTGGGCTTCTTTCATTATTCTTTCAATTTATTCAGTCACCCTTAGCTTACCCGCTTTTTGGGAGCCAACCAGTGTAGAACTCGGTAAGGTGAATTTCGACAACTTTTTGTGGACATCCAGTTGGTTCAATAGGAATAGGGTATTTTACTCTACGCAAGAGAAAATACTAAGAATGTATAAATAAAGTAGTTTTCGCAATAAGCAATCGAATAATGTTGGTTTTAATTTATAAGAACACAAAATAAATGTTATAATTCATTTTTAAAAAAAATACTTTTTCTATCTGTTCAACGGACATGCGAAACGGTAACCGCCATAATGGATTCCGACGTGACGTCATTGACATAGTAAACATAGAAAGCGATAGACGTATACTCTCTAACCTGTGAAAAAAAGCGTGAGCGACTATATATTCTCGTTTGTCATAGTTAATGGAAAATTTTCAAATAGTTATCTGTACTTCAAAAAAGAACAAATGGGTTTTTGTCGGACTATGACGTTGGATCTCTTCTCGCAAGTTTTAACGGGAGATATACACCTAGGAGCCGGAAAAAGGTAATTTTTGTGAATTTTTTCGAGGGAAGGTATGTGAAATTTCGGATTGGGGTTTAAATTATCTAAAAGTATATACATTCAAAAATATGTTTAATTTTATTTATTTAAAAATATCAAAAATATACGAGGATATTGTATGATCCTTGGAGTGTCGTAAAAAATCTGCGTATACGGTACCCATTGGCGTTTCTTGAAAAATCATCTGAAAAAAAAAACCAAAAAGAGTATTAAATGAGATACTGTAATCTAGTACTTGTCATAGCCGATTTTGAAAATATCGATTTATGACAAAATGGCGGACGTTTGAACATGAATAGTGATTTTTGGGCCAAAAATTAGTTATTATTTTGCCTATAAAACAAAAACTAAGTAACGAAAAAAAAAAATCCTATGACAAGTACTAGATAATGGTGTATAGAATAACCACAAAAAACCTCAAGACAATCGGTTCATTGGTTTTCGAGAAATTTTGGGTACCGATTTGAAAAGCCTGCCGGCTCGACAGACTTTTCTAACTAATTATTTAGCTAACTCCCTTATTTATCGAAATATTAAGTTGCCGTTTTCACCAGATATTCTGGAGACCTCAAACTTCAAGAAAATGCAACAACAAAAAATCGACTTTTTCGACTATCTTTCAACTTTCTCGGTGTTCTTACACTAGTATTCTTACATTTAGGAACAACACACCAATGATAGGGATTGTAACTCATTTTCAACCGAAACATTTTACGTAGTCACAATTAGCGCAGCGTCGATGTTTACTATGCAAGTGACGTTACGAACCGAAGCAGCATGGCGCGTTTTCGCGCGGAAATTTGAAATGTAAAATTTAAATGCATTTTTATGGCACTTATCGATTTCATAAAATAGAAATAACAATTCCAGTAGTTTATTATCACCAAAGGATCAAATTGAGATACCTTTTAAAAAAGAGTGTAATACCCTATTCTAAAGTCTGAAGTTAGCATCTCAATTGTTAGCATCTCACAAATAAACTCCATATAAAGTGGCGTCCTGTATAGTCCTACAGTTCTTGATAAGTTTTAGTAATAGTTGCGTCGGTTCTACTATCGAAACCGCATTTTGAAAAAATGAGATGCTAACTTCGCAAAATATATCATAGCATCGGATTTCGCAAATTTGACCATGCCAGAGTTGAAATTCGGCGAGTTCTACATCCTAATTTAATTGGGCAAGAAACATTTAATAGATTAATAGGAATTCAAAAGTTGAGAATTCGAAAGCAATAGAAATTTGATTGGACAAAAAAATTGATAGATTAATAGGAATTTAAAAAGTTGAGAATTTGAAAACACTATACATGGTTTTATCGGTTGAATCTAATTCGAATCGATAACGATTGTTATAAACAAAATATCCGTAGATGAGCTAGATGCTGTAGTATTCCTGCGAGTTCTGGATTGTACGAAGCTTTTGAACGATAATTAGAAGTCCCTCACACAAGCTCCGGAATAGTACTGGTTTTTTGAAGATCCTCAATATTTATGAAACGTTGTTATAAACAAAATAACAATACAGGAGTGATATGCTGTGGTATAACTGCGAGGTTTGGGTTGTATAAAGCTTTTGAGGCGGAATATACATTTTGACAGGAAAAAAATAAGCAATATTGAGGGATTTTTTAAACTAAGAAATAATGATTCTACAATGATCAAATTTTAGGTATACTTTGATAGTATATTTAAGTATTTTTTTTTTCCAGTCGTACAGGGTCCTTCCCTTTTTAACGAGCCCCCAATCCGCCTCTACCGCCACTTCCACACCCCCCCCACCTGCGGCCGCAGCCGACTTCCCCCTCTGTATCGTATTCACCATGACATATCTGTCATGGGTATAGGGAAACTGCGGAAAACCTATACCAATACAGCCGGTCATCAAGTTCGCTCCCCAGTCGTGGAACTAGTCTTATTTCGCCGTGAAAATGCCGAAGAAAAACATTTCACGACGAAATGTACGCGGCTGGGTTTCGAACTCGGGACCTCCCGGTCCGCAGGTTTAGTGGCGAGCACGCTAACCACTAGACCATCGCACCGGTTGTATATTTAAGTATACAAAACGATTTTTTAAAATGAATTCATCATCAAAATGGCGGAGCTGTGGCAGAGTGTTGCAGTAAGGTCGCCGCGGCTGTTGCGAATCGGCGTGCAATCTAGCGTCCCGTAAGACTTTGATTTGCAAAAAAGTTAAAACATTTTTTCAGTTAAAACATGTATAGTTTCTATGTGACGGTAATTAAAATGAAGAAAATGCAACTTTACGAAAATGGCACGCATTTACAAAAAAAATATCAACATTTCCCGCAACATTTCTGTAAAATGTGGACAAAAAAGTCGTTTTTTCCAATTTTTCAAAAAAAATTCTCGTCAAGTAGAAGGTACCCATATTATCAATATTTGTACCAAGTCTCAACTCAATCGGCTTAATAGTTTTTGAGTAATCCTGCACGCCAATTTCGATAATGCAGTTTTGAGAAAAACGCGTTTGGAGTTCACGCCCGCTCCGAATCCGAGCGGTGAAGGCACAGCGTTGACGGGCTGTAACGTGTGAAGTTTGTCGAATTTCGCTTCGAAACTTTGGGAAAGTATTCTACATATATAGTTCTATTGACTAAAGAAAAAAAAGACATCGATTTTTAGATCGTTCTAAATGTATTCCCCGCCTTAAACAATACCTAGAGGTCCCTCACACAAGATTCAAAGGAGCCCTGGTCTTTCAAATATCCTCATATTCGTTAGACTTTATTCTACATAGCTTCAAGTAGGCGTACAATTTTTTTTTCGCAAGATTATTCAATAAAATAGCGGCGCTGAAGATGGATTAAGCGAGTCATCTTTGTTTGATAGTTTCCTACGTCTGGCGAGAGTTCTTGCCAATTTGTTTTACCTGAAACGCAAATTCAAAATCATTTGAGTTCTAGGTAAGATTTTCTTCCAAAGTACGTAAGGATGTCGAGACATATAGATTTTGGATAAAATGGTGCATGTTTGAAAAAACAAAATTGTTCTCGATGAAAAAGATCCCTGAAAATCATTTGTTCGGAAAAAGGTTTCAACGTATAAAAAATCGGTAAATGTTTACAAGTGGAACTCCAGCTAGAAAAGGGGTTTAGAAATGTTGTACCGAGTCGATGTATTTCAGGGCACTTTGTCTAGTGCCCTGACAATTTAGTGCGCTAGAACTTTAGGAAGACAATTTCAACCCTTATTTCAACCCCCAGACGCCTTTTTAAAACTTTTTTAAAGGTATGGAGGAAACGGGTTTGGTGACATCAAGTGGGTCAAATGCCGTGTTCGGTCAAACAACCCAAACAAACCGAAACAAACTCAAACAAACCCAAACAAACGGATTTCAATAATGGAATATTTTTCGGAAATATTTTTCACGTACCCATCCGAGGTGCCCCCCGAACACCCCAGTGTTCTACGCACCCAACAATTCCACGCACCCATCCGAGGTGCCCCCGCCCACCCCCGTGTTCTACGCACCGGACAATCCCACGAACCCCCCTCGGATGGGTGCGTGGAATATTTTTTTTTTCTTAATAAAATACTCCTCCCCCATCATTAAAAACATATTTTCATGCTGCAGAATAGCCTCGTACACGTGAAATTTTTTTTGGAGCCAACTAGGGATGGAGCGCCACTTGTAAATATTTACCAAAAAATTGCCTACGCACGTCGAAGGAAAACGGTCTTATAAAATTGAAGAAAAAATCAAGTCTATCGGTGAAGAAATGGCGATGTATTGTTGTCGGCCGCAGAACACGAAAATTTCATTCTATCAATTGGGCATCCATGAAAAATTCGAAATTCACCGCTTTTCCGACCTCTGGACTGGTAGTTTCTCTTAAACGTGGAAAAACGTGAGAATGTGGAGTAAATTAATTTTTCTCCTATTGCTCACGTTTTTTTTCTCGATTTATGACACAAAAATCACTCAAACTCCTATCCTCTCGAGAGATTCACGATCGCGATGAATAAAAAATTAAAGATTGTAAGGAAAATGAAGAAATACAATTTTTTCAAAGAACTCTCGTTGTATTTCAACGATGCAAACTTCTGCACCAGTAAAAATTCCACTTCTATTTTTTTATTTAGTTAATTATCAAACAAAATCGATTTGGCAAAATTAGATGGTAGATTTCTGATAAGAGTACAACAACAAAAAAACGTTTCAGTGATTATCGTATACTGAAACCACCAAAAAGAATGAAGAGAGTTAACAAACATCGTTTTGCCCTCATAAAGTTAAATATTAAAAAATACAGAATAAAGGTAATTAAAAAAAAAGAACATTCTTTTAACTGACAATTTGAGGCTTCATCTATACATTATGCCACTCACGGCTGCTTTTAATTTACACCCAGGACACAAATTTGAATTTCATATTTCGTATACTGTTGTCGGGGATCGTGTCACTCATACATGCTCAAGGGGATGACGAGGACGACGTGAACATATGCGAGCGCGATATCCGAGAGTACTTCTCGCATATCATTTTTCTTGTGCCAGGCTCCCACTTATATCTCGCTGAAAGTTCGCGTGCCTCGGGAGCTTCGAGCGGAATGAAAGTCTCGTGGGGTAGTTCACAGACATTAAGATAGAAACGACGGAGCGGTGCGCGGTACTGGCAGAAGCAGAGGGTAAAAAATAATAATGATCGTGCAGGTGAGCGAAGAACACACCCTTCCGAGGGAACTAAACTACCCGTGCATAAATGGGTATTCGAGCGCTCGTGCGAGCGTAGCAGCTCACTATGACCTGATTTTCCATCCAGGGGACATGTATTTTGTCTATACGGGTGTGCGCTCTTATGTATCTACGTATGTGGACACATGTTGAATCAGGATCTTCCACTGGCGCATGAAGCTAGCAGGAGGTTATTATGTACCCTCACACAGTATATTACGCTAAAGACACTGACGTAGTATGAATTATATCGTATATGATGTTAGGTTACTATTATTAGAAAATTGTCTTGTCTGTCGGCACACCAGTCCTTTTCAGGCTGAAATTTAGGTTGTGGGTCACAAAATATTGGGGTGAACAGATATTAATGAAAATTCTACTAGTCGTTATGGTATATTTCCTGAATATACTGGCAAAAGAAAAACGGAGGTTTCCGCACTCGTTTATCAAATATTAATCTTTAAAGTTGACGTCAAAGTTTACTCGATCGCATTGTATCGGGCATCGTCTCTACCGTTTCAGTTTCCCCCGTATTGCTTTCGTATATCTAAAAAAAGTGATCCAAAAAATCAATATGGTGTGATGGACGATGTTGCAGTTTGCATGGTTGGAATGCAACGAAAATTCTTTTTTATTTTTTAAATTTCCTCATCATCATTATCATCCCAAATCTTTTCAATTGTATATTGAGGCTGAGATGTGAAAAATAAATACGATGACATATCATTTATGTTTTGCTACAATAAGTTGGCACTGGTGATGTCACACAACGTATTAGCATAGGAACTTCGTTTCTTCCTTCAGCCTTACAAAATGTTTCAGCAACATCCTTAAGCTTTCAGGGTCAGACTAAGATACTGAGACGATATCTATCAATTTTATAAACTTGGCCTGTTCCTGTTTGCCCGAAGTTGGGGCGAAAATGCTTATAGTTTTTTTTTTTTTTTTTTTTTCATAAAACTTTAATACGTCGAGATTGAGATTTCGAGAATATCTCTGCACTTTGTTTCAATGAGATTGAAGTTTTCATCGATGGAGTGCCACGAAAATTACTTTTTCTGACTTGCTTAAATTTCATTCTGAGATTGCGAAAATCCGTTTTTTAGTATGCTAATTTGGAAGTCCGCAAATGAAACGTGGAGAAAAAAATCATATAATAATAAAAATGAGGTAATACAAATATGAATATGAATTTTCGTTGCATTCCAACGATGCGAATTTCAACACCATTTATTTTATCTGAATCCGTCATGTGGAAAATGAGAAAAAGCGTTGTTACTTTTCAAAGGACTGTGGCGTGCACTTCCGCTTTTGTAAAGGAA
Organism: Ophion obscuratus; assembly: GCA_964007375.1. Classification (NCBI taxonomy): domain Eukaryota; kingdom Metazoa; phylum Arthropoda; class Insecta; order Hymenoptera; family Ichneumonidae; genus Ophion; species Ophion obscuratus. The sequence continues at coordinate 46,935,009 of OZ023312.1, forward strand.
TTCTTTAGGTAATACTGAGGGTAAAACATTTCCATGATCTTTTATCATTATCCGGTCCAGTTTTTCATGTGTCTTCTGCAGATGATGTGATTATGAGTATCTGGTGAACTATATAGAAAAAAAAACTTCCATAATAACCTCGGTAAACAAACCTAAGTACGATATGACCCTAAAATTCATTCCCGATATTGCACTAAATTTCTAGATAGTTTGAAGCTAATATACCGTGTTATATAATGATATAATATATATTATATTATATGTAGTATAGTACTATATACTATATACCGATATGGCGTATCGTATGCATTATGCAGTGCATACGATATGCATAATATAATATGTATATACTGTAGATGCATACTATTTACTTATTCGACAAATCTCTTTATTCCATCAAAGGGGAAAGGGAAAAGCTATAGCGGTAAAAGGCCGAAGGTACTTTGAGTTATTATGAAGATTATTGAAAATATATATTCACATTTTTCCCTTCATGTTCCCCGTTATTCAATCCAGCAGCTTGTAATAAAATGTACATCCGCTTATTAAAATTTAACGCACCCGTGCTTGGTTCAATTAAAATATTACGTACTCAACGCATTTCGTTAAATTTCACTCGAAGGAGCTCTGTTTTCCAAAATAGATTAAAAAAAAATATTTCCCATTCGTTTCCGCTTTAAATTTTAATTATTAGTACTCGCGATGATGCAAGTTTTACACCACTTTGTTGCATTCTTCTATTAACCGAAATGGGAAGCTGCACATTCATCATACTCTCCGTTAATATGAAAGCAAAGATTGGTTAAAGTGAATGAAGAAGTGTTTATTTTGCAGGACGACTTTGCTAGAGTAAAGAATTGTTACCCCATAGGGAAAAAGCCGAGTTTACGGTGGGTACTTGTATCGAAAAAAAATCTTTTAGCGAAGAGGCGCGTCGACTTTCTTGGCCCTTTTTGATCAGTTTTTACGAAACCCTTGAGACATTTTTTTTCACCTACATACGGCGTGAATAGTCTCGTCCGATGTTTGGCCAAAAAACGAAGAACAAATACGTGCCCCCTCGGGATACTTTCTCGGCTCGATGAGAAGCTGGGCCGAGAAGTATATTCTTTTTTCCTCTTCAATTCTTTTTTTTTCTCCTCCAATTCTTTTTTTACCCCCACGATGCATTTTTTCCAAGCTTATTTTCATGGAGGGATTTAAAATTGATTTCTTTTGCCAACGTTCTTTTTTCTTTCGTTATTCATAATGTTCTTTCGTCTGCCCTTGCGGGCTTTTATGATCCCATCCCTTTCACTTTTGCCCTACACTTATAACTTCACTTTTTCCAGTTCCTCAAAGACTGCCCCGAGTGGTGCCCACAGCTACTCCCTCTCGAATGCACTATTTTATCGTATTTGTAAAGTATTTTTCCCCTACATTTTTTCAATAATACTTGATTGGTTGATCGCGTTCCTTTTTCCCGGTAACGCAAATCAACCCGTATGCAAAAAGGACCCGAAAAAAAAAAACCGATTTCCCTTGACGTTAAGTCGTTTTACGTGCATTGTTGGATAATCGATACAGCGCCACGTCACTATTTCCTGCTCTCCGGATATCGAGTTTCGCTGTCTAGAAAATTAGAACTCGTCGATTTCCGAAACTGACGAAATCGAGCGCGGTTAGAGAAAAGCTCGTGAGCAGTCGTACATCTACATACGTGAGAGCTTCGCCCACTTTAGGTCTAAATAATTGAATGGCACTTCTATTTCCTTTTTTTTTTAAGGTGTGGTTGAGTTCTCTCGTTCCAGAACATTTATATATATATATAACACCGATGAAGGACCGTTTTTTTCGCGGATCTCATCCCCTCAAGCACTTATTGGATCGAGTGATTCGAGGTGCGGTTTAGTCACCGAAGAGAGATCAGACATCCCGTAGAATCCTCTTTCATCCAACCCAAAGCGCATTCATCCCGTTTCTAAAGCTTATCGAAATCCTGAATCCCTGTGACGGGTTCTTAGGGCTATCTTCCAACTTCGTCGCGTCTGTCCTTTCGTCTGTCACGACAAAGCGCTCCCTTTGCCCTCGCCGAATCCCTCATCTTGTAACCGTTTGGTTAAATAATATAAAGTAATTCATAAAAAGAGCACTCAATGAGAACTTTGAAATAAAACGATTGCGACTACGGTAAAATAATTACTAACGTGTGAAAAAGAAGGCAAATAGTTTTTAATGTTGCACGTTTCATCGGATACACTTTTCCGATAGGCTTCGAAAAAGTAGACCTTTTTTTCGTCTATTTTTAGTGTTACGAGTATTCGCGAGTATCAATATACTCGTAAAAGTAATCGTCGGTGTTTGTGTAAGGTCTTGGTGTATTAAATGTCTGATACCTCAGGTACCAAGTTTGGTATCCGATATCTATATGTATAAAAGGCAAAGTCCTGACTGACTCATCATCGGCCAGCCCGAACCGCAAAATGTAGACACGTGAAATTTGGGGGGCATGGTGATTTTATTATGTAGCTACCATTTAAGAAATGCTTTTTTGAAATTCAACCTTTAAGGGGAGAAAAGAGTTGGCAATGTTTGTATGGAATTAAAAAAAAAATCTGGTCGCATTTACGTGGAATTTGGTATTGGTGCTCCTTGACACAATTAATGAAACACGTATTTCAGCATTTTTAGAAATTCAACTCCTAACGAAAGAAAGGAGTTGGCAAAGTTTGTATGGAAAATGAATAAAAAACTGGTCAGAAGATTTACTTGAAAGCTAGTATTAAAGCTCTTCACCCCAATTAATAAAATACAGTTCTTGGTTTTTTTTTATTGTGAAGGTCATCAGCCTTCCAGACGCACATTTTGCTCTGTCATTATCTGTCGAATTGTCTATTGCAGATGCAATTTCGTTAATCGCGGATAAGAAACTAATTCGCGTTCTTTTCGATTGTAAGTTTCGGCGTGGAACTTATGCAATTCCATTCAAAATGTCAAGGAAGTATTTGGCAAGGATGTGGCTAATGGCCGCACACTACGTCGATGGTTTGAGAAGTTCCGATCTTGCGATTGTGATCTTCAAAGTCAACCACGTGGGCGACCTGAGAGCAAGGTGGATGATGATGAGCTCAGAGCTGCGGTGGAAGCAAATACATCTCAAACTATGCGGCAATTAGCAGCAAGGCTTAATGTCACTATGCTAACAATATTTGAAACCATTTGATACAAACTGACAAGGTTTAGAAACTGGAAATCGGATATTTTATAGTGAATGATCTAATATAATACTGTTGTTTGATGAAGGACTTCTTGGATATTTAATGAAGTTTGACGAAGGATCAGGTTGGAGAACGACGTTTGATAACGGATTAGTAACACCGAGGGGCCATTCACTACTGAAATCATCTAATCACCTCAAATAAAATCACGAGCGAAATCATAAGAAATCACTCGAAATCATCCGTCATCGTCGATTTCAAAATATCCTGAAGAATGTTTGAAATCTTCTTGAAATTATATGAAATCACATGAAATCATGTGCATTCATGAATTCTTTATTTTACCAATAATATTCATAATAGGCACACGTTCTCAAGCGCGATTGAGATATCCACTCTCGCTACAATGATGTGCATGGTTTCCCGACCGTTATGTTTTTTCGTTCAAGCGCTTTGTCCGACGCTTTGCCGCTTGTTGAACGTGTCTCAACAAGCGAATCTCGGGCGAACCAGTGGATATGGTAAAAAAAAAACATCTCTATAGTTTAATGCGAACTCCACCAACAGTGCTATAAGCAAGTGGCTACAGTGAGTGGTGGTGGCTCGGGTGGTTGGTGAAAATTCAGTTCCAGGCATAAATTCGTGAAGAGAAGTCGCTCATCATTTTTCGCTCGGTTTCTGGATTTTTGCTGGTAAGTACAAACGGTACATTATTGATATGACTAGGTATGTACATATGGGCTCGCATACCTGCTATAGGAGTGCCACTTGGTAACAAGTATAAAAGCTGGCAAAAAATAAGCATGCCAAATAGAACATGCGTCGAACGATAAATACTTTGTAATTGATGAAACCTTTGCATTAAAGGAAATTTCTGAGGTCTGCATCGAGATTCTGTTCGATTTCACGCAGAATCAATGGAGGAGAACGAAGAGAGAAAAAAAACAACAGACGAGACAACAAATCTCGCAAAAGATGCTTCGGAAAAACATTCGTTGGCGGATCACTTTTGGAATCGTCTTGAAACTGCGTCAGATGACCGTATCCCTTTATACGTAAAAAATATTTTGCGATTCAAGAACTACGATAATGCAATGGCATTTCGTCGCATAACGGTCGACACAATAAAAGAGATGGAAGATTTTGCGCGAGAAACTATGAAGCTTTTTCTCGAGCCTGACGATGACCGCCAGTCTTTTTACGGGAATTCTCACCGATGTCCGGAAAAGTTCAGATGGATGAGCGGCGATAAGCATCTGATCGAAGAGCTCGTGACATTTGTACGCGATCAACAACCCGGTTTTTTGCAGCGTCCGTCGGTTTCTCACAAAATTGAGGATGACTCGAAAAAAAGAGATACAAGAGATACAAGAAAAAAAAGCATTCATAAAAAAGTGCAATGAGATTTGTATCGGCGATTGGTGCCTATTCAAAGAATCTAATAGCTCCAAGTGTTTCGTGGGCCTAGTATTAAGTTTTGCTTATGTGCAAGGAAATACTCTTCGAAGTCACGAGTATTCCAGTGAGTATGCACGTATAAGCGGTAATACCAAAGAGATTGGAGTCTTATGTAATTGGTATGAATCCTCCAAAAACAATACTGATTTAATTTCCGGGCCAATGGATGTACACGGCTATTTAAACATGAAACAATACCACGTTACCATTTCTCCACCGATTATAACGGATAAAGGTTTAAAAATTGATGACGCTGTGTATAAAAAAATAAAGAATTTATTGTAAACTGTATGTATCTTTTTTATCGTAGATCTAGCCTTCTTTCCTATTTCTTTACGCTAACTGATATTTTGAAATCATGATTCGAATCATATGGTTTTTAACGAAATCACTAAAAATCGGAAACGATTCTTTGAAATCATGTACAGATAAAATTATAGAAATCATACACGAAATCACATGAAATCAACTACTCATTGAAATCATTGGTGCACATAAATAAAGAGTGAATGGCCCCTCGAGTAACACTTTTTTAACATGGACTTGACGTTCGCATCGTTGGAATGCAACGAAAATTCTTTTCCATTTCTGATTTTCATCATTATCCAAAATTGTATTCTGCAAATTTACTGTAGATCGCTAAATCCCACAAAATGTTTGTCTGCTTTTCGTTTAAATCTGCCAAAGGAAATTTGGGAAGTAAAAAAGAAAAAAATATATTTTCATTGCATTCCAACGATGCAAGCTTCAGCGTCATTTTTAAACGAAATTCAGCTTTGATTCGATATTAACAATAGGGTATATTACTCTATATCAGAAAAATACTAAGAATGTATAAGTACGGTAGTTTTTGCAATTAGCAATCGAGTTATGTGGATTTATATCTATAAAAACACAAAATGGATTTCATAATTCATTTTTAAAAAAATCTTTTTTCTTTCTGTTCAACGAACATGTGAAATGGTAGCCGCCGCAATGGATTCCGACGTGGCGTCATTGACATAGTAGACAAAGGAATCGGTAGACGTATTACTCTCTAGCCTGTGAAAGAAAGCGTCAACAACTATCTATTCTCATTTGTCATAGTTAATTGCAAATTTTCAAACAGTTATCTGTACTACAAAAAAGAGCAAATGAGCTTGTTTCGGACTATTACTTTGGAACTCTTCTGGCAAGTTTTAACCAAATCTTCCTCATATTTCCATCAAGTAGCATCCACAACCTTCCCGGTGTTTTTACACTAGTATTCTTACATTTAGAAACAACACACCAATGATAGGGCTTGTAACTCACTTTTAACCAAAAAAATGTACGTATTCAAAAAATTCTAGTAGATTATTACCACCAAAGGATCAAATTGAGCCACCTTTCAGAAAAGGGTGTAATACCCTATTACGTGCCTATCCGATGTCCTTACTTCAATGTGATTTTCATCTCAGCACCTTCTTCTTCTCTTTCCTCTTTTTCTCGTCAAAATATCGCGAACCGTATTGAGTTTGCGAGACTCGGGTGCGACCACGACACACACACACACACACACACACACACACACATACACAACGCGCGCGCGCACGCACACACACTTAATTTTTTATAATTCTACGTTTGGATCCTTTGGACTTTTTCGAACGAACGTGAAATTATTATTATTATTACTATTATACGATCGCTCGAATAACAGCAAAGATTTGCGGTAGCTCGTGTCTACGAACTCTCATTCCTCGATCTTCTGTATTCTTATGCTTGCAAGAGGCTACGGGACGAGCATCTCGTTCAGTAAAACGATCGCACAACAATCGTGAAAGATACAATAGAACGAAGCAATTGAGTTATCGGCGTCCCAATGGTCACCTGAGGGACGTTAAAAGGAAAGTGCTCGAGGAGAATCAGGCGAAATAGAGAAATATCGGTATAACCGACGGTCGGTACGATGGACCTGCCCTCGATCGTTTCTACTTCCATTTGATCACCTGGAAGACACCACACTCAAGGTGGTCCAGGGTTGACGGAGTAAAAATAGTAGATAAAAAAGCAATAAGGTTAATCGCGTTGTACGTTAACGATTATTGGATCTATCATATCGGTCGACTCTTGGGCTTCTCTCATCTCCGGAGGAATAAAAACTATCTCGTGTCACTTCGAGAATGAAACGATTTGTTCGGTCATCGAGACGGGCTGCGGTTATCGTAACGACATATCTTTTATGTGCTTTTGCACTTCTCGTATTTTATTAACGCCCTTGCGACAAGAAAAAGATCGTTGTTTCGAGCTTCCACGTTTTTCCTCTCACAGACACAGATTCGAAAACGGTTTAACGGATTTATATTTTTTTTTCAATGTGTAAAAGACAACTGTATTGCAATGCTCTGGTTCCGCAAGTTGACAACGGGACTCGCGCTAATTCGAAAAACGAACTTTAGGCGGGGGAGTGTACTTATTCCGTTATTCAATTTGGCTTAATATAAAAAAGTTGAGGTTCATACAAATGTTGTGGCTGCCCTGAATGAAGTACTGACAAAAAACATCACTTGAGTGTCCGCCTTCGATTTTGTTGGAACTCATATATGTGAAAAAGCTTTGAAAACTATTAGACACGTTTTTTTGATCGGTGGAAAAACGGTTTTAAGGGGTGAAACCACCCCTCACAGAAAGACGTGTCGAGGGGTGATTTTGCAGTTGCACCCAGAAACAGTCCAGCGATCTGAATGAAAGAGAAATCAAAATTGTTCTAATTCAAAGCGATAAAAAATCCACTATAAAAGTATTGAAAAAAATGAAGGGTTAACACCCCTTTTTGAGGGGTGGTTTCCGCTCTCAAACGTTTTTCCGCCGATAAAAAAAATACGTATCTCATAGTTTTTAATTCTTTATCACATGTATGAGTTTCACCAAAATCGCAGGCGGAGATTTGAGTGATGTTCCTTGTGAGTTGAATCCACTCATATATCATGATTTTGAAGTTTGCAATGTTGGAATGTAACGGATTAAAAATTTTTAATAAGTGACTCATTCAATTTTTTTTCAAATTTGGGCTAGGTACGAGAATCGTCCGAACGTTTTCAGCATTTTTTATTACGTTCAAAACCCTAAATCTGTAAAAAAAAAAGCAATTTTGGCTGATGAAGAATTAGACTTTTCGTTCCGTACAAATCATGCAAACCTCACGATCAATATATACAGATGTATACGGTGCGAGCTTTAGATAAATATGCTTACATTTATCTAAAGGTGATTTTGAAGAAGCTTGCATCATGTTGAGTATGTTATTCTACTCCAACATAGTTATTGTTTTTTCTTCAACTCGAACAACAAATTTTTTCGCCACTCTCGCTCGCTTTCTTGCTTCCTTCGAGCACACGAGCCTGTGAGAGTTCCTTTTTCCGTATTGCGTAACGCATTCAGGGAACTGGGGAATAAAGAATAAAAAACTGAAAAAATAGTTGTGACACGAAAAATTCAAAATCTACCGAAACATCAAATCAATGTTTCGAGTCATGCAGCGAAATCGTATGCAAACAAATGCCCTACGAGTGCATTTGTTTGCATAAGGGGAGGGGCGGGGAGAGACGAGAGAAGATATAAAGAGGAAGAAAAAAAAATTTTAAATGAAGAGAGATAACTCGACCCACTGTCGGAGCAACGGGACTTTCCATCCCCTAGCACTTGTCACCCCTCCATTTGTGACTAATTAGTGACTGCATATATTGAATAGTACCTACAGGTGACGTTTTGCATTAGTCGGAAACTCAGCCATACATATGTATACCTGTATAAATATATATATATGTGGGTCTGTGTGTGTGTGTATACATTATATGGCAGCTTGCAGCTTTTCCATTTTCCAACGGTACTCTTGCGTGCATCTTGTTGGGTCGTACGCGTTGTGTCGTGACGGTGACGGACTCTGCGAAAACAAAGCGGTCTAGAGAACAAAAGGAGGCGAATAGATAAGAGACCACTACGAGTCACGGTCGTGTCTCGCACCCGTCTTCTTTCCGGGCTGTTTGACATACATAAGAAATTCAAAGCTGGATATCCATGTCTCTGAGAGCTGGTGGACAAAAGAGAGAGAGAGAGGGAGAGCGAGGGGTAAAATGTACGAAGATTTATATACAGTACTAGACAAAAGCAGTACGATCCGGTGTAATTTCGACATTTGTGCTAGCCTGTACATGAAAATGATTAAGGGGCTACATCTACCTAAAGGCACGAAAGAAGTAGCCAAATTCCGATTTTCTTTTCTCGAAAAAGGGTTGGTGAAAAAGGAACGCATTTTTTTTCTAATACAAAGGTACATATAACGAGAACCTCTAAAAAAAATCACCAAAAAATACAGAAAAGCAACAAAAACATGGCCGCCGGCAGATGATGAAATTTTTTTCGCGACATTTGGCGGTGGTCTCTCTCTCTACGTTAAACGGTCCATGTGAGATCGAAAAACCAAACATGTTATTCAAGTTAATAATAAATACGAGTAGTTGACGATCGTCGATTTTCGAAGAAATTTATTTTAACAACGTGGCGACGAATTGAAACTCGAACATACAAAATCTATGAAAAAAGCGTCGTCATTATTATGTAACACCTTTAAAATGAAGATCGATCTAAAATAAGCGAGATCGTCAACGACCTCTAAATGTTTCTCATCGTTTCTCCTGTAAATTTGGCAACAATTCGTTAAGTGGTTCTCGAGATATCATGTCCACCGTCTTTGAAAACAGTGTTTCGAGAAAAACGCGTCTAAAGTTTGAAGGATAGTGCTGCTACCGCTCGCCCGCCCTCTGTTAGAAGCTGTAGCACATTCCATTTTCGAAATACTTCAATGACATTTTCAGGGAATATAGCTAAAAGATGATGCTATCGAAATAAAGTATTTTTTGGAAAATACAAATTTTTGACCCACCTAGGTTGATGTAACTCGTTAATAGAATAGGCATTAAGCAGTCTAGAGGAAAGTCGGCTAGTCTGCTTCTCCGTTTTCGAAGAAATAATATGGAAAATATTCGAAAACTGTGCAAGATTGAATAAACCTCGTTGAGTGCTAATTTTACATTGAACAAAAAGTAGTACGCACCGTGGTGTTTACTTATTTTCATAGCTAACAACGAACTGAATTTTGTCCAAGTTTTCTTGAAAAAACAGGCGTCATGTAACAAATAGATTAGATCTATTTCCCGCCAGATATCGTTGTTTTGCGAAAGTGAACGGTATTGAAGAGCGCGCGATGCCGAAAATTTCGATTAGTCGGAAAACTCGTTGTTAGAGATTCGAAAAAGGTCTATCTAATAGAGAAATCCGGAGAAAATATGAAATAACTGAAGATGCAGTGACCAAAATATGTGAGAAGTTTACCAAGCTTGGCGCAGTACCGGATAAGGACGAAAGTGGAAGAAAAACAAAGAAAAGTTTATTCGATGATCGTAGAATTATCAGGAAAACAAAGAAAAATCCGATGTTCACAAGCCGTGTAATTTTAAAAAACACAGGGCTGAACATTTCTGTTCGTACAGTACGCAGAAGACGGCGAGAAACAGGGGTAAACAATAGTTTTGCACAGTGTCGCCCTTTCATTCGGAAGGCAAATACAATCAAGCGCCTACACTGAGAGAAATGTATGGTGTACCCAACCATATTTTAACTTCATTTTTATATTTCCCTGAGGGGACAATAATACTTTATAGCTATAGTTACTGCCAAAAATGTTGTAATGCTTATTGATATTTCAGCAGTTGCATGAATTGTGCACATATGTTAACCGCAACCACCGTTTCTACAAACATCCGTTTATTCTTCAATGCTATATAATATAGTAGGTTTTCATAAAATGGATATTCCCTGATAGTATAAAAAATGTACTTCTCCAAGCTTCTAATAGTGAACTGTATTGTATATGCCAGGTGTACCGGAAAGTTTTTACCGGATTTTTAAATGAAAAGACACATAATTTAAAAAAAAATTAAAAATGGTATTTATTCAAAGTATTGGCCATTCGATTCTACACACTTTGTCCATCTTTCTGGCAAATGATGAATGCCGTCCCAAAAGAACTGCTTGAACTTTGAGCGGAACCATTCAACGACCCATTTTTCGACTTCTTTGAAATTTGCAAAGTGCTGCTCAGCCAGTGCGTGCCCCATTGATGCGAAAAAGTGATAATCGGACGGAGACAGGTCCGGAGAGTACGGCGGGTGTGATAATACGTCCCATCCAAGCGATTTTAATACGTCTTTCACCGGTTCTGCTGTGTGCGATGGTGCATTATCATGCAACAAAATCACTTTACCGTGTCTTCGGGCCCATTCTGGACGTTTCTTAATCAATGCATAATTCAATTTGATTATTTGTTTTTTGTAGCGATCAGTATTTACTGTTTCACCAGGTTTTAGAAGTTCGTAATACACCACACCACCCTAGTCCCACCAAACACAGAGCATTGTCTTCTTTCCGAAGCGACCCGGCCTTGGAGTTGATGGGCCAGGTTGGCCAGGCGATAACCACGATTTTTTACGTTTTGGTTTTTCGAAAAAAATCCATTTTTCATCACCCGTCACAATCCGATGCAAAAATGACTTTCTTTCGTACCGTTGACGCAGCATTTCACAAATGGTCTTTCGATTTTCCATTTGCCTATCATTCAGTTCATGCGGCACCCATCTTCCTAGTTTTAAAATCTTTCCCATTGCTCGTAAGCGGTCGCTAATCGTTTCTTGTGCCACATTTAACCGTTCTGCCAATTGTTTTTGAGTTTGGGTTGGGTCTTCGTCCAATAACTCCTGCAATTCCACGTCCACAAAGTTTTTTGTTCTACCCGAACGTCTACTGTCTGTTGAATCAAAATCCCCACTTTTAAATTTTCGAAACCATGTCTCACACGTTTTTACGCTTGGAGCATGCTCTCCGTAAGTTTATACCAGCAAACGATGAGTTTCAATGGCCTTTTTCTTTTGATGAAATAAGAAAAGCAATGCTTGCCACAAATGCTCTTTGTCAGGTACGAAATTCGACATATTCACAGAGCTACAACACTATGACACTATTATTTAGTCAGAATGAAAATGAGTAGTTTTTGAAGGTTAATGACAGTAGAATAAAATGACATATATGCCGAATTATTTTATTCCATACTGACGGCTAGCGGCATCTGTCAGAAAAACCGGTAAAAACTTTCCGGTACACCTTGTATACATTGATTAAAAATGTTGCCCGTGGTTTGCGACGATGTTTATAGTGACTTATGCCATGTTATAAGATACGACGTGCTATATGCGTATTTGGTGTGTTATTCAAGTGTAAGTACAAGGCATCAATTTCCGTCTACTAAATGCATAGAATATTTCATAAATCCAAAATAAAATAAAACACGCAAATGAGAGATCTACCTCGATGATTTTTTGTTATCATTCGGTATTCCTTGACCTCCTGTAATGATTTATTCCGAAGAAAATATTTCGCCTAATCGGAATCGAACCTAGAACCTAATTGCCTATCTTCTGCCTATTCTACGCACGCTGCCACTACGCTGCCGAGTACTCTTGGCATCTTTAGCTCAGATATAGCAAAAGAGACAAAAGTAATTCCGGCTGTACTTCCGAATAGCTGTTACCTGCGATTTAGGTGAAATTTTCCACCGATCTTTTTTTTTGATAATATGTCACTGTTTAAATGGTTTTCTGACGCTGAGCAATAGTTTTGTACCATTTAATAGCGATATATACCATATTATATGATACGACGTGCTAAATGCATAGTAATGTGTGTTTTGCAAGAACGGAAGGTGAACTACAAGAAAAAGTGTTGAACTGATATCCTATTTTTGCAATGTAACATACATACTATGTAACAGTCTGCGTCCTTACGTCTCCGCTATAAGTAAACTTTACTATTATTATTTTTTTTTCGTAAGGTACTCACCGTTCATAAGGTCTTTTAACAAATTATACGCGAAAAACGTTAATGTTAACCATATGAATTGTGCAAACTTGAAAAGAATAGTAGAAGTTTGACTGAACAAAACGTAACGTACAGTATACAACATTGGTATTTGTTCGCTGATTTTGTTATAGCACTGAATTAACCATTTCTATATTGTCAAGCCTTTTACACTAGTGAATAATCATTTCGGGGATAATAGATAGTGAAACACGCCACCCAAATCGCATGTTTAGCGATTCTTTTCGCTTATAGTGGTGTTAACCATATTATGATTGCGGTGTCGATAAACAATAATGAATTTTATCATCCCCTCTTTACCATGGGCGTTGGTTGTTAATACCATGGACTCTCAGTGTAGAATCTGCAAAAAAAAATACGTCGATAAACTCGTAGAATTTTTGAAAAAAAGTTATCCGGAGTGATAAGAGCACATTTCATATCTTCGCTCTCAGGCAGCAAGCGTGTGGTTGAAGCCCGGAGAACAGCTTCTTAAAAGACATGTACAGAATAACTGTTAAATTCGGAGGAGGCGGCCTATAAGTTTGGGGCTGTTTTGCGTGGTCAGGAATGGCAAATTAAGTTGAAATCAACAACGAGAACAGAAATTTATATCAATATGGTGGATGCAAATTTCGATGGCGATGGCGAAGTGGCAAAGTGCGGGATAAAAATGAAAGGGATGGGTTCGTGAATACCCTTGAGGGCATACGAAGGGACAATGGAAAAATAATTGCAATTTTATCTCAAAAGTGAAAAAGCTGTGGGTGGCTGAAGGCAGAGAGCTTGCGAGGTAAAGGGAAATATGCAAACGCCAGGGTTATACCGTACGCCATTGGAGTTTCAGCGGTAAGCTCATAATTCGTTTCGTACGCGTGAAATCTCATTTTGCACCCTCCTCCCTAGTTCTCATACAAAGTGAGAAAAGAAAATCCGTAATACAGAGGTTGGAGCGCGACTAGAGAAATAAAAAGGGCATGATTGCCGTGCTGTGCGGGGTCGACGGTCGGTTTCTGGTGCTCTGACCCCCCCCCCCCCCCCCTCCAACCGTCCGCTCCCCTCGACCTTTCCGCTTCGCCTTGCCCTGCGCGTGTTCCATGACAAAAGCCTCGCACTTCCGGTTATAGGCAGATCAGGGCTGTGCCTCGCCGCGTGCGCCACCAACGCGATCACCACCACACTCGCGTCCTGTGCGGTTCTCCGGTAAGACGGGAGGGGGTTGCGGAGGAATATCGACCGGCGCATTGCTCTGGGCTACCTCGAATCCTTAACCTCCCTTAAGAGAGGTCTCTCTCCGCAATCCTTGTCTAAAAGCAACCCCTCTGGCCCCCTCAATCTCACTCATCTTTCTTCCAGCAATTCTTCGTCGCGTCTCCTTTTTTTCGTACTATCGCGCTCATCTGCTCGAACGCTTTTCCTCTTTCCACTGTCTCCGCAGCTCCCGATATTTCCTCTGTTCGATATTTATGCGCGACTGCAAACACGCGTCCTCGATGCAACTCCGAGAGTGAGTTCGAAGTGATTTTTCAGACGCAGCGTCGCGAACAAGCAAATGGGATCGCACCGTATGCTTGTGGGACCATCGTGGATGGCATCGGAAGCCATCTGCCCGGGGATGAGATAGGCGCGCGATCAGATACTGCATTGACGTTTGCGTCGCTGGAATGCAATGAACATTGATCAACGGACTTCCGAGTTGTTTCTCTGCAGATGCGGACTTCGAAAATCACTGGAATGATCTTGCGGACCCTCATCCGAAGGGAACCTGCAAAAGTCTGAAAAGTTGACAGTTGTTTGAAGACCTAAGTCGACCAGAAAGATTTCTGGATCATAAAGAAAGCCAAGGGACGAAAAGAAAGAACTTTCGTTGTAGGTTGATGGTGTTAAATGCAAACTTCAACGCTATCTACCGTTGATCAAAATAAGCCCAAGCAAACCCAAACGTAATCCTGACAGGAATTCGTTGGGGAGTCCCCAGATCCTATTACATCGTTATGGGGATCCAATAGGGACGCCGCGACGTACGTAGGGAGTCCACTTTGGCATTTAAGTAGATGCCGCGCTATTTCCCAATTGATGGCGTTTGAGATTTTTTTATTTGGAACTCTCAACCGGAATTTGCTGGATCTTCAAAAAAAATATCCATTCGTAATCCCGTGCACAAAGTTGAGTTGCAACTACATCTCCATAGGGATTTGTTAGGGATATCGCACATAGAGAGTCCTCAGTGGGATCCAATTGGATTTTCCCCGATGAACGCCGTTTGAGAATTCTCACCACGTTCAAATCTAAAATACAGTGGAACCTCGATATAACAAATCTGTAGGGAAGTTCGTTATATCGACTTTTCGTTATATCGAGGTCATGTTCCTTAAAATGTTATTTCAAAGAAATATTTTAGTACTAGGGATATTTTTTTAAAAGAAATAAAGGTTTAAATGAAATAAATGTTTACAAGCATTTAACAATTAGAGCAGAATGTATATTATTATGCTGTTGTATGAAGGTTTCGGGTGCCTATCGGAAGAAAATTGACAAATCTTCGTTATATCGAGGTTTGACTGAATGTGAAAGAACACAGGAAAAAACTCGCCGTGTTGCAGCATAACCGCTTCGGGTGTGGTGATATTATGCCAAAGTGCAGAAAAAGAATAACGATCGACAATTGAAGTGGATTTTCAGTTATGCAATTCAAATCGATTGATTAGATATACTTTTTCAAGCAATTTATACTTTTTCTAAGATCCTTTTTAAAATAACCCAAACAAACTCATTTTGTATATGTATATATTTTGTTTCGAAAATCCAACATACAGAATTCGATGGGATTCGTCAAGAATCGTATCGGATGCTGTTCGATAATGTGGCAATCCTCTAGGATTCAAATTGGATTCCAATGGAGAATCCCGGTTAGAATCCAATGTACGAGCGTGACGTTTTAGTATAGTGATTCAATGCGATGGCCCCGTAGATCCCCATAAGTAAGTGAAGACAAGTATGGGAATCCAATTGGATCACTAGGCTCAGTTACGAAAAAAAACATCGAACCTCGATCGAAATTCACTCGGTACGATATTATAGTTTTGTTTCCTTGTTGGCGAACAAATGTTTCCTATCGCCCCGTTCAATTTATATCTCATCGTCCGGGTATGAAAAAATGGTTGGACAACGTTTCTTTTGTGAAATTCAGCGATCGGATACCTATGATTCTGGGTTAAGCTCGAGCTGGACTTTCGGAAAACCTGGCATAGCCTGTAATCTGTGTATCGGGACTTGGCAGAGTTCGAGGGGCCATCAATCGAGGCCGCTATACAGTATCCGGGGGTGTACACAGTCTGAGCCGTTCTTCGGTTGCCTGTGTAGGTCCTTTGCCATAGGTATATACTGCCGGGGTCGGTGTCCTCGTCGCTTTGGCGAAACTTTTAATTAAATTCTCGGGCCGGTTTATAAAATCGGATGCGATCGATCATCCGATCCTGTTTGAAACGCTCGTCTCCAACGTGCACGTCAAAATAATAAATACACAATACATATATATCCATCGAGACAGCGTATTTTGAGCCCCTGTTATTTCTACGAGTCTGTAATGTTGGCAATCAGCATATCTGGCTGGTTCACGAACGGTCCTAGATGTCGTTTTCTTGAAACGAATCGTTCATTTTAGGGACAGGACAACCCTTAAAGCAAACTTCGTGTAAATATGCTTACAGTTTTCTATAGCTGATTACGGCGACATCTGGGTGAACGTACATGGTTCAGTACGGGGACGATTAGTCTACTGCTATATGAGAACGATCCTTAAGGTAGTACGTGCGCGAACCTCCTCATTAGAAAAAAAGTTGATTTTTTTTTATGCTGTAGTAGAAACATAAAAAATGACATCCGCGAAAACTCTGCAGGCCTTACCGGCTAAATACAATAGAAATTAATTCACGAAATCAACGCATTTAACCCGCACCATATAGGAAATCCGTGCGGATCGAACTTTGGAACGGAAATAATAATATTTGCCGGTCAGATCAGAGCTATGCGAAAAGCGACGAATAACACGAAAATTGTCGCGGTCACGTATGCTCCATAATAAATATAGGTTACGGGACATTTCGAGCAGATATCATCGATTCAATCGACTCATTTTTGCGTTCGCTTGCCGCATTACACATACACTACAACACACGATTACACATACGGTAAACAAACACATGCTTGACATGTATCGAAAGCACCTGAATACAGCGTTGTCACGGATATTGCCAGAATTATGAAATGGCGGCCTGTGACAACTCAAGTCAAATCTGATTGCGATTTTACTTCACTTACCAAACTATAATACATACAGTTATTACATGCACTTCTCAAATAATTATTTTCTGTATCATGTTTATTACTATACCCAAATACATTATATTTTGCTTTTTCAGATTCAATAATTTATAGATTTTCTGTCGACTAGTCAATCCGCTAGTACTACCTTAAAGCCGAATTATATCAAACGCGCAGGACATAGAATTTTTTTTTGTTTTTTTCAAGATTCACCCTCCGATAAGGGTGTGTTCCGGAACATTTAGAGAGTTGGTATTTTTTTAGAGGCGCCTTTTGGGCCAATTTCCACGCAACGCCAATAAAAGAAACGATTATATCAAACGCGCAGGACATACAATTTTTTTTTGTTTTTTTCAAGATTCACACCCGATAAGGGTTGGTCGCGGTGGCCGTAAATGCTTTTTATTCATTTTACCATATTTTTAGCAACTAGAGCCGAACTGACCAAGAAAAAATAGGAAATTAAAAAATCGAAAAAAAAAATGAAATCGTTGGATAGCATCGATGCAAACTTCATGTACATCCTTTTCCCAATATTTTATCCCTACCGATGCCTCTCGATATGCCAATTAAGGTATATCAATCTTACCGCCAGTAGTGACCAGGTTTCTTCGATACATTACACGAAAAGACAAGTTGCACAATTTTCGTCTAAAGACTATCGCCGGACAACTAGTTCATGATTCAATCGGGACCTGACTCGAAAATATGTAATCAGCGAACGTAACTCCGTCGACGAGATTTTTGACGAATTTATCGGGCTGGAGAATTCAAGTTGGACCTGATTGAAGTAAGGAATAAGTATGCGGATTCTGCCGCTAAATGGGACAACTCTGCACTCGGCCGAAGGTGGCTCGGTGTCAAGATGAAAAGATCATCTGGCATTTTTTTGGGTCGCGCGAGCTTTACGGACGGCATCCAGAAACGAGTTCTTGCATTATAAATATATGAGGGAAGGTGACTGAAGACGTTTAACTTCGAGGCCCGCCCGGTGCTGGATATCAACAATTCTCTGGTGAATTCATCGGAAAATATTTTTTTCGTACATAGAGATATGAATTTTTGCGTCAGTTTATATATTGGGACTACAAATAAGTCTTCGGGGTTTGACAAAAGATGGCTCCACCAGGAGGTTATGGTTGAAATAGTCGAATGTAAAACGTCATATCGTAAGGTTGGACATCTGGCAAGACCATAACCTTAAAATATTAGGGATTTTGTATCAGCATCGCATAATTTTTTTTTCGTGTGAAAATGTCGAGTTTTGAGCAGAATAAGCGTCATTAGCGGGAACTTTTGATTTACTTCTTTAATTTAAAGAAATCTGTAGCTGAGGCGCATCGATTGCTTGTAGAAGCATATGGTGAGGCTGCTTGAAGTGAGAGAAGTTGTCGTAAGTGGGTTCAAAACTTCAAGAACGGTGAGTCTGACGTCGAAGACAAAGAACGTAGCGGAAGGTCGAAAGTGTACGAAGACGCGGAATTGGAAGCTTTATTGGAGGGAGATTCGTGCCAAACGCAAGAAGAACTTGCAATTACATTATGAGTGACTCAACAAGCAATTCCACATCGTTTAAAATCGTTGGGAATGATTCTAAAGCAAGGAAACTGGGTTCCATATGAACTGAAGGCGAGAAAGATGAGTTGATCGCCGATTTTGCACATGTGAAATGTTGCTTGCCAGGCATAGGTCAAAACCTACTTGGAAACAATCAATTGAGAAGTTTTGCCCTACCCGCCGTATTCAACAGACATTGCTCCCTCTATCATTTATTTCGAGCAGCACTTCACATCATATGAAGATACCAAAAATTGGGTCGATTTGTGGATAGCCTCAAAAGATGAAGCGTTCGTCTGACGCGGTTTCCATTTGCTGCCAGAAAGATGGGGAAAAGTAGAGGCTAGCGATGGACAATACTTTGAATACAACCTAAAGCACCGTTCTTTCACAATAAACGCCCAATTTTTGAAAAAAAAAACGGCGGATACTTATTTGTACTCCCAATATATACCTATTATTACTATCCTTTTTCATTTCATATTTTCAAAACTATTCGAGTCCACCGCGTGGATGTGTGAAACAATTTGCGAAGACGCTTCAACAACATGATTAGAAATACAAATATTTCGGTTGGGGGACGGCATTATACACAATTTTCTCGCTACAGAAAAAAAGCCGGACCATGATGGTGAAGTTTAAATGTTGGAATCGTTGGGAATTCAACCGAAGATAACTTTTCTCCAATTTCTCACAATTTTCTTGCGGTGACTTAGGGTTCGAAATTCACTCAAATGATTTGCTTCTATCTTTAGTAGAGACCTTAAACAGTTAAAAAAAATATTTGGATTATGATAA
Source organism: Ophion obscuratus (assembly GCA_964007375.1). Taxonomy (NCBI): domain Eukaryota; kingdom Metazoa; phylum Arthropoda; class Insecta; order Hymenoptera; family Ichneumonidae; genus Ophion; species Ophion obscuratus. The sequence goes on from OZ023312.1 coordinate 46,954,271, forward strand.
AAGTAACCAAGTTAAAAAAAAACGAAAAAGAACTCCTGTTGCATTCCAACGACGTAAATTTCAACGCCATGTCGCACCGCCGTGTGTTGGGAAGATTTATTTGTTCGACAAATCCTTGTGTTGTTCGTTTTCACTTTCCCATTCAAGAACCAAGCCTCAATCCTTCTCTTTCTTTCGCAGGAACAATAACCTACCTTCGCATTCGGCAGCGCGAGTCTTTACATGTGCACACACATATGCATACCTTTTTTTACCACACACCCAACCACCGATTCTTTCGTCTTTGCTTTCTCACCTCTCTCTCTCTCTCTCTCTCTCTCTCTCTCTCTCTCTCTCTCTCTCTCTCTCTCTCTCTCTCTCTCTCTCTCTCTCTCTCTCTCTCTCTCTCTCTCTCTCTCTCTCTCTCTCTCTCTCTCTCTCTCTCTCTCTCTCTCTCTCTCTCTCTCACTCTCCCTTGGCTGTTGATTTTTCTTCTTTTTTGTGTTTCATTCATTTGGTGCTCACGTGACACGCCTATAACATGCGTGACCTAACGGCAAACCGGTGATTGCTAGCCTGCATTCGCTTTTCTTAAGGGGTAAGGCCACTGTAACGGCCCAAAAAAAAAGGTTTTTTCACTAATTTTTTGCTCCCGAAATTGAAGGTATTTGAAAAAAAACTTTCAATGGTGTTATCGGGCATACATTAAACTTTATTATAAAATTTTTTTACAGTAAAAAAAAAAACAAAATGGCGGTTCCACAGCTATCTTCCCGGGACATGTTTTGCTTCCAGGGCTCCGCGGCACGCAGCACCACTGGTGCACTTTTGAATCTAGAACAAAAAAAAAACCATTAATCTAGAGGGCTATAGCTAGAGAATGTCGATCGGATTTTAAAAAGTATCAATTTTTGTGGATTTGGCGTGCGTTTGAAAAAAAAAATTGATTTTTGACGAAAAAAACGGCAAGTTTTTTGTTAATAAAAAATCAATAAATAAAGTTCTTGAAAATTCCGATCGACATTCTCAAGATAATGTAAATGTTCACATCTGGTTAAAATTTCAAGTAAAAAAAATGAAAATTGTTCGAGTTATGCTGCGTGCCATTTTGAAAAACCATGTTTCGAGAAAAACGCGTTTAAAGTTTTGCGAATAGTTTTTTATTGGAAAAAAATAAAAAAAGAAGTTTCGGAGAAACTTAAACTATTTTTTATTTTAAACTTAAACTATTTTTTAAGCCAATAAAAAAAAATCGATTTTTCAAAAAATTTACAGTGGCCTTACCCCTTAATATAACAATATTATGGATTGAGGGCTATCTACATGTGTGTCTGTTTGTTTGGATTCGTTTGGACACACACACACACACACACACACACACACACACACACACACACACACACACACACACACACAAACACACACACACACACACACACACACACACACACACACACACACACACACACACACACACACACACACACACACATACACACACACACACACACTTAAGGTTTTTGGATAACAATTCAAATTAAAAGATAAAAAAAACTTTCATTTTTTAATGGTTTGAAAGTTTTCTTTCCACGCATATACTTACGTATTTACAGGGTGACAGTTATAAGTGTTGCCATGCGGTTTTGAAGTCTTACGCGAAGCTTTTGCGACCGAGAAAAATATGATTTTGAATGGTTTTTTAAGCCGTCTTAAAAAAAATATAACTTATTTTTGTGATCTATTTTTATTGTGACGGTTTTTGCTAAAAAATTGAGCTTTCTGGAAAAAAATGAACATTTCATTTTAAGTACCGCAGAATGAAGATAATTGAATTCCGAATACAAAACGCTCCTGAAAATCTTGTTGTGTATCCTGTCATGGAGAAGAAAAATTATCAACGATGCATTTTGAATCGGATATATCGAATTTCATTCCATGAAAGGAAGTTTCTTTGATGACGTTTTGTATTCGGAATTTAATTATCTTCATTCTTCTGAACTCAAAATAGAATGGTGATTTTTTTTACAGAATGCTCAATTTTTTTCCAGCAGATACCTCCGGAATCCAAACAAACTTATGACAAAAAAACGCTATATGTTTTTTCGAAGACGATTTGAAAGACCACTGACTGTCATATACTTTCGTATTCGCAAAATCTCAGCGCCAGACTTTCAAAAAAAATATGGCCGCGTTATAATTGTCACCCTGTATACATCGTCGTATTTGATAGAGTACGTAAGAACTGAATATCTCGAAGGATTGACAGGGACGTGAGCTCGGCCGCTTTTATACATGAACAAAAATATCTTTTAGACGTCTTCGTTCGATACGGCGCTACTCCACTACTACCCCCGTTGAATTTTTCCTACACCACTCGATCATAGACCACCGCAGCTCTCGGCTTTCCTATATGGAACACGATCTCGTTATACATGCATACAGATATACTTTCCCGAAGGTCGCCCGGGAAATTCAACCCTATAGGCGCGCAGAAGAGGGCGCGTTCTTTATATGCTGAGCGCGAGGATAATGTATCTTTGGATATATGGAAAAAGGCCTCTTGCGATCCACATTTACGGCATTCGTATGAGAATATCTGTTACTAGAAAAGAAGAAAAAAAACGTCTACTCTGTCGCGCAGGATCGTTTTTTTTGGTTCCATTCTATACTTTCTTAGTGGTTAGCAGCGAAGTACATAAGCGGAGTAGGCCAGGAAATTAGGTCATTCGCGTGCATATCTTCTCTTCTCTCCATTCTTCTTAAGAGTTGTTCAGAATTCTCCAATAAGGACGCTCCGTCCCTTGCTTCGTCAGGGAGAGGTAGGGTAGGGCAGGAAGGGATCGGTGTAAGGAAGCCTTTGTGACTTCCTTTATCTCTGATCTTGCGACCTACCCTTCTGTAACATGGAAAATGCTGAAACTATATTCTGTGTGTGTGTGTGTGTGTGTGTGTGTGTGTGTGTGTGTGTGTGTGTGTGTATTTTTGTACATTTAATAGTTGCCATACAACTCATTACAATTATAAGCATTGAAATACGTAACAGTAAAAAAACTATTCAAATTATTTGAAGTAAACAATAAATCATTCAGATAAAATCTGTCAAATTTGGGTCTGATTGGGGGGGGGGGGGGCAACAGGGGCTGAAGTCCCGGGGCCTCCACGATACAACTTTTTATGAGAGTGAAGTTTGCATCGCTCGTATGCAACGGACATTCTTTTCAATTCCTGATTACCTCCGTTATAAAAAATCACATTTTGGACATTCAGGTTGTCGATCGCTAAATAAGGATCCTAAAAAATAATCGCGTGATTATCGTAGCTTGAGCCTTTCAAAGGAAGTTTGGGAAATCCGGAAGAAAGTATTTCGTTGCATTCCAATGATGCGAACTTCAACGTCATAAATTTTGTAGGTAAAGTTTGCTGATAAATGGTATTCAAACACTTATTGTTAGTGTAAAAAATCACTGCAGACATCTGACAAGAAAAAAAAGTCGTCACACTTTTATGAAGTTTAAAAAATAATATTTCAAAACGTATTTTTATAAAAAGTAAAATAAAAAGCACTAAACACGACCAATTCTCTGTAACAGCATATATTGCATCGATTACAATTGTTTGAATGTTACGTGGATTGACCCAACCATTTATTTCTTGAAATTTTGCGGTATATTCGAGAAAAAGAAATACTTATTCATAATGTTTATTTATTATTAATTATGTTGATTTTGATTATTATGTTTATTTATTATTTATTGTGTTTATTTTCTTTATTATGTTTATTTATTATTTATTATGTTAATGTTTAAAAATAATTTATTCATAATGTGTTTTACAACTGTTAAAAAACGCTTATTAAAACTTCAGTACTTAGCGCCATACGCATACGCCCAAAATATTTTCTTACCAATGTATGCTGTATATTTTTAACAAGTATCCTGAAAAACGTGTGAGTGATTTTTGTAGCCCAAATCCGCCACCAAAAATGCTTCGGCAGTAAGAGAAAAAATTAATTTCCGTTCCGTCCAATGATTGAAACATTACCACTATCAATATATGCTACACATCCAAAACTAGTTTATTTTTAAGTTGTATAAATGAAAAGGCAAAAAACTTTTTTATTTGTAAGTCCAACTCATGTATAGAGTAAACTATATAATTACACTATATTAAACCATAAAATTTATAATTACATACTCAAAGATAAATTTATTCGTACGAAAAAAATGGAAAAAAAAAACATTGTAATTGTTACCGAATTTAGCTAATGTTAGGAAACGTCACCGTCTTTAACTTCACACAACGTATGCTGTGTTAAAACCTTCCTTTCGCGTAATACATTACTCAAACCATATAAGAAAATATTTATCTTATTCGAAACATAATTGGGGGCCTCCCACTATTTCGTTTCCCCGGGGCCTCCACGCCTTTAAATTCGGCCTTGTGTCAAACCGAAATAGAAAAATGCTTATTTACTTTCAACATATACTGCGACCTCTATTATCGGGACCTCCACGGATTCAACAGCCCCCCACTGTGTGCCGAATATCGATCGGTGTAGCGCACGGTGGGAGAAGAGCCAGGCCCTAGCGTGAGCCTGGAAGCCTGGACTCGGCTTGAGTGCATGGTGCGCAACCTCCATTTTTGCAAGTGCTATGCGAAGCTGATTCCGCCGCTGTGCCGATAATAGACGTCGCAGTGTATTTAGATATACTAGTACACTTATGATCTCGACGGCTCATCAATTCGCTGCTGTTTCTCGACTCTACTTGCTAGGACGAAGTTGACATGGAATCTGATGAATTCCGATAAATCCATTTCGCTCGGTATTGATCTAATCTAAATGTATCTAAATTAATTTTCATTTCTGTTACAAAAATAAAAAATCTAATAGCGAAACTTAATCATTGTCAGTTTTTTTATTCCCTCTATTTTATATCTTCTCTAATCATTCCGAACGCTGCCGTTATGCACTTGCATGTCGGGTAGTTTGCAAGCTGAAACGAAAGTGCGGCTTACGTTAAACGTGTAGTTCAAGGCGCGTTCGTGTAGTCTTCGTATGCAAATTATAAACATCGTTGGGGATTCGCCGATGCAATTTTATAGAGCCGGAATAATGAGAGTGCGAGTCTTACAGCTTCGACAATTGTTTCCATTCCGCAGGATATGTTGAACGAAATGAAGTTGTTTCTGCATATCTTTGCATATGAAAAGTTGCAACGAAGTGAAACGGGGAACAAGGAGCGGAGGGAGGGGGGCCAACGTCGTTAAGGCTTAAACTGGGATAGTCTAGCTGCATTTATGTGTACATATAACTCAGTCTATTATCTCAAGTTATTTATAGACAGGGCTGATCCAGTTAAGGGGCTTACGATAATATATATATATATATATATACAAATCTTATTTCAGATAAATGTGAGAGCATCTCGAGAGGGGGAGGGGCAGGAGGCTTAGAAGAAAATTTAACATCAGTCGTTATCAAGTAATTGGGCATCATCTCAAGAAGGAATGAGGAAAATTCAAACTCTTATGTACACATCGAGAAATTCAAAGAAACGAATTTTCATTGATTTAACAAAAACGTTGAATGTAAATTCGTGAAATATGTCTTGAACTTATTTCAGTGATTTTTTCTTGTTAGATGCCCAGAAGGTCCGTAGAAATCAAATCAAAGGTCTGTGTTGCGTGTTGCATCACGCAATATATATTCAATCAAGCGTTCAATATTTTATATTAATCATTACGTTAAGATATTAGTTTTCTGAACCATGCATGCTTGTGAACTTACAACTCCTCGGCGCTTTACCAGGTCGACGGATCCTTGTATGACGTGGTGGATATAACAAAAAAAAGGATCTAAAGGCTCTTGTCCAGCACGATGCATTCCCGCTACGGGAAGATCCTGGGAAATGCAATTACACATTTGGCCGTCAAACATTCCGAAACACTTTTGCATATTTCTTCATCAAACTAAAAGTTTTTGAGTCAAATGCTTCTACGTGATATTTTTGAGTATATAAGAATTTACCGGAAAACTTCATTCAAATATTGCTGCCTGGTAGTTCACCTACGAATTTTAGGGATTTTTTACCATTCCGCACCACCCTCAGTATTGTAAGGCTCTTTTTGCGATTGGCCACAAAGGAACGCGCCCACACACACTAATTTCAAATGTTTCCACCCAATGCCAATGAAGGATTTCAAATTTTGCCAAATACCGAATTCCTAGCTGTGGACGATGCTTCGAACATCGACGAGAAGAGTCCGTTGTCGCCAAACATTCGACCGAATACATCGTCACATTATTTGAGAAAAGACAAACTGAAACACTTGATTCTGAATATTGTTTTACTAGTTTCTCTATGTAAAATTTGTGGATTCAAAGACTGTATGCCGTTTTATTTTAAAACATAAAAAATTGTATATTTTGTTCTACATCAGTGTATAATTATTTTATTTCTACGAAAACGGTGGCACTCTAATCATTTATAGTGTAACGTACCCGGCAAGCATCGTCGCCATCACGCGTATCGGAATTTACAACTCCGAAAGAATTATCAAAACAAATTCGCGGTGCTCACAGTACACCCACACGGAAAAAAAATATACGTAAAATATATTTTTCAATAAATTAAAAATAGATGTAAAATATATTTCAGATATACATTATGTATCTTAGATGTACAGTAGATGTATGCAATATATATGAGAAATGCATCTAACGTATACTCGCGATATCCAACTTTTCGACCAAAAATAGATCTTCAGAATATATAGAGAATGCACGTTGGATATGCGACGACATGTACTCAAACTATACTGAAAGTATACGTTTGAGTATACCCACACGGAAATAGAATATATGTAAAAGTATAGTTTTCGATATATTAAAAATGTATTTTAACTGTATTCGACGTATAATTGAAATATACTTTAAATGTCTTTAAAATACATCTAAAATATACACGATATATGTTCATACTCCGTTTAAAATATACTTGAAATATACTCATAGTACATTTTAAATATTATTAAAATATATTCAACGTGTATTTAAGATATATTTGGAGTGTATTCAATCTATGCTAGAAATATTCTTAAAAATTTTGTTATGACGTTATTTACATCATTGCACCCTTTTACGATATTTTTCCTTGTCGTTAATTACGATTATGGTGTTTGCAGTTCAGATATTTTAATAGTTCAAATTTAAATTATATCAGACGCTTACACGCCGTAAGGTGGTTTCGAACCCGGGACTTCTGAGTGATGAGCTGGGACCTTCCGCACTGAGCTAGTTCTACTTGATAAATTAACTTTCGTATCGTCTACATCTGGTACAATACACAATGTTAGGTTATTGAGAAATGTGTGGATTTACAAGAGTAAGTGTGTGTGTGTGTGTGTGTGTGTGTGTGTGTGTGTGTGTGTGTGTGTGTGTGTGTGTGTGTGTGTGTGTGTGTGTTGTGTGTGTGTAAAACTACTGAACCGAATGAAATATGGTTTCCTCTGTTTATAGCGTAAAATGCCACTAATATGATGCTATTTGTTTTATTTAAATCGAACGAGTCTAAGTTGAGCAATTAATTACTTTTTAACAAAAGGTTATCGAGGGAGAAGTTCTGACGGGGTGCGGACGGGGTAAGACGCTGTTTATACCGCGAATACCACTTATGCCCAATAGCCCAATGCCCCTTTCAATTTAAGTGCAGTTCCCCGTAACCATCTGCTTTGCGATGACGATTAACAAATCGCAAGGACAAACGCTACGACAAACGCTACGAGCGAGTCAACCGACGAACAGCCTGCTTCTCGCATGGTCAGCTCTATGTCGTCGCCTGCTGTAGAGTGACCAACCGAGAAAATATTTTATTTTAACAGACGGGGAAGAAAGAAAAACGTGAAACGTGGTGTATACTGAATTTTGGAAAAATCGATTAAATTTTAATTTTAGATAACTCATTTCAGACAATAACATATTATCCAAAGTTCAAAGGTTTCATTTGAGTACTTTTTCATTTAGTAAAGTTAAGATCAATCAATGTGATTGCCATTGAAATGTTCGTCAGTAAATACTCAACCTATCTATACCTATGATAAAGATATCGGAGACAAAAAGTCAGTTTATATGGAATATATTTTTTTTCAATAAGCAAGGTGAATTATAAAAAACTACAGACCAGGTAGCCAGAATAACTGTTTAGAGCGGTACAGAGCGGGCAAAACCGTGGGCAAAGGCTAATGTGTGTGTGTGTGTTTAAATGTATATATACAATGAATGAATCGAAAATGTATCTTTTATGAGCATTTTATATGATTCAAATGAATCTTGCGTCTATTCATGGTATATTAGTACATATAGCATATAAGCATATAGTAATATATATTCAGATATACATATAGCATACCTTAAATATATTCGGATAACCTATTAAAAATGTATAAAGCATACGTTGGTCATGCGCTTTCAATATATTTTATGTGTATCTAAAATGTATTTTTTTTTATATCCCAGCGTACGCTCTCCGGTATGTTCCCCAGTGTATAAAAGATATATTCAGTATACAGATCTAATATATTTAATGTATATCTTAGAAGCTATTTATATATATAAATCGCACAGGTTTTTAGACATATCCAAATTTATATTTGACATATCCAACTTTTCGAACAAAATATATTTACTGAATGTTTTATATATCTTTCGGTATATTTTTTGTATATCTTATTTCCATGTGGGCAGTCTGCGAGTTTTGCGATTAAGCGGACAATGATTAAAAAAAAAATTGCAAAACCTTTTTCCTTCGACAAGTGAATGTTGTGGTGTATTCTTATTATTTTCTGGACTTTTGGAATTTCTAATGATTTTTTTAGCAGCTATCAGAAATTTCACTGTAGGCTCTTTTCTATGTTGGCCTTTTTTTACATTCAACGAGCAATGCAAAGCGGAAAGGAGTTCGTATCGATTTGCAGGACCCCGTTTCTCTCTCCCTCCCTCTCTCTCTCTCTCTCTCTCTCTCTCTCTCTCTCTCTCTCTCTCTTTCTCACTGCTCTCTTCACTCTCCGCCTATATATAAACGCATATGTAACACATTGCAACAGAGCCTACATACCTGTAACACATTGGAACAAGGAGGGTGGCTCGTGTACCGAGCTATAGACTATCCAGAATTTTCACTGCGGTACGCAAAGATGGACACGGCGAGGACGCAAAGAAAGATAAAGGGAGAGAGAATTGAGCAAGTGGTTTTTCCTTTTCCTCTTGCAACGAATGTGGGTCCGAACTTAAGGTAAACTGCAACATTCATACGCACACGCATTTATGCTATAGTGTGTAATAAAATAATGATTCAAAAAAAAGTCACTTTGCATAAATGTGACGAGGAAGGTAGGCATGAGACTTTTCGCAAATATTGTACGAATGAAATTCATGACGTCGAAGTTGGCATCGGTTGAATGCAACGAAAGTGATTTTTATTTAATTTCCCATATTTTCTTTGGCAGATTTGAGCTACGAAAATCACGCAAACATTTTTTAGGATTCTTATTTAGCGATTTTGGATAATAATGAAAATAATAAACTAGAAAGAATTTTCGTTGCGTTCCAACGATGCAAACTTCAACCCCGTGAAATTCAATCCTGCACTTTCTGTAAATGAAATGTCTTTTTTAAATTGTCGATTGGAAAAAAATGAATACATATTAATACTAAAGCGAGACTTTTTTCAAGCATTACCGAGCGCTTTACTGACGAACGCTGAAGAATACTGATTCTTTGAGGTATATAAATGTCCAACGAAAGTTCAACCTCGAAGTTTGCAAGACCAACTGGACTGGAAATCGGGACAAACTTAGCGCAGTCTCTTATGAAAAATGACGTTTACATCGTTGGAGTCCTACAAAAATCCTTTTTTATTTTTTTGCTTCTTTGTTTTTATTACTATCTGAACTCTTCTTTTGCGATTTTAGGTTTTGGATTCCTAATGAGGGCCTTCAAATAGATTTGAATGACATTCGTAGTTTGAAAGTGGCAAAACGAAGAGCACTACAGTAACAAAAATTCGGTTGCATTCCAACGATGTACACTTCGATGTCATCAATTTCTTTTGGTAGATTTAGCCTCCACAAATCCCTCAATCACTTTTGAAGCTACTTATTTATCGATCTATAATATAAATTTACAAAAAAATAGTTCGAATAATAATAAAAAATAAAGCAATTAGAATATAAAAAAGAACTTCGGTTGCATTCCAATGATGCCAAATTCAACACCATTATGAAAAATCGTGAATTTCGTCCCAGCTAATATCTCTTGCAGACATACAACCTTGCTCATTGACGCTAAAATTCCATCGCCACTGACGACTCCTCATAAGAAACTCCGTTCAAGTGCGCGGATTGAGATTTTTGTTTCTCTCGAAAACAATGAAGCGAAGCTTCTGGAAATGCCAAACTTGAACTTTTATCGGATATATATGTAAAAATACAAAAATCCTGCGACATGAAAATGCTACCATGGTGATACAAATTTGCATGATGACTTTGTGTGTTCCAACCCTGTGTAGGAAAAAATTGAGATAGTACCACAAACGTGTTGGAGACATATACGATCTTGATGTTGCAGACCTCATGGTATTCCCAGATGCAATGAGAAAGGGATAACGAATGGAAGAAGAAATTTTGCCTGGAATTTTATTTCTCGTACACAATACAACAAGAAAGTGGATAGACTTCATTGTGAAGCGGTACTTGTTCGAAATCGATTATACACGCGTGTAATCGTATTATGACTGTAAGACTATAACGGCGGAAAGTGCGCGGGCGTAGGACTGAAACGACGATACCACTTATTGTCAGAGACAGCACGCTCTCTTTTTTGCTATGACGGTCCGACATTTCCGATACATCGCGGACTTGATATCCAAGCCAGACCATAGTTCAGAGCCGGCTCGTCGTCCCACTGAACTACAATAGCGTTCCCTACTCATTCTCGTCTCTCGACCATACCAGCCCCTATTCATCCCTTTGCTCTCCCTTCATCTCGGGAAAATAATAAATCAGCGTTTTATTTTTTTCTCATTCACGTTCGACGTTCGACCGTGTATTCTAAACTCAATGAGGAGCAGATTATCATGACGTTGAAGTTTGCATCGCTGCAATGTAAGGATAATGATTTCTTGCTAATTTCCCAAATTCCCTTAGACAGATTCAAGCTATAAAAATCAAGCAAACATTTTTTAGGATTATTATTTAGCGATCTACAATCTAAATGTGCTGAATATGATTGTGGATAATATTGAAAGTATCAAACTCAAAGTAAAATAGTTTTCGTTGCATTACAACGATCCAAACTTTAACACCTTTTGGATGCAAACTTTAACAACTTTTGGATAATCAAAGATTATGGAGAAAGAGTTCGACGACGGGCGAAGCTAACCGCGGTATGGAATAACTTGAGGACGGAGCCGGTGGCGAATAATAAATTATTAGGGCGGATAAACAATAAACATTCAGGGGGCGGGTGTATACAATGAATGGGTGCTGCGATAAATATGGAATGAATTTATCAGCATGTGGTAATTTTTTTCTAAACGATAAGATATTATATTACGCATCTCATTCTCGATGATAAAACCGTGTAGTAACGTCAGTTGCTGCAAACTTCACAATATTCAGAGTATTATTTTTTAAATTTCCCTCGATTGGTGCCCCTCGCTCCGCTCGTGGAGCCCTCTGGTGGCGCCATCCGTCCTCATATCGTTTTGTTGTGCGACACTAAACACAGTACTGAGTTATAAAAATCATCAAATAAATAAAGCATTTATGCGAGTTGGAGATCTAAGATGTCAAAAGAAAAGAAGAGGAAAAGTTCGCGATCCAGATCTCACGAAAGAAGAGGAAGTGAGAAAGAGAAATTGCAAAAAATGCAAGATCAATTAGATAACCTCCAAACCTCGTGGTCGGTCTGGTTCGAGGCAAGGCGGGGGAGAAAATTTCGCCGCCAAAAGAGATTATCGATGGACTAGAGGTCCTAGGTAAGAAATATTATAAAATTTTCTCATCTTTCGTGTTTGTTTTCTCTTCTTGAAGACATCGAGCGATCACGACACACCGGGGAAAAAAGATCGCGGATCACTTTCTTATCTAACCTCAAAAATGCCCTGACAAGTTCCACACGAACAAGCAGGTCTAAAAAATGCACGATATTCTATACGAATAGTGTGAAAGCCTCAAATTGAGCGAATTTCTTTATTCCAAAAAAAAAAAACTTCCACACGAAGTTTTTTGAGGTTATCTCAAAATTCCATACGAATTTCCGAGACACGATCGTACAAGCGTAATCCTCAACAAGAGGATCTTCGCTCTGTCGACGTCAACAAGACGACGACAAAATACTGAAACCAGTACATATTTTCTCTCGCCAGATTCGTCGAACGATCAGGATAAAGAGAATATGCCCGGCGTTGTCAATAAAATATCCAGTGAGCGAGCTTTTCCGCCCGAAATCAACAAGGTGACGGAGGAGGAAGAATTCGGCGACCCAGCGGAGGCCGCGAGAAAAGAAAATTTTCTCGATCTCCTCGGCGATGACCCGACTGCCTCTGAAGAGTTCGATATTACGTTCGACGTAGAACTTCAAACGAGATGGCAAAAATGGATGGAGAATGGGCTTCCGGACGAGACGAAGAAGAGTACTCTCGAAAAATATCCGAGGAAAACTTAGTTCTACACCGAGGCACCAAAAATTAACACAGAAATCGCTGCGGTCATGACGGAAATCGCAAACAAACGTCACCAACATTTCGAATATACACAAAATAGTGTAGGTTCAGCGATTTCTGCGCTCGGGGGAGCATTTTCGATGATGCTCAACCCTCCCGAAGAAGGTATTAACAAGCAAACAATGCTCGAATTTCTCTGCGATGCGGGAAAACTGCTCTCAGACGTGCATCACCAACAATCGGTGGCAAGAAAAGCTTTCATCACTCCGTTGATGAACAAATCGATGAAACCGATTATCGACGCCACGAAATCGGATAAATGGTTATATGGAGAGAAATTTGCCGAACAGGTAGAAGAGGCAAAATCCGTCGAGAAAGCATATGCGAATCTGAAACCAGCGGAAAAACCGCCGGAGAAAAATAATACAAGGGCCCCGGGAAACTTCAGGCGCCCACCTGCGAATTATCGTCAGGTGTGAGGAACTCAGAGACGCTCGTCGATAAAATTCAAGCCGAGATCACATGCGGAGAAATCCCAGTCTCGAGCGCCTCGACACACGAAAAGGAAATAAATACGGTAAGCATAAAGTCCGGCCGTTTCAAATCCTTCATCAAAGAATGGGAAAAAATCACGACGGACAATTTTATTCGCCAATGCGTTACTGGGTTCAAGATTCCCTTCATATCTGACCCGATACAAGCTGATATTCCGAAAGAACCAAAAAGATCCATGCGCGAAGAAAATGATTTGGAAAGTAGTATAAATCATTTACTCACATCTGAAGCGATAGAAGAATGCGAAAGTTGTGAGGGTCAATTCCTCTCATCTTACTTTCTTGTGCCAAAACCGAATGGATCAAACAGATTTATAATAAACTTGAAAAAATTAAATAAATTTATCGAAGCACCACACTTCAAAATGAAAGATATTCGGTCCGCAAAAAGCTTGCTATCGAAAGACGACTACATGGGAAAAATCGATCTAAAAGAGGCATATAATTTGGTACCCGTACATAAACTATACCGAAAATTCTTGCGTTTTGCGTTTCGAGGGAAAATATTTCAGTTTAAATGTCTTCCTTTCGGTTCGAATACGAGCCGATATATTTTCACCAAGATTATGAAGGTGGTTCTCACTCAATTACGAAATCAAGGTAGAATTTCGGTAATTTACATAGACGACATTTTGTTGATCAGCAGATCCTTCAAAAAATGTGAAAAAGATATCGTACATACGAAAGAAGTTTTAGAACGCTTAGGATTCATCGTCAATAGGGAAAAAAGTGTTCTTATCCCTACTCAGCGCTGTAAATTTCTCGGTTTTGTCATTAATTCCGGGAAATATACACTCGAGTTGACTAAAAAGAAGAAAGAGCAAATAAGCACCATGATAGAACCTTTCATGAAAAAAGACACACACAAAATTCGTGACTTAGCAAATCTTCTCGGTACGCTGAATGCTGCGACCCCAGCGGTAGAATATAGTTTAACTTACTGCAAAAGATTGGAGAGGAAAAAATTCTTAGCTTTGACCATGAGTAACAAAGATTATGAAGGAACGGTAACAATTAACAACAAATTGCGCGAGGATTTACTGTGGTGGAAGAAAAATATTCGCAGGGGTTTTAATAAATAAAAACAAATGTATTTACACTCGAAATCAGTTCAGACGCATCGCTGACGGGCTGGGGAGCCTATAGCAACGGAAAAATTACACGCGGATTCTGGGAAGAAAAGCATAAAAAATATAGCATAAATTACCTCGAGCTTTTGGCAGCGAGTTATGCGCTCAAATGTTTCGCATCAGAGTTGTCAGGATGCAAAATTTTACTACGCCTTGACAATACAAGTGCCATATCGTACATTAACACAGCAGGGGGCGTGTAATTGCCCCATTTGAGTGACCTTGCAAGAAATATCTGGGAATGGTGCGAGTCCAGAGATTTGTGGGTGTACGAATGTTATATACCGCCTAAAGAAAATGTCGAAGCAGATAGAGCGTCAAGATATACGAATTTGGACACAGAATGGGAAATTTCGGAAAAAATCTTTTCAAAAATAAAAGCGAAATTTGGACCTTTCTCTATGGATTTATTTGCGTCAAGTGCAAATAAGTAAAGTGTAGGAGATTTTCCTCCAGATTCCCGCAACCGAATGCGGAGATAGTTGACGCCTTTACATTTTCTTGGACCGATACAAATCGACTTGATGTTTTTCCACCGTTCTCCCTTATCCCAAAAATGTTACGTAAAATAATTACTGACAGAGCCGAATGCACAATTGTAGTACCACGCTGGACGTCTCAGCCCTGGTACCCACTGTTTGTGGCACTACAGGTTTCAAATTCTATAATTTTTTCACCTCAATCTGGTATGTTGCTGTCTCCGTGCAGAACGAAGGTACATCCTCTGGCCGCGAGTCTTTCACTGGAGGTAGCGAATGTATCTGGCAAGCATTTCAATGGAGAGGCCTAGAAGACTCGGCCGTAAAAATCTTAATGAGCTCGATAGCCCCATCGACGAGGAAACAATACCAAAGTTCTCTGCGACGATGGAAACAATTCTGCGTGGACAACCAAGTCAGTATCCATCAGGCGAGCTCTACGGACGTAATAAAATTCCTGACTGAAAAATACAGTGAAGGAGCCAGCTACGGAACGCTTTGTTCGGACAGATCTGCTATTGCGCTTATTTCGCAACACGAAATCGGCAAGGACGATTTAATATGTCGGTTTCTTCGAGGAGTATATAAAAATAAACCCTTCAAGCCAAAATATGACACTACGTGGGATGTAGGACCGGTCCTCGAGTACATTGAAAATATGTCGACAACGCATGAGCTCTCACTAAGCGAAATCACGGAAAAAATAGTAACCCTATTGGCACTGGTTACGGCGCATCGTTTACAAACTTTAGCTCTAATAAGAATAAAGAATATAGTCGTAGGAACAGAAGGAATCACTATCAAGATTCCTGACTTGATAAAAACGTCGAAATCTGGAAAAAGTCAGCCGGAACTCTCGCTCCCTTTCTTTAAAGAAAGGCCGAAACTTTGCGCAGCCACGGCGATACTAGAATATATCGATGTTACAAAAGACTTAAGACAGCCGTCTAATAAAAATGTATTAATCGCTACGAGAAAACCATACAATGACGCGTCAGCTCAGACGATCGGTCATTGGGAAAAAAAATTGTTAAAAAAGGCCGGAATTGATACAGAACAATTTTCCGCATACAGCACACGGCATGCCGCTGTTTCGTCGGCCCTGAATAAAGGAGTAGATGTAGCAACAATAAGAAGGATCGCGGGATGGACAGAACAATCACAAATGTTCGCGAAGTTTTATAACAAACCCATCCAGGGGAAAACAAACAATTTTGTATCCACGCTGTTACAGAAAGAACAAAAATTGTTAAATCCAATGATAACAGCTACCATGATAACGCTAAAAATCTACACGGTTTTATCATCGAGAACGAGACGCGTAATATAATTGAACGATCAAACGAGCCCGCCGAAGGCGGGCGAGGTTCGATCGTAATTATATGAAGCGTCTCGTTCGAAGATGATCCTCCCACCTTCCCCCTCGAAGGACACCGATGGATAGAAACCCCGGATCATCATCATGATAGCTGTCGTCATCTCTAAACTATATGAGGAGGGATGGCGCCACCAGAGGGCTCCACGAGCGGAGCGAGGGGCACCAACCGAGGGAAATTTAAAAAATAATACTCTGAATATTGTGAAGTTTGCAGCAACTGACGTTACTACACGGTTTTATCATCGAGAACGAGACGCGTAATATAATTACGATCGAACCTCGCCCGCCTTCGGCGGGCTCGTTTGATCGTTCAATTCTTAACCCTCCGTATGTACACTACATTTTTCGCTCGGACACTTGGGTTCCGAAACTGGGTCTTTTAGAGAAGAATCGGGTTGTCAGATTTTGTTAGGCTTTAAAAAAATCTGAAAAAATTCAGTGTTACTTTTCGAAGTGTCTACTGCATGGCTCCGAAAATGCCAAAGGCAAAAGTTAAAAAGCGTTGTTAATGAAGATTAAAGTATAGTAAAAAATGGCGTAAATGGGCGGGTTTGAAATTTTTACTGTTCCTTTGGAGATCCAGTGTAGACACGCAGGGTTAATAATATATCGTTTTACGCCCTTTATCACCAAGGATTGCCAATCATTATCGCATATTTAAGAATTATTCAACAGGATGCGGTCATTTTGTTTAGACGATGAGAAACAACTCGTAATAACCAAATTATTATGATTATCGCGGAATGTCGAGCGTATTTATTTCATAATCCCATGTGCTTTTCTTTTACCCTTCATAACTCAACATCGAAACAATTTAAAAATAGTTTACTTTATAGTAAGTTTTAATAAATAAAAAAAATACTATCACTATTATTTAGTTTGTCCAAAATGTAATCATGGGGCTAATAATAAAACATTAAAGGGAATGTGTCAGAGATCTTACTTTGTGTCGTAACATTCTTTGTGATGTAAGGAATGCTTTGAAGCAGTTATTTTGCTTGTTGTATGCACAAAGCCACGTCACATTTTTCACACTCCGTTTGCCGTTTTGATATTTTTCATTTACTTCTGCACACTTCACGCACACTCGAATCTTGCAATCTCGCGATAAGTGAACTTCGAACAAATTTTGGTCCAACTAATGTCATTTAGTTGGCACGAATTGCACTAGAAACCATAGAGCGGTTTGTAGCCATCGTGTGACGTTGATTCGAAAAAGGATGAAATGTCAATATGGGATTTCGTGAAAGGTTTCACGGTGATATAAAGGGTTGATAATTTGTAATTGAGGGTCAAATTACAAATCACTCGTGCTTATGGAGCTTTTGGTGCATATATATCTATAAATTGACGTTACTTTCGAGTCCTCGAGAGCATAGAAACGTAGACGAAATTCGAATATGAAGGACACGTAAAGAGGAAGATATGGAAAGACAGAGAGCGAGGAAGCGCAATGAAGAGAGGGTACGTGCGAGTCTATCGATCGCGGAATGCTAGACAGTACAAATGTGTGATACAGAGAAGGCCGAGAGAAAGAGAGACGGAAAAGGGGCGAGGGGGAGAGAGAGAGAGAGAGAGAGAGAGAGAGAGAGAAAGAGAGAGAGAGAGAGAGAGAGAGAGAGAGAGAGAGAGAGAGAGAGGGCGCTCGGTACAAAGAGGGGTTGAAACCGGGACACTACATTGAGGGAACAACACATGTTAATGCAACGGCGTGAGATTCGCGCACACTAGCACGAAGGGAATGTCGGCGTCGCATTCAGTTTATCGTTTTGGCCTGAATGCATTAAGTGCGCTTGATTTGCGCCCAGCCCGAGAATTTATGTGTCTACCATGACAGTTTCCCGGTGACATAGCTGTGTGCGTCTGTGGATGTGTGGATATATGGAAATATGATTTTGAAGACTCCCGACTTTGAGGCCCGCCCTCTTGGTAGGCGATTGTCCCGATACTTGGCATTACGCAAATCCCGTTGGGTTGAGAAGCATCTTCTAATAGACGTAAGCATATTTATGCAAAGGGCCGTAGTAAACACCGAGGAAAACAATACATTTAAAAGAATTTTAAGGACCGTCCTTAAAACAGCCGGGTGCGTCGATGGTTAACATCACACATGTACAACGGGTTCAAAATCATCCTGTGTGCGTTCGTATGTGTAAGAACGCAATGCATGGAAGGGCTTAGATTATCCTTGGCCTTTACTAATGCGAGGATAGAAATGCATATAATTTATCATTTTGACGAAGACTGACTGACAATCGCAATAAACACGAAGAACAACCGAGTATAATGAGAACCCCGTTCATTTTAAGGGCTTACACTTAGTTTACATTTTGGAAAATATCGATTTTTGGTTTTCGATAGATTCTGAAAGTATAACATTGCAAAAATATTCTCTGAAAATCTAAGTCGATCCGTTAAAAATTGAGGGAACTATGGGCGTCTATGGGCAGGTAACGGTAGGTTTTTTTTCTTCAAAATTACAATACTTTTTCATAATCGTTGACCACGATATCTTAGGAAATCACAGCTGGGATTAATTTTTTTACAAATTTCTTTTATATATCAGAAAGCAGTGCTTAAACGTAGGAATTTCTTTTATGCACAGTTGTTTTACCGCCGAAAATAGGGCGTTTTTTAAACGGAAAATCGATGCTCTGACTTTGGACTGCGGTCAGTTTTTCAAAAATCAATATTTGATTAAATCCTACGTTCAAGCACTATATCATTTCATGGAAAAACTTTATGCGTTGAATTTTTTTCATTTCGGACGATTTGTTTTCGAATAGCAGTGGTTACCGCGAAGGACGGTTTTCAAACAGCGGTCTCCACAAGTCATTGTACATATATAAATATTGGTCAATAAAAAATTGTAAAAGGTGCTGAAAACCATATGCTTTAAGGGGTCTCCTCACTTTAGACGCTAAAAAAGCTATTTTCATGATTTTTTGATAGGTTTATATTATAGATATTGATATAAAAGTTGTTACACTTTCAAAATACATTAAAAAAAAACATTTATTTGTGTATTTGTACAACTTAAATAAACTTTAAACGCGTTTTTTCTCGAAACAATGTTTTTCGACCGCTTGTTGATAAAATCTTCGAAACCACTAAACCGATTCTTATGAAAGTTTAACCATATATTCTTTATAACTATAGCTACAGTGCACATCAAGGATTTTTTTAAATTTTGATATTCACTATTTTTTTTGCCAAAAATGGTGAAAAACACGTTTGTTTTGTTTTTTCGAAAAATGTCCGCCATATTGTTATTTTTGCATATCGTATGATATACGCTATAGTCATTAACATACTGAATCTAAAACCGTTTTATTTTTTTGTTTCGGATGATCCAACCCGGAGATTGCACCAATAGCGCAGACCTACAATTTTTTAAAGACATTTTTTAACCACCATATTCGTCTATGAATAGTGACTTAAATAAATAATTTTTTAAAATGTATTTCGAAAGTGTATTTATTAAGTGTAACAACTTTTATATCAATATCTCTAATATAAACCTATAAAAAAAATCATGAAAGCAGTCTTTTTTAGCGTTTAAAGTGAGAAGACCCCTTAACGTAAAAAAATTGAAAACCCGCACGCGTTTTCCCAAAAAAAATCACGAAAGTTCCTCTTTTTCCGACCAGAGCTAGGTGCAAGCCGTTAAATTGTCAATCGGCTCAGGAAAAATAAGCCATGCGTGTAACGTCGAAAAAGTAAAACAAAAAGGTGACAGGAGTACTCGCTTCCTATCGTGGCGTTTTCCGCGCTCCATTCACTTCTCACCGTGGAATTCTCTCAGGGCCATAATCTTTTCATGCCTCTTTTCCACGTTTTTCGACTTCTATATGAACAGAGAAATTAAGCGGAGACTCCGCGCGAACGTGCGAGCGAAATAATTTCTTGATTCGGCGTCATATTTTATTCAGCGGCCACATCAGCGCTCCCGCGCGTCGTTCTTAATTCTCCAGCTCATCAAGGAGATGAACTCCAAGCTTGTAAGTGGAGGAAAGGCTCATCAAGGAACTACATCAAGAAAGAAAAATGGAAAAGCAGTTGGGACAATGATTTTTTAGTGTGACTATGATGAGCTGCTTTGCGGTAGAAAAAGTGGCGAAAGTTGCCGGATCTTGAAATTCTCAAATATATCACCTGTACTTGAAACTTATTTCTTCGTTGTTTTTGGTAAATTCATAATCTCAGTACGTTACAAAATTTTGCAGAATGTTTCTCTCATACGTCAATTAGCCGCATGAAAAATCTAAAACATTGCCAAACATTTTTTTCGACATACTTTTTCCCGCGATTACGAGTTCCAGAAGATGGCATGCAAAATAACTCAAAATTGAAAGGGTCTTGAAGCTTGCGTCATTGCACCGCAACGAAATTTTTTTTTTTAATTTTTTTTATCCTCATTTTTATTATTTCGCAAATTTTTTTTTCATCCTCAAGTTCTAGACCTCTTTATTAGCCGTTAAAAAATTGATTGACGGATTTTCGTGATAAAGATTAGCTAATACAAAATTCGAGCGTTTAAAAGATCATTTTCGTTGCATTCCAACGATGCAAACTCCAATTCCACAAATTAAAAGTATTATTACACAACTGGTTAGTGGTTCGATTCCACATGTATCAAACGTCCTAAGAACAAACGAACTATTTACATCTGCAATTTTCATCACCATGGTAGCCAGTTCGCCAAAGCTCTGATACATCCTTCAACCCCTTTCCCATTCCCTTCATCCATCTATCCGCGGTCATCGGATTATCCCTTGTCATTTCGTATTCCATTTACGTGTTGCTCCGTACAAAATCGCCCCCTTCGCTCCTCACCATTGACATCCACCCTTTTTCCTATTTCTTCTCCTGTTGACATATCACGTTGACACAAGAAGACACTCGCTCGCTAACCCAAAACTAACTTCCCTCATCCCCAAGTTTGCTCCAAGCTCGTTATCTATATTCGCTTTTGCTCCCTTGCGCGCTCGCTCTTATCTTCGGGCATCACGTGCAGTATTGCCGCGTGAGAGCACTATATACTCTTCACGAGGCCACGATATAACGCATAGCGCGGGGGTTATAAAAGCGCTCGTGGAGATACGGAGATACCTACACCAGGGTGTAGGTATCTTCGTACGGGCGCTATAGGTCCGCGTCGGAATGACAACCCCTCATTCGTACGTGTGCATTACGCCCTTTCGTATCGTGACGAAAATGATAGTCTTCGTTCCTCGTGCATTCCACGCTCGTTTTCGGCCCCGCAGCTTCTCGAATCTCCGAAGAATTTTCCCAACTCGCAATACCCAGCGGAGAGGGACAGGAAAAGAGAGATAGAGGGAGAGAGCAAGAGGAAGACTGGGCAACAGTGAGAATTCGGGTCGCGAATGAATTTTCTTTGTGTCAGCTTTCCTTTCTTCTTCCAGGGTAGGTTGATACGTATATGCTGAAAGGTGCATTTGAATCCTTTCGACTTCCCGGACAATCCCCATAGTAGACCATCGTCCTGCCCCCAAAACCAACGAATCGTTAGAAAAACATTGAAGGACCTTCCCCAAAACAGCCGGATGTGCTGATAGCCTACGTTGCATAGATACAACGGATCACAGATATATTACACATACAATGCACGCAACGCTTCTACACAGAATGCACATTCGTGTGTGGGTCCGTGTAGAACACGAGATTGCCCACTCTATTCACTTTTGTTACAGCGCACAAAGCGAGAGAGAGAGAAAGAAAGAGGAAAGAGCTGTGTCTTCCACTTAACTTTTATTCTCTTCCTCTTTTGCTCGAGCACTCACCACTGCGTTCTGCGGGCTCGTACATATTTTCTGATAAGACTCGCAATTTCGGTTCTCGAATAACACGGTCGTTCGAATCTTTTGTCTTTTGTATATTTTTCGTCGATAAGAGAGAAACACACAAGGAAAAAAGCAAGAAAGTATGGTTGCAAAAAGGGGAAATTATGCATTGAGAGAAATGTGCGGTGTTTTCAACTATGCTTCAACTATATTTCATATTTCTCTGAGGGGACGACAATATTTTATAGCCATAGTTACTGCCAAAAGTATAGTACTACTTATGGATATTTTAGCAGTTGCATGAATTATGCACATATGTGCACCACCAATCTTACAAGAATACATTTATTGTTCAATGCTATATGATATAGTAGGTTTTTATAAAATGGATATTCTCTGATAGTATCAATAATTGAGTTGCCCAAGATCTTAGTAGTGAACAGGACTTAATTATGAATACATTGATTGTATACAGACATGTATACAGTGATTTGCAACGATGTTTATAGTGATTTTTACCATATTATAAGATACGACCTGCCATATGCGTATTTGCTGTGTTGTTCAAGCGTTGGTTCAAGGTATCGATGTCTACTAAATGCATAGAATATTTCATAAATCAAAAATGAAATAAAATACGCAATTGAGAGTTCTACCTCGACGATACTTTATTATTATTCGTCATTCCCTGATCGCTTGTAATTATTTATGTCGAAGAAAATATTTTGCCTACATATGGAACTGGGCCTACAGCCTACCTGCCTATCTTCTGCTTATAATACTACTCACGCTGCCACCACGCTATCCAGTGCTTGTGGCATGTTGTTTGCAGACATGGCATTAAAGACCAAAGGAATTCGGGCTATACCTCCGATTCAAGTAAAAAATTTGGACAGATTTTTTCTTTTCATAATATAAGTCACCGCACAAGTGGATTTTTAAGCATCGCAAAAGTGATGAGTACCATATTATATGATACGACCTGCTATACGCACAGAAGGGGAAATGTGTACGAGTTGATCCCGTGAGGTAAGATGATAATTTTCAATAGCGACAAAACTATTAATGCTATCTAGTGATATTAGCTAGCGTGGTAACAGTGGAATACTTATATGTTATGTTACCGAGCAATTAATGAAAAAGTTGAGTTTGGGGCAAGATAATTCCCCTCTAGGTGTACAAGAATCCCTTGCACGGAAAAAAAGAAATAGTCCAAAATACAGGGGCTTCACAGTTCACATTGGACTCGAGCGATTGCACAGCGATATTACCTGAAACACAGTGCTCAAAATGCAGTGTGCTCAAAGTAAATTATTACAGCTCCTATACTGTCCTCTTTGGACTCGAACCGCTCTACTGTATCTTTTACTGGAACGCACAGTCCAAAATACAGTGTAGTCAAAAGTAAATTTTGACAGTTCAACACTGTAATATAAATTTAACAAAACTTGTAATTTGACAGTTAGTTAATCTGTATTATGTACACTGAATGCGCCAGTTATATCGACAAAGTTTTTGTAGGTGTTTTAACAGCGGAGTCCTCTGTTCTAGAAACTGGTTAGCAACAGATATAGTTTCAGTTTTGAACCGTTGCTTTTTACAGTGTGAACACGGGAAACGTTCTTGTTTTAATCCTGTAATTCAAACTTCATGAACCCCGTAAATTAATAGTGCCACAACTCGTATATTATACAAAATTAGGGGTAAAAATAACATTAGATAGCGCTGAAAGAACAATTGAAGCGCTGAAAGGACAATTGAAGCGCTGAAAGAACTGCCAGTCCTTTGTGTCGTGGTTGCGCCACGCTCGAGACAAGCCCTAACCAGTGACTACCGTTCACAACGTCACACTGTAAATTTGATTATAAAAGTGAAGTAAAAAAATTCGGCGAAACCTTTGCTTACAATGTATATTGTAAGCAATGTAATATATATATATATCAAGAATATAATAAAGTGAATGAGCACACAAAAAAAATTTATCCATAAAAGAAGTTTGAGAAAAATGTGTAGAAAATATTACAAAATCAGTCACATACACAGGAACGTACCTTTTTGTAAATAATTGTCTCTTTTTTTATAATTTCTTGAATTATGTCGCACAAATTTCAACGTTCGCATCCTGTCGACCACGCACTACTAACTGGCAATCCTTTGTGTCCTGGCCACGTGCCTCACCCCACGCGCGAGACAAGTCCTAATTAGACAAGAACGTACCTTTTTTTTTAATTCTCTCTTTCTTTATAATTTCTTGAATTCGCACTACTAACTGGCAATCCTTTGTGTCATGGCCTCGTGCCTCATGTGCAGACAGTATAAAAAACAGTGATCGCATTTAAATTTTATAGTTGAATATTTTTACTGAAATCACTGATGTATTCACAATATCAAACTGCAAATAAACCAGTGTAATTATAAAAATCTCAGAGTGCACAGATAACGTCACGAACTGTCGAAAGAAGAGTAAAACTACCGTGCCACACTGTGAAATTTAATGAATCACTCTGTACTCAATACAATGTACATTGTAACCCTTGCAGTTTGCGTACAGTATAAAAGTCAGTGATCTTTTGTAAATTTTACAGTTGAATATTTTTACTGAAATCACTGATTTATTCACAATACCAAACTGTAAATAAATCAGTGTAACTGTAAAAATCTCAGAGTGCACAGATTACGTCACGAACTGTCGAAAGAAGAGTAAAACTACCGTGCTATACTGTACAATTTAATGAATCACTCTGTACTCAATACAGTGTACACTGTAACCCTTGCAGCTTGCGTACAGTATAAAAATCAGTGATCTCATGTAAATTTTACAGTTGAATATTTTTACTGAAGACACTGATGTATTCACAATACCGAACTGTAAATAAGCCAGTGTAACTGTAAAAATTCCAGTGTGTACAGGAAAATTTGTCATTTTTGTAGGACAAGATTTACATTACTCTGTTTTACTGTAAAATGAAGTATGGCACCCTGTTTTTCATGCGGTTTATACTGTGATTTTCGCTGTTTCGTTTTTTCCGTGTGTGTGATTCCCTTCTAGGTGTACAAGATGATCCCTAGGGATGATGATGTCTAGGGATCATAATGATAGGGATGATGATCCCTCGGAATCATCTTGTACACCTAGAAGGGAATCACAAATTGTACACAAATAACGTACCTACTCTATTTTTTGTTAAATAGGTTGTCTACTTATATTCAAACTACACTACTAACGGAAAATTGATCTGACAAATAATAATTGATATACCTAAGTGATTTAAGATTGGCTGTAGAAGACTGGTTTAGTTTAATTCTAGTTGGGTGAGATAAAACTTATAATACAAAGGTAATTTTACTTGTAAGTTCAGTTTATGCTGTATACCTATGATTAATATATATATAACGGTGTTGTACATTCGAGCAAATTTACATTTACATTTACCTGATTTCTCCAAAATAAATAAATCTCAAAATAGGGGTACGATGATCCGGGGGATCATCTTGGACACCCCGGTGTTCAAGATGATAACAAATTATACTCTACAAATCCATTGTACACATTTGAAAAGAATAGTAGAAGTTTGACTGAACAAAACCTAACGTACAGTATACAGCATTGGTATTTGTCTGCCGATTTTGTGATAGCACTTAGTTAACCGTATCTATATTGTCAAGCATTTTACAATAGTTAATCATTATTCTAGGGATTCGGACAGTCAAACAAATCACCTGTTTAGACATACTTTTTGCTTATTAACTATATTATGTACATAATATAGTTTTATTAACTATATTATGATTGTGGTGTCAATGAACTATAGCGAATTTTCCCATCCCCTTTTCTACTATGGGTGTTTTTTTTTGTAAGCACCATAGTCTCAGTGTCCATGTTTTTAGTTTGCCATGGATGAGGAAAACATTGGGAGAAGCTCGACGAAGGACCGGGCAGGATATTTGTTCATTCACCACGAAGGTTGTTATGCTACACGGTAAATTACTCTTGAAGGTACACGAGAACGACGCTTCGCTGTCCAATGCTTCGCCCCATGCACTTACGTCCCTCTCTTTCGTACTCTCTCGCCCCGTATAATTTCCAATTTCATTCTGTCTCGACGTCTCTCTACGCTATCCCATTTCCCCCGAATGTGTCTCTTCGGAGCTTCACTGCACACTGTGTCACGTCTACGAATCGTGTTTCTCCGCGGACTCTAAATACGTATACCACTTGCACGTATTATTATTCTGCCTGTGCATCCTCGTCTCGACATTATTATCATCTTTATTACTCTCTCGGAAGCACCTTTTCGGCATTATTTTATTTACGAACGCTTCCTTCCGCGGAGCTTTCGCAAATGCCTTCGCGCTCACACACGCGCGCGCGCGTGTGTGTGTGTGAGTGCAGTTAATGTGCGTGCAGCTACTGCGGAGAGTTTTATCTCGAGACTTTTTCGTTGCTGTAACATTACGGTGGAAAAAAAAATAATATCGGGATTCTCATTTGAGAATGAGCTGAGAGATAAAACGCAAATTTGCAGATACCAACACTTTAAGTACCGTATAGCTTATAATTTTTTATCCGGTGAATTCTTCATGCATGCCATTTTTTTCGGACCAAGAAAAACCCTCGTTCGGAGTGAACTTATATTGCGCGGTGAACAGTAAGAATGAGACGGAAAAGCAGCTGGATGGCGGAATAAAATTTTAGTTGCAGACCTCGCGCAGAAAATTTCTCAATTTCTTAATAATTACAGCGAATTTGTTAATAATTTAATATTCAATAGGTGGATATTTAATATTTATTGCGTTAATATTTAATATCTGAGATAGTAATATTTTATATTTTATTTCCTGAGTTCCAACGTATAGCCTTGCAGGTTTTTAATCGCGTTGCAGTTTGCATTGTTGAACTGCAACGAAAAAATGAAGCAACTGTTTAAAGCTACTTTGCTTTTCACCTCATCAAATATATTTATAATTGATTAGGATGAAAATAATACATGTGTTGTAGTTCTATTTACCATTGGAAAAATTCATTTCTTCAATGATAATCGACGAGGATAAAAATGTTTATCATAAATACCGGGATGACAATAACTAATGATTTGAGCATAACGAATACCCAAATTATTTAATGAGGCAAAAAAGTAAAGCAGGTGATTCGTGGTTTCTTAACGTCTTGTCGCCATGTTGGGAAATATCAATGTTTTTGGCCGGAAAGACATTGCCAGAATGTATTTTGCGAACAATCCGTCCTATGGCTACAAGGGAAGCGCTTCGCGTAAGCATGGTACCGTCGGACGAGGATAAACGTTCGTTCTGTGCGTTGTACCACGTACAGAAGTGCGCTGCTAATGATGAGCGAGAATCACCACTTGAGTGCAAAGGAATAATAAGTATCAGTTTACCACCGAATACTATCTATTTTATTCGAATGAATAAAACAACTGTAATCATTTGTGTACTAACGAATGGATAAACATATAAAAAACACATCCAGCCATGCGATAGAAAATGTTGAAAACTTTGCTGTGCCCGAATTTACAGTGAATCTGACGAATAGATTTTGACCTACGACGGTACGTAAACCAGGGTTTCAAGAAAAATAGAAAATAAAGAAACGTCAATCGCCGCGGGGTGGTTCGCCGTAGCGCAGTGGGCGATTTGACCCTTCACAAAAATCGTTATAACTAGGTCAATTTTTAGTATTACCGCATAATCTTTGTTGGAAATTGAAGTCGCGTCTGAAGACTACAAAACTATGCAAGAAAAAAACATTTTTTTGTTAAGCTCATGCAGACCCCTGGAGCATTGGTTCGATAATAACTTTTTTGTCATTTTTACGATTCTGAAACGACCTTTATTTCCTTCCTACCTTCTTCGAGCTCATTTTTTAAAAAATATGCATACTAACTGTATGCTTTTAAAAATGTCTATTTAAAAAAAATACAAACATCTTGGTTCATTATCATTACGATTTTTCACAAAATACAGCTTCGCCTACAACTTTTTATCGAATAACGATTTTACCAGCCTCTGGTCATTGTCATTACCTTTGTTATTATTGTGGGTAGAAAAGTCTACAATCGACACGCATTGTCACGTAAACGTCATTGCCTGAGTTTCTTCAGCTTGAAGTACTGCGCCACCGCACGTAACCCTCGAAATCGACTCACTCGGCTGCAGTGTCTCTTTGTCACACCTGTATGATTACCAGTATCGCAATGGCGCGTCAGTGCACAGACGAGGGAAAAAAGGCACCGTAAAATTGACAATATTGTCACGTGCGATGAACATGCCAACCTATACATTTGTTCACGTGTCCCTCGACTACGTATACCCGTATTTACCGTACGTTTTTCGCACGGAATTTTTTTACGAATTCCTCGTCGCCCGCGGAAAAACTCGGCCGATTAAATTTTTTTTTTTCATTTCTCAAATTCAAATTGGTTTTGTTATTGCTCTTCGGGAACAATTAAGAGAAACTGGACAACCATCATCGACAGCAACAAGATCGATAATTTTTTAGATATTAATTTTTTCGATTCGAATGTATATGGTGTCTCAAAATGACCTGGAATTTCAATTTATTAATAAACCATATTATTGATTGGAAAAGTAATCGTGATGGCCAATTCACATTACCGCGGCGCGAGATAACACGACTATGAAACTTCATCTGCAATAATTATACAGTAGCAATGCAGCAAATGAAAATTTCTATGCGTTGCTCGATCGTGTAATTCTCCATGACTAAACCTCAATACTTCCTCATACCAGTTCTCAAACATTACTATCCTATGTTCGCCACAAAAAATGGCGCGCAATTTAAAATGTCAAGTCATTTTGAGACAACGTTCAGAACGAGCGGCAGACAAATTTATTTTGGTCTTCAAACCAAGTGATTTTTTTCCCAAAGGATAAAAACTACGACGAGTTACTTGAATTTTTCAAAACGTCGAAATCTTCCTTTATTACTATTCCACTCGCGTTCGTCTCTGAAAAGTATAGTCAATCATATCACATCTGTTCCGCAATCGTTTTGAAACGTAAGTGAAAAAGGGAAAATGTACACCGAGGATGAGATATATGCCGGCTGTACTTCATTGGAGGAATATATGTATTGAATGTATATATCGCATGTACAAGGGCGCTCGCATATCGAAGCTTTGTACCTACCCTATGTACACACACATATACATTCTCTTCTCTTCTCAACCCGCTTCGCGCATCCCCCTTCACTCTCTCCACTCGCTATCCTCACTTTCATCCCTTTGTCGTCTGTATAGACACACGTTCGGGGTTTTTCGCTTGCACACGCTCGTTGGGGCTCCAACTCCCG
The DNA here is from genome assembly GCA_964007375.1 of Ophion obscuratus. Classification (NCBI taxonomy): domain Eukaryota; kingdom Metazoa; phylum Arthropoda; class Insecta; order Hymenoptera; family Ichneumonidae; genus Ophion; species Ophion obscuratus. The sequence goes on from OZ023312.1 coordinate 46,983,647, forward strand.
TTCTGACTGGAAGGAAAGAGAAAAATGTTGCTACCGCGTTGTACGAGGGTGTAGAACTCGAATTTTCGAGAAACTCCTTATTCTTTCCAGTGCGTTCTATTGCGAGATTTTACGGAGGGACAGATCGAGTACGGGAAAATTCGTTCAGGATTTTGCGTGCTCTCTCGTCTGATTCTCCTTCCCAATCTTCCTTACTTCGCTCGAATCTTATTCTCTCTCTCTCTCTCTCTCTCCCTCTCTCTCTCTCTCTCTCTCTCTCTCTCTCTCTCTCTCTCTCTCTCTCTCTCTCTCTCTCTCTCTCTCTCTCTCTCACACACACACACACACACACACACACACACACGCACGCACGCACGCACGCACGCACGCACACACACACACACACACACACACACACACACACACACACACACACACACACACACACACACACACACACACACACACACACACGCATTTGTTTTCTTCTATTATATGTATATTTGGCGATCATGTTCGGTCCAATCAGGTTATGTTATCCGCGATATTTAGTCATTTTTGTGGTTATGGCGATATTTGTCTAATTTCGTTGTTTGCTATCGTGCTGTGGTGACTTTAAGGTCATTTTTTTTATGATTTTTGGTTTGTCGTTCATTTTGGTATCTTTGAAGAAGTTTTATTATCCATTGGGTGACATGCTTCGCTATGCAGGTTTACTCAATCCTAATTATGATTGTTATTTTTTAATGCATTTTTTTTGTACCTCCGTATTTTTATTTATGTATATAAGATGTACAATATGAATGAGTTTTCTTCATTTATGAGCTCATTGTATGTATGCCTTAGAATGTAATAAATTAAGGCCATGCATCACACGCTGCGATATTTCGACGCGGTCACGACGGTATTGCAAAATTCGTAGGTTTTGGTTACGAGCCGCCGAAAACTGCCGCCCAATATCGCAGCAATCGTCTGCTCACACTACAGTAATGAGCAGAGGCCCAATAGGCGCTTGTGATGCTTGTACATGTGTGCATATTCACGATATGGGATCGCCGCCAGTCGGAAAACTGATGCACTAGATTTTCAGAATTGCCGATAACATTTCGAGCTTTGTGGGTACAATTTTTCTAATTTTATGTACAAGACGCTAAATTCCAATTTTTGCAGCATTTTTCCATGATATCAGTTGAAGCCACGCGCGAAATGTCTGTTTTTTTTTCACTGTCAAGAGCTTTGTGTTCTTGAAATGGGCATGAATTTGGTGCATCATTTGGTAATTCACAATTTATCCTTTGGTAACTTCAATTTAATGTTTTTTTTTATTTTGACAAATATTGACTGTTAGCCTCTTTCTCTATGTTTCACTTCCTTTTCTTTCTTTATCGCATTCGTCTCCTTTTTTATCCTTTACACGTTTCCCCCATTTCTCCTACCACATTTTTCGCTAATCTTGCTTTTCCACTGTTTCTTTTTCTTCTGGATGATCTGCTTTCTTTCTTGCCTCCTCCTGATGTTCTTTCTTTCTACTCCCCTTCATTTTCCGCTCCCTCCCTCATCTCCTTTCAATCTTTTCGTTCTTTATCTTTACCCCCCCGCTATTAACATTCGCGGCTTCCTTTTTTTTGAGCTTTTCTTTTCCCTCAGTTATTTCTCGATTCAATCTCGTTCCCCTATGTTTGTTTTAATCTCGCTCCTTTCTTTTTCATAGCCCTGCTATGAGAAACATTTTCTCCCGCTTCTTTCGTACCCCCGCCCCCTCTATTTTTCTTCATCTCATCGTTGTGTTTTCGGGATCAGAGAAGAGGGGAAGAGTGGGGTGAAAGAGAAAGCACTTTTATGGGCCTCTGAACAAATAGAAACTTTCCCATGATAAAGGCCACTGGCTCTTTATCTACGAAAATATAAATCCCTTTTCCCAGGAACGAAGGCCGGGGTATTTTATATACATGGAACGAGAGAGTACCGTAAATCGGGGCTACTTTGAACAGGTTTCGGAAGTTTTTTGTAAGTAACTTTTTTTAACATCCTGATACCAACTTCTCCTGCTCATAAAGAACAGTGTGTCCTTTGGCTATCAAATGTATAAGAAAGTCAAGCTCCACCACCCCCTCACAATTTGATTCATACATTTTTCAAAGTGTCAAAGTAGCCCCGAGTGTGGGGCTTCTTTGATAGGGCATTGAAATGCAACTTATGTCAAAGATTAAAAGTCACTTTGGAATCATTTCGATAAAAAATGTAATATTTTATGCATAATACATGGAATTAAAATGAAAAGCAACGATTTTTTATAACCCAATTGTCATCGTTATTGATGCAGCAGAACTCGAACAATTTTCGTCCAATCAACTTGAAATTTTAACTGTAGCTACGTAGATTGCTTTAACAGTCAAGTACGAGCGCTTTTTTCGATTAATCGAAAATTGTAAAAAATATATCACTTTTGAGATGAAAATTATGGTCGAAAACACGAACTTTTTTTCAAACTCGTCTCTATTTTTCTGTTAATTATTTTTTAATTCTCCCCGCACTTGACTGCTATAAATAATATAATTAACGAAAATATTTCACTCTTAGTTCCGGGATTAAATTTACGACAGTTCTACTGCGTGCCCCGGAAACGGTTGGCTGAAGAAATGCTATAGCGCCTCGTGCGCCGCCATTTTGTATACTCTTGACAAATTTTTTTTTAATATACACCAATACACACCTTATAAAACCGAAAAGCTCTTCTGACCATGTATTTTATTCCTTTCTTAAAAGAAATCTAAGGAAAACGGTCGAAAATGGACAGTTACAGTGGTGACCTCCCTTAAGGAAACATTTTACATAAAAATACCAAGTACCTGGGGTCCTATTATGGGTACTTAATGAGTCTTATAATTGTCATTGAGATCAAAATAGACTTGAGCACCATTACAAACAACTTTAACAACATTATAATAAACTTGAACAACAAATTGTTGTTTAAGTTTATTCCACGTACTCGCCGCCCGCCACAGAAGGTCAATCGGGCTCGCTGCTCACACATTTTAAAACGTATTTTGGCGTTCTGTTAAAGTAGCCCCGAAAACTGTCAAAATTACCCTGAATGTCAAATTAGCCCCGTTTTACGGTACGAGTCAATAAAAGTACGCGACAGATACGGTTCTTTCGTACTCTCTCTCTCTCTCTCTTGCTCTCTCTCTCTTTCTTTGAGTCTCACTTGTCGTTTTTTTACAGCAATTCTCCTTTCTTTTTGCCTTCTGAAATTCGGCTTTTCTACTCATTCTCCCATTAAGGAATCGTCCTTGTGTATTTTTCTTGACACGACCTCTACTTTGAGCCTTCATTTTTTCAATTATCTGGGAGCGTCGTTCTTCATTCTTCTCGCCGTATTACTTTATTGCTCTCGTAGTGTTCTTCCCAAACTCTCCCTTTGCCGACAACGAAAATTAAGCTGGGAAAAGGAAAATGGAAAGATTCATTGTTCATTCTCGGGGAGCACGAGAAAGTTACCTTTTCCCCAACTACCGGAGAATCCCTCTCTTTCTCTTCGTTGAGAAGTCAAAATAGAAATAAATCCCCATACATTCAAGCCCTCGCAGTTGCAAGGCAGACGTAGAGAGCAAACACGAGGGGAAAGTGAGTTACGGACGGACCACAAGGGCTTGAGTATTGCGCCAGAATGGTTGCGCTGACGTCACTGCGCCACGAAGAAATTACGAGAGGGATGTTTGCCTCATTAGGGACTTTTTTTATTTCCTCTACCTTTCTCACAGATACTTGTTGAAGTTTCTGAAAGGTGTAAAAGAGAGAGGGGGGGGGGTGGGTATACAAACTCAATGAAGAATCCTAGTTGAAGGTACTCCGAAACTTTCTCCTCCTAGAGGATCATTAAAACTTATTTTGAACCTCACATTGTTTTCCCCCTTTTTGCGCAATTAAACACAGTTTAGCATGATTGACCTTTAATCAATGATTTTCTTATCATTGAAAGAAAATCAATGATTCAAATCAATTGAGAAAATCAATTGAACAAAAATAACTTAAAATAAAATCAATGATTCAAATCAATGAAGAAAATCAATTGAACAAAAATAACCTCTCTATTTTTGTTCAAAAACATTCCGCAGTAATTTGGATAGAAAATTATCGTCCACTACTGCTGGTTATTGTTTCCATCGTTTGTCGTTTCACGGAAGATTCCATTCTTCTTCGCCGGTATCCGGAAAGCAAAATTTATGCATAGTTTAACCGTGGGATATCATTGGGTATTTCGAAATTGCAGAGTACACAGAGCCAATAATTCACGAATTATCTCTCCTATTATTCGTACAATCGTTAAATCCTCCGTGATTGGTAATTTAGTAGTGAATTCCCACGTCAATTTATCGATACGAAAGTGGCTATGATAAAATCCCATTAGATGCGCAATGACCTTGTTTCACAGCTTCGGGAGAGAGATAGAGAGAGAGAGAGAGAGGGAGAGAGAGCCAGGGGTTCACCCTTCAACCCTAGCTTGTGTATTTTTTTGTCTCTCTCTTTCCGATATTGTCCACGAGGGAGGCTGGGGCTCGGCATAAAAACATCGAATTATTTCCGCTTCGTTAGAGGTCCACTATTTTTATCACCCGCGTGATAAACTCCATAGCCCACTTATCATTTCTTCGTACGTGCACGCGATGTATACACACGTAAGTGGATAAAAAGTATAATGATCTTATGCTTGATTGGCCGAGTTGCCTTGGTGGTCGTTCGCGGAGAAACGATTGAAGGACGTGTACACTGGAGTGGAGCAACGTGTTCCGCAATCGGTTTAAATTTATATCGAAAGCGAAAAATCAAAACCGAAACCCGTATCCAGGTTTTTCAGTTGACCGTCATTAGTCATAAGTCATTATTCCTCGCAAATTTATTAAGATATTGTCCGTCTTTCTGTTTGAACGGAGTTGTGCGTGAAAATGGATAAAAACTCGTTTCTTGGAGCTTCTGTGTGTTAAAATTGAGACTGCAGAGAGAGAACGCGACGAAAATTCTTTTTTCTGCTCTTATTTTCGTTTATATCGAAAATATTTTCTCGCCAATTTGTGTTGTAGATTTTCAATCAGGATCCTGAAAAACGTTTATGTGATTTTTGTAGCCCAAATCCGCCAAAAAAATGCTTTGGTAATGTTAAAAAATTAATTTTCGGGGGGTTCCAACAATGCAAAGTTTAATAGCATGCATTTTGCGTAGTTCCTTCGGAAAGGACAGTGGCGTACGATACCCTTCCGCATTTATGGAGAAACACTTTAGTCAATGAGTCTGAATAAGCTTGAAGCCGAAAAAAAGGTTGATTTTGAATATTCTCAACGGTCCTGCAAAGGGTGTTTTTTTTAATTAAAAAATATTAATAAACAATATGGCTATTATTTTAAACACGTGCTGCCGTTGCTGTATAGCTAATCGTTCTAGGTGGCGCTGACAAGTAAGGTACTCTGGAATGAAAAATAAAATGAACCTTTGGTACAAAACAAAATTTCCGCATGACTGGATATTTTTTTTCGAAATTTTAAAAATTACGAAAATGGTAGGCTGGAGAAAAAAAAATCGATTTTGGGCAAAAAAACAACTTTAATCGTTTATTATTTACAAATGGATAAACATATAAAGAAATCATCCGGTCATAGGAAGATAATATTATTCACTATTGAACGTAACGCAGTGGGCCCAGGGTCGAGTTTTGGAATGTTTACAAAATTTATAGTGCAAATCATTGTTAGGACCCTAGGCTATAAAACTATGCAATAAAAAATATATTTATGAAATTTTAAGCTTATGCATACCCCTTTCACCTTCCGTAGACGCACTTATTTCTGGCCAAGACTTTTGACAAACTGGGTCAAATTGACCCGGAGGTACTCCATCCACCTGCCATTAACAACTCTCCGGTTGGTTTCTATTATAAAAAGTCAGAAATCCACTAGTAACACTTCTCAATATGTCTGCATAATTGAAATTCGGAAAATAGGAAATTAAATTGTTGAAAAAAAGTATCGAAAATTGTCAGTTCTGGGAAAGTGAGCATTTAATTTCACATTTTACTAGGTCAAAATGACCCAGTGCGTCAACGGAAGGTTAATCATTATCTAACCGAATTTTGTATATTTCTTTTTCTGGTTATGTGATTATGAGTTCGTAATAAGGTATGTAGAAAGCGTGTGCTTTAAATAAATAAATGGAAAACATCTTTTCCATACTGACCTTGGTGTGTAATCCTTGATACGATATCCCTCCGACATAGACACTCACTAAATGTCTAGCTATTTGAATCTATTGTACCATATTGTTATACAATAATATTACATATATTATATTACATGTTATATAGTATTATATAAATACTATAAACTGATGTAATGTATCGTATGTATTACATACTGATATAACATGTATAGATGCTGAATACACAAACTACTCAATGATTCAACATACCCGTTCTTTCCAACGTAAGGAAGAGGAAAGAGAAATGAAAACGAAAGACCAAAGGTCTTTTGACCCATTATGCAGAGTATTAAAAAAAGTAAATCCATATTGTCCCTCCGTATGTCCAGTTTCGTTTGAGCATACATTCCCGGAGCTTTAAAAAATGCAGTACATCCGCTGATTGACATTCGATCTATCCATACTTAACTCACATGAAATGTCATCATGTACAAAACGCTTTTCGTTACACTTTTTTCGAAGTGGCGACATGAACATGACCCGAATTTCTCAGATCCCCGCAATCGAGGCCAAAAGCTAGTTGACTATATTTTAAGCTACAAGCCAAAATGTAACTCGCGGAACAAATAACTTCAACCGACACCCCGACGTAGATAATATATTACTTGGTAAATGATTCAAACCTACACTCGTGCAGAAATTGTCGTAGTTATCCAATTGGATTGCCATACTTGTTCCTACTTCCTGTTAGGGATCCAACGGGTCATCACATTGGATTCCTATACTAAAACTTCACGCTCGTACGTTGGATTCTAACCGGGATACCCCATTAGTACCCAATGTACGAATTCACTTCTCGTCCTTAAGGATTCCCACATTATCGACCAGAACTCGATACGATTCTTGATGGATCCCATCGCATTCTGTATATTGAATTTTCTATACAGCGTTCAACAAGAGACCGACACGCTTTCAAACCTGAATTCATCCGGTACGATCAGATCCTGCCTGACGCATCGCCCTCTTTATCCTCTGCATGCTGCCACATGGGCTCTGCACCCAATGCTACGGTGCTACGGTACTGAGTAGCAAGCCCTACTACCCCCCCCCCCCTGACCCATAGGCCGCCATGATTCGAATCACATCACTGAAAATCTACTGTAATTATTGTTCGCTATTTACTTTACTGCACTTTGACATGATATCACAACACACGTACACGATTATGAAGCGTACAGGTTACGTTTCAATACGCTGAGTTTTTTCTCGTACCTTTTCATATGTTTTCGATTCCCACGTGGTAAGAATTCTCAAACGGCGTTTATCGGGGAACAGTGCAGAATCCAAATGGATCCCCAATGAGAACACCCTATGTGCGGTGTTCCAAACAAATTCTTCTAGAGATGTGGGTGCATTTTTCGTTTCCCCACCAAATTTGCATGCGGAATCACGGAAGAGTATATTTTTGTCGATAGCCAACAAATTTTGGTTGAGAATTTCAAATGAAAAATTGTCAAACGATGTCAATCGGGAAATAGCGCGTAATCCACTCGGATTCCAATGTGGACTCTCTACGTGCAGGTACTCGTGTGAACTCCCCCTCCATCAAATCCCTATAACGATGTAATAGGATCTGGAAACTCTCCAACAAATTTCAGCACGGGCACACACCCACACACACCCACATAAAAGGTACAGAATTCGATAGGTACGAATTTAATTATCCTATACTCGGTACAATATACAATTGAACCGCAATGAATCGCATAATTCACGAACAAGCCGCACAATCAAGGAGGTCGAGAGTCTCTCTTGTGATTTTATAATCTCTTGGTGGGACGTTTGCCGGATGATCAAGGTCTTGTCGAGGGATTTTGCACGTTCGCCAGTGTGTGTGTGTGTGTGTGTGTGTGTGTGTTTGTGTGTGTGTCTGAGGGTTCGATGCTTGCGATTATACTGAAACTATTCGTCATCGTTTGCATCTTAGTTGAGGCTTCGTGCATTAAATTCTGCTATATACATGTATATGGATGTGTGTATGTTCGTGAACATATATACATGTATATCTTAATTGGCTACTAGCTAACAAATGGCGTTCGACCCACACGATTCAACGCGTCTAGAGTAGTGGGTTTGAGCCCCTTTGTTTGCCAACTGTCGATGCATAGATCTGAATTTGCGAGCTTTCACGTGCTTGAGCGTGTGTATAACCAGGGCCTGCTGGTTGTGCCGGATAATCGGGAAAGTTTAGTTTCCGTTTCGTTGGAGGCAATGCACTTTGGAGTCGGCACTTTTACTATAGCTGTATATAGTACAGAGTAGACGCGACACCGGCGTCTGTACTATTACGAGTTACTATCACTAAGCCATCACCAGAGTCAGGAAACCATTGTACCGGATGCGTCCACATGTCTCTGCAGATCCAGGCACGCCTGTAGGAAAGAGAAGAAGAGAAAAAACGAATAAGGATATCGTGAGTCTCTCGGGTTATGAGTATATGAGTTTGTCGTCTGCACCAATAGGTTACTCACCAACTTGGCTTTTGAAAAGCATTCGACGGGGATTTGTTGATCGCTGCTATAAGTGCGAGCGATTAGGTTTGTTTGGGGTAAACCACGCCAAAAATCCCAAAAATCCAGGCAACTTCGAAGAATTTATGTCTCAAAAAAAGTAAACCGAAAGTCTATTTAAAGAAGTTGATTTTAGCTGTCTTTATGGGTATGCAATCATTGAAACAAAGACATACGCTGCAAGTTTTAGCCTCGCACAAATAACTAAACAATTTTATAACCTGCACGATAATCCCGTGCAGAAATGTGACCGGGCATTTCCAACTTTGTGTCCGGCCCTGACCAGAGTTGTCTTGTCTGATTAACCTGAACGGGCCCTCTCATTGAACAAACCGAGAAGATTGCAAAATCGTTTTTTACGGCTTACCCTCTATGTTTCGAAATTACAATCTTCTGGCCAGGATACATTGCGAGCAAGTACATCTTCACCTCATGTCTTACTGGCCAGTACATTGACATGTTCTGAAAAGTGGAGCCTGTCTTTAAGAACTAAAGAAAAGCTACTTTGCTTTGCACATCATCAAAGATATTTATAAATGAATGGGATGAAGCTAATACATCTGTTGTAATTCTATTCATCATTGAAAGCATTCATTTCATTAATGATAATCGATGAGGATAACAATGCTTATCATAAATACCGGGATTATGATAACTAATGATTTGAGCATAAATAATGGTCAAATGATTTTATGAGGCAAACAAGTAAAGCAGGTAATTCGTGGTTTTTGAACGCCTTGCCGTCATGTTGTGCAATATAAATGTTCTGGCCGGGAAGACATTACCTGAATGTATTTCGTTAATAATCTGCCAGGTGGCTATAAGCGAAGCGTTTTGCTCAGCAAGGTACCATCGCACGAGGATAAAAGTTCGTCCTGTGAGTTGTTCCAGGTACAGCCGTGCTGTTCACATAGTGCACTTACGCTTATGATTTTGTTATATTTGCGTAATAAGCCTTTGCACTTTAGGGCTTTTTCGGTCGGATAGTGATTTGTTTGCGTTATAGTGATAGTTTACGTTTTGCTGTCCCTATGCCTATCAGGACATGCGAGCAAGCGGATGTTTACAGTCATATACTACCTTAGTGAGTAGATAACCAACAAAAAATATGTTATCGAAATACTAAATTGAATAGACTCTCGATTTTACCTCCTCAAGAATTCCAAAAACGCTGAAACGTTTTTTTTAATTTCCTCGTTTGTTCCTGGTTATTTCCCGACCTATTTCCTACAACTTTCCTGGTGATTTACCGCTTGTTCTTCGGCCCGTTCCTGGTCAGTTCCCCAGAAAGAGAACGGCGGGTCGGGACGTAGCCTTAGACCCGTTACATTGCGAACCTATTCCAGGGTGGAAGGCCCGACCAGAGCCTGATATTATCTAGGGAAGGCAGATCGGGGTGGTACTTTTTCCCGACTCACATTTCTACATGGGAATAGCTAGAGAAACACGTGCGGAATTGAAATGACAGGAAATTACATTGAAATGACAGAGATTTAAGAGAGAAAAAACGTTATAATGTTGGGAAAGGGCAATTGTATATATTTGTTGACAACTGGAAGCGGCTTTGGGGGCGTACACAAATTACGTACCGCAACATTTCCCAATCTTTGACCCCCCCTCCCCCCACGTAACGGGATCGTAACGCTTGGCCAGAACCCCCACCCCTATTCCGTTACGTAACAGGTGCTTTGTCGTCAATAATTGCGATTTTCTTCATAGACATAACTGATTATGAAAGGATCTGGTTTATACTCATTTTATGAAGTATATATTCATCTAGTTTCATACCAATTTTTATGACAAAATCTTGAAAATTAATCGAGATATAGACTTTGATTTCACCAGGAAAAAAAATTCTCTTCATTATCCCATCGATAACTTTATAAAAGGTTATCTATATATTAACAGTCAACAATTTATCGATATCTATACAAATGTAGCTATAGTTATGCATAGCCGTTTTTCATTTACGTTTTTTTTTACAAAATGCCGACAGTTTGGACATTTTTTTTCTATTTTCAAGGCCCTTTTCGGTATTCAAGCAGTCTTTAAAAATAGTAATTATCAAATATTCATAACGCCGATACGTACAACCTTAGTCACTGCGAATACAAAAATGTAAAATTTTTTTTTTAATCGGTTGATAAGTTTTTAAGTATTTTCTCGGACAAGGTCGAAAAAACTAGTGTCGAGAAAAACGCGTTGAAAGTTTTCGTTCCGTGTTTCTTGATATAAAGGTATGTTTTTTCTAGAATACTGATACTTACATTGAAGTATCTAGTCGCAGGCGATATGACGGTTCTTCACCTTCATGATAGTTCCCAAAACAATAAGAGCCTGTACTTTATCTATTGTAAATTATGCCACACCTGTAGGGACCGAGGGCACTTACCGGTCGCGCTACCTGTTCTCACTAAAGTGACTATACCTCCGTCAATTTTCGGACTTGTGAATAAAAATGTTGCCAACATATTTTTCAATACATGTACTTCTAAGAATTATAAAAAAAAAATGTCAATCAAATTTTACTTGGGGGATGTGGGAAAGCTACTGTGCAAGCTCTTGCACAGTGACTTTCTCCCTTAATTGACATTGCGTATAGAAAGCTGTGAGCTGTCCACGGTAAATTTGCACGCGAGGTTTAAATTAAAAACTTGAACACACAGAAATTTTGCTATTTCTGGCAGTTTTAAAATCGTGACGTAACGCAAACTTTGACCCCCCCGCCCCTCCACGTACGTAGACCGTAACGCCTGGTCGCCCCACCCCCCCCCCCCTCAATTGGGTTACGTAATTTGCGTACGGCCCCTTTACGGAATTGAGAAATCTATGCGTAATTCTGTAGAGAATTCTGTTAACGCATCTGCATAAGTTTGGAACCCAAAAAACCGGTCGGTTGTCGATATTTTTTGGCGACTGTATTGACATGCGAAAATCGGGATTTTACACGAAATCAATGCATAATCTTACCAAGTTTGATTTTTTTGTTGACAAATATCGAGAAACAATGAAGTTATCATTATTTAAACACACCGCCACCGATACTGTATTACCAATTGCTGTAAATGGTCCTGGCAACTAGGGCGATATGGAATGAAACATGAAAAAATGTACTCTTATTATAATAATAAAACTTTCTCGTGAGCGGATGCTTGTTTGAAATGTTTAAGATTACGAAAATGGCAAGCTGTAGATAAAAAGTCCGATTTTCGGCTCAAATAAGACTTTTATAATTTGTTATGGACAAATGGTAAAACATTTAAAAAAAACATCCGGTTATACGATAAATAAAATTATAAGAAGTATAGACTCTGAGACACGACTTACACCGTTTTATAAAACATAATTTCGAGAATAATGCAAAAGAAAGAAGGATAAATCGCAGCGGACCGGTTCGCCGCAGTGCAATGGGCGATGTGACCCTTCGCGAGAAACGTCATAACTTGGTTAAATTTTGGAATTCTGATAATTCTTCGTTGCCGATTGAAATTAAAACCCTAGGCTATAAAACGACACGTCTTAAAAGAGCGATTTTTTTCTATTTCAAGTTTATTTTGACGCCTTAAGGAGGCACTGTGAAAATTTGACGTGAGGAGGATAAGATTAGTTCAAGTAGCGCCGCAAGCGAATTTGAAGAAAGTTGTGTCGAGAAAAACGCCTCGCAATATCGCGCCCCATTATTTGGATTCCCATACTCGTCTCTACTTCCTGATAGGGATCTAATGGGATCATCGCATTGGATCCCTGTACTAAAACTTCACGCTCGTATATTGGATTCTAGTCGGGATGGCCCATTGGAATCCAATGTACGAATCCAATTTGAATCCTAGCGGTTTTCACATTATCGAACAGAATAGGATACGATTCTTGCTGAATCCCACCGCATTATGTACGATGGTGTTGAAGTTTGGCATCGTTGGAACGCAACGAAAAGTAATTTTTTCAGATTGACAAGCATTTTTTGGCGGATTTGAGCTGAAAAAACAGTCAAACGTTTTTCACGAACCTTATTGAAAATCTACAACACAAATTAGCAAGAAAATGTTTTCAATAATATTGAAAATAAAAGGGGAATGAAAGAATTTCCGTTGCATTCCAACAACGCAAACTTCAACACCGTTATGTACGTTGAATTTTCTAAACACCATATATGGATGTACAAAATGGGTGGATCTTAAAGGAGTATAAATCTTATCTTAAAAAAGTATAAATCACTTAAAAAAGTATATCTTATAAATCTAATACATCACATCGCTGAAAATCCACTCTAATCATCGTTTGTTACTCATTTGACTGTATTTTGACATAAAATAAGCACACACGTACACGCTCACGAAGCGTGCAGGTTATGTTTCAACAGGCCGAGTTTTTTCTCGTGACTTTTCATACGTTTTCGACTCGAACGTGGTCAGAATTTTCAAGCGGGGTTCATCGTGGAACAGTGCAGAATCCAATTGGATCCCAATGAGGACCCTTATCTGCGATGTCTCTAAAAAATCCATATAGAGCTGTAGGTGCATCTTCGGGCTCCGGAATAAATGTGAGCACGCGATCACGATAGAATATTGTTTTTGGGGGAGCCAACAAATTTCTGCACGAGCACTCCAATAGTAGACTTGCGTTTAAGCGGTCTTCTCACTTTAGACGCTAAAAAGGCTATTTTCATAATTTTTTGATAGGTTTATATTATAGATATTGACATAAGAGTTGTTACACTTGATAAATATATTTTCGAAATACGTACAAATTTTTTTTGAATGTTTTTATGTAACCCAAACAAACTTTAAACGCGTTTTTCTCCACCCAACGTTTTTCGATGGCTTGTTGATAAAATCTTCGAAACTACTGAACCGATCCTAATGAAATTTTAACCACATACTCTTTACAACTATAGCTATAGCACATTTTCAGGATTTTAAAAAAATTTGATTTTTACTATTTTATGCCAAAAAAGATGAAAAAAAAAAAACACGTTTTTGTTTTGTTTTTTTTTCGCAAAATGCCCGCCATTTTGTTATTTTTGCATATACCAAAAATCGTATGATATGCGCTATAGCCATTAACATACTGAATCTAAAACCGTTTGATATTTTTTGTTTCGGATGATCCATCTTCGAGATTTCATCAACAGCGCGGACCTACAGTTTTTTTAGGACATTTTTTAACTACCATTTTCGTCTATAAATAGTGACTTGTCATCAATATCTATAATATAAACCTATCAAAAAAGTTTATGAAAATAGCCTTTTTTAGCGGCTTAAGTGATAAGACCCCTTAACCCAAAGAGTCATTTTAAGCCGAAAAATTATTTAGTACCTTCTGGAACAGCGGTTTCTCTTACTGTCATGTCCCTAAACATATTCGCTGTGTAATAAATGAATTCGATGGCACTCCAAGGTCACTTGCTATTGTGCACACAAATCTTGGGTATACGAAGTTTCAATTTGTCATCAACCCTAACGACCGTACGCGTGTATTTTTCATGGACGATCATTACATTCGCTATATCGTTGCCTTTGTTTCCGATTTTTTTCAGGGGTGCCTTCTCCGTTGTGCGTCGGTGTGTCCAGAAGAGCACGGGCCTCGAGTTCGCGGCCAAGGTCATTAATACGAAAAAGCTTACGCAGAGAGGTGAGTTCGAAATGGCATTGAACCACCAAAAAAAACGTATTCCTGTCACCTCCTTGTTTGCAATTTTGCTCCTATAGCTTGTAGGCAATTGTCTGAATAATAAACAAAACATATTTAGGGTAGGCTACTTGTTGAAAAAGCGTTCTACGTTTGTCGAGGTTGAAGTGAAAACATTGCGTTATCTCGGGAAGAGTTGATCTCAGAATGTGTCACCCCTGTTTGCAACGAACGTCATTCCTTTTTTCCGGTCCTCCTCGTCCATGTGGATGGATCAATTTTTCATTGCCGTGCACGAATTGTTTCCACCCAGTAGTTGCCCAATCAAAGACGCTAATCTTCGTCATCCCGACAAAGCGGCCACTATTCTTTCGGAAAACAAATCGAACCCATAGGCATACATTTTAATGAACAAAATAAAAAATCATGAAGAAAATAAAAACAACATTTTCTCCCGGTCACATTGAAGCATCCTCCGTTTTTACTCCCTTATCTCGGACAATTGATTTTATTTCATTGGCTGGAAAATAACGCTGCGACCATTGGACGCGTAGAAAATTTGCGGTGAAGCGATTGAAAGAGCAATCTCGTTTTGCGGCGCTGTACCAGGTAAAATGCTTTGTCCCTCTGTAATTTCCGGAACGTGCGCGTTCCACGTGCCACGTTCTCTTCAAAGTCTCGAGACTACAGACGGGGTGTATCACGAGCGCATTTTCCAACGATTTGTTCTATTCACGGGCCCCTCCGAATCAGAAATACTGACGAAGCCTCGTAAGCACGAGAAAGAGAGAGAAAGAGAGACAGAGAGAGAGAGAGAGAGAGAGATTTTCGCGCGACATATGCGTTGTGAGAAAGTTCCTCCTCGCTTCAGGCGACGTGCCTCCCATGCCGTTTGTAAGCGGCTAAAAACAACGAGGAGCACCTCGGCGCGGTTGTCAAAATGCCAAAATTCCATCGTAACCAAAAAGCTTGACGAGCCCGGATGCGAAGTCGCCCGCCTTCTCGCGGGGCAAATGTCGCGAAAATCCCCCCCGTCCATATGTATGCATGCATGCATACACCCATGTATGTATGTGTGTGTGTTTGGCTGTATGCACATGAGGAAACGTCATTTCGAAGACATTCATTTCGAGGACTGGCCTGAAAACTGCTAAACGCTTCGAGGCAACATACACATACAATGCGGGTTTTAGATATCCCTTAGCTATATGTGTACATACGCCTACACACGTATATATTTATATGTAATTATATATCATTTATAACGCAGTTTTTTTTATATCATATCTCTGTATGCACGTGTGAAGATTTTTGTCAGGCTCTTACACTTGAGGATATATCATTACTTATATATATATATATATATATTAGGGTGCCCCTTGATATGGGTAAAACAAAATCTACGCGAAGCCTCAGCTATGTCCATCAAGAGGAAGGCGTGCCTGTAAGTATGAACTTACATTTAAATATCAATTTTTCTTCATGATTGGAGAAATTTAGACTTTTAAAATCTAGTTTATTTGTCAATTTTTTTTTTACTTTCCGAAGCTATTGTATATTGGTATTCAATATACAGACCAAACAATAAGGTCCTTCATACTAGATTCGATGGTGTCAGTGAAGTTAGCAGAGCATTTGCCAGCAGATCAAAATTCAGTGAGAGTTCTCTTGGCATGCAGTTGAGTTCTATAGTTCTTGATGGTTTTTAGCAATAGTTCTGGTGATTTGGACCAAAAAAAGGAGATTGAAAAATGCTCTGCTAACTTCCCGTAGCAGATCATTTTGCAGAAAACCATAAATTAGCGGGAGTTCTTTGTACATGCGGATGAGTTCTATAGTTCCTGATAGTTTTTAACAATAGTTCTGGTGGTTTTAGCAAAAAAAAGTTACGGAATTTTTTTTTTTTTGTATCTTCCTATAGAAATATGCGGATGGATAGGCGTGAGTTCCAGGTCTTTTTTGGGAGGGATATTATTGTTTTAGTATTGTTTGATGTATTTGAGAATAGTTCTGGCTTCCAGCTATTTTGAAATAATTATTAAAAATGTTTATCAGTATCGCAACTATACAAGGGTGCTCTGCTGATGGATAGGCGTTAGTTCCAGGTGCTTTCTGTGTAGGATATTATAGTTTTGGTATTGTTTGATGTATTCGAGAATAGTTCTGGCTTCCAGTCATTTTCAATTAATTATTAAAAATGTTTATCCGTATTTCAACTATACAAGGGTGCTCTGCTGATGGATAGGCGTTAGTTCCAGGTGCTATTAGTGTTAGATATGACAGTTTAGGCATTGTTTGATGGATTTGATAATAGTTCTGACTTTCTGCTATTTTCAAATAATTGTTAAAATTGTTTATTAATATTTCAACTATACAAGGGTGCTCTGCTGATGGATAGGCGTTAGTTCCAGGTGCTTTTAGTGTGAGATATTATAGTTTAGGCATTGTTTGATGGATTTGAGAATAGTTCCGGCTTCCAGCTATTTTAGAATAATTGTTAAAATTGTTTATTAATATTTCAACTATACAAGGGTGCTCTGCTGATGGATAGGCGTTAGTTCCAGGTGCTGTTTGTGTAGAATATTGTAGTTTTGGTATTGTTTGATGTATTCGAGAATAGTTCTGGCTTCCAGTCATTTTCAATTAATTATTAAAAATGTTTATCCGTATTTCAACTATACAAGGGTGCTCTGCTGATGGATAGGCGTTAGTTCCAGGTGCTTTTAGTGTTAGATATGATAGTTTAGGCATTGTTTGATGGATTTGATAATAGTTCTGACTTTCAGCTATTTTCAAATAGTTGTTAAAATTGTTTATTAATATTTCAACTATACAAGGGTGCTCTGCTGATGGATAGGCGTTAGTTCCAGGTGCTTTTAGTGTGAGATATTATAGTTTAGGCATTGTTTGATGGATTTGAGAATAGTTCCGGCTTCCAGCTATTTTAAAATAATTGTTAAAATTGTTTATTAATATTTCAACTATACAAGGGTGCTCTGCTGATGGATAGGCGTTAGTTCCAGGTGCTGTTTGTGTAGAATATTATAGTTTTGGTATTGTTTGATGTATTCGAGAATAGTTCTGGCATCCAGGCATTTTCAAATAATTATTAAAAATGTTTATCAGTATTTCAACTATACAAGGGTGCTCTGCTGATGGATAGGCGTTAGTTCCAGGTGCTTTTAGTGTGAGATATTATAGTTTAGGCATTGTTTGATATATTTAAGAATAGTTCTGTCTTCCAGCTATTTTCAAATAATTGTTAAAAATGTTTATTAATATCGCAACTATACAAGTGTGCTCTGCTGAGGGATAGGCATGAGTTCCAGGTCCTTTTTGGGAGGGATATTATTGTCTTAGTATTGTTTGATGTATTTGAGAATAGTTCTGGCTTCCAGCTATTTTGAAATAATTATTAAAAATGTTTATCAGTATCTCAACTATACAAGGGTGCTCTGCTGATGGATAGGCGTTAGTTCCAGGTGCTTTCTGTGTAGGATATTATAGTTTTGGTATTGTTTGATGTATTCAAGAATAGTTCTGGCTTCCAGTCATTTTCAATTAATTATTAAAAATGTTTATCCGTATTTCAACTATACAAGGGTGCTCTGCTGATGGATAGGCGTTAGTTCCAGGTGCTATTAGTGTTAGATATGATAGTTTAGGCATTGTTTGATGGATTTAAGAATAGTTCTGTCTTCCAGCTATTTTCAAATAATTGTTAAAAATGTTTATTAATATCGCAACTATACAAGTGTGCTCGGCTGAGGGATAGGCATGAGTTCCAGGTCCTTTTTGGGAGGGATATTATTGTCTTAGTATTGTTTGATGTATTTGAGAATAGTTCTGGCTTCCAGCTATTTTGAAATAATTATTAAAAATGTTTATCAGTATCTCAACTATACAAGGGTGCTCTGCTGATGGATAGGCGTTAGTTCCAGGTGCTTTCTGTGTAGGATATTATAGTTTTGGTATTGTTTGATGTATTCGAGAATAGTTCTGGCTTCCAGTCATTTTCAATTAATTATTAAAAATGTTTATCCGTATTTCAACTATACAAGGGTGCTCTGCTGATGGATAGGCGTTAGTTCCAGGTGCTATCAGTGTTAGATATGATAGTTTAGGCATTGTTTGATGGATTTGATAATAGTTCTGACTTTCTGCTATTTTCAAATAATTGTTAAAATTGTTTATTAATATTTCAACTATACAAGGGTGCTCTGCTGATGGATAGGCGTTAGTTCCAGGTGCTGTTTGTGTAGAATATTATAGTTTTGGTATTGTTTGATGTATTCGAGAATAGTTCTGGCATCCAGGCATTTTCAAATAATTATTAAAAATGTTTATCAGCATTTCAACTATACAAGGGTGCTCTGCTGATGGATAGGCGTTAGTTCCAGGTGCTTTTAGTGTGAGATATTATAGTTTAGGCATTGTTTGATGGATTTGAGAATAATTCCGGCTTCCAGCTATTTTAAAATAATTGTTAAAATTGTTTATTAATATTTCAACTATACAAGGGTGCTCTGCTGATGGATAGGCGTTAGTTCCAGGTGCTGTTTGTGTAGAATATTGTAGTTTTGGTATTGTTTGATGTATTCGAGAATAGTTCTAGCTTCCAGTCATTTTCAATTAATTATTAAAAATGTTTATCCGTATTTCAACTATACAAGGGTGCTCTGCTGATGGATAGGCGTTAGTTCCAGGTGCTTTTAGTGTTAGATATGATAGTTTAGGCATTGTTTGATGGATTTGATAATAGTTCTTTCAGCTATTTTCAAATAGTTGTTAAAATTGTTTATTAATATTTCAACTATACAAGGGTGCTCTGCTGATGGATAGGCGTTAGTTCCAGGTGCTTTTAGTGTGGGATATTATAGTTCAGGCATTGTTTGATGGATTTGAGAATAGTTCCGGCTTCCAGCTATTTTAAAATAATTGTTAAAAATGTTTATTAATATTTCAACTATACAAGGGTGCTCTGCTGATGGATAGGCGTTAGTTCCAGGTGCTGTTTGTGTAGAATATTATAGTTTTGGTATTGTTTGATGTATTCGAGAATAGTTCTGGCATCCAGGCATTTTCAAATAATTATTAAAAATGTTTATCAGTATTTCAACTATACAAGGGTGCTCTGCTGATGGATAAGCGTTAGTTCCAGGTGCTTTTAGTGTGAGATATTATAGTTTAGGCATTGTTTGATATATTTAAGAATAGTTCTGTCTTCCAGCTATTTTCAAATAATTGTTAAAAATGTTTATTAATATCTCAACTATACAAGTGTGCTCTGCTGACGGATAGGCATGAGTTCCAAGTCCTTTTTGGGAGGGATATTATTGTTTTAGTATTGTTTGATGTATTTGAGAATAGTTCTGGCTTCCAGCTATTTTGAAATAATTATTAAAAATGTTTATCAGTATATCAACTATACAAGGGTGCTCTGCTGATCGATAGGCGTTAGTTCCAGGTGCTTTCTGTGTAGGATATTATAGTTTTGGTATTGTTTGATGTATTCGAGAATAGTTCTGGCTTCCAGTCATTTTAAATTAATTATTAAAAATGTTTATCCGTATTTCAACTATACAAGGGTGCTCTGCTGATGGATAGGCGTTAGTTCCAGGTGCTATTAGTGTTAGATATGATAGTTTAGGCATTGTTTGATGGATTTGATAATAGTTCTGACTTTCTGCTATTTTCAAATAATTGTTAACATTGTTTATTAATATTTCATCTATACAAGGGTGCTCTGCTGATGGATAGGCGTTAGTTCCAGGTGCTTTTAGTGTGAGATATTATAGTTTAGGCATTGTTTGATGGATTTGAGAATAGTTCCGGCTTCCAGCTATTTTAAAATAATTGTTAAAATTGTTTATTAATATTTCAACTATACAAGGGTGCTCTGCTGATGGATAGGCGTTAGTTCCAGGTGCTGTTTGTGTAGAATATTATAGTTTTGGTATTGTTTGATGTATTCGAGAATAGTTCTGGCATCCAGGCATTTTCAAATATCTATTAAAAATGTTAAAATTGTTTATTAATATTTCAACTATACAAGGGTGCTCTGCTGATGGATAGGCGTTAGTTCCAGGTGCTTTTAGTGTGAGATATTATAGTTTAGGCATTGTTTGATGGATTTCAGAATAGTTCCGGCTTCCAGCTATTTTAAAATAATTGTTAAAATTGTTTATTAATATTTCAACTATACAAGGGTGCTCTGCTGATGGACAGGCGTTAGTTCCAGGTGCTGTTTGTGTAGAATATTATAGTTTTGGCATTGTTTGATGTATTCGAGAATAGTTCTGGCATCCAGGCATTTTCAAATATCTATTAAAAATGTTTATCAGTATTTCAACTATACAAGGGTGCTCTGCTGATGGATAGGCGTTAGTTCCAGGTGCTGTTTGTGTAGAATATTATAGTTTTGGTATTGTTCGATGTATTCGAGAATAGTTCTGGCATCCAGGCATTGTCAAATAATTATTAAAAATGTTTATCAGTATTTCAACTATACAAGGGTGCTCTGCTGATGGATAGGCGTTAGTTCCAGGTGCTTTTAGTGTGAGATATTATAGTTTAGGCATTGTTTGATGGATGTGAGAATAGTTCTGGCTTCTAGCTATTTTCAAATAATTGTTAAAATTGTTTATTAATATTTCAAATATACAAGGGTGCTCTGCTGATGGATAGGCGTTAGTTCCAGGTGCCTTCTGTATAGGATATTATAGTTTTGATACTGTTTGATGCATTCGAGAATAGTTCTGGCTTCCAGGCATTTTCAAATAATTGATAAAAATGTTTATTAATAACCCAACTATACAAGTATGCTCTGCTAATGGATTAGCATTAGTTCCAGGTTCTTTTCATGTGAGATATTATAGTTTTTGTATTGTTTGATGTATTTGAGAATAGTTCTGGCTTCCAGCTATTTTAAAATAATTATTAAAAATGTTTATCAGCATCTCAACTATACAAGTGTGCTCTGCTAATGAATAGGCGTGAGTTCTAGGTACTTGTTGTATGGGATATTATAGTTTAGGTATTGTTTGATGTATTTGAGAATAGTTCTGGCTTCCAGCTATTTTGAAATAATTATTAAAAATGTTTATCAGTATCTCAACTATACAAGGGTGCTCTGCTGATGGATAGGCGTTAGTTCCAGGTGCTTTTAGTGTGAGATATTATAGTTTAGGCATTGTTTGATATATTTGAGAATAGTTCTGGCTTCTAGCTATTTTCAAATAATTGTTAAAATTGTTTATTAATATTTCAACTATACAAGGGTGCTCTGTTGATGGATAGGCGTTAGTTCCAGGTGCTTTTACTGTTGGATATGATAGTTTAGGCATTGTTTGATGGATTTGAGAATAGTTCTGGCTTCCAGCTATTTTCAAATAATTGTTAAAACTGTTTATTAATATCTCAACTATACAAGGGTGCTCTGCTGATGGATAGGCGTTAGTTCCAGGTGCCTTCTGTGTAGGATATTATAGTATTGATACTGTTTGATGTATTCGAGAATAGTTCTGGCTTCCAGGCATTTTCAAATAATTATTAAAAATGTTTATCAGTATTTCAACTATACAAGGGTGCTCTGCTGATGGATAGGCGTTAGTTCCAGGTGCTTTTAGTGTGAGATATTATAGTTTAGGCATTGTTTGATGGATTTGAGAATAGTTCTGGCTTCCAGCTACTTTCAAATAATTATTAAAAATGTTTATCAGCATCTCAACTATACAAGTGTGCTCTGCTGACGAATAGGCGTGGGTTCTAGGTACTTTTTGTGTAGGATATTATAGCTTAGGTATTGTTTGATATATTTGCGAATAGTTCCGAATTCCAGCTATTGTCAAATAAATGTTAAAAATGTTTATTAATATCTCAACTATACAAGTGTGATCTGCTGAGGGATAGGCATGAGTTCCAGGTCCTTTTTTGGAGGGATATTATAGTTTAGGCATTACTTGATGTATTTAAGAATAGTTCTGTCTTCCAGCTATTTTCAAATAATTGTTAAAAATGTTTATTATTATCTCAACTATACAAGTGTGCTCTGCTGATGGATAGACGATAGTTCCAGGTGCTTTATATGTGAGATATTATAGTTTAGGTATTTTTTGATATATTTGAGAATAGTTCCGGCTTCGAGCTATTTTCAAATAAATGTTAAAAATGTTTATAAATATCTTAACTATACAAGTGTGCTCTGCTGAGGGATAGGCATGAGTTCCAGGTGCTTTTTGGGTGGGATATTATTGTTTTGGTATAGTTTGATGTATTCGAGAATAGTTCTGGCTCCCAGCTATTTTCGAATAATTATTAAAAATGTTTATCAACATCTCAATTATACAAGTGTGCTCTGCTGATGAATAGGCGTGAGTTCTAGGTGCTTTTTGTTTGGGATATTATAGTTTGGGTTTTGTTTTTTGTATTTGAGAATAGTTCTGTCTGCCAGCTATTTTAAAATAATAGTTGAAAATGTTTATTAATATCTCAACTATACAAGTGTGCTGTGCTGATGAATAGGCGATAGTTCGAGGTGCTTTTCGCGTGAGATATTATAGTCTAGATATTGTTTGATATATTTGACAATAGTTCCGGGTTCCAGATATTTTCAAATAATTGTTAAATATGTTTATAAATATCTCAACTATACAAGTGTGCTCTGCTGAGGGATAGACATGAGTTCCAGGTGCTTTTTGGGTGGGATATTATTGTTTTGGTATTGTTTGATGTATTTGAGAATAGTTTCGGCTTTCAGCTATTTTGAAATAATTATTAAAAATGTTTATCAGCATCTCAACTACACAAGTGTGCTCTGCTGGAGGATAGGCGTGAGTTTGTTTGGGTTTGTTTGGGTTTGTTTGGGTTGGATCAAACAATACCAAAATAATAATATCCCACCCAAAAAGCACCTGGCTCATGCCTATCCCTCAGCAGAGCACACTTGTATAGTTGAGATATTTATAAACAATTTTAACAATTATTTGAAAATAGCTGGAAGACAGAACTATTCTTAATTACATCAAACAATATCTAAACTACAATATCGCACGCTAAAAGCACCTGGAACTAACGCCCATCCATCAGCAGAGCACCCTTGTATAGTTGAGATATTAATAAACAATTTTAACAATTATTTGAAAATAGCTGGATTACAGAACTATTCTCAAATCCATCAAAGAATGCCTAACCTATAATATCTCACACTAAAAGCACCTGGAACTAACGCCTATCCATCACCAGAGCACCCATGTATAGTTGAGATACTGATAAACATTTTTAATAATTATTTCAACATAGCTGGAAGCCAGAACTATTTTTATATACATAAAACAATACCAAAACAATAATATCCTACACAAAAAGCACCTGGAACTCATGCCTATCCTTCAGCAGAGCACACTTGTATAGTTAGGATATTAACAAACATTTTTAACAATTATTTGAAAATAGCTGGAAGACAGAACTATTCTTAAATACATCAAGCAATGCCTAAACAATTATAACTAACTCACTATAACTGGATTATAGTGAGTTATAGTTGTTATAGGGTGCTTTATATGAAGCCAGGTGCTCACATATAAAGCACCTGGCACTACCGCCTATCCATCAGCAGAGCACACTTGTATAGTTGAGATATTAATAAACATTTTTAACAATTATTTGAAAATAGCTGGAAGCCAGAACTATTCTGAAATATATCAAACAATACAAAAACTATAATATCTCATACAAAACGCACCTGGAACCAACGCCTATACATTGGCAGAGAATACTTGTATAGTAGGGATATTAATAAACATTTTTAACAATTATTTGAAAATGGCTGGAAGGCAGAACTATTCTTAAATAGATAGAACAATAGAAAAACTGTAATATCTCACACAAAACGCACCTGTAACTAACGCCAATACATTAGCAGAGAATACTTGTATAGTTGGGATATTAATAAACATTTTTAACAATTTTTTAAAACTAGCTGGAAGCCAGGACTATTCTCAAATACATCAAACGATACCAAAACAATGATATCCCACCCAAAAACACCTGGAACTCATGCCCATCCCTCAGCAGTGCACACTTGTATAGTTTAGATATATATAAACATTTTTAACAATTATTTGAAAATAGCTGGAAGACAGAACTATTCTCAATTATATCAAACAATATCAAAGCTATAATATCTCACACTAAAAGCACCTGGAACTAACGCCTATCCATCAGCAGAGCACCCTTGTATAGTTGAGATACTGATGAACATTTTTAATAATTATTTCAAAATAGCTGGAAACCAGAACTATTCTCAAATACATCAAACATTACCAAAACAATAATATCATACCCAAAAAGCACCTGGAACTCATGCCTATCCTTCAGCAGAGCACCCTTGTACAGTTGAGATTCTGATAAACATTTTTAATAATGATTTCAAAATAGCTGGAAGCCAGAACTATTCACAAATACATTAAACAATACCAAAACAATAATATTCCACCCAAAAACGCACCTGGAACTCATGCCTATCTCTCAGCAGAGCACACTTGAATAGTTGAGATATTTATAAACATTTTTAACAAGTATTGGAAAATAGTTGGAAGTCAGAACTATTCTCAGATACATCAAACAATACCAAAACAATAATATCCCACCCAAAATGCACCTGGAACTCATGCCTATCTCTCAGCAGAGCACACTTGTATAGTTAAGATATTTATAAACATTTTTAACATTTATTTGAAAATAGCTGGAAGCCGGAACTATTCTCAAATATATCAAAAAATACCTAAACTATAATATCTCACACATAAAGCACCTGGAACTATCGCCTATCCATCAGCAGAGCACACTTGTATAGTTGAGATAATAATAAATATTTTTAACAATTATTTGAAAATAGCTGGAAGACAGAACTATTCTTAAATACATCAAGTAATGCCTAAACTATAATATCCCTCCAAAAAAGTACCTGGAACTCATGCCTATCCCTCAGCAGATCACACTTGTATAGTTGAGATATTAATAAACATTTTTAACATTTATTTGACAATAGCTGGAATTCGGAACTATTCTCAAATATATCAAACAATACCTAAGCTATAATATCCTACACAAAAAGTACCTAGAACTCACCCCTATTCATCAGCAGAGCACACTTGTATAGTTGAGATGCTGATAAACATTTTTAATAATTATTTGAAAATAGCTGGAAGCCAGAACTATTCTCAAATCCATCAAACAATACAAAAACTATAATATCTCACATGAAAAGAACCTGGAACTAACGCTAATCCATTAGCAGAGCATACTTGTATAGTTGTGATATTGATAAACATTTTTATCAATTATTTGAAAATGCCTGGAAGCCAGAACTATTCTCGAATACATCGAACAGTATCAATACTATAATATCCTACACAGAAGGCACCTGGAACTAACGCCTATCCATCAACAGAGCACCCTTGTATAGTTGAAATATTAATAAACAATTTTAACAATTATTTGAAAATAGCTAGAAGCCAGAGCTATTCTCAAATATATCAAACAATGCCTAAACTATAATATCTCACACTAAACGCACCTGGAACTAACGCCTATCCATCAGCAGAGCACCCTTGTGTAGTTGAGATACTGATAAACATTTTTAATAATTATTTCAAAATAGCTGGAAGCCAGAACTATTCTCAAATACATCAAACAATACCTAAACTATAATATCCCATACAACAAGTACCTAGAACTCACGCCTATTCATTAGCAGAGCACACTTGTATAGTTGAGATGCTGATAAACATTTTTAATAATGATTTTAAAATAGCTGGAAGCCAGAACTATTCTCCAATACTTCAAACAATACAAAAACTATAATATCTCACATGAAAAGAACCTGGAACTAATGCTAATCCATTAGCAGAGCATACTTGTATAGTTGGGTTATTAATAAACATTTTTATCAATTATTTGAAAATGCCTGGAAGCCAGAACTATTCTCGAATGCATCAAACAGTATCAAAACTATAATATCCTATACAGAAGGCACCTGGAACTAACGCCTATCCATCAGCAGAGCACCCTTGTATAGTTGAGGTATTAATAAACAATTTTAACAATTATTTTAAAATAGCTGGAAGCCGGAACTATTCTCAAATCCATCAAACAATGCCTAAACTATAATATCTCATACTAAAAGCACCTGGAACTAACGCCTATCCATCAGCAGAGCACCCTTGTATAGTTGAAATATTAATAAACAATTTTAACAATTATTTGAAAATAGCTGAAAGTCAGAACTATTATCAAATCCATCAAACAATGCCTAAACTATCATATCTAACACTAAAAGCACCTGGAACTAACGCCTATCCATCAGCAGAGCACCCTTGTATAGTTGAAATACGGATAAACATTTTTAATAATTAATTGAAAATGACTGGAAGCCAGAACTATTCTCGAATACATCAAACAATACCAAAACTATAATATCCTACACAGAAAGCACCTGGAACTAACGCCTATCCATCAGCAGAGCACCCTTGTATAGTTGAGATACTGATAAACATTTTTAATAATTATTTCAAAATAGCTTGAAGCCAGAACTATTCTCAAATACATCAAACAATACTAAAACAATAATATCCCTCCCAAAAAGGACCTGGAACTCATGCCTATCCCTCAGCAGAGCACACTTGTATAGTTGAGACATTAATAAACATTTTTAACAATTATTTGGAAATAGCTGGAAGACAGAACTATTCTTAAATATATCAAACAATGCCTAAACTATAATATCTCACACTAAAAGCACCTGGAACTAACGCCTATCCATCAGCAGAGCATACTTGTGTAGTTGAGATATTAATAAACATTTTTAACATTTATTTGACAATAGCTGGAATTCGGAACTATTCTCAAATATATCAAACAATACCTAAGCTATAATATCCTACACAAAAAGTACCTAGAACTCACGCCTATTCATCAGCAGAGCACACTTGTATAGTTGAGATGCTGATAAACATTCTTAATAATTATTTGAAAATAGCCGGAAGCCAGAACTATTCTCAAATCCATCAAACAATGCCTAAACTATAATATCTCACACTAAAAGCACCTGGAACTAACGCCTATCCATCAGCAGAGCACCCTTGTATAGTTGAGATACGGATAAACATTTTTAACAATTATTTGAAAATAGCTGGAAGACAGAACTATTCTTAAAGACATCAAACATTGCCTAAACTATAATATCTCACACTAAAAGCACCTGGAACCGCCTGCTGATGGAACCGCCGCTGCTGGAAACGCCTATCCATCAGCAGAGCACCCTTGTATAGTTGAGATACTGATAAACATCTTTAATAATTATTTAAAAATGGCTGGAAGCCAGAACTACTCTTAAATATATCAAACAATACAAAAACTATAATATCTCACATGAAAAGAACCTGGAACTAACGCTAATCCATTAGCAGAGCATACTTGTATAGTTGTGATATTGATAAACATTTTTATCAATTATTTGAAAATGCCTGGAAGCCAGAACTATTCTCGAATACATCAAACAGTATCAATACTATAATATCCTACACAGAAGGCACCTGGAACTAACGCCTATCCATCAGCAGAGCACCCTTGTATAGTTGAGATATTAATAAACAGTTTTAACAATTATTTAAAAATAGCTGGAAGCCAGAACTATTCTCAAATCCATCAAACAATGCCTAAACTATCATATCTAACACTAAAAGCACCTGGAACTAACGCCTATCCATCAACAGAGCACCCTTGTATAGTTGAAATATTAATAAACAATTTTAACAATTATTTGAAAATAGCTAGAAGCCAGAACTATTCTCAAATATATCAAACAATGCCTAAACTATAATATCTCACACTAAAACCCCCTGGAACTAACGCCTATCCATCAGCAGAGCACCCTTGTATAGTTGAGATACTGATAAACATTTTTAATAATTATTTCAAAATAGCTGGAAGCCAGAACTATTCTCAAATACATCAAACAGTACCTAAACTATAATATCCCATACAACAAGTACCTAGAACTCACGCCTATTCATTAGCAGAGCACACTTGTATAGTTGAGATGCTGATAAACATTTTTAATAATTATTTTAAAATAGCTGGAAGCCAGAACTATTCTTAAATACATCAAACAATACAAAAACTATAATATCTCACATGACAAGAACCTGGAACTAATGCTAATCCATTAGCAGAGCATACTTGTATAGTTGGGTTATTAATAAACATTTTTATCAATTATTTGAAAATGCCTGGAAGCCAGAACTATTCTCGAATGCATCAAACAGTATCAAAACTATAATATCCTATACAGAAGGCACCTGGAACTAACGCCTATCCATCAACAGAGCACCCTTGTATAGTTGAGGTATTAATAAACAATTTTAACAATTATTTGAAAATAGCTGGAAGCCAGAACTATTCTCAAATCCATTAAACAATGTCTAAACTATAATATCTAATACTAAAAGCGCCTGGAACTAACGCCTATCCATCAGCAGAGCACCCTTGTATAGTTGAAATATTAATAAACAATTTTAACAATTATTTGAAAATAGCTAGAAGCCAGAACTATTCTCACATCCATCAAACAAATGCCTAAACTATAATATCTCACACTAAAAGCACCTGGAACTAACGCCTATCCATCAGCAGAGCACCCTTGTATAGTTGAAATATTAATAAACAATTTTAACAACTATTTGAAAATAGCTGAAAGTCAGAACTATTATCAAATCCATCAAACAATGCCTAAACTATCATATCTAACACTAAAAGCACCTGGAACTAACGCCTATCCATCAGCAGAGCACCCTTGTATAGTTGAAATACTGATAAACATTTTTAATAATTATTTGAAAATGCCTGGATGCCAGAACTATTCTCGAATACATCAAACAATACCAAAACTATAATATTCTACACAAACAGCACCTGGAACTAACGCCTATCCATCAGCAGAGCACCCTTGTATAGTTGAAATATTAATAAACAATTTTAACAATTATTTTAAAATAGCTGGAAGCCGGAACTATTCTCAAATCCATCAAACAATGCCTAAACTATAATATCTCACACTAAAAGCACCTGGAACTAACGCCTATCCATCAGCAGAGCACCCTTGTATAGTTGAAATATTAATAAACAATTTTAACAACTATTTGAAAATAGCTGAAAGTCAGAACTATTATCAAATCCATCAAACAATGCCTAAACTATCATATCTAACACTAAAAGCACCTGGAACTAACGCCTATCCATCAGCAGAGCACCCTTGTATAGTTGAAATACGGATAAACATTTTTAATAATTAATTGAAAATGACTGGAAGCCAGAACTATTCTCGAATACATCAAACAATACCAAAACTATAATATTCTACACAAACAGCACCTGGAACTAACGCCTATCCATCAGCAGAGCACCCTTGTATAGTTGAAATATTAATAAACAATTTTAACAATTATTTTAAAATAGCTGGAAGCCGGAACTATTCTCAAATCCATCAAACAATGCCTAAACTATAATATCTCACACTAAAAGCACCTGGAACTAACGCCTATCCATCAGCAGAGCACCCTTGTATAGTTGAAATATTAATAAACAATTTTAACAATTATTTGAAAATAGCAGAAAGTCAGAACTATTATCAAATCCATCAAACAATGCCTAAACTATCATATCTAACACTAATAGCACCTGGAACTAATGCCTATCCATCAGCAGAGCACCCTTGTATAGTTGAAATCTGGATAAACATTTTTAGTAATTAATTGAAAATGACTGGAAGCCAGAACTATTCTCGAATACATCAAACAATACCAAAACTATAATATCCTACACAGAAAGCATCTGGAACTAACGCCTATCCATCAGCAGAGCACCCTTGTATAGTTGAGATACTGGTAAACATTTTTAATAATTATTTCAAAATAGCTGGAAGCCAGAACTATTCTCAAATACATCAAACAATACTAAGACAATAATTTACCTCCCAAAAAGGACCTGGAACTCATGCCTATCCCTCAGCAGAGCACACTTGTATAGTTGCGATATTAATAAACATTTTTAACAATTATTTGAAAATAGCTGGAAGACAGAACTATTCTTAAATATATCAAACAATGCCTAAACTATAATATCTCACACTAAAAGCACCTGGAACTAACGCCTATCCATCAGCAGAGCACCCTTGTATAGTTGAAATATTAATAAACAATTTTAACAACTATTTGAAAATAGCTGAAAGTCAGAACTGTTATCAAATCCATCAAACAATGCCTAAACTATCATATCTAACACTAAAAGCACCTGGAACTAACGCCTATCCATCAGCAGAGCACCCTTGTATAGTTGAAATACGGATAAACATTTTTAATAATTAATTGAAAATGACTGGAAGCCAGAACTATTCTCGAATACATCAAACAATACCAAAACTATAATATTCTACACAAACAGCACCTGGAACTAACGCCTATCCATCAGCAGAGCACCCTTGTATAGTTGAAATATTAATAAACAATTTTAACAATTATTTTATAATAGCTGGAAGCCGGAACTATTCTCAAATCCATCAAACAATGCCTAAACTATAATATCTCACACTAAAAGCACCTGGAACTAACGCCTATCCATCAGCAGAGCACCCTTGTATAGTTGAAATATTAATAAACAATTTTAACAATTATTTGAAAATAGCAGAAAGTCAGAACTATTATCAAATCCATCAAACAATGCCTAAACTATCATATCTAACACTAATAGCACCTGGAACTAACGCCTATCCATCAGCAGAGCACCCTTGTATAGTTGAAATACGGATAAACATTTTTAATAATTAATTGAAAATGACTGGAAGCCAGAACTATTCTCGAATACATCAAACAATACCAAAACTATAATATCCTACACAGAAAGCACCTGGAACTAACGCCTATCCATCAGCAGAGCACCCTTGTATAGTTGAGATACTGATAAACATTTTTAATAATTATTTCAAAATAGCTGGAAGCCAGAACTATTCTCAAATACATCAAACAATACTAAGACAATAATATCCCTCCCAAAAAGGACCTGGAACTCATGCCTATCCCTCAGCAGAGCACACTTGTATAGTTGCGATATTAATAAACATTTTTAACAATTATTTGAAAATGGCTGGAAGACAGAACTATTCTTAAATATATCAAACAATGCCTAAACTATAATATCTCACACTAAAAGCACCTGGAACTAACGCCTATCCATCAGCAGAGCACCCTTGTATAGTTGAAATATTAATAAACAATTTTAACAACTATTTGAAAATAGCTGAAAGTCAGAACTGTTATCAAATCCATCAAACAATGCCTAAACTATCATATCTAACACTAAAAGCACCTGGAACTAACGCCTATCCATCAGCAGAGCACCCTTGTATAGTTGAAATACGGATAAACATTTTTAATAATTAATTGAAAATGACTGGAAGCCAGAACTATTCTCGAATACATCAAACAATACCAAAACTATAATATTCTACACAAACAGCACCTGGAACTAACGCCTATCCATCAGCAGAGCACCCTTGTATAGTTGAAATATTAATAAACAATTTTAACAATTATTTTAAAATAGCTGGAAGCCGGAACTATTCTCAAATCCATCAAACAATGCCTAAACTATAATATCTCACACTAAAAGCACCTGGGACTAACGCCTATCCATCAGCAGAGCACCCTTGTATAGTTGAAATATTAATAAACAATTTTAACAATTATTTGAAAATAGCAGAAAGTCAGAACTATTATCAAATCCATCAAACAATGCCTAAACTATCATATCTAACACTAATAGCACCTGGAACTAACGCCTATCCATCAGCAGAGCACCCTTGTATAGTTGAAATACAGATAAACATTTTTAATAATTAATTGAAAATGACTGGAAGCCAGAACTATTCTCGAATACATCAAACAATACCAAAACTATAATATCCTACACAGAAAGCACCTGGAACTAACGCCTATCCATCAGCAGAGCACCCTTGTATAGTTGAGATACTGATAAACATTTTTAATAATTATTTCAAAATAGCTGGAAGCCAGAACTATTCTCAAATACATCAAACAATACTAAGACAATAATATCCCTCCCAAAAAGGACCTGGAACTCATGCCTATCCCTCAGCAGAGCACACTTGTATAGTTGCGATATTAATAAACATTTTTAACAATTATTTGAAAATGGCTGGAAGACAGAACTATTCTTAAATATATCAAACAATGCCTAAACTATAATATCTCACACTAAAAGCACCTGGAACTAACGCCTATCCATCAGCAGAGCACCCTTGTATAGTTGAAATATTAATAAACAATTTTAACAACTATTTGAAAATAGCTGAAAGTCAGAACTGTTATCAAATCCATCAAACAATGCCTAAACTATCATATCTAACACTAAAAGCACCTGGAACTAACGCCTATCCATCAGCAGAGCACCCTTGTATAGTTGAAATACGGATAAACATTTTTAATAATTAATTGAAAATGACTGGAAGCCAGAACTATTCTCGAATACATCAAACAATACCAAAACTATAATATTCTACACAAACAGCACCTGGAACTAACGCCTATCCATCAGCAGAGCACCCTTGTATAGTTGAAATATTAATAAACAATTTTAACAATTATTTTAAAATAGCTGGAAGCCGGAACTATTCTCAAATCCATCAAACAATGCCTAAACTATAATATCTCACACTAAAAGCACCTGGAACTAACGCCTATCCATCAGCAGAGCACCCTTGTATAGTTGAAATATTAATAAACAATTTTAACAATTATTTGAAAATAGCAGAAAGTCAGAACTATTATCAAATCCATCAAACAATGCCTAAACTATCATATCTAACACTAATAGCACCTGGAACTAACGCCTATCCATCAGCAGAGCACCCTTGTATAGTTGAAATACGGATAAACATTTTTAATAATTAATTGAAAATGACTGGAAGCCAGAACTATTCTCGAATACATCAAACAATACCAAAACTATAATATCCTACACAGAAAGCACCTGGAACTAACGCCTATCCATCAGCAGAGCACCCTTGTATAGTTGAGATACTGATAAACATTTTTAATAATTATTTCAAAATAGCTGGAAGCCAGAACTATTCTCAAATACATCAAACAATACTAAGACAATAATATCCCTCCCAAAAAGGACCTGGAACTCATGCCTATCCCTCAGCAGAGCACACTTGTATAGTTGCGATATTAATAAACATTTTTAACAATTATTTGAAAATAGCTGGAAGACAGAACTATTCTTAAATATATCAAACAATGCCTAAACTATAATATCTCACACTAAAAGCACCTGGAACTAACGCCTATCCATCAGCAGAGCACCCTTGTATAGTTGAAATATTAATAAACAATTTTAACAACTATTTGAAAATAGCTGAAAGTCAGAACTGTTATCAAATCCATCAAACAATGCCTAAACTATCATATCTAACACTAAAAGCACCTGGAACTAACGCCTATCCATCAGCAGAGCACCCTTGTATAGTTGAAATACGGATAAACATTTTTAATAATTAATTGAAAATGACTGGAAGCCAGAACTATTCTCGAATACATCAAACAATACCAAAACTATAATATTCTACACAAACAGCACCTGGAACTAACGCCTATCCATCAGCAGAGCACCCTTGTATAGTTGAAATATTAATAAACAATTTTAACAATTATTTTAAAATAGCTGGAAGCCGGAACTATTCTCAAATCCATCAAACAATGCCTAAACTATAATATCTCACACTAAAAGCACCTGGAACTAACGCCTATCCATCAGCAGAGCACCCTTGTATAGTTGAAATATTAATAAACAATTTTAACAATTATTTGAAAATAGCAGAAAGTCAGAACTATTATCAAATCCATCAAACAATGCCTAAACTATCATATCTAACACTAATAGCACCTGGAACTACCGCCTATCCATCAGCAGAGCACCCTTGTATAGTTGAAATACGGATAAACATTTTTAATAATTAATTGAAAATGACTGGAAGCCAGAACTATTCTCGAATACATCAAACAATACCAAAACTATAATATCCTACACAGAAAGCACCTGGAACTAACGCCTATCCATCAGCAGAGCACCCTTGTATAGTTGAGATACTGATAAACATTTTTAATAATTATTTCAAAATAGCTGGAAGCCAGAACTATTCTCAAATACATCAAACAATACTAAGACAATAATATCCCTCCCAAAAAGGACCTGGAACTCATGCCTATCCCTCGGCAGAGCACACTTGTATAGTTGCGATATTAATAAACATTTTTAACAATTATTTGAAAATAGCTGGAAGACAGAACTATTTTTAAATATATCAACCAATGCCTAAACTATAATATCTCACACTAAAAGCACCTGGAACTAACGCCTATCCATCAGCAGAGCACCCTTGTATAGTTGAAATATTAATAAACAATTTTAACAACTATTTGAAAATAGCTGAAAGTCAGAACTGTTATCAAATCCATCAAACAATGCCTAACCTATCATATCTAACACTAAAAGCACCTGGAACTAACGCCTATCCATCAGCAGAGCACCCTTGTATAGTTGAAATACGGATAAACATTTTTAATAATTAATTGAAAATGACTGGAAGCCAGAACTATTCTCGAATACATCAAACAATACCAAAACTATAATATTCTACACAAACAGCACCTGGAACTAACGCCTATCCATCAGCAGAGCACCCTTGTATAGTTGAAATATTAATAAACAATTTTAACAATTATTTTAAAATAGCTGGAAGCCGGAACTATTCTTAAATCCATCAAACAATGCCTAAACTATAATATCTCACACTAAAAGCACCTGGAACTAACGCCTATCCATCAGCAGAGCACCCTTGTATAGTTGAAATATTAATAAACAATTTCAACAATTATTTGAAAATAGCAGAATGGCAGAACTAT
Organism: Ophion obscuratus; assembly: GCA_964007375.1. NCBI lineage: Eukaryota > Metazoa > Arthropoda > Insecta > Hymenoptera > Ichneumonidae > Ophion > Ophion obscuratus. Next base: position 47,019,054 of record OZ023312.1, read on the forward strand.
TATCAAATCCATCAAACAATGCCAAAACTATCATATCTAACACTAATAGCACCTGGAACTAACGCCTATCCATCAGCAGAGCACCCTTGTATAGTTGAAATACGGATAAACATTTTTAATAATTAATTGAAAATGACTGGAAGCCAGAACTATTCTCGAATACATCAAACAATACCAAAACTATAATATCCTACACAGAAAGCACCTGGAACTAACGCCTATCCATCAGCAGAGCACCCTTGTATAGTTGAGATACTGATAAACATTTTTAATAATTATTTCAAAATAGCTGGAAGCCAGAACTATTCTCAAATACATCAAACAATACTAAAACAATAATATCCCTCCCAAAAAAGACCTGGAACTCATGCCTATCCATCCGCATATTTCTATAGGAAGATACAAAAAAAAAAAAAATTCCGTAACTTTTTTTTGCTAAAACCACCAGAACTATTGTTAAAAACTATCAGGAACTATAGAACTCATCCGCATGTACAAAGAACTCCCGCTAATTTATGGTTTTCTGCAAAATGATCTGCTACGGGAAGTTAGCAGAGCATTTTTCAATCTCCTTTTTTTGGTCCAAATCACCAGAACTATTGCTAAAAACCATCAAGAACTATAGAACTCAACTGCATGCCAAGAGAACTCTCACTGAATTTTGATCTGCTGGCAAATGCTCTGCTAACTTCACTGACACGATTCATGAGCGTTCAGTTTTACCATCCTATTATTTTGGAACAATAGTTCGATTTAGCTGCTGTCGAACGCTTTTAATCACATCAAAATCAAACTTTAAATTTGCATCTTGTCAGAAAAATCTATTAAGTCCGAAGGATATATATTCACGATAAAATATTCACATCGAACTTCCGGATTGGCCAGAAGTGTTTTTTTTTTAATTTTGTTAGAAATATTCTTTGCGTGCTGAGATACAAACATATTAATATTTCACTGAGGGCAGACTTCCAGTGCTGTGGATAAAACATGTATTTGAAAATTACTTTCGCAAAAATGCAATGGGACATTTTAAACTTGGCGGAATTTTAAACTTGGCGAGCTTGTTCGTTTTATTGAAAACAAAGAAATTATTTATTCGCACAAGTCATCCAATTGGTCGGAAAAAACATAATATTTAAAAAATGTACACATAAGATATCGAGAAATTTAAGTTCATGCTTACAGGCACGCCTTCCTCTTAACGGACATAGGCTTCGGAGACTTGGAGGGCGGCGCGATCAATTTTTTTACCCATATCAAGGGCCACCCTTATATATATATATATATATATATATATATATATATATATATATATATATATATATATATATCATGTGAATTGTTTTTTTTAATAGAATGTAAACGTGAATAGGAGCTGTATCGCCGATTGGATATAGCACAAAATAAAACGCTCACTATTACTTTATAATATTTATTGACATATTTAGTCAGGATCATTTCGACCTCCTTGCGAGCTCGCGAAATGGAAACTGCCCGTTGTGATCGGACCCTGGGCCCTTTAGGCACAAGTTCTTAGGTGGGGCCAAAGTGCTGACCCTGTGGAAAAGAGTTTAGTTGTTATTTCTCATGGGCACAATGGTCCATTCCCACGACCTGGTCTTGCTGGGGCAAATTTCTTATCGCAAGGACTCCGATAACCCGTGAGTTGCGTGAGAATTACATTAGACCATCGTAGAACATTAATTTATAAATATAAGTATGGGGGTAACCCAGGATACACACACAAACACACGCGCGCGCGCGCGTGTGTGTGTATGTGTTACGTCCTGGGTCCCTACTTATATAGTATATATATATATACTACCGGCGGAAAGTTTCCGGACAAGAGTTGGAAAAAGTGCCCGAACGGTTCTTTATGCCATTTCGCCGGTAGTTGGGCTAGGCCAATTTGACCAACGGTATTTTAAAGAGGGGGGATTTACCTACATTTTGGCTTATCAAAAAAAAATTTACGATTTTTTTCACACTTGGCACCCAGTTTTGAAAACGACAATTTTTTGTCGTTTTTTTGTTGTTTTGTGAGTGGACCCCGTTTACAGTAAAAATCTTTTTTATGCATTTCTCCTATTAAAATCATAAAAGGAGAAGCCTAAGCTTCAATTTCGTTTTGTAGAAAAATTTTTGCGATTTTTTTTTCCCAAAAATATTTCGTTTTTTCGATAAAAATATACAATATGAAAATTGCTCCGGAGTACGAAAACGATGAGGTTTACAACAAAACCTCAAGACGGTAAAAAGTTGCGTTACTTTTTGTTGAGTTCATGAGAATTTTTTCAGATTTTTTTTGCGAAATTTTTTTAAAATTTATTTCCGGTCGGAACTCGATTGATCTCAACACCATGATAATAATATAATTAATTTTTTTATTTACATATTATACTTTGGTCTCGTCGAAAAAATCTCCTCTCGCTGACAGCACGCTCTTAATCGTCGTAATTGAAATGTTTTTTCCACGACTTTCCACAAACTGCGCTTGGATGTTTGCCGCCGTGAGTTTTCGATTCCTTTTAGACATCACAATTATTGATTAGTCTTCCGCTTTGGAAGTAACAGGAGGCCTCCCGGAACGATTTTTATCGCGGTTCGATTGTGTCTCTCTGAAACGTTTTATAGCATCCCCAACGGTTGATTGGGGTATTTTCAATAGATTTGCAATGTAGCGAATTTTGAACCCTTCATTGCAAAGTGCAAGGATTTTGATGCTTATATTGGGTCGACGACCCATTTTCTTCTTCTTCAAAAAAAAAAAAAAAAAAACTCTAATGAAGTCAGAAATTTTATTTAATTAACCGTCAATAAATTAATAGTTAAACACACTTCCAATTCAATATATTATTCGACACGATACGACGGGAAAATCTAACACGAACGTTTTTTCGATGCTTGCCGAAGAAGTACTGAGTCGAAATAATTTTTGAATATTTTTTCATTGTAACACGTAAAGAGTGCGTGAACGTTTCTCCCACTCTTTGTAGAGTAGTAAAAAAAAATATATCGCTCACCTATGCGACAAAGCGAACGCTCGCGAACCTCGCGAAAAAATAAACAAGGAACAAGGATAGACACTCCGTCGCGAGATTCGCTATGTTCGCTGACTACTCTACTTCGAAAACAAGAAGAAAACAAAGAGTGGGAGAAACGTCCACGCACTCTTTACGTGTTACAATGAAAAAATATTCAAAAATTATTTCGACTCGGTACTTCTTCGGCAAGCATCGAAAAAACGTTCGCGTGAGATTTTCCTGTCGTATCGTGTCGAATAATATATTGAATTTGAAGTGCGTTTAACTATTAATTTATTGACTGTTAATTAAATAAAATTTTCGACTTCTTAGAGTTAATTTTATTTTTATTTTTAAGAAATAAATGGGTCGTCGACCCAATTTAAGCATCGAAAAGCGTGCATCAATCCTTGCTCTTTGCAATGAAGGGTTCAAAATTCGCTACATTGCAAATCGATTGAAATTAATTCCCCTTTTATGATTTTAATAGGAGAAATGCATAAAAAAGATTTTTACTGTAGACGGGGTCCACTCACAAAACAACAAAAAAACGACAAAAAATTGTCGTTTTCAAAACTGGGTGACAAGTGTAAAAAAAATCGTAAATTTTTTTTTGATAAGCCAAAATGTAGGTAAATCCCCCCTCTTTAAAATGCCGTTCGTCAAATTGGCCTAGCCCAACTACCGGCGAAATGGCATGAAGAACCGTTCGGGCACTTTTTCCAACTCTTGTCCGGAAACTTTCCGCCGGTAGTGTGTGTGTATATATATATATATATATATATATATATACACAGGATTTTAGGAAGGTCGATGCAAAGCCTTAAGGGGGTGATAGATCACCTTGATAGGAGCTATCTAACCAAGGTTACGTCAGTCTAAAATCTAAAGATTTCGATTTATCATGGTAAGAATGATTTTTTGAAAATTTCCCAAAATTAGGTACCAACTCGTTTACCTATTATGTTAATGCTATTTTTTTTTAAATAGCATTAAAATGTCCCCTTTAGTTAGTTGTTTGGATACAGATGATAGTATTGGCGTTTGTCGATTGAATACACATTACGCTAAGACGCGAATAAGTTTTTATTTACCTATTATCGTCTGTTTGAACATTATGAACGAGTTAGTACATCATTTTGGAAATTTTCCAAAAATCATATTAGGACTTGGAATTAATTCGTAGCGCTTTTTTAATGAAAGAAAAAAAATACATTAACGAAAGTATTGCCCCTCGCTTCCTACTACTTTTGACCATCTTTCGGGGAGGGTACGAATACCGTGTCGGAAGAACGCCTCGTCTTTTGATGCAATTCACGAATTGACCCGTTTTTGATAATCTTCGTAAGAAGTGAACTTCTGCTCAGACAGGCTATGAGCCATCGAACGAAATAAATGGTAATCAGAATGAGCGATATCTGGAGAATACGGCGGGTGGGGTAGGACTTCCCATTTAAGTGTTTCCAGATATGTTTATACCGGTTTTGCGCCGTGCGGACGAGCATTGTCGTGCAGCAAAATGACTTTGTCGTGCCTTTCGGAGTATTCCGGCCGTTTTTCTTTCAATGCACAGCTAAAGCGCATCAATTGCAGTCGGTAGCGATCCCCAGTTATGGTTTCATTCGGTTTCAGCAGTTCATAATAAATCACATCCCCCTGATCCCACCAAATACAGAGCAAGAGCTTAGGCCCACGGATATTTGGCTTTGCCACTGATGTTGATGGTTGGCCGGGCTTAACCCATGACTTTCTGCGCTTCGGATTGTCGTAATGGATCCATTTTTCATCACCAGTGACAATTCGATGCAAAAAACCGGGAAAAAAGCGGGAAGTGAAACTCCCCGCAATAACATGTTATTCGGCACAAATTTTGACATATTCAATGAATTATAAAGTATTGTTATTTACAATTCATAAAGAGGTTATGTACAGCAAAAGACATTCAATGACGGCTGTTTCATGATGAATACTGTCGGTAATAACGAAATACTGTCCTACCTACGCCATCTGTTGTAAAACGCTACGAATTAATTCCAACATCAATACTTACCATGATAACTCGAAATCCTTAGACTCAGGACTTATGTGACCTATCACCCCCTGTGTAAGGAACTAGGTGACCTATCACCCCCTTGAGGCTTTGCATCGACCTTCCTAACATCCTGTATAAGTAATTATGAATTCTCAAGTGTATAGCACTTAGGGCCTCTGCACACGGCGTATTTTCTACGCGCAGACGACGCGATACAAACACGATACAGACTTGATCCACACGATTTTTTTTTAGTAAAGTGATAAAATATTTTATTCCTAAACTCGTTGATCATTTCAAATTTTCAACAGAACTATGATATGAATAGTAGCGTCAAAAATTATTTTTTTGCATGGCATATTATTTGTGTACAGCGTTGAATGAGTTTCGTCGGTGTGCTAAAAGTAACAGGCCGCTATCTGGCCCGGCTTAGTACGCACAGTTTGTTTGCATTTTCATTCGTACTAGTTTCAAAACGTGCATGACAATGAAAAATCACTATTATTTCTGCCGGGATGGCGAAATACACGAATATTGAGGTCCATGAAATCTGTTAAAACTTTCTTCAGAAGGAAAGAGTTCTCGTGATATTGCGACTACTTTACCCATTGGAAAAAGTATGGTCAATCGTATAATTCGTAAATATAAATTAACAAATTCGTTATGTGACGAAAGTTGAAGTGGTAGACCGCGAAAAACTACGGAATACGTTACCAAAATTATTAAAAGGAAGTGCGTTATAGATCCACGAAAAACTGCAGCAGGCATTTCGAGAGAATTACGTAGTGAATATCGTACCGACATTAGTCGAAGTCCAGTATCTCGACGTCTGAAGGCTGTAGGACTGATTCGACGCATTGGTGTAAAAAAGCCACTCATCAGTAGAAAGAATCAAAAGACCAGACTAAAGGTTGCAAAAAAATATCGGCATTGGACAGCATCAGATTGGCGAAAAAAGTGCTTTTTTTTCCAACGAATCCAAATTTTAACTATTGGGAAGTGATGGTCGGAAGTACGTAAGATGTCCAACAGGTACCAGTTTCAACGTGGGTTATCAAATTCCTACCGTAAAACACGGTGTTGGCAACATCAAAGTTTCGGATGCATTTTCTGACGACGGCGTTGGTCCCCGAATCGAAATTTGCAGCCTATTTTGCCCCTCCAGATCTTCACAGTGGTAGGAGATAAAGGCAGTAAAGTAGCTTCGTATTCAATATAAAATGAGCTCCTACTTAGGGCCTAGAACGGGAACAAATTTTCCTTTTCTCCACTTGCAGGCGCTAAGGAGGACGTTGATTGGCACACGTATACACGCACACACATACACTCTATTACATATATAGAGATACATATGCCTGAATGAGTGGATGCGTAGACACACGTATATACCGGCATACATACACGCCTAAGCAAACACGAACACACGTATACTAGTACCTATACGTATGCATGCATGCCTGCTATAGAGATCCGTGTATACATGCATACGTGAGGACAATACCTATCAAAAATATTGCAACTGTTTGCCCAAGATCCATTTTTTCACTTTGGAGAGTTGCTGGAGCTGTAGGGGCAAGTTTGAAGCGAATGCGAAAGGTTCGCTGGGTGGAGATAATGGAAAGGTCATTGGAAAAGTACGCCTCTACGTCGAACGCGCGGTCCTACCTAGTGGACCGCGCGTTCATGATGGTCACTGAAAACTATCAGACCCCCTCTTTCGAATGCAACCATCCCCACTCTCGTTTCGTCGAAACAGCCAAATACGCGATAGGTCCAAACGCAATCAAAAGAGGTGCTGCAACAACTTCCGCTAGGTTAGGTAGGAGTATAAGGGCCTATGCAGGAGGTAAGCAGCAAAGGAACAGCATGTTAGGACCCATTGTAGGACTTCCAGCAGCAAAAGAGGAGCTGCAACGACTTCAACTAGGTTAGGTAGGAGTATAAGGGACTATGCAGGGGGTAAGCAGCAAAGAAAGAGCATGTTAGGAGCCCATAGTAGGACTTCTAGCAGTAAGCAGACTCAAGTGAGGCTGACAGAGGATAAAACGCCTTTAAAATAGGCTGAACATTTCGACGCGGGTCTGTTGGTAGAAATCCAAGGCAATATGGACGCTACAATCTACTAAAATATATTCCAAGACCAGTGAGACCATGAAAGATAGTGTTAGAACAAAAAATCACCCTACCAAGGCGGAATTGTGGAATCATTTGGGACATGAGTGGGAAAACTTGCCACAAAAACGGAACTCACAATTAATAGCGTCCATGCCTCGTCGATGTGCCGCGGTTATCGCTGCTAAGGGCATGGCAACAAAGTACTGAGTCAAGTCGAATCTAGTATTGTTATTAAAACAACAATTGTTATGTTTTTAACACGCAATAGTAGGTGGCCCAATACTTTTGCACACTCGTTAAATAAAAAGTGATGGACAATAAAATATTTAAGAACAATATCTATGTATATAATTAATTGTTTTCAAATATGAGTGAATACATGTTGCCATAACTCGTTAATTTTTTCCCCACCGTCGTATGTCAATGCAATATACCTGATAAATAGGATAGCCCAAACTTTTGAACGCAACTGTTTCCCTCATATATTATACATCAGTAGAATGATATATATATATATAACTTCAAAACCATTATTTTCGTGACATATATCCAAGTATATTCATAACGCTACTGGATTTGTCGATTTATCACACACACACATACACACACGCACGCCCACACACAATAATAACAATAAGGCAGTTTTTTTTATAACAGATGCTGGTATGCACAGGTGAAGATTTTTAGAATTTATTCTCAACAATTCTAGAAATCTTCACCTGTGCGTACCAACATCTGTTATAAAAAACTGCCTTATTGTTATTATTGTGTGTGGGCGTGCGTGTGTGTATGTGTGTGTGTGTGTGATAAATCGACAAATCCAGTAGCGTTATGAATATACTTCGATATATGTCACGAAATTAATGGTTTTGAAGTTTACATCATTAGAACGCAACGGAATTTCTTTTTTCGTCATCGAACTTTTTGATCGCATAAAAATCGTTTTTCGAAAATTTAGGCTTTAGAATTTAGAAAAAATCCTAAAAAACGTTCGAGTGATTCTCGTAGCCAAAGAGTGTAAAACAATTGGATGACAGCAAGTTAATGATTTAAAAAAAATAATTTACGTTATATTCCAACGATGCAGACTCCAACATCATCGCAAAGGTAGAATTTTATGTCCATGTTTACATTTTCTATACAATTCCAAAATTAGGAACATACCGAAGTTTCTAATTTAGGGCATTCGTCTCCAAAGCCATTTGCCCCGTCATTTCGACACGAGGGGTAAATCGATTATCAAAAATCATATCACGCGAATGAGCGAAGGAAGCCCGAATGATGTTGTAATCACATCAATTAAAATAGTTCCCCTCATGTTCGAATCTGAAACGAATTAGAGACACAGGGGGAAAGAGACAGCAGCAGTGGGCGACGGAGGGGGGCGGGGTGGGGGAAAAGTAGCTTATCCGATAAATGCCATCGTATTTCCGAATTAATCGAATTATACGGTGAGTTGTAGCTATCCAGCATTTGCAATCGAGATCCGAACAAAGAAACGATATAAAGGATCGCACTAGTGCCCCCAACAACATGTATCATCAACGTAGACGTATGAGCAACCAAGCAACGGCTCGACAATAATTCGATGTTCACATATAATTCACTTCGTGTTTCGTCTCGTATCAGCACAGAACTTCTTTATTGTGAAAAATAAGTACTTCGCATTTTCGGAAAAAGCATATGAAAAAATCGATCGCGGAATGAGGAGGTAAATGAAGTTTGAAACTCAAGATTAGGCACATTTTGCAGGGTTTTTTTTTTCGTTTTTTTTTAATCTTGGTTCGTCGACGCTACAAAATAATGTTCACCGTTTTGGCGCTAAGCGCTTTTTCACAGTGAACTCGATAATCGTTTCCCGGCGATGTTCCTGTTTTACTTACGAGGGTGGGGTGAAAAGTTTCCGGCCTGACCAAGAGATGGCGCCACTAGGTCTACTTTTGGAGCGGCGTCCTACAGTACCATTCCTACCGAGCTTGTATGTACAGTTTCAGCCCAATCGCTACATTAGTTTGCGTTTGAGAGCACCTTGCGCGAGACGCTTCCGTTGTTTGCGTAAAAATGGAAAAATTGGAAAAACGTGCTGTCATCAAATACTTCCATTTGAAAGGTTTTACACCAAAACAAATAAAAGAAGAGATGGATTCAACACTAGGAGACTCCTCCCCATCATATTCAACTATTAAGCAGTGGGTGGGTGCCGCGTTTGCTAACGCTCGATCAAAAACTGCTTCGAAAAACCATTTCTACCGACAATTTGGCGCTGTATAGGCGTAATCCAAACGAATTTTTGCGTCGATTCATAACTGTTGATGAGACATGGGTCCACCACTACACTCCTGAAAAAGACTTAAGAACAACGAAGAAGTTATCGAAGCTGTAAATCATTATTTTGAGGAGCTTGACGAATCTACGTTTAAAACTGGTATAACTAAATTAGAACACCGTTATGAGAAATGTATCAGTGTTGATGGAGATTATGTTGAAAAATAAAGCAAAAAAAAATGTTTAAACATCGTTTTTCTTGGTCAGGCCGGAAACTTTTCACCCCACCCTCGTATAGTTTTCGCATCAAAACATTGATTTGGCAGAGCAAGCGATGAACACATCCTTTAAGGGGTGAATGCAACAATGTACCACGGTTGCTCCCATCTCGTGTGTGGGCCACGTGGGGTTGGTTGGCGTGTCAGGAGTTTGCGGACACAAAGTCACACAATCCTGGATATATATATATATATATAGAGAGAGAGAGAGAGCAGGGGCCTCTTGATTGCGTCTGGAATTTGTGGCGTCCACGTTGGGGTCACGCGCCCAGCGAGCGTGCGAAAGTCACCGGAAGTCGAGAGCCTCGTGGCCTTCTCTCTCCCCCCCTCTCTCTCTCACACACACACACACACACACACACACACACACACACACACACACACACACACACACCGCCACTTTTATCGCACTACTGTCTCCCCCCCCCGCTCTTCCCTACCCTTACCCATTCTCTCTTTCTCCTTCAATGTGCGACCGTTACAATAGACGAATCCCTAAATCCTGAGCAAGTGTTAACGTACATGGGGGATCAAAAAAAGAAGAATGTCAAGAGTTCTGAAATCCGGAACAAGAAAAAACGGCATGGGTGGAAAGAGGAAGAAAGAGAGAGGGTCGACGATGAGAGAGCAAGGGGCGCCTACACGAGAAAAAGAAATTTAAGAAAACACGAGGGTGACGATAATTTTTTTGTACTTCTTTTCTTCTTTTACACCCTGTTCCCTATTGAGATTCATTCATCGAGCCTGTGCAAACTCAAGCACGAGGAATGAAGATTGTAAAACCGTTTTCCACATTCCTATATCTCGTTTATGCGCCCTCTCCGTTGACCCAGGAGCGATTCGAAGGAATTTCCTTCGAGAAATTGATTGCTTTGCTGCGCTTTTTTGCCTCCTACCTCCCGCCGTTTTTATCCGTCGCGGTATTGTATGCGCACGTGTCGAAATCGATCTTGCATCCTTCCAAAGATGGTGAAGATTGACTTCTATTTTTAACTCTTCTCCGCTCCCCCTTTCTCACTCTCTCACATGTTCTTTTATTCGGTCTTCCTCACTTTTTTTCGCTTGCGCACTTTCTCTCGATTTCCTCCGTCGTCTCGACGCTCTTCTTCTCATAATTTTACATACAACCAGAGTATAAACTTTGTGGGCATTGGCTTTTTCGTTGATTTTTTTACGATCCATCATCCTACTCTCCAAGACAAATGAAATATCAAATAATGAATACATTCCAACGGAGCTTTCATTTTCGCGCGGCGCCCCGTGTCATTAGATATTACTGAAACGTCCAAATTTTATTAGCTACAACGTAAGGTGCCTACGTTCTATTTATTAAAATAATCAAATAAAAATAGGCGCGAGCCATGAACGTCGAACTGCAAATACTACGCTGCCCTGAATCGATTTCGAGAAAGAGCCAAAAACTTGGAAAAATGTAGAAAACATCAGTTGTTAAATTTCCGCGCCGGTAACGCAAAGTTTGGATCCGTTGCGGTATTTTCGTAGAGATATCCGTCTGCTGGCTCGTCTATCGCTAGCTACGCAGGGTGATTCACGAGCGATTGGGAACGAAATGACGCATCAAACGTCGTTGTGAATGGCTTCAATTGCTGATAACAATTTAAGCGAGACTCAATGAAAATAAAACTCGTTGAAAATTTACGTGGACCGTAGACGCGATTCTTTGCGATGTCGTGCCTGAATATATTCTTCCGCATTATTAACACGTATGGCAGCGGCGTCATATGTATTTATGCGCAATACCGCCATACAGTAGTACCTCGAATATCCGAATTAATTAGGACCGAACCTGGTTCGGAAATAAATTGCCAAGCTGATTTACAAAAAAATTGCAATTTTTTTCTAAAGGAATAATATACAACAGAAATTGAAATAAATACTCAATCTATATTATAGATACATGCATATATAAATATTTATTTATATAACATCTTCCAAACATCGAATGATCGTGTTTTTCTTTGGTTCTATATAGTCGTCCATCGTCGAGTGTCTCAATTTCTCTCTGTATCGGAGATTGTGGTTTCCCCAACATCATAAAGGCGTACTAGACCTGCGCTAGTTTCGCCCTTGTCTAGCTTTGAAAAAGTTTCCAGTTTTTTCTCCGCTGTAAGAACATAATATTTACTCTTAGGAGTCGAAGGAGTTGGACTTGGACTTGAAGTCCTGACACATGCGAACTACACAAAATTAACGGCATATAAACAATTTGCAACAATTTACATTTATCTGTGCGCACTGCAAGGAACAAACAGAGTTGTCAGATTGGGCTATAAACCGCGATTTGGGCTATCTTGGGAGGCCATTTCGCGGCCCAAAATTTTAAAACGCGCTAAAGCGCAATTTGGGCCATATGCGAAAATAAAATGGCTTTCTTTGGGCTCTTAGACCATGTAACTATAGGACGCGCCTTGCATAGTTCGCTTCAAACAGAAACATCCGCACATTTTTACAGAGAGTGAGGAAATACACACATACACACAATTTACTACGGTCACAAATTATCATCACGTATTTACTCACGCGCATAAGAAACATATCATCACATAACCGTGTTCATAACACAATAATCGTGTTCTTTTTTGAACACTATACGTATGTGTGCGCCAAAATAGAAGAATAGAGGAGCATCCAAGTCGATAACGCAATCGTTAACAACTATTTTATGGAGGTAACTTTCATTATGGGTTTTAGAGTAATATATTTTATACCTATAAATAATTGAACGTAGTGAATTCATATTTATTAAAATCTTAAATAAAAATATACAATTATACAGCCATGGAGTTATTGTTATGTGATTCACATGGTGTGATTTAAAGTTTGTATGAAATTGCGTCATGGACACAAAAAGCCTATTATTGTCCCGCTCGAATCCATGGTCACAGACAAGACGAATTTTAAATTTATGATTATGAATTGAAGGAAAAGTAAACTTCAAATGTAAAGAAGAAAAACTGTTTAGTAATTACGTATCATAAAATAAAAGTACATAACGAACGACCAACATAAGAAAGCATTTTCCTTCAGCCCGATGTACTCATATACCCCTGCGTCCTCTTCTTAGCCGATGCGATAAGGGAAGCTGAGTTCAACTTGAATCAGGATGATCCGGACTCCGGCCCTGTCCCTGCCAAAGAATACTGATGTACCAGAGATTCAAATTTCGAATGCAGAGGACCTGCTAAACGAATTTTATGTTTCTCTGATGGACATAGTTGATTTAGATTTCTAGAGTACGTAAAGATATTTACTTTAATATTCTTATTCATATATCGTATATGAGACTGTGATTGAAAATGAATGATTTTTGTACTAGTGTAATCTCAAGGAATAAGTATTTGTTTATTTATGTGATTGTTTTAGCCTGCTACAAAATACATATATTTCATTATGTTTGATTTTTAAATAATTAAAGAAATAATTCATTTTCTAAATTATATCGGTGCTTTTCCTTCATGACCGACCAAAACCACGAATTTGGGCTATAGCGAGCTTTTACCGCGCTATTTGGGCTTCGTAAAGTCCCGCGGTTTTTGGGCTACACAAGCGGCGTCTGGCGGCGGTTTCGCTCACTACACGTCTGGCAACTCTGGGAACAAATAAAAATTGCCGATTGAAGCCAGTGTGGAATCGTCTTAACATTGGAAGACGAAACCAAATAAACCAAATCGTGGCTCCGATGACTGAGGGTTCGGATAATTGAGTTTCGGATAATAGAGGTTTTTAGTGTATGGAGAAAGTATATTTTGAATTCGTAATGTCTATGTGCTGTTGGGACTATCAGCTCATCTGACCTTTTTGAGGGTGGTCCTTGAATGAATTCCATTGGACCGTTGCTTTAGGCCCAGGACGGCGAAAGCGACGTTAACATAAATATGCTAATATTTATGTTAACAGTCATTTTGTAGACAGCGAAGTATATAAGTTATGACATTAAATTTTCCATCGTTTGTAATGCAGTGGAAATTATTATTTCATCATTACCCATATTTGTTTAGCTAATTGAGGCTACAACTTCAGCGTTTTCTTAGGATCTCTATGAGAGATCTACCTGAATCTACGCGACACGAAGTCTGGATAGTCATCAAAATGAAAGAACACAGAAATGAAAAAGAATGTCCGTTGCATTTCAACGACGCAAATGTTGTCCATTGTCATGATGTTCATTATGGGGATTAATAGGCTACTATGGAAGCGATTATATCTATACATCCTTACGTACTGGGTCATCTGGATAGCCGTTTTTATCATTTAACGTACTACGGTCGGCTAAATATAGTTCCCACGCGGCGCACACGTTACCACGCTGTTGTTAAAGACCAAGCGTCAGCAAAGATGACGCCCGTTAGCAAAAACAATTGCGCCCGTGAGAAAGGACCACCCAGGTCTCCAGGTAGCAATTTCCAAATAGTTATCCTGAAGTTGACTAAATGGGTACCGTATATCCACTTGAAAGTTGCCTATAATAGTTACCATGTATCCAACATCATTTTGAATGGTTGGTAATTTCAAAGTAACCTCCGGGCGGACATTTGGACCCATTTAACTGACTTTTGGACAACTTTTTGAAAATTGCTCCTTGGATCCTTTCCACAGGATCGGCAGTTTTCCTCTATTCACGGAGTTGTGTTTAGCACAATGAGTAGTCTTCATTTTGCGACCTGACGGGAACAATGTTACTAATCTATTACACTTGTAACAGATCTATTACTTTTGTGCATGATTTAGTACGCTATCACGTCGATGGTCGATCTATTACGTTTTTGGAAAAGTAGATGGAAGTAGTCATCTTGAGCTTCCAATTTCTGTCATGGAGGCTCACGAGCGCTTCCGTAGCACAGGTTAACGTGAGCATTAACCATTTACCGACTTTGCGACCGAACTCTACCTTCGATAACAGCTTCACCGCCGACTTATGCTTTGTTATTGTATGATGATAATTTCATAAAAAGTATCGAGGTATCGAGGAATTACAAAAATGTATAAAGATGGAACCTTAAGTAACTTTTTTCATGTATCTAGTATATACAAGAGTTTTATTAAGATAAAAATATATGACACGATATGATTAGATATAAGTTATATTATAATTAAGATGTTCATTAGCAGAATATTTATTGAAGGTTATGATTCCACCTTCATGCGACTACATCATGTTTCAATGTTTAATTTAACTTTCGCAAGTATATTTAACAAATTGACTCGAGCTGCGGACTTGCCCTTATATGCCACTTCAAATGTAGGCATGGCTATCTCAAATAAAATGATATTGCGCTTTTTCTGATAAAATATGCGTCATATTTAAAAAAAAAAATTCCTCGTTGTTCAACCGAAAGCAAAAGATTCCGACTCTCCAGATATTGAAAGGGCTGGTCCTTCCAATACATCAACAGCGTCATCTATACTGCTGCTTTTCTATAGGATCATGATGATGTCATAAAATAATAAGTAAAGCGAAAAAAGCGGTTCAATTTATCATATCAATTTTGTGTGTCCTATTTACCGGAACTGAATTGATTGGACGAATAAATATATATATCTATCATTATAATGCAATCGTTTTTATTTCTGCATAAATACTGCTGTTTCAATCCAAAACCTGTGGACTGTGATTTTTGTAGGTATGCCGAACAGAATTCTGATTCTTCTGAAAGTACTGCTACTGATCTAACAGCTGGGAACGCTGATTCAGATCATTTGGATGAAACATCGAAAAGCGACGTAAATCGTACCATCAAAGGTTCAAGGACGGCTGGCAGCACAGCTTTTCGTGGTTAGAGAAAAAGGTCGGCCAAATCGTTTTGCAAAGGATGTCTTAAGACGATTAATGGTCGGGTAACACACTTAAAACGACATGAGGCTACCGATCACCACAAAGAAAATTAAATAAAGGGTAAAAGGACTGTCAAGATTAACTAACATTTGAACGACAAAAAACAACAGGAGAAGCTGGTTAAATCGGCTGAATTGATAGTGGCGAATGCAAGGGTAGACTTTGAGGGCTGATAAAAGTACAATCCCGTACCGTGAATCATATCTTCAACGCAATTTGCGGCTATTTCAAAGACAAAAACCTTCCTATAACAAATATGGTTGGTTTGGCTGCTGACAACGCATCCGTAATTATGAGCAATATTGACGGAATACAAGCTCGTTTCAAAGCAATAATACCACACCTAGGGACACGGAAAAAGTATCGATACTTTTAGGTATCGAGTACATGTATATCGATACCGATACTGATAATTCCAATAATATATTGTTCTCGGATAACAATATATTTATTGAATGAAAAAAAAAACTTTCAATTTTATCATGTTATTGAAGTCAATAGCGTTTTGTTTGGACTAATAAATCCGATTATTTACACCAACAATTTTACAATTGAATCAACGAAATTTCACTCAATAACACCAATGATATTACATCAGTGATTTTTTTTCTCAGTGTGCGTCCTGTGCATTGCTTTATTGCTCATCGTTATTTTAGACTAGAAGTTCTAGAGTTCTTTTCAATTTCTCAAATCTCAAAATATGTATAGATGTTCAATTTGTATGAAACGAAATACAGCGGTTTACGAAAAAATTCATAGAAAATCTGGAAACACCCCAGGGTATTGATACTTTTCAGCTTTTCTATGAAGATTTTTTGTAAACGTTTGTATTTCGTTTCAAAGATCAATCGATACTACAAAAGTATCGATACGCCAAGTATTGATACTTTTGTATCGATACTTTTATGAGTATGATACTTTTGTACCGATACCACGCATGGGTACAGTATCGATACTTTTTATTCGATACCGTGTCCCTAACCACGCCTGTTCGTCCTTGGGTGCGTCTGTCATTCGTTCAATTTGTGCTCTTCAGCTGCAGCTGAAAAGTTGCCAAGATGTCTGGAAGATTTGATACGAGCAATCTATTCTTACTTCTCTCGCGGCAGCAATTGTTCTGGAAGATTACAAGAGTTCCAAATATTCGTTGAGTTGAATCCTCGCAAACTATTGCATCTAAGTGCGCCACGATGGTTGTCTCTTCCAGTCAGTGTATCCTGTCAATTGTGTTTAGGAGTGCGTACTTAATTTTTCATTTTATTAACTACTATTTATTTACTTTTGTATATGCTTAACCTCAATGCAAGCTGCTGTAGATCGGGTGTTAGAAAATTGGAAAGACTTGGTTCTTTTGTTCCACGAAGGAATGCTATGAACATGAGTTGCCCGCGATGCGAGCGATTCTCAATCAATTAAAACAACCCTATATTCAAAGTATATCATACTTTTCTCTCTTATATTCTCGGAAGTGGCAATCGACATAATCGAGAGTTTCGAGCGGAGAAACCGCAACTACATCTTCTTTTGAAGAAAGTTTCAGATATATTCCGAAACCTTTTTCAGGAATTACGTAGAAAAAGATGATCTGGATGGAATTTCGATTTAAAAAATCAAAGTAATTGATCTACAAAGATTCGTTCCCGCGGGGAAAATATACTTCGGAGCAAAAACTGAAATTTTAATGTCAAACGAAAATATCGATCGAAACAAGCTATACAACGTCAGAGTGCATGCTATGAGTTTTTATGTGATGCTTGCGGAACAAATTTAAATAAAACGATTCAACTTCGATAATCCGGCTCTGTCTTTTGTAAGCTATTTCATCCCGGGCATAGCGCTATCCGGAGAGATCAGCAATATTGCCACTCGAGCACTTAAGTTTTTTCCACACCTCGTCGATGGTATATAAAAACCGAATAGCGAATGGTGACTTTCGTCCGATTGGAGGAAATGGAAGCCCAAATAAATCTTTCGATCGAAGATTTTTAGACAAACGATTTCAAGTTGTACACTGAACTGAACATTCCAATGTTTCCGTACTAGACGAAATTGGATATTCCGGTGATCATATTCACCGGCGGCAGCTGAAAGGGTGTTTTTACAATATTATACAAGATAAAACACAAAATCGCCTACATGTCGGCACGTGCGAAAGCATTCTGCATGCTAAAGAGCCATTGAGGAGTAGTTTGTGCTACACCTGGGAGTCTTGCTGCTATTAAAATAAAAATAATGTTTCACAACGTTCCATAACGGTTCACTTGGGGTATCAAACATAGCTTATCTATCCATTGATATTTGTTATTTAACTTACCGTCGTTATATTACATAAATATTTTTTTTAATTATAGACATTAAGCATTAAGAACTGAGACCCAAAACGTTGGTGTGATAAACTATGTTTACAAACAGTAATAAAAATGAGATGTCATTATAAATTTTTGTTTTTTTATTCATCGAATAATCTATCCCACAACCGCATGAATATATACATTATACATGAGTATTCCGTGCACCCTTCTCCTTCTCCTCGTTTGTTACGTCGTCTAGTACGGAATAAAATCTTGGACTGACAACACTGAACGGGAAGGTTCTGTCTCTCTACACTATCTCTTTCTCTGTAGTCCTTAATAAATATTTTCGTTTTGAAAAGTGATATTGTAATCCAATTATAAGTGGTCGCTATAAAATACAGTAGTTCGCGGGTTAATACTACTGTTTTTTCCCCGTTGCACTAATGTAAATGAATTTATGAAAATAACAAATTGAACAAAAGCAGTATATGGAATCAGAGACACCGCACCTCTCTCCGGTCTGTGGCCCAGACGCAAACATGGAACAACCTCTTCTTTGTTCATATTTATAAAGAAACGTTACCACGGATTATGCATTAATAGACAATTATATATATATATATATATATATATATATATATATATATATACACAGTGTTGGGCAGCACTAATTACTTTGAGTAATTAATTACATTGAAATTACTAATTACACCTATAATTTGTAATTAAAAAGATAAAACATTACTAATTACATTGTAACTTGAAATAATACAAATTTTAATTACAAATTACAAATGTAATTAGAATATTTTTTTCTTTCTAATTACAAATTACAAATGTAATTAGAATTTTTTTTCTTTCTAATTACAAATTACAAATGTAATTAGAATATGTTTTTTTTCTAATTACAAATTATAAATGTAATTAGAATATGTTTTTTTTCTAATTACAAATTACAAATGTAATTAGAATATGTTTTTTTTTGTAATTACAAATTACAAATGTAATTAGAATCGATTTTCTTTTAAATTACAAATTGCAAATGTAATTAGAATATGTTTTTTTTCTAATTACAAATTACAAATGTAATTAGAATATGTTTTTTTTGTAATTACAAATTAAAAATGTAATTAGAATCGTTTTTCTTTTAAATTACAAATTGCAAATGTAATTAGAATTTTTTTCTTTCTAATTACAAATTACAAATGTAATTAGAATATGTTTTTTTCTAATTACAAATTATAAATGTAATTAGAATATGTTTTTTTTCTAATTACAAATTACAAATGTAATTAGAATGTTTTTTTTTGTAATTACAAATTACAAACGTAATTAGAATCGATTTTCTTCTAAATTAGAAATTCCAAGTGTAATTCGAATCGATTTTTCTGCTAACTACAATTTACAAATATTAATAATATAGATTTTTCTTATGATTACAAATTACGGATGTCATTAAAATGAGACTTCGATCTGGCTTAAACAAAAATTTGAGACGAAACCAAGTCGACTGATTGTGAGTCTTGAAAAAAATTCGAGCCCAATCTATGGTCTCGGTCGCTTCCCGGTCTAGAATAGTCTTATCAGTTTTGTTGGTGTTGGCTGAATTTGAGGATTTTTATTATCCAGGCGCGTTTTTCTTCTTGACCCCTTCAGCGGCAAGAGGATTTCACTATTTGTGTTTGTGTCATATGCTCGACAAAAAATTCAATTTAAATGAAACCTGGCGCTTATGAGGTTTTTTGGTCGCTAATTACGAATTCAAGGTCAAAATTTAGAAATTCAAAATAGTGGGGCAAATACAGAGGATCGAAAATGAAAGTTCATTTAATTTTATTAAAAATCGGCTCTCGGGGGTTATCAAAGTCATTGATTACGAATCTGTCTTTCAAATTCAGAATAAAAAAACGGCAGATCTAATGTGGCAGACCTCAATACAACAATTTACATGATTCGCAAAATAATTGGTATTAAGGGGTTTTCAAGGTCGCTTATTACGCATCTGCCCTACAAATTAAGAAATTCAAAATGGTGGATCCGATATGGCGTCACGAAATGCAAAAATTGAATACAATCGGATAAAACTCAGTACTAAGGGGTTTTTGAGGCCGTTGATTACTAGTCCAAACTCACGATACATACATTCAAAACAGTGTCTCCAATATGGCAGACCATGATATAATAATGTATTCGATTCCCATGGGAATTGTTATTACAGGGTTTTGGAGGTCACTGAATACGAATCTGCCTTCAAAATACTCAAATAAAATAGCGGGTCCAGCATTGCGCATGAATCACCAGAATTTACTTGGTTCGAATGATAATTAATAGTAAGGGATTTTTGAGGTCGATAATTATGAATCTGCCTGTAGAATTCGAAAATTCAAAATGGCGGATCCAGAGTACCAAGTTTCCACGGATTCCACTCAATGTTTGCATTTTTATACGCGATAGTAGATCTGCTATTTTTTAATTCTGTATTTCGAGAGCAGATTCATAACCAGTGAACTCGAAAACCCCTTGACACCAAATATCGAGCGAATCGCGCAAATTACGGTATTTTAGTCCGCCATATTGAATCCACCATTTCGAATTTCTGAATTTGAAGGGCAGATTTGTAGTTAGCAACTTTGAAAACCCCTTCATAGCAACTATCATGCAAATAAAGTAAATGATTGTACTTTGGTCCATCATATTGGATCCACTATTTTGAATGTATATAGTTTGAGTTGGGCCTCGTAATTAGCGACCTCAAAAACGCTCGAGTACTGACCGTCGTGCGAATCTATTAAATTATTTTAATTCAGTTCTCCATATTGGATCCGCCATTTTGAATTTGGAAAATCCAAGGCTAGATTCGCATTCAGCTACCCCAAGAACCCCTAGGCACAGAGTTTTAGGAAAATTGATATGTTTTTTAGAATTTAACGTCCACCCCGTTGGATTCGCCATTTTGAATTCCTGAATTTTGAGGAATGTGAATTTTGTTAATTATGAAAAACAATTAATTCAAATTACATTTTTCATTTGTAATAAGAAGAAAAATCGATGCTGATTAGACTTGTAATTAGAAGAAAAATTAATTATAATTACGCTTGTCATTTGTGATTAGGAAAAAAATCGACTCTAATTACACTTGTGATTTGTAATTAGAAAAAAATATATTCTAAATACATTTTTTATTTGTAATTAGAAAGAAAAAATATTTTAATTACATTTATTATTTGTAATTAGAAAGAAAAAATATTCTAATTACATTTATTATTTGTAATTAGAAAGAAAAAATATTCTAATTACATTTGTAATTTGTAATTAGAAAAAAAACCGTACCTAATTACATTTGTAATTTGTAATTAGAAAAAAAATCGTTCCTAATTACATTTGTAATTTGTAATTAGAAAAAAAAACATTCCCAATTACATTTGTAATTTGTAATTAGAAAAAAACCGTTCCTAATTACATTTGTAATTTGTAATTAGAAAAAAAACCGTTCCCAATTACATTTGTAATTTGTAATTAGAAGAAAAACCGTTCCCAATTACATTTGTAATTTGTAATTAGAAAAAAAACCGTTCCCAATTACATTTGTAATTTGTAATTAGAAAAAAAACCATTCCCAATTACATTTGTAATTTGTAATTAGAAAAAAACCGTTCCCAATTACATTTGTAATTTGTAATTAGAAAAAAAACCGTTCCCAATTACATTTGTAATTTGTAATTTTTTTTTTACTTATTACAAATTACAATTGTAATTTGTAATTAGAGTATCATCAATTAAAAAAACGCCCAACACTGTATATATATATATATATAATTGTCTATTAATTAACGTTTCTTTATAAATATGGAGCTGCCTGACCTCAACTGTACCGCCATATCTTTCACCCTACCATTCAGATAGACGATGATGATTTTCCTCTCTTTTCGTTTGTTTGTCTGTCATCGCTGTGTGTCTCTCTTTTTTCCTTTCTACACTTCGCCTTCTCGTTTACCTTTCAGCAAAGCCAAATTCGCGTAATTTTCGCCTTTTTATTCGTAGCTCCGAACAAAGAACCGTGGGAGCGAAAATCAATAGAGGAAACACCAGAACGATTGTCGTTTCCGTGGTGCAAGAGGCCCTTCCTCTTTCGAGGCTCCTTGTCAGTTTCGTCTGGTTATTTATTCTCTTTATCTATCTCTCTCCTCCTGCTCTTTTCATCCACTCCCGCATTGCTCTCTCACGCCCCTCCCTCCTCTCTCACGGTCGAGTTATTCTCTCAAGCTCTCTCACGGGGCTGCAGACGAAAGCGTGGCGGCGCTTCATCCCTCTCGTCGCTAGACGACCTTGCCCCAATGCCCGTTCGACCTGGACTGGTCTCAGCCCCGACTCTCGACCTTCCCCGAGCTTCCCTACCTCCTCTTTCGCCTGCCTACACTTCGGCACCAACGTATGCATCGTCCGCGCTAAAAGTATCCTACGTGGCTCGGCCATACGGAGAGCTCAGTTTTCGGCTCTACAACACCACGCAAAAACCCATCGTTCAAAAGGAATAACAACAGAAGGACCTCCAGTGCTACGGATTAAACGTAAAAACATTTGCGTCCAGGCACTCTCCCATCTCGTTGGTATGCTCGTGCGCATGGTTTTTCATGGCTTGAGGTCAGAGGGTTGTAAGCCCGTTACCGCGTACAACGCCATTTTGAATTTAGAACTTACGGCGTATATTCACACACATAAAGTCTTTCATACTCGTATATGGGCTATGGGGAGCTCTTGCATGAATAAATTTCATGTATGCAGCGCTGTGCAAATCCTTAATTATCGGTAGCTAATGTCCTCTCTCTCCCCCCCTCTCTCTCTCTCTCTCATAAACTTTGCGACATATTGTATATCCTCAAACATCGTTCTATTCTGAACACCAATTAAACACTATATTACATGTCCTATTCTACAAGATTTCGTTTACGTTTAGATTGTTACACTGTTAAAAAAGTTTATTTGATTTAACGAGGGTCTATTCAAGTCAAATTTCGTTTGCCTCATGGCCTATCACGATTCTATTTCTGTCAAATATATTTTTTGTTGGTTTCCAGCATCCCTTGATGCTGACGATTCGATAAATACGTATTTGATTAAAATATATTATTATTTCGGACGAATACATTTCTTTAGGTGATTTAAATAATATGTTTAGGTAATTCAAATAAACGCATTTGGTTATTTTCAGGAAATCTTTCTTATAAGAGTATTATCTCTTGTGCTCGCGTACCGATAGCTTTATTGGCGTAAAACAATTTTTTCGAGGTTTTAATGGGTCGTAATGTTTTTATATGTCGAAAAATCTGTATATTTTAAAATACGTATATGTATATTTTTAAATGTCGAAAAATGACACTCGGAAAGTTGTCTGTGGGTGTGTTTTCATCTCTTTGCGTGTGTACATTAGACTGATTCAAAAAAAAAAAATATTTTTTTTTCCTTCGGGATTCTCGTGCTATTGTTGGGCACTAATAAAATAAAATTTCTCTAAAAAGATGGGCGCGGTCACTCATTTTTTAGAGGTGGCTATCTCGACTTTTTTGTATTTGAATTTTTTTTAACGAACCCATTGCATTTAAGCATAGTCATGGCTTCGGATTACGGATAAAAATCACATCCAGCAGCTATTTCGTAACAAAAATAAACTCTAACAATTTGAAAAGATTTCAATATTCACAATTCAAATCCAGGTAGATCCACAATGGCGTCTATACTACTCTCGTTATTCATGTAGATTTATTTATACGCATTAACATTTCGCACTTTTTACGAAAAATTAAATTATAAGCTTTTATTCATAAATCATGTCTATAAACACTTATAACAAAGAATTTGCCGTCACAACGGAGAAATAATCGAAACGTGTGATAGCAAAAATAATCGCTCAAGTTCGTTAACATTTTTGGCAGAACGAAAATATGCAACATTGAACAGTTTGTCCAAATCTCTCTTGAATTCACGCTTCTTCAATATTTGTGACGGCAAATTCTTTTTAACCCGATTTTTTTTAAAATTTTCCAGACTAGATGGAGTTTTATTAATTTCACGATTGCGTTATTCAATCGACGCGTTGGAATTTCAGCACATTTCCACTGTTCGAAAACTTCTTTCATCGTTTCGTGTGCACTTCGACGTATGGTCAGTTTTTCTCTCTTATGTTTGTAAAAGAACAAACTCAAAACTTTCCGATTTGACGGTAAATGACGGGTACTTATTTTCGGAATTTTCTTGCCGATTAACCAAATTGTGTTGTCATCGTTTTTCCGAGCCATTGTTTAAAATTGTCTTTACTTGAGTCACATTGAAAAAAAACAACACCACTTACAAATGCGCTGCGCCAATACAAAATTGCGCCACGGATGTGCAGTGACTTGCGCAGTGGCATGCACGATGTTATGCACAGTGGCTGCGAAGAAATATAAATGAGGTTGAAGATAATATGAGTGTAGCATTTTGAAAATGTAAATATACGATTTATGAATAAAAGCTTATAATTTAATTTTTCGTAAAAAGTGCGAAATGTTAATGCGTATAAATAAATCTACATGAATAACGAGAGTAGTATAGACGCCATTATTGATCTACCTGGATTTGAATGGTGAATATTGCAATCTTTTCAAATTGCAATATTCAAATACAATATACAAAAAAATTCAATATACAAAAATAAACAAAGTTTATTTTTGTTACGAAATAGCTGCTGGATGTGATTTTTATCCGTAATCCGAAGCCATGACTATGCTTAAATGCAATACGTTCGTTAAAAAAAATTCAAATACAAAAAAGTCGAGATAGCCACCTCTAAAAATTTAGTGACCGCGCCCATCTTTTTAGAGAAATTTTCTTTTATTAGTGCCCAACAATAGCACGAGAATCCAGAAGGAAAATTTTTTTTTTTTTTTTTGAATCAGTTTAGTGTACATATATATATATATACATATACGTATATGTATATTTTTTCTTTCCAGCTACTTCTTTATGTTCATGGTTCTCTCTTTCTCGATCTGTTGATCGCTATCTCTCCCTTGCCACGTAGTAATTGCCAGCCATCGCCCTTTTTCATTATACAAATCGAAGGATCTCATTTTTATTTATTATCATTATTATCTGATGTGTACATCGTTATTCCGAATATTATCATTATTATAATTATATTTTTTCCTGTTTTATATTCGTTCATGTCGTAAATATTATGACGTCTTTACTCTACGATGAGGTTGAAGTTCGCATTGTTGGCACGCAACGAAAATTCTTTTTAATATTCTCATTTTCATTATTATCCAAAATAACATCTTACAGATTTAGTTCATAGATCACTCAACAGGAATCCAAAAGATGTTTGCGTGATTTTCGCAGCTGAAATGTGCTTGAGGAAATTAGGGGAATAGGAACAATTTATTTTCGTTCCACTCCTACTATGCATCCTACAACGCCGAACTTTGCGCTCAATATTATTGTTTTATTGTATTTCATTAAGTAAATGCCTGTAGTTTGTATGCTTCATTACGATTTACATACAAATAAGTTACATTTTTTTGTCATGTTAGCCGAACCGATGTATACTCTTGCATAAAATAAGTACGTCATCATCTCTCTCTTCACTCTTGATGTCCCCCTCTCTCGCTCACACACTCACACACAAACACACACACACACACACACACACACACACACACACACACACACACACACACACACACACACACACACACACACACACACACACACACACACACACATACTTTCTAAATATACAGTATCTCCCGTCTTTATTTCCTCAAGCCCGTTTCATCCAGAGGAAATTTGTCACACCACATAGCCACGGGACGCAATTCAATAACGTGTGGGAAACAGGACACCTGGGGCATTCCTGATTATTTCGGGGATAACGATAACATACGTGCCATATCCAATGAACAGCCAGTGCAAATTGGAATCTTCCATATTGCGATTTCTCCCACTCTATCTAACTCGTATGAGCCGTCTAACATTTTTTCTAAAGGGAGACGAGTCGACGTGTCACTTCTCTTTTTTTTTGATTTCGACTTTCCTATGTAGGGATATAAACGAATGAGGAAGTAGAGATCGCGTATTGCGAACCCTGATGTTCCTTGTTTTTTTTGCGCCCAATTCAATCGAGCGAATAGTAAGTTATTAAATAATTCATGAATAATTCGTACAGTGTAAAAACGTTTCCGACTATTCTGCAACGTACTTCGCAAGAAAAATCCTGAGATTGGAACGGATCAACTATTCAAAATGATCATCAGATGAATAATTAACCGAGAAATGCGAAGCGTGGTGCGAAAGTTTTTCTCGGCTGAACACGAAATTCTTTTTCCACGCAATACATCGTCAGGAAATGCGTGAATAAAAGCGTTGTTAACCCCTTGCTTGAAATACTCTCATAAATATGCCGTCTATCGCGATGTTATGCAAAATAACGAAATTTTTCAGGGCACTTCATTCAATGGTTTTGTTTCTTTCTTTTTCATCTGTACTTATCGTTCCTCGATGCAGCTTCGTAGGGCAATTTACTCTGCATGTAATCATCTTCAACTGAAGAAAGATCGAAAACGGGAGAAAAAAGGAAAGAAAGTGTTGAACCGACACGTAAAATAAAAAGAACTGGTGGTCTAAAGTGCCATTTTTTTTAAGCGTTGAATTAATGATTGGATAGAAGATCCTTTCAACGTTGCATTAAAGGCTCGCCCGTCTGTGTCCTTTGAATTTATAATTCATCTCTTATCCTGGCTTCCTCCACCCTTTCTGTTCCATCACTCCCCCCTCCATCACTCTGTCATCTAAATTGTTTTGCCCTCGTTGATTCCTTTCGGCCTTCAGGACAAAAAAAAGTCGGCAAAGAAAAAAAGAGCCTGGCGAAGTTAGGGTCCTGACGAGAGAGCCCTCGGAGCACAGCAAAGGATAGGAAAAATGATAAAAAAGAAAAAGCTAAACGAAGAAAGAGCGTTTCGTGTAGCCATAAAATTCCCGTACCTCCCCCGTGTTCTTTCGCGTTTCCCCTCTCTGACTGCGAACCCTTATAACGGATTTGGTCCCTATGTATACTCGCCCGTTTTATTCTGCTGGTCACAACAGGCTCGTAATTTTTTTTCTACCTCTTGTCTCATACGCGTCAATTTTTCCTTTATGCTTTGTATACATACGAGTGGACGAATATGCTTCTCTTCACTCGTCTTTCCACATTTTTCCTACGTGTCATGTTTCCGTCATCGCGAACTTGCGACCACGCGATGTCGAGGGTTAGAGAAAACAGGAATTTTACGAATGCCTTTGGCGTATGAAAAGCAATGGCTAACTCCGGTCATAGGAATGTTAAAGGGCTCGCGATTTTTCGTTGTTGGTTGTAGTGAGAAAATGCAGCTTCCACAATGGTCCGAGTTTACGTAATGAACGGTTGATTTTGTTTTGGTTTGTCTAAAGAAACACCACATCAATTAACGCGTCTGTATATATATATAATCGCGTCTGTATATATTTGGGCTTATAGGGCCCAAAAAAGGTCGACCTTCAATATTTTTTTCTGATGACAGTATTGGGATGGCGAGGTCGGAGATTTACACACAATTAATACATAGCCTTGCGAAGTTAGCGTTTTGTTAATTGAAAAATATTGATAAGCGATGAACTTGTGACGCTGCAAAAACAAAGTGACGCCTTTGCTGCATGAGCAATCATTGTTCTGGAAAATAGAGTGATCTAACAAGGAAAATTTAAAAATGTAGTCTTACTTTAATAGTAGATTTTCGTGTGACCGGCAACTTTTGAAATTGAGAAAATGACAAAACTGGCAAGCGGTAAAACAAGCCTTTCGGTTATCGACAAAAAAAATAACTTTAACGATTCGTTATTAAGCCGAAAACCATGTCGTAGTTTTCAGCACCTGTAAACCATGCACATGGGCCGTTCGTGTCTGTCGCTTATTTGACTATGTTACTGCGCACGGAAAAATCTGAAAAAAACCGTGGGTCTTCTTTGGACTCCTAACTATAGGTTAAAACTTTTGGCATCCCTGAAAATTCCTTTTTTAATTAACATTTTTATCAAAGTTCAGAGGTATATAGACTGTTTAAACAAGAATATTTGAAAATTCATATCTTCCGTTGTTTTTTATATAAATAGAAATGTCCAACGCACGTTATTAGTGAAAATGACATACCTTTTGAGAAAAAAATGAGAAGTTTCGACCGTGAAAACAAGATATCTATTTTGCAAATTGAAAAAGACTAAATTTCAAGACTGGGATGTATACTTTATATAGGTAATGGGAAAAATCAATGCGTCTACAGAATGCTGTTATTTATGTTTGTTTATTGTTTGGTAGCAAACATTTGTAGTTTTACAATCATTACATGCATTTTATGTATATGCATTATATCCATATAATCCCACCCTGCCCAAACCTCGGTTTCTGAAAACACGTTTTTTTTTCATCAAAAATACATTCGACGGACAAAAAAACATATTTGTAAAGATTTTAAACTTCTTAAAGCAAAATTGATACAATGGATTTCGCAAATGGACCATTTGAATATGCGGCCTTGGTTTTTATACTCTCCTTACCCTAATCTTTTTTTACCTGAAGGTCCCATGGTTATACCTGCGAAGGTCCAGTAATGGTTGCCCTTGAAAGATTTGTCCGAACACAAATGACCTATGTATGTGATTCTAGGGTTAACATATGAATAAATATATTTTTAAAAAAGCACGCGGTCATATGCTAGCAAAATGTTATAAACTATGCTCTGTTGAATTTGAAGTGAATCAAATGAGTAGATTTTGAGATACTTCTTTCACTGTTTCATTAAACAGTTCCGAGAAAAACGCAAAAAAGAGTAAACCATAGTGGGGCGGTTCACGGCAGCGCAGTGGGCAATTTCTGATGGGCAAATCTGACCCTTCACAAAAATTCTCAGAATTCCGTCAATTTTTGGAATTTGTATAAAATCTTTGTGGCAAATAAAAGTGAAGATCTTAGGCTATAAAACTACGCAATAAGATCCCTCAAAGAAATAATTGAAACCAGTTCCTTGCGGTATTAACTCACTGTTGGTTTTACTAAGAGAAAAAATATATACATATATTCGTTGATTAATCACTTTTTTATGATGTATAGGAGTCATGGCGGCTAATATTGAATGTTTTACTTAGTAGAAAATTAAATGTTTACTTAGTTTCCCATGTAGAGGTTGCCATGAGTTGCCCAATGTTACGACCAGGCTAACATTGGGACCATCGTATAAGCCAACAAAAGAGAAATAATATTGGCCCATTACTGTTCTGCTCTAAACTGAAAACTGGCACAATAACGGTCCATCCCTAAAGCCTGTCCTGGCCCATCTTTAAAAACCAATAAACAGCCGCTATAGTTAAACTAAATTTGCCAATTTAACAACTGGGGATACTAAAATACTGACAATTCCATTGGCCCAATATTGTTCCGTTATAAATTGAAAACCGGTACAATATCGGCCCATCGTTTAAAATCAATAAATAGCCGTGATGGTTAAACTATATTTGCCAATTAAAAAACTGGTAATCCTAAAATACAAGCAATTACATTGGCCCATTATTGTTCCGTTATAAATTGAGAACTGGCACAATATCAGCCCATTACTAAAACCTATTCGGGCCCATCTATTAAAACCAATAAAGAGCCGTGATAGTTGATCGAAATTTGCCAATTTTAAAATTGACAATGCTAAAATACTGGAAATTACATTTAATTAATCTAAGCCCTTTATTGGGTAAGTGGGTCAGACCATACCTGCTTTTATTTTATTTAAGCCTTGGATTATTCATTATCTGTATATTGTGCCAGAATAGGCAAATAACTGGCACGTCATATATTAATCGTCTATATTTTGAAGTTCAGTTTTGGTAATCAAGTCTTGGCCCATTATTGGCATTTGTAAATAACCAATATAAGTAAGTAAAATATGCCAATTTTAAAACCTGTCATATACGCAAATCACAATTTATTTCCAGGTTATTCCATGAAATATGTATCCATAAGGACCAATCTCGGGCCAATCTTTCCCGACATAGGTTGAATATTTATCACGCACCCAAACAAACTCACGGCCCAATATTCTAGATAGACCAACTGTGAAGGCCCATCATAGAGCCAGTGGTAAATTTCTATATAGGCCCTTTAAGAGGGCCCACATAGGGCCAAGTGAAATCACCAACATCGGCGCTACAATGAATTAAATCATTGGCCCAATAATTGTTGACTCTGTTGGCCGATATAGGGCCGTTCTTATAATTTCTACAAAGGCACCTCATTGGTAAATACGCACGGCCCAATATTCTAGAAAGGCTAACTGTGCAGGCGCGCCCCAGGCCCAACGGTCAATTTCTACACGGGTTGTTCTACACGTCTGAGCTAAATTTGAGTTCGATCCGTTAACTCCGTGAATTATTACTACACCCTTATTGTGCACTAGTAGTAATATTTGCCTTTTTACGGAAACTGGCTTCGCTCTCAGGTATGACAAGAAAAAGCATAATGACAAAATCGTACAGGATGTTGTTGATTTTCTTCGCGGGTAATTCATGTACGAACAAAACTTTTGTGAACATTTTACACATTCTCACCACACAATTGTAGTGCAATTAATATACCTGGCTAAACTTCTGCTTATTTCCCTGTTTGGGTTTCCCACACAGGCGAGCTGAACTAAATGGAAAGGCGATAAACAGTTGACCGCCTAAAAAATGCAGTAGTCGCAAGGCGCGGCATATTCTCAAGATTTTTCCGCTAACTAGATTACTTATCAACAAATACACGTGAAGCGATAATTAATACGAAAAACCTTGAACTCGAAATTTAAGGATTGGTCCACGCCGCTCACGTCTAATTTTACTATACACCTAGGAAATATATTCAAGAATTTTTCATTTCAGCTACTTCTGCCTGGGATATGGTGTTGACGTTTGCATCGTTCAAATGCAACGAAAGTTCCGTTTTATATTTTAATTTCCTTATTTTTATTATCGTATACACTCCTTTTCTCCATATTTATATTGTTGATCCCTAAACGGGTTCCTTAAAAAATAGTTCAGAATTTTTTGTAGACAAAATTTGTCGAAAGAAATAGAAAGAAATTCATAAGTATTTATTTTCATTGCATTCTAATGATGCAAACTTGAATGTCGTTCTGGGGTCTCCCAACATCCTAAAATAGGTCGTGCTTGGGGTCAATTGCAAATTACTTTTTTTAAGTATCACACGATAGTTTCATTATTTCCCCAAAAGACGTTGCTGAATGAACAATCAGAGGATGATACGAAAAATCCATATTTTTATTCGTTCCCATGCGTGTCTATGCTAGCAACTGTGACGCATCAGATTCTGCGGGGTACGACATACAATGTGCTAATTGTACACACACATACACGCATTACGGATATACGTGCACTTGGGAATGGAGGGCAAAGATAAACTTGAAATACATACATATGTAAATGCATGTGCACGCGCGCGCGCGTGTGTGTGTGTGGGTGTGTGTGTGTGTGTTTGCATATATCATTAGTTTCACGCAGATATGTCTGGTTACCAGGGCTGCTTGATAACGAGTTTAGCTCAAACAAGGGTTGCTTGTTAGTGGAGAGGGTGCGAAGCGGGTCGGTTATAGCGCAGGAAAGCCACGAGCTTGTGAGGGCCGGTTAGTTCCAAGAATTTGCAAATGGTCTATGTAGTATACAAGCTGCATGCAACTATGTATATTTGGGCATACATCTGTATGTACACACACATACATTCATAAATACCAGTGTGTTTATTTGTGTGCTACGTACAAGTACCCAAATTTATTTGTTACCCAATTCGGTAATAGGCAACGCTTCGTCTGCTGACCTAAGAGAGGCGGGGAAAAAACCTCTTCAAGATTGTTACCCGGAAACTTCGGCCTTTCAGAATATTAGATATCAACAGTTAGCATCGCAAGAGAATACGGCGATACGGGGTCACCAAGGAATAGTTGGTTTTTAATTTTTTCGTTGACACCTGCCAAAAGTTGCTCTTCAAATGCAATGAAGAGCTCCTTTGCATGGTAAGTACATACATATACATATGTGTGTGTGTGTATGTATATATATATATGCGGGTGTGTGTGGATATACGCAAAGGAATAAAGAATTAGGAATTATAGCCGTGGTATATACGATGACAAAGGAGTCATGATATATATATATATATATATAATACATACAGGGTGACAATTATAAGATGGCTATGTCTTTACGGCTGTGTATCACATACTGCGAAATTTCGACGTGGTCACGACGGTATTGAACAATTCGTAGTTTCTGGTTACGAACCGCCGCAAACCACCACCAGATGTCGCAGCAACCGTTAGCTACCCGCACTACAGCAAAGGGCAGAGGGCCGATAGGCGACGATTGCTACAAGTCGTGTGTAATGCGTGTATATGTGTGCACGTTCACCATACGAGGCGCCGCCAGTGGGACAACTGTTGCACTAGATTTTCCGATTTGTCGATAATATTTTGAGCTTCGTTGGTACAATTTTGATAGTTTTATGTAAAAAAAACACTTAACCTCAATTTCTTCGCCATTTTTCCATAAAATCAGTTGAAGCAACGCTGAACACGCCATGGTAACTACTGTCTGAAAGTTTGTTGTCAAAATTTCGAAAGATATCGACCATCAGGCTCTTTCTGCAACAATATAGCATGTACACAATGAATTTCTTATTCATTGATTGAATCGTTTCGCCGAAATTAGGGTTCACATTTTTTAAGTGAGCGGAGTGTGTGATACTATATGGGCTTAAGGATCTTTCGTGTAGACTTTGCGACTGAGACAAATATGATTTTGAATAGTTTTTCAAGCCCTTTCTCAGGGAAATGTAGCATATTTCGGCGATGGGTAGTATTCGCCAGAAAAAAATTGAACATTCTGGGATAAAACCACAACTCCATTTTGAGTACGGCAAAATGAAGATAATCAAATTTCGAATACGAAACACTCCTGAAAAACTCTATTCCATAAAGAGGTTTAAAAAAAATTAAGAGTGTTTCGTATTCGGAATTTAATTATCTTCATTCTGCTGAACTCAAAATGGAATTCTGATTTATTTCCGGAATGCTCAATTTTTTTTGACAAATACTACTCATAACAGGAATACTCATTATTTTGGTTCGAAGAGGACTTGAAAAACCATTAAATATGTTTTTCTCGATAGCAATATCTTCGTGTCCGAAGTAAAACGTGGTTATCTTATAATTGTCATCTGCTATATGTTTTTGTAGTTATATCCTTTTATTTTATATATATTATACTATGCTTTTTCCTTAGTGTCTCATTGCCTACGAGGGTTGCCATGCTCGTGAATTGCGAGATATTTCCAGAGACACAGCGGAAACTTTTGGCGTATTCTATTTCGACGTTATTTCAGTTTGCCCACCGAGAAGTTTGAGCCGTCCGGAAAAGTTTCCCTATACGTAGATGTCGTTGTCGCTGTCGTCTTTCATCGCCATCCGAAGTTTTCCTTGTCACGTCCTCTTGGCTTTTATTTTTATTCACAAATGTATCACTCTTATTAAATTTATTTCTCATTGTGCTCCGAATATCTTTCTTCGACCCTTGCATTGTGCGACGAAACTATACATCGATGTAAATAAAGAAGTGAAAAAAATTGTACTCGATCAATTACCGGGGCAAAATTTTACTTATTCTTTGAGACCCGTCTTTCTCGCGCTGCTGTTCAGAAATTCATAGCACGACGAGGCTTTTGTCTGGCGAAGAGAAGGGCGCGTTCACCCTTCCGTCGAGCGAAGTTTCCTGAACATCTTACCTTGTATATATTATGCATTTATATATATATATATACATGAGATCTGGAATTTTGATGACGTATGTGTATGAGTACGATGTGTCGAAGCACGTGTACTCAGAGAATAAGAATCTCAGGAAAGAACGAGGAAAGAGAGGAGAACCGACGAGTATGGGTGCATCTGCAGGGGAGAGAGAGAGAGCGTTTAGAATATTCGGGTAAATAACTCTTTTTCTCACAACCCCCTATATAGTGATATATCTCAAAACGATATTGTACGATTGTGAGCTTCGTTTATGCGACACGTTGGTGTAATTGCCCTAATCCCATGTAGGTTTCGCCAACCGAACCGTAACGGCCAATACTTGGACCAATGTTGGCGGGACGATGATCGATTAACCAATTGTACGCCAATGCTCGGCTGAGTATTGACTAGCCAACATTGGTTTGCTGATACGAAGCCAATGTTCGGCCAAATATAGACTCGCTAATCATTGGCTTGTCGATACGAGGCCGATGTTTGGCGAAGTATAGACTCGCCAATCATTGGTTTGCCGATACGCGGCCAATGTTCGGCCAAACGTAGACTCGATAATCATTGGCTTGTCGATACGAGGCCGATGTTTGGCGAAGTATAGACTGGCCAATCATTGGTTTGCCAATACGAGGCCAATGTTCGGCCAAGTATAGACTTGTTCATTATTGGTTTATCGATATGAGGCTGATGTTTGGCGAAGTATAGACTCGCCAATCATTGGTTTGCCGATACGAGGACAATGTTCGGCTAAATATAGGCTCTCTAATCATTGTCTTATCGATACAAGGTCGATGTTTGACGAAGTATAGACTCGCCAATCATGTTTTAGTCGATACGAGGCCAATGTTCGGCCGAGTAACGCATGATCGAACCGCAATTCGTATATTGACGATTCATTGTTTCGCGTTGAAGTCATTGAGAGACGAGATAAATACTTTTTACGAGTCCATTGGACATTATTCTTAACAAATATACTACCAAATCAATGCACTCATTGTTGGCCGATTCTCGAACGAGCTCATACGCGATATTCTGCCGATTTTTATGAATCATCTTACACTGACAGAAAAATTCTATTAATATTAACTAACCGCGTCTATTTATTTATTTTTTATTTGAATTAACTAGATTTTTTGTGAAATCAAATTTTTCCTATTGCATTCCATTATTGGAATTATTCATTTTAAATATATTTATTTATTCAAATTAAACTTGAACTAATGAACTAATGGTCTGTCTTTATTGCAACACACATATTAACGGGTTGTGGGGGTAGAGAAGGTGGAGAGAGAGGAATTATATATATAGGTTAAGTTTGAAAATTCTATAACATGTCAATCGATAACACTCTCTAATTATCACAATGATATTAACTAATTGATATAGTTTATGTGATACAAATAATGATGAGAATCCATTTGGTATCTTATGCCATATCTGCGATTCAAATGTTACAAGCACTCCGTAGCATAGGGGCAGCGTGTTTGGCTATGAGTAGGGAAGTTCAAGGTTCGAGCCCCATATGGGTGAAATATTTTCTTCGAACTAATTATTTCGAAAGGCCAGGTAATGACGAATTCAAATACAAAAATAATTAATTTTTTTTTTTGGCAGTGCAGGACCAATTTTGGTGATGATCTATATTGGGTCACAATTATCCGCCAAGACTCGGTCGATAATCGGGCCAAGCTCGAGTGCCAATGATGGCAATCTTGAGGGGGCTTATTGTTGGCCGATTCTCAAATGAACTCCTACGCGATGCTCGGCCGATTCTCATAAGCCATTCTAGGGCCAATATTGATTGCGAATATCGGGGCGCTCTTATCATCCAAGGCTCGGTCGATGATCGGGCCAAGCTCGAGTGCCAATGTTGGCAAGCTTGGCGTCGAGCATCGGCCAATCATTGGCCACTACCGATCACCCTACATGGGAAGGTGGTATTTCAAGGATACATATACATATTTCCTCTCCCTTTTTCAAAAAATGATATCGTATGACTGGAAAAGAAAAAAACCAGAAACTTCGTACAGAAAATTATAATTAAGGCAATATTGTTGTTTAGAGCGCTGTGTTGGGAATTGTTTTTAGGATGGAATACCGTTTAAACTCTTCGAGTTTCCTTTCTGAAATTTTTAACACATGTTTATTGATCTTGCAAAAATATGTACAAATTTTAAAAAAATCAATGTCATGTACATTTGTACGTTCTTCTACAACGGTGCGCGGAAAACGCCTCCTATGGGCGACCAGTGTTGTGGACGTTGTATGAATCTGAAAGAACAAATGGACTATATTCTTAATCTGTATGAGTGTTGTAATGTTTGGTTCTATATTCAGCAAAAAAAATTACATAATGTCGGCATATTAAACTTTGATGATCAATATTGCTTATTTTTCTGACCATTCTATGAGTTATATATAAAAAATATACACATATTTTGACTCAATTCTAGTACCAACGTTTAAAATAGAGCCGCGAAACATCGAACTATAAATAGCACGTGCTAGTTAGAAACGACAACCAATTGAAGCCAACTATAGTCGTAAGATAAATATATGATAATTAACCCGATAAGTGTAGGAGGGGGGTAGATTTGTCCCCTCCCCCTACACTCGATTATCTCGAGCGCTACACTAATCGGGTTAATCACTTGGGATCCTATCACACATGTTCGATCAATAAAATCCACCATGGCAGACTGCGTATACACACAACTGAAGAATAAAAAAAACAAAGAATCATTAATAAGAAATTAAAAACGTTGAAAAACAGTCTACCGAAGGTGTTTGCCAAATCTGAGCTCAATCCCCATGTAGGGCGATCGGTAGTGGCCAATGATTGGCCGATGCTCGACGCCAAGCTTGCCAACATTGGCACTCGAGCTTGGCCCGATCATCGACCGAGCCTTGGATGATAAGAGCGGCCCGATATTCGCAATCAATATTGGCCCTAGAATAGCTTATGAGAATCGGCCGAGCATCGCGAGGAGTTCATTCGAGAATCGGCCAACAATAAGCCCCCTCAAGACTGCCATCATTGGCACTCGAGCTTGGCCCGATTATCGACCGAGTCTTGGCGGATAATTGTGACTCAATATAGATCACCAAAATTGGTCCTGCACTGCCAAAAAAAAAAAAAATTATTTTTGTATTGTAACTCGTCATTATCTGGTCTTTCGAAATGATTAGTTCGAAGAAAATATTTCACCCATATGGGGCTCGAACCTTGAACTTCCCTACTCATAGCCAAACACGCTGCCCCTATGCTACCGAGTGCTTGTAACATTTGAATCGCCGGTATGGCATAAGATACCAAATGGATTCTCATCATTATTTGTATCACATAAACTATATCAATTAGTTAATATCATTATGATAATTAGAGAGTGTTATCGAATGACATGTTATAGAATTTTCAAACCTAACCTATATATATAATTCCTCTCTCCACCTTCTCTACCCCCACAACCCGTTAATATGTGTGTTGCAATAAAGACAGACCATTAGTTCATTAGTTCAAGTTTAATTTGAATCAATAAATATATTTAAAATGATAAATTCCAATAATGGAATGCAGTAGAAAAAATTTGATTTCACGAAAAATCTAGTTAATTCAAATAGAAAATAAATAAATAGACACGGTTAGTTAATATTAATAGAATTTTTCTGTCAGTGTAGGATGGTTCATAAAAATCGGCAGAATATCGCGTATGAGCTCGTTTGAGAATCGGCCAACAATGAGTGCATTGATTTGGTAGTATATTTGTTAAGAATAATGTCCAATGGACTCGTAAAAAGTATTTATCTCGTCTCTCAATGACTTCAACGCGAAACAATGAATCGTTAATATACGAATTGCGGTTCGATCATGCGTTACTCGGCCGAACATTGGCCTCGTATCGGCAAAAACATGATTGGCGAGTCTATACTTCGCCAAACATCGACCTCGTATCGATAAGCCAATGATTAGAGAGCCTATATTTGGCCGAACATTGTCCTCGTATCGGCAAACCAATAATTGGTGAGTCTATACTTCGCCAAACATCGGCCTCGTATCGACAAGCCAATGATTAGCGAGTCTATATTTGGCCGAACACTGGCCTCGTATCAGCAAACCAATGTTGGCTAGTCAATACTCAGCCAAGCATTGGCGTACAATTGGTTAATCGATCATCGTCCTGCCAACATTGGTCCAAGTATTGGCCGTTACGGTTCGATTGGCGAAACCTACATGGGTCGGTCAATTGGTTATCGAGATATCGCGGTTGCCCGTTTAAAAAGCATAGTTTCGAGAAAAACGCGTTTAAAGTTGCTGCCTCTCGACAGCGCTCCCCGAGAGTACTACTTATAATTTCGATAACTGGGCTAATGTTACGAGTATCATTAAGCGGTTTTCACAGACGTCTTCAGAAAGCGCTGTAGAATAGTAAAACAACATTTAAAAAACCGGCTTTATCCTATTTCCGGACAACAATACTGCCTTAAAGAAAATTAACCATAAGAATTATGGGCGATTAAAGCGAGAACAAAAAATACTATTCAACAATTCTTCGTTTCAGTCAAGTTTACGTTTCTACGTTTATTTTTCTTCCATGGTCACCCTACTTGCAATTTGTCGAAAAAAAAAAATCGCCATACAGTTGAAAATAAAAGTCATACGAAAAAAAAAACATTGAGCACTTGCCGTTCAACCCCGAGAATTAACGAGGCCCCTATGACCAAGACTGACTAGCACTTCTACACTTAAGCGATAAAAAATAAAATTCCCATGGGTTCTCAAACAGGTAGGACGTTCGTGCGAGGAATCGTAGCTCGGATCTTCTAGATTTACGCTCACAAACGCAAATTTCATAATTTCCCGTATACGCTGCAAATATGAACGCATATATACGCATATATGGTGCGGCTAGTACCTAAGGCTAGAAGCTAAAGCCTCTCTAGGATACAGACACCTGAAAACGGAATTATACCTCCAAGATTCCAACGCTGCACGTACAGTGGAGTCAAACGTATATAAAGGACCTCCATAAAGCTAGCAGAGCAATCTCCCGAAAATGGATTTAATTGATATCAAAATTTTGTGCTTTTTATGTGCTAATTTTGTGCTCCATTTAAAATTTTTGTGCTCTTACCGTTTAGTGGGAAATTAGTAATCAAAAGTGCTCTGCTGGCTTGCCATCAAGCTAGCAGAGCACTTAATGATATTTGGCTTATCTAAGAACGAAACTACGTGATATTTGTGTGCTTTGCGAATACCGAACAGCCAAACCCCTATTTTTTTTCGCCCGATTTAGACCCTTAAAAACTCCCAAATAAGGGAATTTACCATTTTTTGGATATACTGAAATGAAAATACATGATATTTATGTGCTTTTTATGTGCTCTACGAATATTCAAGAGCCAAACCGCTAAAACGCAAATTTCTCCTAAAACCACCCCCACAAGACCCAAATTAA